>OY796664.1:12237747-13443729 GCA_963680705.1 Rhagium mordax
TAGAGGTTAGTTCCCAGTTTTAAACTGGCTAATTTGAATATTTTTTTAGATAAATAAACTTTTTTTGGATAGGAATCTCAAGAAATATGGTAATAAATCCCAAAAAATAAAAGGAAGAGAAATAATTTATGAAACCCCACAATTAACATTTAAACAATAAATGACTTGTTTGAATAGTACGATTTTTACAACTTGCAACCTTAAAACTACAAAAAATGAGTTACTATAATAGTTGTTGGATGAATTGATGAACGTTTGGTATTAGTTCTTGCCGTAAAGATAAATTTATTTGCATTAAAATTTGAATCGAATAAACCGATTATTTAAATTAAATTTAAATTCCGACACACAGACAGGGCAGATACATATGTAAGTGTACAGGGTGTTCACGTATATATTGAACCACCCCTTAACTCCTTTATTTTTAATTCTACAAAAAAAGTTTATTAATTAAACTTTTTATTCTTCTTCTGAAGATTGTACTCAGAAAAATAATTAAACATCTGAGATGGATGTTATAGATTAAACTTATGTTTTTTTAAACGGAACACCCTGTATATTTTCGCTTTCTTTGATACATCTCTTCTTTCTGATTCCAAATATATACAGATTGCGAAAGTACTCATCTTGAGATAAGAAACCTCAAAATATATACGATGTGAAGTGCGCCACTGCCTAGAAACAAGTGCTTTACTACTCATACATTTCCGTCTTTGATTGCCGTATGCTCGTTTCGAACTAAGGAAAATGCAGACACGTAATTGTTCATCAATTATCGACTGCGCATGCAATGTAAACAAAACTAAGCGGCAAATTTAGGTCCTATGTCAAGATGAGTACTTTTGCAATCTGTATATATTGATGGGTTTATCCTTGATAGTTTTTGAGTTATTATAACCTCCCATCTTCGACGTCAAGAATAAATAATGATAGAGCAGGCCATGGTATAACAATTTTATTTTAAATTTTGACGTTTGGAGTATTCTATTGCATTAATTGTTGAGTAAGTAGTCACGTTATAGGGAAATGGGAAAATAAAATAAATTTTGCATGGCCTGCTCTATCATTATTTGTTCTTGATGTTCGAAGATTGGTGGTTATAAGAACTCAAAACTATCAAAGATAAACCCATTAATATATTATTATATATATTTGGAATCAAGAAGAAGAGATGTATCAAAGAAAGCGAAAATATACAGGGTGTTCCATTTAAAAAAAACATAAATTTAGTCTATAACATTTATCTCAGATGTTCAATTGTTTTTCTGAATACATTTTTGAAATCTTCAGAAGAAGAACAAAAAGTTTTACTAACAAATTTTTTTTGTAGAATTAAAAACAAAGGAGTTAAGAGGTGGTTCAATATATACACGAACGCCCTGTACATATAAAGGTAACAAAAAACAGGCTATAGTGCGTCCATAAAGTGTAGACAGTGGAGCCAAAGATGGGTGGTATTTTAACAAACGAAATAGAAGGTATTATTTATATGTAGCAACGCTTTTGTTGACTATACTTCTACATCTTAAGAACATAGTGTTTTGCCTAAGAAATTTATAGTAACCTAGTCACCCTAGATAAACGGCTAGTGAACCAAATGAAATAAATAGGTGTTACTTTAATATCTTAATGTTATCATAGACCGCTTCGCTATAAAATAAACAAGTCAATGCCAGCCTACAGACAATTATATATTGGTGTCGCTTCAAGTAACCAAGAGCGTGCGCTGTTAATATACAATATACAGTAAGCAGCAGCCAAGTACTTACATAGACCTGAGTTTACATTGAATTAAATGAGCAACCGACTTGCAGCGCACGCAAATTGACTACAGCGCTCGCGTCCTCACTCTTTAAATTGTTGTGCAGTCGATCTGTCGCACCCGTGAATATGAAATATCTAGTTACTCATAAGTTCGTACGTGTACGTACTTGGCTGCCGGTAACAGTATATAAAATTACTGATAGTCTTAAGAACGTACCGCAAAATCAAAGACATATTATTACTTAATTAATCACTAATATTAATATTTTACAAAATAAATTTTATAACACGTTTCACAAAATCATTTAATATTAGTTCTTTCTGTTCAGCCGTCTGCCTTGATTTTTCAACATCCCCTTCATTTTTCCCAGTCTTCAAATTTTGTAAATGATTGTCCACTCGCGCAAGAATATTTCAAACACATGTTAACTAAAGCTGATAGTTCTGATGTCAACACTATCGGACGATCTCCCTCCAACGTATTAAAAACATTCAAAATAATTTTCTTGTAGTTTCTTGTAGAATGTTTACGGTCCACAGCTTTTAAAACTTTCGAGCAGGAGACATATTCCATTTTTCACATTTAAATATATTAAACAGCACTAATAAACAAAATAAAACAATAGGCGCTGCATATATAGTAGGATAAGGCACACAAAACTATACCTGTAATTGATTATACATATGCATATACTTACCTTCATTAAAGCGTTAACAAAATAGAGCACTTAGGTACTATTAAACACACATACACAATTTATAAACACAACAAAACAGTACTGCACGATTAATTAAAAACACGAGGCTAATTATGGTATTAAGTTTGTTGCACCTACATAAAATGAAAATGTGAGGGGAAATGATATTAGTTTTAAGTAAAATAAGGCTTTTTTGCAAATAAAATAATAAATAACACCCAAAACACGGTGAAGAAGAAGTGAAGAAGGTTATGATTTATTACTGTCTACGCTTTATGGACGGTCTGTAACTGATATGATATGAAGCATAAGGTCTTTGCATCAGAAGAAGACCACAGCAAGATGGTCAAAATGTACAAAATTCAAAATAATCAACGCGGAAGCGAACCCGGAAACTTTTCTACAAACAAATTATAGCGTAAGCGATACAATAATTATTCTCTGCGTGAAAGAAATTCGTATTGTCAAGAATAGAGATTATAAAAGAATGAATGATGCTTCACTTCATTCAGCAGACATATTTAAAAATCCTAGACGAAAAGTAATCAAAATATACTGACCTGTTACTATTGTTAATTTAATAATTAACAAATCTTTTGACAAAATTGTTAATTGGAATCAGAAAGAAGAGATGTATCAAAGAAAACGAAAATATACAGGGTGTTCCATTTAAAAAAACATAAGTTTAGTCTATAACATCTATCTCAGATGTTCAATTGTTTTTCTGACTACATATTTGAAATCTTGAAAAGAACAAAAAGTTTTATTAACAAAATTTTTTTGTAGAATTAAAAACAAAAGAATTAAGGGGTGGTTTAATATATGCACGAACACCCTGTACATAGAAAGATAGGCAACTTGCGTCCATAAAGTGTAGACAGTGGAGCCAAAGATGGGTGGTATTTTAACAAACTAAATAGAAGGTATTATTTATAGTAATTTATAGTAACCTAGTCACCCTAGATAAACGGCTAGTCAACCAAATGAAATAAATATTTGTAGGTGTTACTTTGATATCTTAATATTATCATAGACTACTGCGCTATAAAATAAAAAAGCTAACGCCTACCTACCGGCAATTATATATTGATGTCGCTTCAAGTAACCAAGAAGATACGCTGTTAATACACAATATGCAGTAAGCGGCAGCCAAGTACGTATATAGACCTGAGTTTACATTGAATTAAATGAGCAACCGACTTGCAGCGCACGCAAATTGACCCCAGCGCTCGCGTCCTCACTCTTTAAATTGTTGTACAGTCGATCTGTCGCACCCGTGAATATGAAATATTTAGTTACTCATAAGTTCGTACGTGTACGTACTTGGCTGCCGGTTACTGTATATAAAATTACTGATAGTCTTAAGAACGTATCGCAAAATCAAAGACATATTATTACTTAATTAATCACTAATATTAATATTTTACAAAATAAACTTTATAATATGTTTCACAAAATTGTTTAATATTAGTTCTTTCTGTCCAGACGTCTGTTTTGATTTTTCAACATCCCCTTTATTTTTCCCTGTCTTCAAATTTTGTAAATGATTGTCCACTCGCGCAAGAATATTTCAAACACATGTTAACTAAAGCTGATAGTTCTGATGTCAACACTATCGGACGATCTCCCTCCAACGTATTAAAAACATTCAAAATAATTTTCTTGTAGTTTCTTGTAGAATGTTTACGGTCCACAGCTTTTAAAACTTTCGAGCAGGAGACGTATTCCATTTTTCACATTTAAATATATTAAACTGCACTAATTAACAAAATAAAACAATAGGCGCTGCATATATAGTAGGATAAGGCACACAAAACTATACCTGTAATTGATTATACATATGCATATACTTACCTTCATTAAAGCGTTAACAAAATAGAGCACTGAGGTACTATTAAACACACATACACAATTTATAAACACAACAAAACAGTACTGCACGATTAATTAAAAACACGAGGCTAATTATGGTATTACGTTTGTTGCACCTGCATAAAACGAAAATGTGAGGGGAAATAATATTAGTTTTAAGTAAAATAAGGCTTTTTTGCAAATAAAATAATAAATAACACCCAAAACACCCCGTGAAGCCACACGCCCGTGGATTTGCTAGAAGGTTATGATTTATTACTGTCTACGCTTTATGGACGGTCTGTAACTGATATGATATGAAGCATAAGGTCTTCGCATCAGAAGAAGACCACAGCAAGATGGTCAAAATGTTCAAAATTCAAAGTAATCAACGCGGAAGCGAACCCGGAAACTTTTCTACAAACAAATTATAGCATAAGCGAGACAATAATTATTCTCTGCGTGAAAGAAATGTCTATTGTCAAGAAAAGAGAATATAAAAAGATTAATGATGCTCTCGATGATGCTTCACTTCATTCAGCAGACATATTTAAAAATCCTAGACGAAAAGTAATCAAAACATAATACTAACCTGTTATTTTAATCGTTACCTTCTTGCCAAAGCAACAAATTTCAGCCGTTGCAGCTTTAATTTTATCCGGCATGTCATCCTTAAGTATGAGTAGGTAATGCACTATGTAAATCTGCGTTATTTCTGATCGTCTTGTTTAAACTTATTTTGATCGGTACCTATTTACTAAAACAAAATATTTTTCAGAAATGAACTGTATTTACGTTATTAACTTACCTGTAATTTGAAGAGGAAACGACTTACTACAAAGATATCAAGCAGATTTTGCCTTCACTCTTCGTCTATCTTCTATTCGTATTGAGTTGCCGATTGTATATCAGATTTTACTATGTACAAGCACTGAAACAAAATATAGACTAATGTTAAACAAATATTAAACAGAATTAGTGAATTTGGCTCGTTAGGTTCATTTTCAGGATAGAATTTGAAAGTAGATATGCTATTGAAGTTTGTCCATCCAACGAGACGTTGGTGGTATCATTTTTCGACAGATACTTAACTATCTGGAAGACACAAATTCAACAACACATCTTTCTAATCGATAAACAAGCCTATCAGAGTTTGTATTAGATGTCCACACACAAAAATCTTAGGATTTATGGATGGGGAAACATAAATTGATGAATTTGTCACTCTGACATAAATTTAACAAGTTCGAAAATGCAAAATTCAACCTTACCTTATATTTAGGCATAGAGTTTGTGGTCTCAGCAATATAAATTCAACACCAAAGTTCTCAAATCAAAATAAATAAGCTCCAAATTTCAATTTTCAAATTGGTTTCTTCGTTGCTAACAACAAAATTTCCATTGTCGGTCTTATGTTGATAAGACTTTTCGCATGACATTACGGTATTAACCGGATGAAATTATCTGGTTGAATTTAAAATTAAATTAAATGGAAGAAAAATATATAATCCAGCATTTATAACCACTTATTATAGTATTAGTACATTTGAAAAGCTCAATAATCATCTACTTCCTGCTTTTTTGACTGGTTTCTAAAATTTATCAATTTAATTTTAAGGGTAGTGCAGGCAAAGAACTTAAACTTTCTTGGGCTATAGACTTGTTGCTAAAGAAAACACTTTTGGCGGTAAACTCAAATTTTTTGCTGAATTAAAATTTTTTTGTTGGCTCTAAGAACATATATTTTGGTATGGTAACTAGCTTTGTTCAAAAGCATTACATTTTCCATGTAGGTACCTACCTACTAAACAGTGTTGGTTAACCAAAATAAGAATATTTCCCTGATTGGAGCACTAGCTACATTTTGTGGTATATTTTCAAAGTAAAACTACCATCAGTGTCTTTAGTAACTAATAACTTTGTAATGTGATATGCACAGAATTTAGGAATTTTTTAAATAGAGTACTAGACTCCCAGCTATTTAACAAAATACCACAGAACACAGAACAATCAGAACATAAAAGTAGCAATCCATAAATTAGGCAACCCTCAAACTCAGAGGAAGAGCCTATAAAGAATGGAGAAGGGGGCATTATCTAATAGCTTTCAGGGTTGTGAACACAGACCTGTGGTTGTGAACTCTTACCAATTGTGCCACATAGTCACTAGATGTAAATTAAAAAAAATTTAAGTGTAATCCTGAGTTGCATTTTTTACAAAATGATGTATCCTTTATAGTCTCCCTTGAAATAGCCATGTTTTTGTGAGTTTCTTTGTTTCTTTATATTATTACATTTATTACCTAAACTATTGCATGTTAACAAAGGTAAAATATCTAATGCATGCATAACACATGAAGTAGTGGTAGTAGATTTTGGGCAGGTTGCTGTTTAGCAAGTAAGCCATAATCAGACCAGTTACCCTACCTATCCATCCTCAAGGTGCTCTCTGCTTCTGCTCTTTCATTTAATCTCTGATGAACCTCCTAATAAATAGCAAAGTATTCTTCCAATAGTTCCAATAGAGGAAGCTCCCTCTTCTTTTAGAAACATTCTTGCACAATAGGTTTCAAGCACAAATACCTCACATTCCCACTACCTGATATTTAGGATATTTTTTCAGCCTTCTTGTATCCTGGGCAGTTAGGACCTTACTCAATAGTATCCGTAAGTGCCCCCAAAGTTTACAATGGCTTATCAGAACCTCAATTAAATGGTTCATAGTATTTCTTACTCTAACCTAATTATCAGGTCGACTTTGATTTATTTGACCCAATCACAAAGTCGCAACCTGCCTGCAGGCACTGCCAATGTTTCTTTATTATCTCGTAACCTGAGTTGTTGAAGACTATTGTACAGTCCTTCTTTGTAATAATGCTTAACACAGGCTCTGGTACATGACCACCTTTAGAACCATCTGGTTGTTAGGAGTCTCTCCATACTGCTCCGTACTTCTTCCTTATCTGCCACTGTTAATAATGTGTAAACCATAAGGTAATGTGATATGTGATATGCACAGAATTTAGGAATTTTTTAAATAGAGTAGGTACTAGACTCCCAGCTATTTAACAAAATACCACAGAACACAGAACATAAAAGTAGCAATCCATAAATTAGGCAACCCCTTAAACTCCGAGGAAGAGCCTATAAAGAATGGAGAAGGGGGCATTATCTAATAGCTTTCAGGGTTGTGAACTCTTACCAATTGTGCCACATAGTCACTATATGTAAATTAAAAAAAAATTAAAGTGTAATCCTGAGTTGCATTTTTTACAAAATGATGTATCCTTTGTATGGTCTCCCTTGAAATAGCCATGTTTTTGTGAGTTTCTTTGTTTCTTTATATTATTACATTTATTACCTAAACTATTGCATGTTAACAAAGGTAAAATATCTAATGCATGCATAACACATGTAGTAGTAGGTAGTAGATTTTGGGCAGGTTGCTGTCTAGCAAGTAAGCCATAATCAGACCAGTTTTACCCTACCTATCCATCCTCAAGGTGCTCTCTGCTTCTGCTCTTTCATTTAATCTCTGATGAACCTCCTAATAAATAGCAAAGTATTCTTCCAATAGTTCCAATAGAGGAAGCTCCCTCTTCTTTTAGAAACACACTTGCACAACAGGTTTCAAGCACAAATGCCTCAGTCTCCCACTACCTGATATTTAGGATATTTTTTCAGCCGTCTCGTATCCTGGGCAGTTAGGACCTTACTCAATAGTATCCGTAAGTGCCCCCAAAGTTTACAATGGCTTATCAGAACCTCAATTAAATGGTTCATAGTATTTCTTACTCTAACCTAATTATCAGGTCGACTTTGATTTATTTGACCCAATCACAAAGTCGCAACCTGCCTGCAGGCACTGCCAATGTTTCTTTATTATCTCGTAACCTGAGTTGTTGAAGACTATTGTACAGTCCTTCTTTGTAATAATGCTTAACACAGGCTCTGGTACATGACCACCTTTAGAACCATCTGGTTGTTAGGAGTCTCTCCATACTGCTCCGTACTTCTTCCTTATCTGCCACTGTTAATAATGTGTAAACCATAAGGTAATGTGATATGTGATATGCACAGAATTTAGGAATTTTTTAAATAGAGTAGGTACTAGACTCCCAGCTATTTAACAAAATACCACAGAACACAGAACATAAAAGTAGCAATCCATAAATTAGGCAACCCCTTAAACTCCGAGGAAGAGCCTATAAAGAATGGAGAAGGGGGCATTATCTAATAGCTTTCAGGGTTGTGAACTCTTACCAATTGTGCCACATAGTCACTATATGTAAATTAAAAAAAAATTAAAGTGTAATCCTGAGTTGCATTTTTTACAAAATGATGTATCCTTTGTGGTCTCCCTTGAAATAGCCATGTTTTTGTGAGTTTCTTTGTTTCTTTATATTATTACATTTATTACCTAAACTATTGCATGTTAACAAAGGTAAAATATCTAATGCATGCATAACACATGTAGTAGTAGGTAGTAGATTTTGGGCAGGTTGCTGTCTAGCAAGTAAGCCATAATCAGACCAGTTTTACCCTACCTATCCATCCTCAAGGTGCTCTCTGCTTCTGCTCTTTCATTTAATCTCTGATGAACCTCCTAATAAATAGCAAAGTATTCTTCCAATAGTTCCAATAGAGGAAGCTCCCTCTTCTTTTAGAAACACACTTGCACAACAGGTTTCAAGCACAAATGCCTCAGTCTCCCACTACCTGATATTTAGGATATTTTTTCAGCCGTCTCGTATCCTGGGCAGTTAGGACCTTACTCAATAGTATCCGTAAGTGCCCCCAAAGTTTACAATGGCTTATCAGAACCTCAATTAAATGGTTCATAGTATTTCTTACTCTAACCTAATTATCAGGTCGACTTTGATTTATTTGACCCAATCACAAAGTCGCAACCTGCCTGCAGGCACTGCCAATGTTTCTTTATTATCTCGTAACCTGAGTTGTTGAAGACTATTGTACAGTCCTTCTTTGTAATAATGCTTAACACATGCTCTGGTACATGACCACCTTTAGAACCATCTGGTTGTTAGGAGTCTCTCCATACTGCTCCGTACTTCTTCCTTATCTGCCACTGTTAATAATGTGTAAACCATAAGGTAATGTGATATGTGATATGCACAGAATTTAGGAATTTTTTAAATAGAGTAGGTACTAGACTCCCAGCTATTTAACAAAATACCACAGAACACAGAACATAAAAGTAGCAATCCATAAATTAGGCAACCCCTTAAACTCCGAGGAAGAGCCTATAAAGAATGGAGAAGGGGGCATTATCTAATAGCTTTCAGGGTTGTGAACTCTTACCAATTGTGCCACATAGTCACTATATGTAAATTAAAAAAAAATTAAAGTGTAATCCTGAGTTGCATTTTTTCAAAATGATGTATCCTTTGTAGTCTCCCTTAAAATAGCCAAGTGTTTGTGAGTTTCTTTGTTTCTTTATATTATTACATTTATTACCTAAACTATTGCATGTTAACAAAGGTAAAATATCTAATGCATGCATAATACATGAAGTAGTAGTAGATTTTGGGCAGGTTACTGTCTAGCAAGTAAGCCATAATTAGACCAGTTTTACCCTACCTATCCATCCTCAAGGTGCTCTCTGCTCTTTCATTTAATCTCTAATGAACCTCCTAATAAATAGCAAAGTATTCTTCCAATAGTTCCAATCAATAGAGGAAGCTCCCTCTTCTTTTAGAAACACTCTTGCACAACAGGTTTCAAACACAAATGCCTCACTCTCCCATTATCTGATATTTAGGATATTTTTTCAGCCTTCTTGTATCCTGGGCAGGTAGGACCTTACTTGATAGTATCCATAAGTGCCCCCTAAGTTTAGAGTAGCTTACCAGAACCTCAATTAAATGGTTCATAGTATTTCTTACTCTAACCTAATTATCAGGTCGACTTTGATTTATTTGACCCAATCACAAAGTCGCAAACCTGCCTGCAGGCACTTCCAATGTTTCTTTATTATTTCGTAACCTGAGTTGTTGAGGACTATTGTACACTCCTTCTTTGTAATAATGCCTAACACAGGCTCTGGTAGGTACATGACCAACTTTAGAACCATCTGGTTGTTAGGAATCTCTCACTGCTCCGTACTTTTCCTTATCTGCCACTGTTAAAAAGGTGTAAACCATAAGGGAGTGATGATTTGTGGGGTTAAATAATATAAATAAGAAATTAAATCGTGCCATATACCCTAAAGTAAAACTGGTGCAGCTACAGACACGTGTTTCGGAGTTATTGCTCCTCATCAGCGTAGCGTATCTAAATAAAGAATCTAAGATCTGAAACAATAACTAATAAGGGTTAGAAAGCACAATACACAGTACCCTATCCGCACTTTCTTGCCCCATGGACCAAATTTGTGACCTCAGACAATCTCCGGAACACGTGTCTGTAGCTGCACTAGTTTCATTTTGGGGTATATGGCACGATTTAATTTCTTATGTAAACCATAAGGTAAAAATATTAACTAATTATGTTGTTCTACCTATTATAACTGATACAATAATTTATGCAATCCTTTTCCAAGCACAGCATACAAAACAGTAATAATTATAAACAGTATTTTGCAGACACATACTTACGAATTAAATTACTATGATAAATACATACGAGATCCTGCAGACTAAGAAAATTGTGCTCAAACAATATCTACATAACAAATAAAACTTATAAAGGCAAAACTGAATACATTTGCAATATACACGGGGTACTAAAGGTAACATGCCTTTATTAGATCTATAGCTTTTGCCACATTTCATTTAAAAAGAAAACTTTTGCTTAAGAATTTTGTTGAGAAATCGCATACCCGAGTCTTATCATACTAAATAAGATCATACAATGCTCATAATCCTATAAAGTCCAACAAATGTAAATATACTTTTTCCAGACTCTAAAAGGCAATGAAATATTAAGGTATCTGTGTGTGTATCAAAAATATTAATTATACTATTTTTTTACAGTAAAATTCCACATTGCCCACTTGTTTGAAGTACAAGGAAGAGTGAAAATTGCAAAGGACAAGTACGAGGCCCTACTTAAAGATAAAACAATAAGTCAGTCATTGCGTGCCGAGATTTTTCGACAGCTGGGTTGGTTGTATCACTGCCAAGAATCACTTGGTGAGAAAACTCAAAGAATACCGTTAGCAATACATTGTTTGCAAAGAGCAAACGAAGCCGACCAATTTTCTGGTCAGACTTTATACCTGTTAGGTCGATGTTATGCAAGTATTGGAAAAGTACATGATGCTTTCATTGCTTACCGCAACTCTGTTGAAAAGTCAGAAGGGAACGCTGATACTTGGTGCAGTATAGGTGTCCTCTACCAACAACAAAACCAGCCTATGGATGCTCTGCAAGCCTACATTTGCGCAGTTCAACTTGATAAATGTCATTCTGCTGCTTGGGCAAATTTAGGTATATTGTACGAAAATTCCCTGCAAGCAAGAGACGCTTACGCCTGCTATCTAAACTCAAGTCGAGGACTGTCAAATAGAGGCTCCACAGAAGAAGCAACCAATTCAATTAAGTTACCAAAGATTAACTTACAAAACGTGGGAATGAACCCACATTTGACCCAGCGTATTAGTTTTCTTCAAACGCACCTTTCAAACGCTCCAATGCCTAGCGTCACATCACAGTAAGTACAATTATTAAGTATTCATGCAAGATAATTTCAACATTAATAAATCGTTTCTATTGATATGAAACATTTGACTTAATTTACACATATGAATTTTATTTTACTTAAATTAATATATTGTACCAAAACCAATGCAGTTTCATATTAAGGGAAATTGGTGTTTTTGTTTTGTATGGTTTCCATTACATACATATTTTTTAAACATAATTGATTTGGCTGTAATAAATACTTTTTATAACTAAAACTAGTTTAGCTAAACAAGCCACCTCCATTTTTGCATGGTTTGAGAACTTTGAGAGCTTTAACCCTGTAAAATGTCAGTGTTTTTTATTATTTATTAAAGTTACATAATCATTTTATGTATGTGGGACTTCTGTATGAATAAGACGCCCTCAAAATCTGAAAGTCAAAACAATTGATAGTTTGTAAATCATTAATTATTTTCTCTATCATATATTTTAACGTGTCCTTCATAATTGCTCGCTGCAGTTAGCCTTGCAGCTCCAAATATTCACCAATAGCTTTAGCTTTTTATCAAAAATATAATGAAATAATTTAAAACTTAATTTTTTTCTAGTAATGTTAAATGACATTTTTATAACGTTTTAAACGTTGACCTATCTACATTTATCTATACTATAATGGATTTTCGTCAAGAAATAAAATTTTTCCAGATCATTTTATTCAATTCTGAGGGAAAGAAATAATAATTATAATATGCATACTTGAAAACGCATAAAAGAGGCATATGTGGTGGTTTTTTCTGTATTAAACCCTGAATAGTAAAAAAAGTATAAAGAAATATGCTCGACTTTTAGCTTAGTGCTATTCTTTTGTACGCGTTTTATTAATATCATTTGCTTTTATATCATTATCTAGTTATTTGAGTAAGTTAATTGTATGTTTCTTATCAGAAACCAGAGCTGGATTAAACAATATTTAGTACGACGTTAGTAGCTGGCTGTATGGCTAGTGGCCGAATGCCAAAAAAAATATATATATATTAATCAGAATCAGTATCGTTACTGATATATTTTTACAGAAATCCAAAACAGCCTAATAATAATAATTTTTTATTAAGTAAGTAAAAGGGATTAATGTTTTAAAAATTTATTCCAATATGACTAGTCAGTTTCTTATATCCTTACTTACAAATAATATAAATGATACAATAATAATAATAAATAGTAATAACGTGGCTTTATTTCTTTAAGTTCACTTACTTATGCTCTTTACACCAAATTTTATATTACATATTTCTGGTGAATATTTGGAAGCGAAACAAACTAAAAACCAAAAAGACATTGCAAAATATATACATAGATACATAGAAAATTGTAGGAAAATAACTATATACAGTAAAATCTCTCATAGTGGACACCTCCAATGAATCCGGAGCTTAATGAAACAGTCACTTTTTGCTAGTGCAGAAATCGAAATATTGTGTATCTTATACTGACTTTCTGTTGGATGGACATGGACACAATGTTTTTATACAAACAGACAACGACAACACCTAATATAAAATTATGACACAATTTCGAGCAAGCGCACTGTGACACATCAGCATCTACTACGTAATCCTACGACTGTGAATCTTGAATAGACTTGTTTATAAGTGTTTATTAGTGATTTATACTAAAAATCAACAAAAGTGCGTGTTAACTCTAATAGAATAAAATTGGTTTTTATTTATTCCCATGAATGGGCACCTTCGTTGGCAAGACAGATTTTTACAGTCTCAAAGGTGTCTGCTCGAGAGATTTTAGTATATTAGTTCTTACTTAATATGCATCAATAGCTGTGCCTTAAGTAAAGGTATTTTTAACATCTGTACCGGGTGTCACAGAAAGTTCATAGCCCAATTTTTTTCTGCAGTTTTTAAACAATAACAAATTTGGAGATTTAAATATAAAAATCTGTGGCCATATCTGGACCATAATCAAAAAAGTCACTTCATACTGTCTTATTTTAAAGAGCATTCGACCTCCAAATTTAAATTATAGAAAAATATGGAAGAGGGTAGGTACTTTCTGCGATACCTGGCAATTTAGTATCTAGAATGCTTATGTGCTAGATACTCATAATTAATTATTAATGTTTCTATACTCCAAAAAAATGTTGACACGGAAATAGTGTTTTTGATTATTAGAGGTAAATATCGCAATAAATTTTCAGTATATTTTAAGAAGTAACAAAAAATTAACATTTCTCTAGGAGAAGGCAGTTGCTTTCAATCGAAGAGGCTTGGAATCTGCCTATTTCAGCCGAAATGTCTTCAAGGCAACAACAAAACGCTTCCCAACCTAATAGAAACGGTTCAACACAAAGTTTTCAAAAAAACTATGCTGGTTCCACACCCCAAGGCCCCCCGCCACCATATCCTTCGCCCAGTGGAGGAGTGGCAAGTAAACGCTTTAAAACTGAACCAGACCAAAAACCAATTCCACCTGCTCAGCCCGCTTACAATCTAACACCTCAACAACTTCAATTATTAAATTATTTTCAACAAAATGTAAGCACCTTAACACCAGCGCAACAAAATTTAATGCAGCAACTCCAACACCAATATAGGTTAATGCAGCAAAATCAACAGCAGTTACGGAACAATCAGAGATCTGGAATTAATACACCTGTTACTAGATCAGCACCCACTCCACCTGCATACAATAATAATTCACCGTTTGGTCAAAACGGTTCACCACTTAACACTGCCAAAAGTTATTCTCCCACTATGAATAATGATAAATTAGTTCAACCCAATCCTGTTGTTGGCCCAAGAGATTTTATATCCTCTGGTCATCACTCAACCGATCTAGATGATAATCTAGAAGAGGATTTAAAAGATTTGCTTTCACAAAAAGATCTTGCAACGACGTTAGCTGAAAATTTGTTAAAACACTTTGGATCTGATGATATAGATGTTAAGGAGGAAACTGACTCATCCAATGCTAATGGTAAGTTACATCTTACCTCTTAAATCTTTTGCAAGGAGACCTGTTAAATATGGCAGATGGGTGTCGAGATAAAAAAAATTATTAAGTATAAAATGGAAGTCCCACTTACATTTTATAAGGAGAAAAAATTAAAATGTCCAAAATCCGGAATTGTTTATTGTATGTGCAGGGTTTTCCCTTATATTTTAAAACTCCAAGGTTTATTTTCAACAGACGAAAATATACAGGGTGGGGCAATAGTGCATCAGACCTCGATATATCGAGTTCTACGCGATAGCTAGAACTTTTTTAAAAAATTGCAAGTAAACTAGATAAAAAAGTCTATAACTGGAAATTATTTTCGAACATACAGGGCGAGCCAAGACGAAATTACAGGACCAAGTGCCTTTCTTTTTAATGGAATGCTATGTATATCAGTACATTTTTTGAAGCCTCTTTCTAGGCACTATTCATTCCTATATTAGCATTGAATATCTCCCAACCACTTGGATGTAATGAATTTTTTTGTTGAAATAATGCAATCTACAGATGGATATTAAAAAAATCACCACAGTCACACTTATGGGTTTTAAGAAAAACTTATGTGAATACCAGTTACGAGACATCTAATTAATGTTTTTGAATCATTTTCATTTCCTAAAACTGTACAGGGTGGCCAAAAATTATTTTTCAATTAAGAACTTTTTAAATTGAATTTTCTCAATTTTTTCAAATGGAGCACCCTGTATATTTTTCAATGATGTGATGTAGAAATGAAAAACAAACAATTTTTGTAAGTACTTCCCTATGGCATTCCATTTAAAAAAAGGCAGTTGGTCCTGTAATTTCGAAAATAATTTCCAGTTATAGACTTTTGTCTAGTTTACTTGCAATTTTTTTAAAAATTTCTAGCCATCGTAGAACTCAAGTTATCGAGGTCCGACGCACTATTGCTCCACCCTGTATATATGCGATTTTTTATAAACCTATTTTAATTTGGATTTGTTTATAATTGTAATTTAGATTTTATATTTAAAATTTATAAAATCAGGTACATAGAGAACATTTTGACTAATCAAATTGCATGGTTTTTACTAATAATGTAATAATAATTTTGTTTCTATTTTATCAAAATAATTATTAATACTTCTAATATCATTTAAAATCATATTACTATATCTGGACTATACTGTAATAAAAATGATGTCATAACTGATTATTCAACAATGCTTGAGTACTAAAATTTGTTTAAATCGGACATTTGTGAATTATTGTTAAGGCAGTTGATAATAATATGTTTTGGCTGGAGTGAGAACAACGCTTGGCATATAGCCATGTTCCAGTTCACATTATTAGTGTAATTATTTTCTGTTTCGACATATAATAAAAGATATACAGGGTGTGTAAGAATTATGAACTTATAAAAAATGTTCTAGATAGTGGTTTGTCCAAAAAATGTTCTTGTAAATATAATAATACGATTTTTAGGGAAAAATATACAAAGGTACTTAGAAAATTAAGAATGACTTAATCACTAATATTAATTGGATTATCAAAAAATTTTAAACTGCAATGTGATTTATGTTTAGAATAAAAATTCTAATGTTTAATCTTTTTTCAAATTTTTTACTTGAATGAATAATAAATTTTAGAAAAATGTGCTTTTCAAGTAGGGTTGCCATTTAAAAACAAATGGTTTTCGTAGTAACACAATTTAACAAAAAAATTCTTAATAACAGGATAAGAGCTTTATTTTTGTTAACATTATTTTTGTGAAAAACCACTATTTAAAAAGTTATATGCAGTATTCCACACTGATTACCCCTGTATACAAAAGGTGTCTCATTTTTGAGAGATGATAGAAGAGCACAGAATAATAGCACTTCTTCGAATAAACTATGTCAGAAAAATTTACTTTTCGGGGTACAGCATGTTAAAATATCGAAAAAGAACATGCTTTTTTCTGTCTGACTAAAATTTCAATCAAGCTTTATCGAAAACTTAAAGAAATGTGTCAATTTCGACCAAGCAGCAACCAGCCGCTGCTGGTGAAATTTAAGTTAGCTATATGTCTTAGTATTAATGGAAATATGGGACCCAAGCCATAATTTAAGTTATGACTACTAAGACTTAAAAGTTTATAAGAAAAAAAATTGCAATTGAAATTTGCAAAAAAAAATTCCAAAAACTTTTTTCTAAAAATATTTGTAAAATATTTGCAAACTATTTTTTCCCAAATCAGGAGAAAAACTGAATGAACAGTACTGTCATTAGCAAAACTGTGCACAGAGGTCGACCTTGCAGAAAGCAAGTCATTAATGTGCTTAATAAAGGCTGTGGCTTGGGATTTTCCCAATTCTCCATAAGTGGGTAACACGCAGGGTGTGTCACGAAGACCTTCTATTAGCCGTTTCTGGGGAAATACGCATACTGGAATTCTAAAAATTTGTATACAGGGGTTATTCACATTGTTTTATCGACTTAAAATATTTTCACTAAGATGGGACTGATTCTACCAGAAGTTGACATCAACTTCCGAATCTACCGGAGGTTGACATCAACTCGTTTATTTCAAATGGAATGTACTATTTTTTATTCCATTTTTAGATTCTACGTCGAAATTTAGGGTGAGTCTTATAAGCATACCCTATCCTTAAAATTAATAGTTTTCAGGATATTTCGACTTTTTCAAAAATTTTGGGAAAAACACACCTAAGTATCTCGGTAATATTGCTGGGGAATATTTCATACCACGCATTGCTAGATCTTATTTTGAAAGAAAATGGCAAAATAGGTGTTCTCGCATGTTCTCTCAAGTTTGTTGAAATTCACTTATTTCTTAGTCTTCTGAACTAATCTCAAATACGGGGTACGGTACCTACACATTTTAATGAACTGTTATATGTATGTAATAGTTTCAAAGGGAAGCAAAGAGAATAATAAAAATCAAAATATATTCAAATTTTAATAGAATGACAAATAAATATCAAAAATCCAATTTTCAAATGACATACAAATTAATAGTAAAAGAGATACTACGAAAGAATAATAATTATTCATGAGACATCCCGAGATTGTTTGATCAGCATTTCAAGAACACAATGGAAACAATTAATATAGAATGTTTGAGCAAATATTATAACATTTTATAGCTGAATAATAACAATTGATCAAAAATATGTACCAAGTTTGCGGTTAGTTCAGGAGATAAATAGAACTAAACTAAACCATTGAGTAAAAATAACAAGAAGGCGTAACACAGCAGATTTCGAGATTTTAATATTGTTTTTTTTTGCTAATGGCTCCAGGATTGTCTTTTCAATTTTTAGAGCCATGCAGCCAAATTATAAATACTGTAGCACTAAAAATTGATGATAGGCATCAAGCTATTGGCAAAAAAATACAAGACTAAAATCTTGAAACCTGCTCGATTTCATCTCTTTATATTATTCCTTTATTCAATGACTAAACCAAAGAGTAACTCCATTCACTTGGGGTGTAAAGAATAAATAATTTATTTTTTGAAGTATTAACACCTTGTATTTAAAAAAATTGCCTTTCCGACAACATTACTACTATTTTGTGCTGTTTTGTCATCTCCTGAAGTCCTGCCCCTTAAAAGTGGAAATCCTACATACAGGATGTGGCATTAGATAATTCTTTAATTCTTTCGTAGGTCGTAGGAGTATTGAAGTTGTGAATAAAATTAAATGAGTTCATCCATATATTAATATTATTAACCACTCTACAGAGTGTATTATTTTCACATGGAATAAGCCATTTTGTGGTTGTTTATTTAAATTTTATGGTAGAACGCGGATGTGAGGGAAGCATACTGTCACTACGGGCGGAATTAAATCAAATGAATTTGATTTTGTGCAGTATCTGTAATATGCTATCAGTAACAAACAATCCCCCTTTATAGTGGTTAGCAGCAAACATAGATGCCGCTTTACAGAATCCTATGTTTACACCTCCCCCTCCCTAACCTTTACTTAGAGGAGTTATGCACTGACACACCCTGTATAAATCATTGGGAAGGGAAACTATATATCAATGAGATTGGTTGTAATTTTTGGTGGTTTGAGTTTACTTACTTATCATTTCTATTTTATTAAACTAGTACATTTTAATTTTATATTAAACATGTTTTATTAAAATGCCTAATATTAAGTTAAAGTTCATTGGTTACTGCTACCAGTGCTACCAACATTTGAACATCAAAGAGCCTTTCAACATAGAATGCTATTGCCATTATTGCCAACACTGTTGGTTGAAAGAAAAATAATTGCTTAGAAAATAAAATAATACCTATTTTCTGTAAAACAGACAAAACCGTATTTATTTTGTAATGATCATTAAACATTTCGTTGTATATTACTAAAGTGATTAATGTTAAGTGACTAAAAGTATACCTGCAGCACATATTGGACCTATCAAAATTAAGTGATAGAATTAACTCTTAAATGTTTTTTTTTAATAATATACATTGGCTTATCAGAATATATAGGTATTTACCCTTATGAAATTAATAATACATCATTCAGTCAGTCTCTGTTAGCAATTTCTTTATTGTAACTGCTATCTTCAAGTCTTTAATGTTTATGGACCTGGAACTTTTTTGTTTTATTTTCAAAGCTGTACCCTGCTGCTGAACAAAGTAATTTTTATTAACCATAAATAAAATCCAGGATCTAGGTATTTTAATCACAACTGTTTTTGTATCTAAATAAGTTTTTTATAGTCAGAAAGAAGTAGATATAATAAAACATGTATTTCTTAAAAGGTTTTATAAAGTAAAATTAATTCATGTGATTTGCTTAAGATGACCATGCCATTTTATAATTGGCTATCATAAAAACTGATTTTACAAAGTGACTTAAAATTTTAAATAATAAATTTGTAGTGAGACAAATATAACATTGTACCTAGTGGACTAGTTTTTGTGCTTTTATTTTTGTTAAATTTGTATTTTCTCATTTTAACGGCAGTGGTTAAATTTTAACTTTGGTGAAATTTATGAAAAGTAGGTAATACAATTAAAAAAGGTTATTTAATGGTTACACACATGAATTTCGTGATCAGTAAGTAGTAGTAAGCAATTGTTACAAGAGAAAAAATATATTATCTTGATAAAAAGGCATTTCTGTTAACTGCGACTGCGGCTTTCAAGCCAATGGTGTCTGCAGCAAAATTTCAAGTAATTAAACGATTCAACTTTGTACTCGGGTCACAGCACTAACCGAATATTTGACGGATGTCTATAAATTAGGATATAATACCCGTTAAAAATATATTATTTAAACACATCGTTCGTTATGCTTATAATTATTTTTTTCAGTCAACATAAAGTCTTTACATTTTTTCAGGCAATAATACGAACACATTATCATCAGGACCGTTCTCGCCTTCTAATATCGATTCAAAACCAGACATGCCTCCAAAACGAAAAATTAAATCTCCCACACAAGATAGTGTTTTAACCGTCAAAGCCGAACCGCCGTGGGATTTTGATTCGCTTCATTCTATAGAGAAGAGGTCAAACATTGAATACAATATTGAAATGGATGCCCAGACCATCATCAAATTATGCAAGTATGTACTATTTAATAAACCGCATATAGTTAACAAGATATTATTAATTGATTTTTTTTCTTCTTAGGAGTGAAGTTGTGAATGGTGAAATTAACAGTTCACTAATATCAGATACAGCTCCTCCACCTACACCTCCGGACCCCCCTTCTGTTAAACTTAATCATCAACAACTTTTACCTCCTACTCCCTCGGTGTACTTGGATAACAAAAAACACGCCTTTAGTCCCCAACTACAAGAATTTTGTCTTAAACACCCAATAGCAGTGGTTAGGGGTTTAGCTTCAGCACTAAAACTTGACCTCGGTTTGTTTTCAACAAAGACATTAGTCGAAGCCAATCCTGATCATAGTGTGGAGGTGAGGACTCAGATACAGCAACCTTCAGATGAAAATTGGGATCCGCAAACAGGGAAAAAAGTTTGGGCATGCATTTCTCATAGATCTCATACTACTATTGCCAGATATGCACAATATCAGGCGTCTAGTTTCAAGGAAAGTCTTCGGGTATGCTTTGATTAGTTTGATAACAAATTATTGTATTTCATCAAATCTTGTTTTATAGGAAGAACGTGAAAAAGCAGCTAGTGGTTTATCCGATTCTGATTCTAAGGATTCAACACATTGTGGTGGAAAGAGGCGGAAAATCAATCTAAACGTTCCACCCTCTTCCAATATAAAGAGCTGTAAAGAACAGAAAACTCTAAAGTAAGTGTTCGCTAGATATTTAACTATGTTTTTAATTAACTCATTATTTAGGTTTGGCACCAATGTTGACTTATCAGATGAACGTAAATGGAGGCCTCAGCTCCAAGAATTAATGAAGCTACCGGCTTTCGCGAGAGTTGTATCTGCAGCCAATATGCTGTCGCACGTAGGACATGTGATATTAGGGATGAATACTGTGCAACTTTACATGAAGGCAAGTACATAATAATATACCAAGTATCACAGACAGTACCAACCACCGTACTTTTTTCTGCAGTCTTTAAAATAAAATTTAAAAAATTGGAGACTACTATGAAATATTACAAATAGAGTTTGAAACGCTTCTACAAAATGCTTAATTTTAGTGGTTATTATTTTAACAATTTTAAATTGGGGAAGAATTGCAAAGAAAATTTACAGAAGAAATAAAACTTCCTGCTATACCAGAAATGATATCTTTGGCACCAGTTGGTCAAGATCACCAATGATGATTATATTCAGTTTGCTAAATTTCAAAATTTTATTTTGTAAACTGTAGAAAAAATGATAGGGTAGGTGCTTTCTGTGGCAGCCAGTATATATGTGAATGGTGACGATAATTAAAGTAAAATTTTTAGGTTCCTGGAAGTCGAACTCCAGGCCACCAAGAAAACAACAACTTTTGTTCGATAAATATTAACATAGGTCCAGGAGATTGCGAATGGTTTGCAGTTCCTGATGCTTATTGGGGTGCAATTTGTGCACTTTGTGAAAAAAACCAAATCAACTATCTGCATGGTTCCTGGTGGCCAGTTCTCGAGGACCTCTATAATGCGAACATTCCTGTGTATCGTTTCTTACAGAGACCGGGCGATCTTGTGTGGGTGAATGCCGGTTGTGTTCACTGGGTGCAGGCTGTTGGCTGGTGCAACAATATAGCGTGGAATGTTGGACCACTAACGGCAAGACAATATCAACTTGCAATTGAAAGATATGAGTGGAATAAGTTGCAAAGTTTCAAGTCAATTGTTCCAATGCTTCATTTATCGTGGAATTTGGCGAGAAATATCAAGGTTTCTGACAAGAAATTGTTTGAATCAATAAAGTGAGCTGTTTAAATTATTGGCAGGATTATCCAATTGTAACAATTTATATTTTTCGTTTTAGAAATTGTTTGTTAAGGACCTTGACAAAATGTTGTCGAATATTGGAGTTTGTCAAAAATAGAGGTGTTGAAGTTAAATTCCATGGTAGAGGAAAGAACGAGGCATCACATTATTGTGGACAGTGTGAGGTAAATAATTTTAAGATTGTACGCTATATCGAAATGAAGTCTGTAAAAGGTTTTCATGAGTGTGTTAATACTGTTAATGTTGATTTTTTTTCCAGATTGAAGTGTTCAATATATTATTCATAAGAGAGCAAGAAAAGAGACATGTAGTGCATTGTATGGATTGTGCACGTAAACAATCTCCCAATCTTGAGGGGTTTGTTTGCTTGGAGGAGTATAAAATGCAGGAATTATGTGAAGTTTATAATAATTTTGTTTTGCATTCAAATATAAATTCCCCTCCAGATCAATATCGACCTGTATAGTTAGTTATACAATTCAATGACTATCAAAGTCAGCTACCACTGCCACTTGTAACTGATGTACAACTTTAATATTAACACTTTGCTTGTTATATAGCTTATCATGTAAAAGAAACAGAGCGTGATAATTTATAAAGAATTTTATTTTTAATGTATATAGAATTGTCAATATTTTTTTCTTGTAAGTTGGATAGGCTATATTTTTAGCACAGGTGTTATGTTAAAAATTAATGTGATTTTTCTGTTTTAAAATGAAACACTACTAATTTTTTTCGAAAACTCAAATTATACATATACCAGGTGTTAACGTCACGAGTCCCAACATTTTTCTTTGTTTTTTAATAGATATGTTTAAAACTTAGATTGTTGTGTTTCTATGAATTATTGTTTTCTGCTCGCTATTATTGGCGTAGTAATTGATTATTTTTCCAAAATATTGAAAGCTTTTCAGCTATCTCCCTTTTATATAACTGTATTTATCAAAGAGGGTATCACATGTCATTTTAAATTTTTAACAAGCAATGTTGGAAATAATTGGACATATGGTAAGTCATGATTCCTGAAAATAATTTGTGTCTTATGATGTTGAAAATTTCATCTAGTGTACTTTAACTGGTTATTCAATTTGAATTTAAGTGATTTCTGGAAATTTTTGTAAATAATTGTAATTTTTATTTTATGTACTGATTGAATAGCAATTCTAGTTATAACCAATATCGAGACAAAATTGCTATTGACGTTTAAAACAGAAATCAAATACTTTTATTCTTGTGTATGGAGGTGAAAAATAGGTTTATTAACTTTAATTAAAATTTTACTTAATGAAAAATCTTTCACCATTAAAAAGACAACATTTTAAGCATTCATAGCCTAATATTTTACATTAGATAAGGCAGTGCTGGACCCTGCGGACGGGGGTAAGTTATAGTTGTGAGGAAAGTTCAAGACTTATATTCAACATCCCAGCATAGTATTCTGTGACGAAAATAGGCAATTTTTAAGTTTTCTATAATTAAAATAAGAATCTAAATTTCCAATGTTTTTCTACGAGCAACATGCTTACATGAATTAAAATCCAAATAATCAAGATTGTATTTTGTCAACTGTCTGTTACAAAGCCACTTTGATAAAGACAAATAGCTATAAACCAAAGATGGCTAAAACTAGTCATAAACCTATATGAGAGTAAAAGAAGTAGGTGTGGGTTGAAATTAAAAAAAGAGAATGTTAGTGTTGAAAAACAAAGAAAAATGGGTGGTCGATGACTCTTAAGTGTTATGGGTACCCCAAAAAATATGGAATATTCCTAATATATTCAAAGCCGTAAAGGTGATCAACATTAAACTTGAAAACATTGAGACTAATTTCCCAAATCACATAAAAAGAACAAACATTTTCAGTAGTTTGGAACAAAGAAACTTCTTCGATACAAGTAAAAAAATAACATGTTAATTTTTAAATAATATTTTCCAAAGAATTTATTACTGACTCACTTATAATTGGTCTTTATTTAATTTTAAATGTATTTGAAACATTGGTACCAGGTGATGACGATAAAGACAGATTACAGCTTACTGTCTATATCTTTATTATGTAAAATAAAAATTTGAAATTTTATGGAGGTAAGCAAAGTAAAAAAGACAATTTTTTTGTTTAACTGAAGGTACCACTTCTCTATTTTAAATAATATCCTGCATATTTTATCGTGGTAAGCGACTTCTGCTTAAAATTTACTATCTAACAACATATCACTTGATATTATCTACTTTCAAAATGGCCCCTGCTACACAATGATTTCTAAAGATAAGTTGATCATGAAACATTATAAAGAAAGTATTTTGGTAAATGACCTCTAATTTAAGGGTCATATTTAATTGTTTTTTTTTAAGGAGTTACATGCATTTTACAATTTTTTTTATTTCACCGTTTGTAGAAAATTAATTTTTTTGCTAATGTGTAATTTGTTATTTATAAATCCTTTCTACTAATGTGTAATTTTTATTATTTATAAAGTCGACTGTTTACTACGTTTTTTTATGATTCTGCACAAAATCTGTTAAAAAAACTATATTAAACCAATTATATTTGTAAGTAATATACGAATTACATGCCTGTTAAAAAAATGTTATAAATTAACATTTTAAAAAAGTAATAATTGAAAATACACATAAATCTTAAAAAAAGACAATTGAACATAATTATGGTAGAATGTCACTCATTCTTTTAAATTTAGAGCTACTTTCCAAGTTATAGGTTTATAAATAAATTTCATTGCCACTTTTCTTTAACAGTTAATCACGTGTAAGGCGCTCTCTTGAAAAAAAATTCTTTTATGTGATATAACGTTAGACAGGGAATTTTATGTACAGTAGAATAGTTTATCATTATGAAGTAGGACATGTTGCTGTTTGGGTTAGTAAAGTTGTTTGTACCTCCAATGCAACAAGAAGTGATAGAAAGTTATACTTGTACCAAAAATTGTCTTTTTATACCTGCTTATACCTCCATAAACTTTCAAATGTTTATTGTATAAAGAAATGACGAATTGTTACCTATCCTCGCAGTCACCTAATATGTATATATATATATATTTACTACATTGTTTTCTGACATGATAACATTAGTTTTCTTTGTCTAAATTAACTCGATATTAATACAGAACACATGAAATTCAGCAGAAATATAAAAACTACAGAAAACATACTTAAAAAAGAAAAAACATATTTGAGTCAGTTAAAAAGCATTGCATCTGTATAATATACAGAAGTGCATTTTCGTTTGAACAGGAAGTTAGGCACAGTTGCAGGTATTAATTCTGGAACCGCAATGGTTTTCATGTCTGACTTTCATCTTAAATTAGTTTAAAGTACCTACTGAAAATATTGGGAATACTCTATACTCTATATTTTTGGGTACCGATACAATTAAATAAGTTCACAAATTTTCATAATTACATCTGTGCTATACGTTACACCCAGAAACAGTGATCTCATAAATAATTAGTTGATTGTAAATACATTAAGGAAAGTAATAAATATATTTATACAATATATTTATTTTAGTAGGAAGGGAAATGTAGCTATGTAGCAGTTTTAAAACTAAATAAATAAATTGAATGTAGCTTGGAAAGTAATTATTGTCATTCGAATGTTATTAGTCGTTATACATACTGTTCACTGCCAAGGAAATTATTTATTGTGCTTAATTTTCGTATATTTTTGTTTATTACATTATTTGTATTGAGGTATTGCAGAAATGAAATTTTATAATAATTTTAAGAAGCATTAAATTAATGGTTTTTGTTTTATAAGATATGAACATTCTTTAAATGTTAGAAAAATTTATTGCATTCAATTGACGTAATTTATACTCTTTAACATAAACAAAAGTAGTTATCCTAAATTTTTGCAATTGTATAAATTTTTCATTTCTGTAAGCTACCAAATTTTCATTTTTGGGTAAAATATAGGCAGGACGATCAATTGTATTATTAAAACTGCCATTTTGTGATAAAATACTGCCCAAAAAAACAAAATTATGTTCATAGACCGCACCTGGATTAATCAGTGCCTTCTCCTGTATAATCTGTCTAAAACTATAATATGAAGAAAGGTAATATTTTTTGCATTTGTGACCAAAATTGACATAGTCTACATTATGTAAATATAAGTATTAGTAGTTAAATTTTCAGGAAGTCTAGCTCAATTTTTCTATCTAATTGTAATATACTTATCCTTCATAATTCATTTTATTGTGTTTTATAATATATTCATTGAAAAGTCTGATTTGAAATTGTGTATTGTATAAATTTAATTCTTAGTTGTAGACATAAGTTGTATTTATATTTACATAAATAAAAACAAGTTATATAATTCATTCTCATTACTTACCACTACTTTTTACCCCTAGCGCTGTGTTTTAATGAAAAATGCAATTCTCAAAACTCGTACGTATTCAAGGTATTTTTCTGAAGAAAAACAAATGTCAAAATACATAATTAATAGCTATTGTTTTTGTTTCAAAAAATAACTCAATTTTGGACAAATAATATTTTATTTTAATTATTCTGTGCCATTTCTCATGTATAAAACCTAGTAGAATAAAATAAAAGATCATTTTAATACGAAACGAGAAATTAAACATTAAGCATTTAAAGCCAGTAACTTTGGAGAATATTAAAAAATTGTTATTTGCCTTAAACAAGATTGGATCTTTTTAACTCGTAGTTATTCTTAAATTACTGTTTTACAATAAATCTTTGAATATAAATTATATTGAAAATATCTATATTAATTGTTTGCAAATTTGTACTCCCACCAATATTAATAAAGAAAATTAAATGAATATTAATTATATTCTGGAAAGTAAAAGGCATATATCGGCCGATATATAATTTACCACTTCAGTACAATTTGATGTGTTTGATTAATATTGTCTACTAGCATATAGTATAGTTGTAACCTTTATTACCATTCGTCGTGATGTGATGTAATCATCAGAGTCTGTGTTTCCTATTCCTGTTATATTCCTATACCTGTGAAGCGGCTGGGTTGATGGAATCCAAGGATAAAAACCAAAATATAATAATTTTTTATTATAGACTTGGAAAATACATTTATTCATGAGTAAAATATTATTTTTCATAAAACAAAATGTTAAATATTAAATATAACTTTGGCAAATTACATATTTACAAAAATCCTTAAAAAAATAACAACTTTTTTAGACCAAACCAACTAGTTTCCATTTGAAAAAAGTGAAATTAAGTACATAAAGCAAAATCTACGACTCGTCCAAAAAATATATTTTCAGAATGATAATCTACAAAAAAAACTGTCTACAAAAGTTTTTGCCCTTTGAAAATATATAAGAAAGGATATAGTACTATATATTGACGAGAACTTGTGTGATAATGTTTATTTTAATTTGCGGTGCCCACAACTCTATCCTAACCAGTAATCAATACGAGATGAGCGATGAAATGCAGCGACCTGGTCCCACCTTCTAGTGGCTTGTATATTGGGGTAATATACGGAAACTATACAACTGTAGAGGTAGTTATGTAGTTGATATACCATCCTTCGGAGGGGATGTAAGGCGGTTGGTCCCTTATCTATTAGATTATAGGCATGTAAAAAATAATATTAGGAAAACATAATTTTAATGTTTATGTAAAAAAATTCCACATTTATTTGCTATTTATTTAAGTATACCTTAATATTCCATTATTTAGCCCTCTATTCTTTCAATAAATTAATGTTCTCTCCCAACGTAGCACAGATAGAATATTTTTTTAAATTATTACTGTCGGTAAGTACTCGGACAGTGGATGTGTGTCCGTTGTCTACAAATTTGTAGCTAAACAAACAAGTTGTTTTTAATGAATAATTATGTATTTTATTTTTAAATCTTTTTATGGAAATAGGTTCTTACTAACTACAATAGGTATGTAATTATTTATATAAAAAAAGTTTATTTTATGTTAATGAATGAAAGAAAATCTATCCATGTTAGTAAACTAAAAAATAAGCTAAGCTATATAGGTTTGAGGTAAAGGAGTAGGTACCGCAGTTTCGTCGGAATCTAGCCATAGCCAGAAGTTATGCTCAGCATTATTAAGTGCCTAATTATGACTGATGGTCGAAAGGTAGCACACCGCCTCTTACCCAAAAAGTTCTGGGTTCGACTCTCGGTCGTGGCAGTGGAAAATACTGTGAGAGGGATATTGAGTGTATGTCCCATGTCTCTAAATGTGTAGCCCCCTCCCATACAAGGCTCTTCTAGAAAGGGGATTGTAATTACATATGTGGTATTATTATTAATTCAAAATTATGTCTCTTATCTAAAATCTTCCGAGCATGCTTGACAATGGGATATGTGCCTCTGGCATGGAAATCTGCAAAAGTGGTTTTCATACCAAAACCATGGCGCACCTCTTACAACTATGGCCAAGTCATATTGACCAATCAGCCTTTCGCCTTTCGTCCTGAAAACGCTGGAAAAACTTGTCGACACACATATTCAGGATGGATCATTAATCGAAAACCTACTCAACAGTAAGCAGCTAGTATGCCTACCAGGCAGGGAAATCATGTGAATTGGCTCTTCACAACCTCGTTAGCAAGGTAGAGCGGTCGATGAACAACAAGGAGATAGCATTTGGTGCGTTCCTTGATATTGAGGGTGCATTTGATAACACCTCTTTCAATTCAACGATCCTAGTCGCTCAAAGACATGGGATTGACGACACTTGTTGTAAGTGGGAAAGGGAAACACCGAAGGTGAACCCTTCTAAAACATCGTTGATACCTTTCACCAGAAAAAAAGACATTGGGAATTACAACCTTAACATCTTCGGAAAACGGATGAAGGATCAGGAGCTGAAATTCATGGCATGCGGCCTAGGGCGAATGTTCGATTATTCCTAGGGATCAATGCCATAGATGTGAAAAAGAGGACGAAACCTCCTCGCACATAAATCTACGACTACGAAACACTGGCCCGAAACAGGTTTGCTCTCTTCCGCAATTTGCAGAGTGGGGACAATCTTCCTCATGAAAATTTTGCGAAGAAGCTAATAAATACCTTTGCCAAGATATTTGAGAAACGTTATTAAAAAAATAAGGTATAGGTACACTTTGTTTATACTAGAGAACTGAATACCTCTCGGAATACCTACATGCAATACAACATATGAATTAGTTAAACAAGTAACAGCCGACAGCTTATTGTAAATCTGACAGCTTGTAAATAATGACGATAGGTGTATCGTAGTAGGTATCTTTAGACTTGACCAAGGATTAAATAAATTCTACCTCAGTACGGTGCAAGAAACTGCATGTCGGATGGCTTTGATCCAAATTAAAAAACATTGTTATTTTGTTTGAAAAATTTTTAAGTCCAAAAATATAATTTTATAATATCAATTATATTATCGTTCATTTTTAGCTGCAGAGTATTTCCTTAGCGTTTTTCCATAAAAAATAAAATAACGATCCATCTACTCAGAATAGATTGTAATATTTTATTTTTTATTAAAAAAAAACTTAAGGAAATGCTCTGCAGCTAATAACGAATGATAATTGATATTATAAAATTGTAACAAATGTACGACTCGTTGCAAATACGCGGGATGGAGATAACACTCGGTATAGAAGGTTTTGCATTTAACAACGCAATAGCAGTAAATAAACAGCGGACCGGCGGGAGTATTTACTTTTCTCAGGAAAAGCAATTCAGTCATATTGGGGAACATTTTTGTAAATAGCTCGTTCTTGAAATAATAAAATTTACGTGATAGATCGTAGAATTAGAAAAGGGACAATTTAAACATCCTTGTAAATGGAGCAGAAGTGTCAGTCCCAAATGATATAATATGTTTACCATCCGTAGTTATGATATACCGTTTAAGGAATTCAATAATGTTTATGGAACAATTCGGGAAGGCCCAACTAATATCCGGCCCTTTAAGGCGACGACTACTTTGGAAAAACCCGAGGGTATCACTAGACCGGTACACATGTTTAAAATACGTGGGAATATTGGAGGCTCTGTAATACAAACGGTCCGGCCAAATAGAAGTTAATTTAGTTTAATGGGTTTATTAGAATACTTGGAAGACGCGTAATCAATAATCGCGAGTAGTAGATCAAATAAACATATTTTTGAGCGATTCAAAAAATTAAAAAACTAGCCTTACACAGTTTTTTACGTAGATTCCACTTCTGCTAACGAATTGCCAATAGCGTTTTAAATATACAGGGTACGCAAAAAAGTTAGGTTTTTTTAATGTTTTGACAAATTTGAATTCCTCCAATCATTCTGATTACAAACATATACACATAATGTATAATCGCTTTACTGGTACATAGGTACTTTTGGTTGTAAAGGGTTGGAAATCCATCCTAGGGCAAATTAAAAATTTATTTCTAATTTGCTTCAGACTTAGATGGAGAGAGAATTAAGTATTAAAGTGGTCGTTCGGGCTCCACATTAAACTGTATAAGTGGGGCTGACTTGTCTCTCGTAACGCACAAAATCCTAGGATTTTCCGGGAGTTATTTCGGTACTTGAGAGGTGGTTAAGAAAACAAATCATTTCATAATAAATGAGTTATAATTCTCAGTTAAAAATTGATAAAATTTAAGTTTATTTGATAGGTCGTAGATCAGAATTTATAGTTTTCATTGCAACACTTTATCAAAAGCGATTTTAGTTATTTTATATTATTGAGTATCGAGTATGGCATATGGAAAAGAACTTTCCAGAAATTGAAGCTGATTATCTAACTATTTTTAAAATTACCCGTTAAAAACCCAATATTTGTAGATCTGTAGATGCATGCTGATTTTAAAATCTAATTTATACACTCACCATAATACTTTGCAGCACCATAATTTCCATTTACTTAAAAAACATTATTACAACTTATTTGTCAATTTAACAAAATAATTTATATGCAATTTTAACGAAATCATTGAGATTTATAATGCAATGGGAATGAACTTACTTTCAACAAATTCAACAGTTCTCAAACCCAAGCGGGAAAGAAACAAAAGACGATCGTAGGTAGGGCGACTGCGAAATGACTCGAAATGTATTTTAAAATGTGGCCGGAAATGTACGTTAAGTTTGGTTATTTGGTTTAAAATTTTAAAATATTTGAATTACCAGTTATTATTTAAACAAAGAATATATTAATACCTATAAAGACACTCACGACAAGTGTAAAAGTAAATTGCAAGAGAATATATATTTGTAATCAACTCACCTCAAAACTTCACTGGTCTGTAATTATTATTTCAAAGGATATAATTACATTGTATTTGCAAATATAACACAAATTCGACTCAATTCTTATAGAATTGTTGAAATGTAATAATAATTAAGTACAACGAAGTGCTCAACAGTTTGAAAAGTCGACCATCATATCCAAAGCAACCCAAACAACATTTAGAAACCAAAAGTGATAGGAGAACCAGGTCAGACAGTAGAACTACTGCGAAATGGCACTATTTATTTCAAAATTCGGCGCTAAATTTAAAATTTGATTTTAAAAACTGAAGTTTTTAGTTGAATGTGCAAATTAAAGTATTTAAAAGAACTAGACGAACTTCTATCTGGCTTTCTTTAATTATTGCCAGAGTTCTGTATTATGTGATGATTAAAAGAGATGAGAGGAAATTGCTTAGACATTTTTAATTTTTATAATTTATTTAGAAGCTTTTGATATAACTTAGAAGCTAATCAGTTAAAAAACAATGGTGCATACAGTAAGTTTAATTTAATTTTTTTTAAAAGAAAGATGTTTAACGTGAGGTTCAACAATATAAGAGAAGAATTTTAATAGTGCCCATACCCCGAAAAACAAACATGATGCAGCTACGGACACGTATTTTTATAAGTTATATTGCTCCTCATCAGCGTAGCGTAGCTTAAATAATGGATCCCTGTGAATAGGATCAAAAACAATAACCATCAACGGTTAGAAAGTAACAGCACATAGTACCTATGTACTCAATTTGTGTCTTCTTGCATCATGTGCCAATATGTGGCCTCAAATGATAGCAGTCGGCACATAGAGCCCTATGTGCGCTGCGTTATTTCTACCTAGGCAAATAAAAGTAAAAGAAATATGTTTAGCGGGGGTCAATAATATAATAGAAGAATTTTAATAGTGCCGCTTATCCCGAAAAAGAAACATGACACAGCTAGGAACACGTTAGAATTAATTTAAAATCCATAGATTGAATTGAAACATACAATATCAAATCTTAGCTATGCAAAATAACACCTTAAACCGCATACCTACCGTTGAATAGATAATTCTTTTGTCTATCAATCTAGACATAGATTACGTCTGTATCTCGTTTCTAACCACACCTACGAATTTATTTGTACGACAATGTACCGGAATTTAATAATCTGTTACATTAAAAGACTATCTTTACAACAAAATGAGATATTAAACTGCGAACTTATATTGATAACAAAATATTAAGGACAAAACTCAAGATACAAAAAAAAGAAATGACCATTCAACTGATTTATTTGCAAACTTACAATTTAAATGACAACAGAAAATGATAAAATTTGCAAAAAGTGTCACATCTTTTTTTTGAAATTTTCCATTGGTGTAAATGCTTTTCCATAAATTTGAGATTTATTCCAATCAATAATAGTTGTATAAAATTTAAAAATCGTAACTTTGGGGTAGATAGTCTCAAGTTCCAATTTCAAATTCACGAAAATAAGTGTTCAAGTTAAAAAAAAAGTCGGATGTGATTCTCATTGCAATATTATCAAAAAGTAAAATAACTATAAATTAATTTATTTACAAAAATCGTTCTCAAATGAGATAATTAAGTAACTAAATAACAGTAACAAATTTTTTTCCAACTTTAACAATTGTGACTAGAATGTGGTTACGGAAGTAGATATGACCTGCGTGAAGTAGTAAGATTTGAAATAACAGGAGGTGAAATATCAACTGGAGGTTGAGGTTTTGGCTTTGGTTTCCTTAAAAGAGTTCCTATTTCAGTAAGTAGAAAATGGGACATCCTAATCAGAGCTATATGGGCAGAGTACTGCAAAATGAGTGCACCAAATCCTTTGTATAATCCACAAACGCCTTCTGTGGCTAAGCAGCTCTCATAGCAATCAATTGCTCCTGCATAATTTGTCAAAATAGGCAAAACTGACCTGCCATTATCCAAATTATCAACAATGGTACGAGTGCCCTAAAAAACATGCATAATAAACAGATGTATTAAAATCGCAAATAAAGAAAAACGTGTTACAATATCGCATACACTTATACATATATACCTGCAAATGGAGGCGATGAACAATAGTCTCGCATGGATAGAAAGCAATGTCACTAGATATTGTTGCAATTATCGATGCAGTTAGCTCAAGGTCTTGCATAACAGTACAGTTACTTAAATCCTTTGGCAAAGCCCCATTAGCTTCATGTCTGTTTTTATATCTAGCATGTAATAGTCTGACAGTTGCCCCTCTAACCATCATTGAAAATAAATATTTGGCCAAGCCCAGGGTAACTGTAGGGACAATCAATGCCCATATGGGGAGCATTCTGCCTTTGGCGGGTGCACCCCAATTCAAAAGACGCATAAAGCCTTCTCGGAAAACATCCAGAATTCCTGGTTTTTCACTTGCTATCTCACTTTGAACAGTTTCCACAAAAGAGGCAGAATAGAAAGGAGTTACTATTGCAAAACTCACACTACAATTACAAAAATGTTACGCAAATAATTCCAGAATTCACTTCCTACTTACCATTTTAAAAGGGTATGCTGAAAAAACTGCTTTAGACTACTATGCCAACCAATTTCCCTAAAACACAGAACAGGGGTATATGGCATCGGTTTTACAGAATTATAATTGAGTATCACTTTTCAACAGTAGTTGTATATTCTTATATTCAATAATTCATCTATAAAAATATTTACTTGGGCCATGGCGTCACTTTGGAAATTAAATCTTCCACGCCCAAGGACATTCCTCGCACTAATAATACTGATCCTAAGCCTTTCCACAAAGTAGTCAACCCTTGATGTTGATGTAGATGACAAACGGCCGGTAAAAGAGTAAATGGCAGCAAATGATACCTCTGAGAAGCATGGTGAACCTGAAATTAAGTCTATAATATTTAATTTAAGTTTAACATATTAAAATTATACCTGACATTGTCGTCGAAGTACTAAAAATGGATGACTTAGTAAATTCTCAGCTACCAAACTAACAAAGGCCACTCCCGAACCAATATATCTCTTTAAAGTTAAATCTGCAAAAGAATAAGTTTAAATATGGTCTAAACGGTTTTAACAAAGTACCTTCATGACTATGATACACTCGATTCGTATACTGAATTAGGTTCTCACGATTCGCCAAATACTCATCATGTATAGGAAGCCTCCTTGTTAAATCTGGTATATCATAATAATTTTCATCTGTGTTTAAGTTACGATACGGGGCACTGGGGATATTATCTGGACCAGCCATAGTCAATGTCTAACCTACCTTTTGTCAAAACCCTACAACATTATTAAGACCTTCAAAATCAATATTTACTTTTTACGTTACTCTGGGACATTTATTCATTATTTTTTTAACTAGGAATAATACCAATTGCCTATTGCCTGTTTGGTAAGCGTTGCATCTATTCATAAAATAAGTCAAAATTGAACTTGTCAAAAATGTCAAATGAAAAGAATGTCATTTGCTTTGGGGATTTTCGTTTTCCTACCACTGTACCAAGTACCAGTAATACCAAGAGCTCGTTCGAAAATATAGGCTGAGAGTCAGGTGACTTTTATGAAGGCGACATAACAGGGTTATTAGTGGTTGGTTATTAGCCGCGATTTCTCGGTTTGTACTTAATAGTATTTATTTACGATTGATTGTAGTTTTATACACTCTCTGTAACTAAAACGACAGAATCCATACAATTATTTACACTAAAATTGTAAAATAAGTAATAGTCCCGCTTAAAAACGATACACATCAGGAATCGAAATCTCAAGGAGCCAAGTTCATGTGTTTGCTTATTTCTCCAAATTAGTGTTTACTTCTCAACCTCCCTTCCCTTACAGTTTGTTTTCTGAACTCCGATAATGTTCTTTAGTTTTAAAAACTTTGTATCTTTAAACGGCACGGGTTATCCTAGACCTCGTCCTAGACAATATACTCTTTGTTTAGACTATATTCGAGTTCTGGCTTATACAGGCCTGTCGTGCTTTGATCAAACCGGTTTTCGTATTCAAAGGAACACACAAGTCTTGACTTATAAGAATGCAGCTCCTCTATGACCGCTCAGAATCGACCGTCGACCGCCGACGAATGAAAAATATTTAACAATTTTTTTTTTCTTGGATAATCCGACAATCCTAATAGATATCTTTATTACCAGCAAATCGTGCCTTCGATAGAATTAACAATCATACATACATCTTGTGAATTTTTATTTGTCCATATACGAATATTTCGGAACGCAATAGTTTGTGTATTTTAAAGGTGACGTTTTCTCTTAATTTTTATTTCTATAATGTTTTCAGACTGAAGTCTTTCCCGCCAATAGTAAAAGTAGTTTCTTTTATATTCTGTCTGTCTGTCTTATTTTGTCTTATCTTCAGCGTTTTTGTGTTTTGTGTTGTGCCGGTTATATATGTTTGACTTTGACTGCTATTATACATGTTTATTGTTAATGATGAGGTATAAAATTTTAGTTGTGGAATTCTTACTATATTCTATTTAATTTCTACTGTAATAAAGTAAATGGAAGAAATTTTGTGCTTCTCTTTTATAGGTTAGATATCTTAATTTTATATAAATTTTGTAGTAAATGTAAACGAATAACAAATATTATCTTTCTAGACCATGCACAATCCTCTGGATAGGGTTAAAAGTGAGTTAGAATTGTTAAGGGAGCAAAATATAAAAAAACGAGATTCTTTCTTTACTTCGCTCATAAAGGATGATCCAGATTTTGTAGATATTGTAAAGTCTCTTAATAACATAAATGAATCATATAAGCCAAAAGTACGAAAAAATGTAGGAAGTGACCCCTCTTTTAAATTTAACGGGCATATTCCAGTAGAGAAGCGTAAATCTGCTAGGTTACAAAATAAAGATCCAATTTTTACAAGCGAAGATTTAGTTGATTCAGTGACATATAAAAGAAAAAGGTCTGATTTTGACTATAGTGACCTCGAGGAAGTTATTTATAGACCTAAAAAAATTAGAGCTACCACCACCAAACGCTCAGAGCATTATATTTTACCTGTTGAGGAAGTTAACGATTCAATGATCAAAACTATTGCAAAACGAGGTTCCAAGAAAAATTACTCGGACCTTGGGACTAGTTGCCACCAATGTAGGCAAAAGACCATGGATCAAAAGACTAGCTGTAGAAATCCCAATTGTGTAGGAGTAAGGGGCCAATTTTGTGGTTTATGTTTAACTAATAGGTAATTTTTTTAAGTGTAATTTTTGTACTAGTTGAACTACTAATCTTCATTCGAACATTTCTAGATTGTGTTTTTTATTTTAGATATGGGGAAAAAGTGGCTGAAGCATTAATAGACCCAAATTGGCAATGCCCTGTATGCCGAGGCATATGTAATTGCTCATTTTGTCGTGCCAAGGCTGGAAAGCGGCCAACTGGTATTTTAGCTCCACTAGCACAGCAGATTGGCCATAAGTCCGTGAAAGATTTTTTAGATAGTCTAAAAGGAGAAGGTGATTATATTCACCAAGACCATTTGTGGCACAAAAATGAAGAATCTGACGGTGATCTATTGGGTTTTTCCAGCGATGGTGTTGCTCATATGAGTGACGGTAAGCAATATGACCTTAAGGCTGCTTTGAATTTGGAAAAAATGAAGGAGCTTTGCCAGAAAGAAGAGAAGAAATTAAAGCTATTTGAAGAAGAATACAATGACTCAAATGGATTATTGGGATTTTGTTGTGATACAGATGTTGCCTTAATGGAAAATGGTAATCGGTATGATATGAAACCCTCTCTTTCACTGAGCCATTTACAAGATATAATCAATAAAAAGGAAAGTAGTTTACATTTTACAAAAAGTCATGTAAAAATGGAAATGTAAGTCTTAATTATTGTTCATTATTTCTTTCTTAGATACATTAGTATATGCTTGTTCGCTCTTATATCTTTTAACGTAGACTTTAGGTATCCACTATCCTTATGTGCAGAAATGTATCTTCATTATTTTACAAAGTTTTTCATATTTTCAATAAGTTTACAAAAAGTAAAAGTGAGTGAAACTTTTAAAAAATCTCTTTACCTTCGTTCATTTTGTTTGTTGTACACAGTTTATTTAAATAGTACTAGTCAAAGAAATTATGGTAAAAATGCAAATATCCAAAATGGTCTCTGATTAATTTGTTTTTTAACAGCTGTTGTTTTCCTGAATATCAATAAAATAAATAGTACATACTAAAAGTATTGGGCAAATTCGTGACTAGAAATTCACTTGCAAAATTGTCATGTAAAAAAAAAATTAAAACTGATTTAGGGTTTCTGCAATTTTACCGAAATTACTAAGGAATAAATAAGTTCATTTTATGTTAGGTTTTCTGCATTGTCCCTCCATGATGTCGCAACAGTAAATTTGATTTTTTGGTACCAATTATATTAAATGACGCATCTGTCGAATAGATGTTTTTAGTAACTTGGTACATATTATATGTAGGCAGACCAGGGGCGGCCGGTGAATTTTCAATGTTCGATATTTCAACTTAGAGACCTATACTAAATTATAAGAGGTTTCATTTGGAATCAAAATGAGAATACTGGCGAAAAAAAAAATTTAAAAACAATTTGCGAAAAAATTTCCTAAAACCCAATCGCCATCCCTAGAAAGTCCTGAAATTTTATGATTGACTTTTTTTTAAATTTTTTTCATAAATTGTTTTTCACTTTTTTTTTTGCTAACATTCTCATTTTGATCCCAAATAAAACCTCTTATAATTTGGTATAGGTCCCATGTCTCTAAATTGAAATATCGAACATCGAAAATGCACCAGCCGCCACTGAGGCAGACTAAATAAATATCAGTTTATGACAGTTTACAGTAGAATAACTTTTAAATGCACTTCAAATTTTAGAAAAGAGAAAGGTTAATAGTATTAGGATTTTGAAGAATTTGTGCTTGCAATTTAAAAATTGTAAATAATTCTTATCACCATATAGAATAAATGTACATGAATTGTTTACATAAACTGCAATCATATATTTTTACAGAATGCCATTCTTGCACAATCTATTTAAAATTTATCATAGATACTTTATACCATATACACCAAATATGGATTCTGGTCGATGTTAACGACCAAGGACGACAATTGCTCTATGTTCGTGTTTTATGGTTAAAATGTTTTATCTAGTTTATAAGGTTAATTTGTAGTTGCGATCTTTTATATTCCTATTCAAAATAAATTTAAGCAAGTGTTAATTTTGGTATTATTTGACTTATACATTCTTCATTAGTGTTGAATGTACCAGGTTGATGTTGTGTAATTTTCTCATATATGTCATTAAAGCTATGAACAAAAATATGTTATTTGTTATTTTATGCTTCATAATTTACAGGATGTTTATTTTCGTGTGATTAAAAGCAACGTTATTATTTTAAATGGAACACCCTATATATTTTTTGTAGAGGAGTTGCCAGGTTCTCTCCTAAATTGACTATTTTTATTTCTTGATATTTCGAGTATCTTGTTGTGGTCTGTGGTCTTAGTTCCATGCGTTTAGCAAGCAACATGGCTTCATTTCCTAACGAAGGAATTTTTTGGATAACTTTTATTGTTTTAACTAGACGATCCTTTATTTTTTATGGTAGTTATAAGCCAAATGAAATTCTTTTATGTTTGTTAAGTTAATGTCTTATTAAGCAATTTCTGAGTTAATACAATATTTTGTAATTTTTTCGGAAATGAAGTAACACCAAAATATTTTTTATTACTTCCATAGATTAATGTCATGTAATTATATTTAAAAAATCTCTTGCGGAAGTAACAACAAAGTTATATTCCATAGAGTGACCAATAAATCCGTGTGTAAAATTTTGTTCATAGGTTTAATATTAATAAGTATATGAGAAAGAATTACGCACTATCAGAGCTGGGACGAATCCTCTGAAAATGAATTCGACTCACGGATACGAATCCTCAAAAATGATTCGTATCACGGATATCAGGTTCGGATCCTTTATTTATAAAAAAATTATTCGAATCCTTTTTCGGATCACGAATCCAAATCCTCAGGTAAACTTTAAAATTATTATTACAGCATACAGTACAGGGATATTATCGAAAGATTCTCCCCCTGTACTTAATTTTATTTTTCGACTCAAAGAAAAAAGGTAAATACAAACGTTGTAAGTATGAAATTTTCCTGTGATCTCAGAGTATTTATGCGTGATGCCTGATGGAACACAAACAATTTTAGATACGGTATCCTACGACCTTTATCAAAAAGTTTTGAACCTTGCTTTGTTTTCAAATCTCCGTTCGGAAAAATAGAGAGCGTTTTTCTTTAGCAATGTAAATTGCTTTATATTTCATTTTTAATTCTTTACTTCCAAGTGAAACATTAGAATGTTCTCATATTTTAGGTGCGAATGAGGAACATTAAGGTCGTCAGAAATATAGTAAAATATATAGGGTGTTTCATTTAAAAAAATTTGCCTGATAGGCGTCACAATTTTTTGTCACACCCTGGACGTTCAAAAATATTTTCTTGCGGTGCTCCTTCACATTTAGGAACTGTACTCGAATGAATTTCCTAACTTGTATTGTATAGGAGATAGGAGCTATGGAAGCCCGACGCACTGTTGCAGGACCCTGTATATTTCTAATCAATATAATTTCCAAGGCATCCTTGATTTTCTTCATATTTTGCAAAAATTTATATTACAAGAGGGTATATTGTGCAAAAGGTTGGAGCAAACATACAATACATTACATATATTGTCGGAATCGGGATAAATATGTAGATTTAAAAAATATAAAAACAAAAACATACAGGTAGGTATTCCATTTAAAAAACACAAGTTAAGTTTTATCTCGAAAACGCCCTGTATAATTGTATTTTCGATAAGGACCTTGATATTGCAGGAAAATGTCATATAACTTATGTATTTACCATTTTTTTCTAAGTAGAAAAATAAAAAAGTTATATGGGGTGAATCTTTTGATAATATTCCTCTACATACAGTAAGTATACACATTCCTCAGTTATTATTTTTTTATATTTACATATTCATAGTTAAAAAAAATAAAAAAATCTTAATATTAATTAAAAAAATATATATATTATTTTTGTTTGATTTTTAGAGAACTAACATTTCGAGGAACTCACTACGCCTGCGCAAAAAAGATTCCATTAGGAAAAAAGAGTATTCGTATCACCGATTCGATTCCTTTCTGAGAAATCGAATCACTTTTGAGGATTCGAATGCTTATTGAGGATTCGAACCATTTTGCAATCCAAATCCTTCAACTGAGTATTCGAATACGAATCTTTTTTCATTTGTCTTACAAATCCGGATCACAAATCCTGTTATAATAAAGTATTCGAATACTGAGTGATTCGAATCCTACCCAGCTCTGCGCACTATACACACTAATGCGACGCCTTATAAATTTCCATAATGTTAATAGCATTATTAAAAAGTAATGACGGTATGTAGATATCAAGGTATTGGTTTGAATTTCATAGCGAACGGTTTTTAGGGAAATAGGAAATGGTCTGTAGTCAAAAACTGCACAACTTGTTTTACAGTATCTAAACTAGAATATTCTGTTTCTTGGTTTTATGTTCGCACAATTTTAGCTTTTGAAAAATGATTTAAAATGTGGTTTTTATAAAAGGGAACACATTTATGTGATTATTGCAGAAATATTTTATTGCCATTGTCATTGACTCGGTGGCGTAGTGGGCTAGAGCATGAGTGACAGTCATGGCTCTGGCCACACTGCCTATCGTGTCCGGGTTCGAGGCCTGGCAGATGGCAATGTCGGTGAGTATGGATGTTTGTCTGCGTTTTTCTAATGTGTAGCCCCCTTCCGGACAGCCTTTGGCTTTGGATTTTGGTGGTTGTCTAATTTCTGTGGTGTGTTTTATGTTTTTTTTTTTATTTATATTATTTCTCTAGAAACATTTCTTTCACATAAAATAAGTTACATAATGTTTTTTATTATTGAAATGTGTGTGCAATAGTAAGTTCCAAAAAGATTCTTTGTCTGGGTCCTGAGGGTCCCTCGTACTGTAAATTACAGTTTGTATAGTTTATTTTGCCACTTAATTTTACATTAGTACTGCTTATTTAACAAGAGGAAGGTTGAAGTAATTGACACCTATTTAACTAAAATTATAAAATTATTTTTCCTGCTGCTATGGATTGTCATTTCAACTTTCAAGCTCCTCTGGAAGAAAGTACATACTTTACCCCTATTTCCCTATCGCTGGACAATATTGTGAGTTGGAATTTTTCACCATTTATATACAGGTAGGGATTAAACTTCTTGACGTGGTATAGAATAGCATGGTAGATACCAGAGTGAAAATAAACACACTCAGCCTGTACATTTTTTTTTTCTCCACCTGTTCATAGATTTATGCATTTTATTTTGTTGGTTGTGGTTTTCTTCTTTTTTTTTTTTATTGAATAATACTTCATGAAGTACAAGCCCATTACCACAGGGATGCTGTGAGTGAGAAGTTTAAAAAAAAAAGCTTGAAAATAATGGAACACTGGAAAGATGTGGTTGGATACTACAGTTATGGAGTTATGGAGTGAAAATAAACACACTCAGCCTGTACATAGATTTATGCATTTTATTTTGTTGGTTGTGGTTTTTCTTTTTTTTTTTTTATTGAATAATAAAAAATACTTATTCACCCTGGCCTTAAAAGCTTGAAAATAAAGGAAAACTGGAAATATGTGGTTGGGTACTACAGTTATGGAGAATCCAAAGTTTGTGGGAACAATATTCCAAACCATTTGTCCTTAAATAGTAGTAGTAGCTATTGCGTAGTAAAGTAGCGCTTAGCTAGATTAGAAATATACGTGTGCCAGGAGATATTATCATCAATAGACAATTCAAATATAAATATTGAGGAGCATCTATTCACAGCTTATTCTGACATGGCAAGGTTTGATTTTAATTTGACTTTTTGAACTGCGTTTTAGAAGGATAGAAGTTTACAAGATTATTTGAACCCCATTGCACAATTTTGGCCAAATCATCAAGTTGGCGTGTTTGCATCTTGATGTGTAATATTCAGCTGCGTGCTCTCTGGTCTCTGAAATAAAGAACTTACCTGAAGAAATGTTATCAGTAAAATTTTTCACAGGGTTAGATGTTGTAGAAAGCAGGTTGTTTATGTTGAGAAGAAACATTAAAGTTGATAACAAGAGAGATCCTTGTGGAACATCCGAATTGGTATAGAAAATGTCATCAACTGCAACATAAACTGAGAGCATAGAGAGAAAATCTGATATCCATAGGCACAACGAACAATAAGATGGTAATTTGTATAATAGACCTTTATTACTCTATTAAATGTTTTGGAATTATTTAACACTATGGCTTGAGTTACTTATAATATGGGTAACATATATAAGCAGATTTCCAGTTGAATGCTTCAGAAAAAAAATTATTGTTCAAGATACTGCCAATGTTACTAACTATCTCAATTATTGCTTTAGAATACATAGAGCGTGTGGTGATGGAACATTTTAACAACAATGGGATAGGATGTTATCAAGTCCCGTCGATTGTGCACATAAATAAACATTCTGTGGGTTTGTATGATGTCTTCAATACTCCAATTCTGTTTGTTAATATGTATCCAAACAATTTTTCATATTTAGCATTGTCCTGTGTAATGTGTATGTGCATCAAAAGTTGTTTTATCAGAGCATAAATTGTAATCGTGTAAATGTAAAGTAAATTGGTAAAATTATTTGCTCACAGTTTTTTCACAATGGTGTGCATTGAAATATGCAGTGCTCGAGAGTATTGGTACATATAATTTAGTGAACATTCTATGTTATTCTAATGCACTCTGTCAAAGAAGTCTTGTAAAAGATAAATAAGACTTTATAATTTTAGATTTGTATATTTGAAATAAATTAATGTAAATTATCTATATACATAAAATCTATAAGCACGTATAAGTTTTGTGGTAAGTGTACATTTCTAATGTATATTTGAAATTAGTTTTCGATTAGAGTTTCGCTTAAAATTTCATATTATTTTCTATGGAGATTGTACTTTAAAAACGCATTTAAAATACACATACCAAAACCTTAAAACTTGGCATTTACATGTACCACAAAACCTTACAAATACTTATAGACTTTATATCAATATCAGTTCATATGGAAGATTTGCACTAAAATAAAAATTTTAAATACACTATATCATATTTTAGAAGGTTTTTTTGACGGAGAATTTATTAGATTTCTGTCACATCATATACAGGGTGCCTCACGCTGAGTGACGTTTCTGGAAAACCGCAAATAATTTGGACCTGAAAATTTATACATAGGGGTTTTCAGAGGTGCTCTATTCAATGAAAATAATGGCACGTATGTAGCACTTTTATACCGGAAGTCGACGTCAACTTCCTTATTTTAAATGGAATGCTATATTTTTTATGCCAAATTCGAAAGCTGCTCATAATTTTGAGATAATTTTCATTAGCATTTCCTATCTCTAAAATTAATAGTTTTAGAGATATTTCGATTTCACTGAAATAATCTACAAAGACGAAGCCATATTTGAAAATTAATAACTTCCGCTCTGGTAAATTTTAGTAGCCGAAATTTTTACCATATCTTTTCAAATGTTTGAGCTTATTTCTAAGCAACCTACAAATATGGTAAGATATACAGGGTGCTCAGAAATGGAAGTCAAACTTCGGCAACTTCAACCTCTATTATGTCGCTTATTTCAAATGGAACATACCATTTTTTATAATGCCACTCGATGCACTGTTTTATTACCTTTCTACCAATATTGACATTCCCTATACCTAAAATGTGCGGTTTTAGAGCTATCTTAGATTTCTTATAAAAATGGGTAAATTGACGTCATTATCGGATATGTGTGATATGGAAAACAAATGTTAGTCCTCTCAGTTATAACGGCTTTGTAAAAGTATGAAATTAGACTTATTAAAAAAATATATGCCGTTTTCTTTATCTCCAGTAATTGGATTAGGCAACGTTTTTGTTGCTTTTAATACCAAACTCTAGCCAGTTCAAGTCTTCGGAATTTCTTTGCATTCATAGGTGGCTGATTCGGATTTAATTCATTGAACCTTCTGCACATTCTACTAATAATTCTGTTGCATTCTCCATGAATACAAAATAAATTCAACATATCTGCATTGGAGTACAGTATAACTTCGATAGTCCGGACACATATCGTTCCGACCAATGTCCGGATTACCGAGATGTCCGGATTACTGGAGGTACCTACTTATGTTTTTGTTTTGTATTTTTTTGGGGTGGGAGTACGTGAAAATCATGACTTTTATATTGTATATAAATCAAAAACATGAAAAAAAATCAGTATATTCTCATAAAATATCATCTATAGTATGTCAAACGAAAACATTTTCAAATATAAAATATGTACTATGTACATAATCGGAAAATGCTACATTTTCTTGAAGTATATATCAATAGATATTTCACCGCAACTCGACATATATTTTGTTCTTCATCAAGACAAACTAATATTTTAGATTTATCAGCGAGGCTAAGTGTTTTATGCGTTTTTTTGCTTGGAACCATTACATTGCCTATTGCAGAATGATAACAAGCCGCGCGAAAACGTATTGCTTGCTTGTCCAGACAGGAAAATTCTTGTTTTGTTATTTTAGTCCGGACTACAGAGGTAAATTTTTCAAAATGTCCGAATTACAAGAGTATCCGGATTACTGGAGTGTCCGGGCTAGCGAGTGTCCGAACTATCGAAGTTATACTGTAATTAGTTTGTATTTTCAAAAGTTTTTGAATAAGTAACAAATGACAGGACTACATTTGATTTTGTTTTCCATAGCACACCATACATTGGGTATAATACTTTTAATAAGCCCAATCTCATACTTTTGCTATAACTGAGAGGACGAGAGGACTAACATTTGTTGACATCAATTTACGCATTTTTATAAGAAATCTAAGATAACTTTAAAACCGTACATTTTAGGTATAGGGAATGTTAATATTGGTAGAAAGGTAATAAAACAGTGCATCGAGTGGCATTATAAAAAATGGTATGTTCCATTTGAAATAAGCGACATAATAGAGGTTGAAGTTGTCGAAGTTCGACTTCCATTTCTGAGCACCCTGTACATCTTACCATATTTGTAGGTTGCTTAGAAATAAGCTCAAACATTTGAAAAGATATGGTAAAAATTTCGGCTACTAAAATTTACCATAGCGGAAGTTATTAATTTTCAAATATGGCTTCGTTTTTGTAGATGATTTCAATAAAATCGAAATATCTCTAAAACCATTAATTTTAGAGATAGGGAATGCTAATGAAAATTATCTCTAAATAATGAGCAGATTTCAAATTTGGCATAAAAAATATAGCATTCCATTTAAAATAAGGAAGTTGACGTCGACTTCCTGTAAAAGCGGAAGTGCTACATACATGTCATTATTTTCATTGAATAGAGCACCTCTGAAAACCCCTATGTATACATTTTCAGGTCTAAATTATTTGTGGTTTCCCAGAAACGTGTATTAGGCCATTCACCGTGAAGCACCCTGTATGTATGCGAGATATAGGCTGTAAGATCTCACTTATTGAACATTTAGTATCCCATTATAAAAAAGCATTTATGATAAAATTAACTACTCATTCACAGAATTCCAATGCCATATTTCACTCGTACATGTGCGCGCACACACACACACACACACACACATTAAAAATTTTGGGATGTTATTATTTTTAGTATTTTCTTAAATTATTAACAATCAAAACGTATTATAGGGTGAGGAAAATGATTATTTTTATTGACAATAAAATAATAAGGGTTATTTGTTTTTACGAGATAAATTTTATGTCTTATTAATTCAAGAAGTGTAAAAAATTGATTAAAATTTGTACTTTTCCATTTTTTAAATTATTGGTAACAACTATAAAGTTAATTTTATAGCATTGGTGTATGGTGTGGGGCCCCTTATGTATACAGTAACTGGCAGCCAAATACGGACACGTACGAACTTATGGCTAACTAGACATTTCATATTCATGGGTGCGACAGATTGAGTGTGCAACAATTTAAACGCTGGCATCTGTAAGAACGTGCTGCAAGTGGGTTGCCCATTTATTTCGCATGTTAACCCGACGCTATGTCCGTAGCTGGCTGCCGGTTACTGTATATTTATATAATATGCCCAGGGAAATTTTTGGGAAATCTCCTGTTTCTGTTGTGTTGTATATAGTTTATACGGAGTGTTTCCTAAGTCTACTATTCATCTATTACCTGAGGTGATTTCAGAACGACTCTTATTTTAACCCCTAATGCCCTTCGTTTCTGATATACAGCATGTTTTCTATTTTTTGCCAAATTTTCGATCGTCAATATTTTTTTAATGGCTTCACTGAATTGAACCAAATTTGGCAGATATGTTTCACTAATAGATGTCTACATTATCCAGTAAACAAAAGAAAAAAAATAACATGGCCGTGGTCAAAAATTTTTTAGTCGGGGAAGTTACCTAAAAACAACACCCTGTATATGGATTTTGCCAATTTTCAATGGCAACTTTAAAAGTACACTAATAGTGTAGCTTCACCACGTATTTAGTTTTTTTGGCACATATTTAATGGTTCGAGAATTGGCAGCTAAGTTTCACGATAAATCCATTTTAGAAATAATTACGTGTCCTCCTTCAACAAAAATATCAGCAATATACATAGGCGACTTAATAGCATGTAAAAATATTTTATTTTACTGTCTATTGTTAGAATGTAACTTAAAATACCATTATTCATTAAATATCAGAACCGGATTCATTTTTAAAATTTCTGCAGAATTTTTTAATTTTTACAAGCAAAAAAAATTAAAAAACAGAAATGAATTTTGTTACAATAAGTATACTAATTAGTAATTAAACAAAAGTAAAATAAAGCATCCAAAATTAAATTAAACGTAATGAACAAATTTTGAATAAAAACAATGCATAAATTACAAGAACACATCTAAAATCTAATGGGCAAAAATAATACAAAACAAACTACAACAAATTTTCAAAATGCTCACCACCAACCTCAACACATTTTCTTGCATGTAACTGTAAATTATTTATAGCATCTATATCTATCACGCGTTATTTCTTAGTTCAGTGCATTTGCTGTCTGCTGGAGTTAGATCTGGGGACTTTGCAGGCCAATATAATGAATAATGATATTTTAAGTTAAATTTAAACAGTAAAATAAAATGTTTTACACACTATTAAAGTCGCTCATGCACATTGCTGATATTTTTGTTGCAGAAGGACACGTAATTATTTCCAAAATGGATTTATCAGAAACTTAGGTGCCAATTCTCAAACCAATAAATACGTGCCAAAAAAAACTAAATACGAGGTGTAGGTACACTATTAGTGTACTTTTAAAGTTGCCATTGAAAATTGCCAAAATCCATATACAGGGTGATGTTTTTAGGTAACCCGTTAAAAAAATATGGCCGATCGAAAATTTCGCAAAAAATAGAAAACATGCTGTATATCAGAAACGAAGGGCATTAGGGGATAAAATAAGGGTCGTTATGAAACATCCTCGGAGTTCTCTACTTCCCACTAGTGTATGGTCAGTCACTCAAGAAACACCCTGTATATGCTATGCTTCGCTTAGTTATTTATTGTGTTTGCATTTTGTTTATTTGTATGGCATGTCAGTTTACAATGTAATAATTAATAACTTGAGGAAAAATAGACCGCAACCTCAAAAAAATTAATAGGTAGATAAAAAGTGTACAGTATGGGGTGTTGTTTCCAGTAATATAAAGGAAATTTACAATAAATTACATTACAGAAACATCTGGAACCTAGATCGAAATCAAATAATGGTTCTGTTACGGTCTAGTCTTAGGATTTTTGTTTTCATTCAGGCCTTATAAAGGTCCTGGATTTTTGAAAAGAAAAAAAATTTTTGAGGGAAATATACATATTTTAAATTTTAATAACAAGTTAGCCAAATATTTAAACTCGAATTTAATTTGTTGTTTAGTAGTGAACAAAATTATAATTGACTATTATATAGTTTTCGTTAGACTGGATACGTTAAATGGGTTTGCTCTGATCATCACTCAATTACGGTGTCGGTCGGGGTTCCTGAAGAACATGATTGATATTTGTTATCTTGAATTTTTGCACTTATTCTTGTATCTTAAAAACCAATAGTTTTATTAAATATGTTACAGAAATATATGTAGGAGAACGTTGCAAGAAAGGTAGTTTTTAAGATTTAAATTATAGTAGATGTTCCTGTTAGTAAGACTTTCCTTTTAACACCGAATAGTATTTATCTTATTAAACCGTTCCTGTGCCTTGAAATCATGCCTATGGAAGTTTCGAGAAAGGGAAATATTTACAAACCCCGCTGCATATTTTTGTTTTCTAATTAGGTGTTATTTTTTTTGGCACTTATTGCACTTTACTCATTTCAAATTTAATGTAAAGAGGAAATAAGACACGTTTTCAAGAATAACTTATGTATATTTTAAATTTGAAAACTGTTTCTATTCACTGTTCACAAAAACAAGGTTTCCCTGCCCAGGCTCCACGAACGTGTTTATAATATAAACCTGACAGAACCGTATTTCATATTTTTTTATCGAGAGTACCATACAGTGGTTCACTTTTCACTTTTCTTGTGCCTTTTGGTATAGTTCAGAGTGAATAATTACCTGTTAAAAATAAAGACTCACTTTTTTGTATTTACTGATATAATCAAAAGCAAGTGTTAGAATTCAAGATAACGTTTTAAGTATTCTAGCTCGTTACTGAACCATGTGACATTACCCATAATTGGTCTGATTTTCCTCAGTTATAAATTCTGTTCTAGTAGAAGAGGTCTTTAATTTTAATTGTCAAAGAATTCTATTTCATTTTTAATATTTTAGTGACGTTGAAGAGCCTGAAGTTTCACATGCAGGTGAGCTCTGTGGTGACTGTAGGGAGACCTACAATTTCTGTACATGTAACATTAATTGTGAAAAGTCAGAAGCTCTCACGCGTCCAATAAAGTTTGTATCAGTTACAAAATATAGTTCAGATGATTATGATCACGAGGACAGTTCCTCAGTTGATATAGGTGAAGATCCTTTAGCAATAACTCCTCCTATGGATACTGAACCTGACTACGAATTTCCTGGGAGTTTGCTAGAAGTGCGCAGAATTGAATACCTATCTCGTAGAAGAAAATATTAAGCCTGATAGAAACTTTGCTCAGAAATGTACAGGATTTTTGTCCTTATATTTTGTCACCCCACCTACAGACTTTATTTCAAGATAAAAGATAAATTGTTTTAGTTTATTTTTTTAATGTTGCTTTTGTTTACGCTTACTATAATTTTATTATTATATTAATGGTAAGTTATAGTTTTTTCTTTTTGTAGTCTAATACCAAAGAATCAGTTTTAAAGAAAAGTACTGATTATTTAAACAGACTATTTCTACTCTCGTTTATTACATTTGTCTTGTACCGTCTCGTTATAGCTATTGTAGGGACATTTAAGGTCAAAGGTTTTTAGTTCCAAATTTAGGCCTAAAAGAAATATCTGCACACAACTTTTCGAAAGTTCAGATTATTTACAGTGTGTTGGGAATATTCTTTAATTTTTAATATTACTGTGAAGTTATTTCTGTTGGGCTGTTGTTTGGAAATTTTAATAAATCAGATATATGACCAGGTGTTCATCTACAATATTCTACATTTTTATACAAGTATTTATAAAAACTAAAAGTAAATTTAAAAAAAATATTGCTCAAGAAACAACATAAATGTACCTTATTAACTGTGATTTTTTATTACAATTTTATTATTTTTTATCTTAGATTTTGATCTTACATAGTATATTTATATTGATAAAAAAATCTTATTAAGACTGAAAGGTCACTTAAATAGCAGATACTGCTTTAAATGACCAGTGATTTACTGGCTTTAATTTTTATCTTAATTGTACCGTTCCTTATTGTAACAGAATGTAGCGGGTGGAAATTCCTAGTGCCAAGTTTGAAATGTCAAATCTTCAAAAGAAGTAGCAGAATAATTCATTTTGGCACAAAATTAACGTGATTATTGGGAATATTTTACAAAATACACATTCCATCCAGTGTTTAAATAATTATACCAGATTAAATCGAAACAATTTGTATTAACTCTGTAGGTTTAGTTCTAAATAAGTTATATTCATATATATTATTTTGTTTCTCATAGTTTAAGTTTATACAAATTTTAAGATTAAAATTTTTGATTATACATATTATAATATCTGTTGATCTAATTTTAATAAGAAAGCAATCTCAATTACAATCCATCCATTTGCTCGAAGTTTTACACATTCTAAAGTCGACACATATATATTATATCCTGCCTCTCTATGAGGGACGTTCAAATTTAATCATTGCACATGAAAAAGATTTGTCAAAAACTTCTGCCATATTCAACCACAGAACAATTAAAAGTAAACCAAAAAAGTGCATGAAATTTTTTGAGAATTTGTATTTTATGCAGAAAGTTTAATAAGTTGATTATAGTTCAGTCAGATTTTTGTATAACAAATTTAAATTATTATAAAATTAAGTAACGTGATATTTAATAGTAATTTTAATAATAAATAATTCACTGTCGTCAATGTGAATGTGTCAAATTTTATGTGATTATAGCTTTAAAAAAAAAATGTGACTGCGATTTATACTTTGTAGTTAAGTTTAATTAATTTTTTTTTAATGTTTTTTTTATACGAATATATTTAACCTTGTTCTATAGCTGTAAGATTGTTCTTTGTTCGTTTCAATAAAAAAGACCAAATTTGGTAAACAAAAATATATTGTATTTGCCTCTCCAAATTATCCACCTATTTTTCTTCCCAAACTTATAATTTTTAAGCAGAATGTGAATTTTCAGTGCAGGTGAACTTTATATTTTTAGAAAACCTTAAATTATTTGTTAAGGGTCTGTATCAGGTGCAAGTCTCAATTCTACCATGCCCCGCACAGGTCAGTTTGACATGATGCAGTCAAACCGAAACTACCGCGACTGCAGGTTCGTGCGAGATGGCAGCACTTTTAAGGCATAGATATGCACTTTTTGTTTTTCGAATAAATTAATTTACAGTTCATACTAAGAGTTGGAGAAAATGAATTTAAAAATTAGAATAATGTCGAAAAGGTAGTAAATTTGACCAGAAAAAATATAAAATGCATTTTTTTGAAAGAAAAACTAACTTTCTGACATTTTACACATATTTTAGATTAATCTGATAAAAATTGCATTCAAATCGGATAATTTTTAAATGAGATATTCGAAAACTACGATAAGTGGATATATAAGACTTAATTCAATTTATTAGCTGGTGATTTCAAATTAAACTTTTGTGACAAAGAGTCTTGTGAATCTCAAATGGTAACAAGCTAACTTCTTTCAATCTGAATATGCACGTTGAGTCTCATTGTAGGATCTCTCAGTATTCAGCTTCTACAATCGATTATTTCTGCAGCAATCTAAATATCCAAAATGTATCCTGTTCAGTGATTTCAGCTGGTTTATCGGATCATGAAGCTGTATACTCCTTAGTACAGACAGTGGCGTGCCCAGAAATTTTGTTTGGGAGGGTGGGGTTGACTACTGAGTCTTGCATTTTTTACAACAGATTACATTTTTCTTAGTAAAACGTAATTTTTTTCTTTGGTTTCTTGTCTTTAAAATCCTATTTTTCAGGTATCTTGGGGGTTTTAACCCCCAACCCCCCCTTGGGCACGCCACTGAGTACAGATTGATCGAGTATTAACTGTCAAAAATATAAATTTGGACACTTATTTAACAGAACCAATTATAATAAATTTTTTCAAATCTGCCTGGAGACTGACTGGGTGGATCTCTTAAATAGCGAAGATCCGTCTGATTCCTTTTATAAGTATTTAACACTTGTGTTCACAAAGGTTTTTCCTATTCAAAAAATTAAACTGAATAGCAAAAAACCATGGATGCCCACAGGAATAAAAACATCGGCAAAAAATTTAAGATCGCTTCATTACATAAGAGCATTCACTAATGAACAATTCTATTTCAACTATTACATTGAATAACATAAAATTTATAAAAAAAAGTTTGTCAGAATAGCAAAAGATAGTTATTATAACACCAGAGTTGGACAAGCAGCTAATAAAGCAAGAGAAAGTTGGGCTATCATTAATGAGCTTAGAGGCAAAGTTAAAATGCATATTACTCCTCTAAATTCTGATGTCATGAACAGCTATTATTGCTCAATTGCAGACAAACTAACTAAAGACTTAGTTCCTCCATTCGACCCCCTACATTACATGAATGATTTATATAATTCTAAAGCCTGTTTACATAGTACGAATATAATTGAACTTAAGGAAGCCATTAAGCAGATTAAAAGTAAAAAGTCTTCTGGATTCTGCTCTTCATGTACTAGTCTCAATTATAAATAGTTCATTTGAATCTGGAATATTTCCGCCTTTCTTAAAAACGTCTGTAGTAATTCCGCTTTTTAAAAGTAGGGACTTAGATGACCCATTCAATTTTCGTCCCATACTTATAAATACATTAGCAAAAATTATAGAAAAACTAGTAAAAAAAAGGGTTGTCGTAGATCGTAGCCACGTAGTTAAAATGGAATCCTATTCCAACAACTTAAAAATCAACCATGGGGTGCCTCGGGGTTCAGTTCTGGACCCAATTTTGTTTTTGCTATATATCAACGATCTTACTGAAATTAACGTTGAGGGAAAGTTCACTTTATTTGCAGATGACACTACGATATTGTGGCACAATAAGGATTTTAATACCCTATGAAATTCAATGGCTTATAAACAAGATCAAAGATTGGTGCGACTCTAATGTGCTGTTTCTCAACATTAACAAGACAAATATAATGACCTTCCGATGTAATATTTTAGAAATGCCACTGGGCATTCATGTACTTGAAAATAAGACGTGTACAAAATTCCTTGGGTTAAATATTGACTACGTCTCCTATTGTCTTGCACATGATATTGCTAATTTTATATTATTTTTTTAACTTGACACGTTAAATCTAAAAATATATTTGCCCATAGTGTATAAACGGAAGTTATATGGAAATTTAGTAATGTACAAATTAAAACAGATGTAAAAATTACATAAACTAAAAATAGTTCGTTATATTCGGAATACGTTATAATCAGTAAAAAACATGCAGTACTTATTTTGTGTTGCTTGAAGTGTGTGTTACAAACAAGGGTTTGTTAGAAATGGGTTCGCCATACTGTACTTCACTGTTTATTACTTTGTAATGCTAATTTCGCAAATGATTGTCTGAAAGAGCATGATATAGTACACAGAAGTTGGTCCTATTATTTGTGTTATATCTAAAGTTATTTTGTATGAACTGACGTGGATATTAAAATAATACAATTCATAACATTTATATTAAATATCAACGTTTGTATTGGTAAACTTTAAGTTAACAGTTTGAATTCTATTGAAATGGAATTAACCTAGTAAAATAACAAAAAAAGTAAATGTTTATGTCAGCCATCTCCCTCAGGTGCTTCAGGGTCAGAATAATGTTCAGCACCGTCAGAATCAGAATCTCTTTCACTCTCATTTTCTTCATATTCTTGTAATCTGTCTAATATACGTTTATGTCTTATTTTTATTTGTTCGTCCTAAAAGTATTATTTTATTATTTAATTAACGCTATAACAGTATGTGATATTTATATACCTTTACTCTTTCATCTTGTTTTTTAAGTATGTCTATTGATTCAGGTAAGGGTATTAATTTTGTAGGCGTATTACAGTGTGTACAATCCTCCATTATTTTAAATATTTTACTGTCCGGTTTTACTTCTTGAATTTTATTTAAAGTGGCAAAGGGTTTATATCTTTCCTTTTCTGGTGTTTTCTCTAGATCACATAGCTTCTGTGCGTGTTTTTCGTTATCGCTTATAGATAATTTATTTATGGATCCTTCAATACCTTTTAAGTCCTCTCTATATTTTATTTCCATTTCAACTTTGTCACGAAATATTTTAATTGATTTTCCTTTATCAGCCAAATTGTTAATTAACTTACTAAAAAAAATTATCTACTTTTCATATTAATCTTATTAAAAAAAAGTACTTACTTGTTTTTCAGCAATGTATTTTCTCTATGTAGTATTTCTTTTAATTCTATTAAAGCCATCTTCTTCAAGTTTTCTGTTTTCTTTGAATACGACATCTGAAAAGTCTCCAAAAACGCAGTAATATTTTCAAAATAAGAGATAACCTCAAAATCAAAATACAATGGTAAGTACGTTCAGAATGCACGCGCTCGTGGCTTGAACTATATCGTGCGTTCAGAAATATTTGAGAGAATTTTTCTATTTTAAATTATTGTTCTATTCAATTAGATGTCATTTAATTTAACTGTTACGAAATAATAATCAAATTACTTGCATTACTACTATAGATATTATATTCTGATGATTTCGATTACCATTAAATGCCTTCCGATTCTGATCAAATTAATCGAATCTAGTCTAAAAATGAATCTAACATTCCCTTTCACAAGTATTTTAGCCTAGTTCGTTTTTATCAGATTTGGGTTAATGACTAGATGGAAATTAACGGCCTTGGAGATCGTGATAATACAATCATAGATTAAATAAGTATAAGATAAACCATCCCATTGTTAGAATGCAAATGGATATTATACGGACCTTGTGGATGCGAATAATAGATGGCGCATCCGAAACTCCCAAAAATGTAATCTTTTCTGACTACTGATATCATTTGTTGAAGAACCATGTTTAAAACATAATGGGAAAAACGCTCAAAGCTCTAACAATATATCCTTAGCTATAATTATAGAAACATACACTTGAAGATGCGCCATCTGTTATTCGCATCCACAAGGTCAGTATAATATCCATTTGCATTCTAACAATGGGATGGTTTATCTTATACTTATTTAATCTATGATGCAAGATACAATAAAAGAGATAATGATTATGACTTTAGGATTCAACAAGTCAGTTTTCCTTACCCATGTATTGGATGTTTTAAACAAGAAATAAACTTCAACGAACCTTATAATCATGTGACCAAAATTTAGTTATTCGATTTTTAATACGATTAAATTCTTAATTCAATAAATAAAATATTTGGTGCTAGTATTGGTATTGTTTAGTTATTTGCAATGAAGTTGTGATGTTCTGTGCAAACTAATTCTTGAACTTCTCCAGTGATCGCCTAAGATAAATTATGGAACGCACTCGTAGTGTGTTAACATGGAACGTTTTTGAAGAGGAAGAAGAAACTGAAGAAAGATGCTCGTTTAATTAATTGTGACATATGTCAAACTAACTAATGAATGCTTTTATATTTTATAATTTATATTAATATTTTAATCAAAATTTATGAATATTCGATATTGTAGTAGCAGTATGAATTTTTGGTGTTGCCTGAATCAGTTTGATAGCATGGAAAAAGTGAATATTTTAATGTCATGATAAGAAATTATACATATCAAATGTATGTAATAGAAGTAATTAATTCTTTTAAATATAATGGCAGAGCAAAATTCCGTGCCTACTCAATCACAAATTCAATTTGAAAATCCAATGTTTCGAGAAATACATAAAAATACTTGGCTGAAACGCATATCATCAACAAATTCTAAAAAGGTAAGGCTTCTTTGTATAAGTATACGACAAAAATAATTATTTGAATGTAATACTATAACTCTTATTGTTCAAAACTGAAATTAACCAAGAAATATATATTTTAGAAAAAGGAGAAATTCTGGGTAGTATTTTGTGTCCACGATGATACTGATGCATTTCTCGAAACATATATAGATAATAAATTGGCCGTTTTCCACAAGCCAGAATGGTTTGTTTCTCTAAATAACGTCCAACACATATCACCAACCATTTGTGCACATGAACAAGAGTATGAATTTGTTTTAACGCTTACTTCTGAAGTAATAAGGCTAGCAGCTCCTACATGGGAGCAAATGCTTGATTGGGTGGAGAGTCTTAGAGGGAAGCTCTATGAGTTAAGAATTTTAAGCCCAAAAGAAAACGTATACACAAAGTTACCTGATCGAGGTTTGCCTTTACTTCCTACGAGAGATCCTACATCCCCTTTGCCACCTCCACCTGAAGTGCCACCTGAAATTCTTCCTGGAATAGAGCCCTTAAATATTAGCGAATCTCATTCTCCAGGAATTGATAATAGCCATATATATGGTAGAAGGCGATCCGAGTCGCAGAGTAGTGGCTTAGTGAGGAGGAACAGTAATATTACAGAGCCGAGAAGTGCAAGGGTAGCAAATAATGTTTTTACCTTTGAAAATTTGAATATTTTGGATAATACTACTCCTCCAGTTTCACCCCCACCAGGAACTGCAACCACCCATTATGAATTGCTCTTTCAAATGCAACAAATACCCGGTTAGTGTTTAGCATATAAAACCATTAATAATATAACACAATTTTGAACAATATACATTTTATCTAATAATGAATTTAGGTCCGTCCAATAGAAACATAGATAGGCAGCTAGACAGAGTAGAAACTAATAGATTACTAGAACGGTCAGCTAGTTGTTCTCCAAGGATATTGCAGCCACCCCCACAGCCATATAAAACATTGAGAGAACAACAAGTGTTGCAGCTTCAAAGGGAAATAAAGCATCCCAGTGGTGTAAGAATTAAGTTAGGAAGGAAGGACTGTACAAGCTCCATTGGATTTGTTGACGCATTTGATGCAGTATGGTAAGTATATAAAATTTGTAGGCTCTAGAAATTGAAAAGACATTTTAATTATTTCCTTTGAGTAATTTAAGAAATGAATGTCTGTTATAAAAGCTTAATGAACTGAAATTTTACAGCTGCATGTTCGTATAATTTTAAAACATTTTTTTTCCAATTAGGATTTGTGGTTGGAAACAAAGAGAACATCCTATGCTATATAATGCTCTTCATATAGGAGACCGTTTAATAAGCATTGAGGGAATTAGTATTAAGTCTGCTGCAGAAGCACATAAAATTTTACACTCTCATTATTGTGGCCTCTATGTAAGTTTTTATAATATTAATCTTTAAGTAATTAACATAGTCCAATTATTTTATTATTTTTAATATGTGTTTTGCACTTTTAGGTGAATATTGTGATAAAAAGAGTGCCACATGGCCAAGTTTTAGTGATACACCGTGAAGCAGAAGGTCAGCCACTGGGTATAATTCAGGAAAATAACACGGCAGTTATAGAGACAGTGCAGGCTGATGGGTTAGCAGCTAGACATGGTTTAACAGCCAAGACAAAAACCTGTGATGGAGTATCCCTTACCAATTGGGTACTTACTGAAATAAATGGACGTCCTTTGAATCTATTTTTTAAGAAAAATCAAGTTCGTGATCGACTAAACTCTGTTGGAAGAGACATATCGATTTTAGTACAACCTTTGGATCTAGTAAAACAGTTAAAGAAACAAATGAAATCTTTAAAAAACTATAAAGATTATATTTTACAATAAATATTTTGTAGCGCACTAATAGTGTAATATATTTTGAAAATAGTTTTAATGTGCAATAACATGTGAGCAGTTATTTTTCTCGTACTTTGATATTAGAGAATAAGGTCTGATTATGTACTGTGATTATTTTATACGATTTTGTGTAGAACCAAAAATGTAATTTCAACACTTATTTTTTTATAAATTTACATATACAAATCACATTTTTTTTTCTGCAAAGAGTAGCGATCTTATACTTTCTAAAATTGTTAACGCAACTTATTTTTAATATGGCAACTGTTTCTGTATATAATTTGATTATTTTCTGTTTTATTTATTTTATATACATGTGATTTTAATTTATAAACACTTTAATTTAAATAAAATTAATCCTACACAAATAAGGTTTCTTGTTATTACCTTTTTGATGTTTAGGTAACCTAAAAATAAATTAAGAACTATAATAATAGGTCGAAATTGCAGTATATAGTACTCTATTTGAGCCTTCGTGTCAATGTGCTTAGAGTCACACTCAAAACGGTCAGCACACAGCTGCTTAATGTCTATTTCTAGGGTGTATATGGCACAAAACTTATTGTGTTGTATTTGTAATTCCTCTATTAATGTTCATGTCATTTGCCTGGGAAACCACAACAGTATGGGGAATGGACATATATACGGGGTGTTCTTGAGGGTAGTACTTTCCTTTTAACACTATAGGTAATACTTTTATACTTATAATAAAGAGTTTGCCTAAGTATTGTCCTAATGAAAGTTTCATAACAATTCACATTTAAAATTTTTTTACCAATCATGTTCACAAAAAAAACATTTAAAATGGTTTATATCTAAAGAAGTAAATCCAAATATCGCATTTCATATGTAAGAAAAAGATGCAACCAATTTTAGTCAAGTGACTTGAGGAAGTGTGCAATTCTCTGATTATTAACAGGTTTAAAATTGTCTTAATAATAGTTATTTGAAATTAGTATTTACATGTCCGAAATAAATACCACAACTTAGGCATGATGTTAGTAGTTAATACAGCTGAGCCAGCGTGATTGGGTTCCAGGGTGCAAAAAATGTAACCGGCGATTAAATTCCTTGTCGAAAATTGGGTACTTTATAGAAAATTTTTCAAAATAAGCCTTCGGTTCAGCTGAAATAATTTCGTTAGATGCCTTTCGATTTAGTAACCGAGATGTGCCAAATTTTGTCTTCATCCAATTACGTTATTTGGAGACAGAAATTGTAAACCGTTATTTGACACACCCCTTTATATAAGGTGGTTGTAGCTGGGCAGGCAAGACTTATTTTGAAAAATTTTATATGAGGTACCTAAGGTACCTGCTACTATATAGCTTTTGACAAGAAATCGCCAGTTCAATTTTTTGCACTCTAATTACGGGACACCCTGTATAATTGTTGGTACAGAGCATATGCGTGGAATATTTGTGTTATTTTGGTTGTAGTTTTTTTTGCCATTTTTAGCAACGACATCTAATATTTACAGTATTTTTATTTTACAAGAAGAAGTATGTTGAATATTTTTTCATAATAATCTATGTAGGATATTATAGGTATTCTAAGAAATGATTTTATTGCTATTTAAAAAAACGACGAAATTTTAAATGATACTAAAAGTGATAAAAAGTACAGTTGGAGTACTTTGTCCCTTACACCCCTTAATTTATAGGACGCCTCTGATAAAAAATTTAATAAAGACGTGTGTAAATTTCGTAATATATTACTGGTTTTCCCTTTTTGAGGAGCTAGTAAATTACTCGCTTACGAAGTATTTTTCGACACATGTTAATATATAATTCTTGTCTTAAAATTGCATGTTCTATCACTTGTTTCAATTCGTAACAGTAAAAGCGGAACACCATGTATATATATTTTAGAAGTCGTGACCTTTACCGTAATATATAATATATAATGGAAATTATGAGAACTGGCAATTATGTATTTTACCGTGTTTGTATTCTGTGGTTCGTGGTGGAGTCGCTTTGTCTGTCTAGTCTATGGCCAGTGCTGCCGTTCTAGTACAATTGTACTATTTACAGTACATTTTTGCTTGAAAAGTACCATAGTACATTTTCATTAAAAAAATATCATTTCTAGTACATTTCATAAAATTTCCCTAAGATACTATTTTTATGGTACATTACAGAAGTCTTTTAAAATATGAGCTTTAGAAGTATCAATTTATTTATCGATCGAGACTCGAGAATGCACGGAAAGATGGCGCCACACAGAGTGTAAATTGGTCACTTTATTATCTAATTAAATCACGAGCGCTTTAGCGCGAGGGATTTAATTTTTGATAATAAAGTGACCAATTTACACGAGTAATATTACTGTTGGCAATATCGCTCGAGAAAAAATTTATAGGTAAAATTTTCAAACACGAATGGTATTTGCGGAGAATATTTCACGAATAAATTATTTAAATACAAAAACATATCTTTAACGACGAAATGTCAAATGGGGTTTTCGGAAACATACCAGCGATCTGCAAATATACTTCTCTTTTTCTAAAACTATAAGCAACAGACAATTGTTTCGACAGTGATAGCTAAATATCGAATATATCTTTTTAGATATATACTTTTGCCAAATTTGTTTGGCTGGGGCAATGTAATCCTCAAGAAATAACCTATATAATACTATAAGAATAACAAAGACAGAGATAGTGATCTGGGTACAGAGAGTAAGTTTCCGTAAATCCCTAAAGTAACGTATTAAGTGACAGTTGACATAAAGAATGATTTTATCGCGATAAAACTGTTTCAGGGATTTTATCGATATAATACTGCTGTCATTGGTCCAAATTTAAAAATTGTAGTAGTTTCATTGGTTAATAATTTCTGAGTAAAATATTCTGTTAAAATCGAATATTGCTTTGATGTTAGTTTAGCCTAACGACCCACACATAGCAACTGGCAATGCTTATTTCGACATCGTAGTGGTGGACGCTCGGAAGCCTCTTTTCTTCGGCGAAGGTACAATTCTGCGCCAAGTCGACACAAATACAGGCCAACTTCGCGTAGGAATCCCCACTGGGCCTTTTCAAAAAGAACACGTCTACTCGGGAGGTTCATGCGATGTATTTATCAAATTTATAGGTGTCAAAGGTAAAGATGTGCTCTATGTCGGAGATCACATTTTCGGCGAGTCAAAATAATCAAAATTGCATTGGGCGCATTCGATTCGAATGAATAATGATCGTTCATTCGATTATTCGAATGAAGAGTCTAAATTACCGAACATTGAGTATTCGAGTGTTTTAAAATTATGAATGAATGTAAATGTAAAGTAATTAATTAAAAACAATAAAATTAATGAACATAAAAGCAACGCCAAGACGACTGAATGCTCTGCGCCCCCCCGACCACAGGTTAGAAAGAATCTGACCTGTGTATAATACTAAATACATTCTGCAACGAAGAACGCAAGACGCCAGTCCAGATAATAATTGCTCTCGTGCAAGGAAATCATTTGAGTTATTGAGCATTCGAATTTCGAATGACCATTCGATTACTAGAATCAGTCGAATACCGACTATTCGATTATCAAAATTTTATTGTTTGCCTAAAACTTGATTTTTGAGTTTTTGACTTAAGAGTCTTAAGACCATACAGATGTAGACTATAATAATACTCATTCACTATTCAAAATATACCTACAAGGCGTCCAGTAGCAAAGAAATCTGCTTATTTTAATTAATTGAAAAAAATTAAAATGATTTATTCTTTGCAATTATATTGTAAATACAGGAATCGATTCTCTCAATTCAAATTGCCACCATCTTTCTGTCTAATTTTCAATCGATTATTTAATATTCGAACACTCATACAATAACCGGATTGTGCCGATCATTTCAATAATTCGGTATTTTTCAATCGAATGCGCCTATGTCTATTTATATATTCTGTGATGCAAGTTTTCTCAGTTGTGGTTATGACACATTCTATTCTATTATATGATTCTGTGTCTGTGCATGACAGTTGACGTCAGTTGCAGTTGATCCAAGTAGTTTAATTTTAGCCATATGTATATATAAAACAGAGACAACCTCTGATATAAAATTTGATTTTTCTGTGGTAAAACAAACCTTTTCGTAATGAATAAAAGGGGTATTACTCGCTGAACGTCCCCCCATGTGAGTGCACCATGAAAATTGAATGAAATTGAGTTGTTTTTAGATTGGTACCGAAGGGCGAAATTTCAGGATTTTTTTTGCAAAAACTGTGCGTTTGCATGGAAAACTTCTTTTAGTTTGGAATTCTCCGACTCCGAAACAGGAACTTGTGAAAATATCAGGCCAAAATATGTAGTTCAAAATAAGGTACATAAAATTGAAGGATGTGGAATGTGGACTATTTATTTTAGCTTCGTGGCCGCAATCATGGCTTATGACGAGGTAATTTATTAACCTGTTCTACATGTACATAGTCGTAGTTGTTGCAGCTCTTGTTAAGCAGATTGTAATAAAGGTTGTCGTCTTACACTTACAGATAGGAGAGACAATGAAAACTATGGACGAGAAAGCGAATTTAATTCATGCCGATCTGTCAGAGTATAATATCCTCTGGCACAACAAACACTGCTATTTTATTGATGTTAGTTGAGACTACACCAATGTCATTAACGTAAGTGCAAATTTGTTTCTGATACAATCAGATGTGAAAATTTCATCAACGGAATTTTGTTTAACTTCTGTAATTTGCTTTTCAGTTTTTACAAGAAAGGGACTTCCAAAAATAACCACGCCTGTTTAACATGTCCTTGGCAGAGTTACAGAAATCATTTAAAATGAAACCCCATCTTGTGGATAGACCTGGCGTGGACTTGGTATAAAATTTTTACACTGCTTGGGAGAAAGCCAAATCATGACAAATACCAGCAGAAATGGAGAATGTTATACCGGATGCTGATGTGGATTTGGTTTGGTTGAACCATTTAAGGCTTAAAGGACCGGACAAATAATAACAGAAATTCATTCAATTTAACAAACATACTGTTACTGTACCAGGTCAGTTATTTTCAAATATTAATAAATCATAATAGCAAACGTTTGTTTATTAATTTTCTTTACACAGCAAGTTTGCTTTTCAATAGACCACTTTGTGTGTGTAGGGTGAGTCGGTTTTTCAGCACTTCGTCACTTCATAGACCTTCTGTTAAGAAGAAAAGTCCCAATAAACCTGTCATAGAGACGCCTCATTTTTGAAATGCAGGGCATTGACATACATTTTTTTCTTTTAATTTTGCTTTACTATAAAAATACCTGTTTAAAACAAAATCATGATATTGCATCAAAAACTTCTTGGGTGCAAATAGTTTAACATTAAAATCTATCGTTTAATATTCCTAGTTACATAGATAGAGCTGCAAGATACCGCTTCACCCTTTATAAAGAGATAGCACAGCACAGGAAAGACAGATGTGTGATATACGCTGTGGAAGAACGACCAGTCTTCGCCGAATTTGTTTGTAGCACCAGACTTAAAAGCGTGTTAGTATTTTCCACGCCAATTAATCTATTTGGAAAGTAAATTTGCTATATTAATATTAAATAAACATACGTAAATCGATTAGAGCATTCATAGTCGCCATAACAGAAGCCGTATGCTGTAAGAAATGATTGATTTTTATTTCTTATGTTATCGCTACGTAATCGATGGCAAACGTACGTGATCAGATAATTTCGTAAATAGATTTCATCGCAGATATTCGTCTAGAATGGAACGTCTGCGTTATTTTAGTTTCATGTTGTTTGCAATTGGATGGTACACTTTTATTTTTAAAAATAATCAAAATTCAAACTTGAAATGCAACAAAACAATAGAGAACAGTAAGGTTAGGTTCACAGATCGTTAGAATTTAAGATTTCTAACAGCTCTCTGCGCACGTGGCAACTCTTAACGTCACGAAGACTATAAATGCATTTTCTTAAAATTGTCGTACGTCTTATCGATATAGCATACGGCTTATGTTATATTCACTATGAATCCAGGTTAAACCTTCATAATAATAATATGCTAATGAAACCGTAGAGCTCGCACTGTTGTTATTTAAAATTGCCACTATCACAGCTAAATGCCAGATTGTTTTGAGTTTCGTAATATTTTTAAGAGCACAAAAGTTTTGTACTTTCATGATTAGCGAAAGGTTCATAACCCATGGCAATATATCATTCATCTTAGAGTGTTCCGAAATGTTTGGTTATATTTGCCAGATTTGTGGTTATGTAGTAAATTAGTTCATTTGATCTTTGTCTTTATGGATGATTGCACACCAACTTTACATATCGACTTTAACTAGTAGCTAGTAGATGGCGTTCAAGATGGTCATAATCGAATGATTTCAATAATCGGATACTTGGCATCCGAATAACTGAGTAATCATTTGAAGTTTACTTGAATTATTTGGTTGTCCTCGATTTCGCTTAATCGTATTTATTCTCTTTGACTTAGGTCACAGCTTAGGTTAATCACTGGGCACCGTTTCTTTCCTCAGATCAAGATAGATCGAGATTCTCAGATTTTCATTTGATTAGTTATCAATCGAGCACTCGACACAATAACCGGATTCTGCCGATTACTTCATAATCAGTGATCCGATTATTTTTCATTTGAATGCGGCCTTGTCCATCGGCTCCTATTGTGAGGTTATGACGCGTGACAACTGATCCGAGTATTTTAGCCCATTGTGTATAAAATTTGATTTTTTTGTGGAAAAGCAAACTTTTTCGTAATGGGTAAAAGGGGTATTACTACTATTTCATGTTATATTATTTGCGATATGCGATTTTATATCGAAAAATAATGTTCGTTCATGCACAAACGCGAAAAGTAATAATAAAAAAAATCAAAAGCTCAAGAATGGATTGAAAAGCCACCATGGCATTAATGTGAGGGGAAGGTAATATTGCCACAGAATTAAGTTATTAATTCTGTGATAGCTTTGAAGACAGGAAATATAGTGCGTAAACTGCTGAAAAGTCTCTATTTGTATTGTCTATGGTGTGGTACGGTTGTTGTTTGTCGGATTTGTCGTTATGGTTATGTAGAGTAGATTAAATTACGTTATCTTTAGCTGCTTTCGTTCGTGTAAATGATTACTGAACAAATAAATCATGATTCAGTTCAGTGCTTGAAACAGTTCCTTAATTACTTCCTTCCTTTAAAGGAATATACGAAATGGAATCATGATTACTTGTTCTGCACGAACCACAAACGAAAGCAGCTTTTATGGATGATTGCATTGATTGCACAATGCACACACACACACCAACTTTACACAAGAACGGTAAACTTTACCGTTCTTGAACTTTACATATCCACTTTAGCTAGTAGACAGTAGATGGCGCTCAAGACGGGCATAATCGAATTATTTCAATAATCGGATATTGGACACTTTGTATTCGAATGATGCTAATAATCGAATGATCACTGAAGCTGATCCGAGTATTTTAGGTTATGATAAAATTTGATATTTCTTTCTGTGGAAAAGCAAACTCTTTCGACTTCTTTACACGAGTTTGTGTTAAAGACTAAACATTTGAGAGCTAATTTTGCGTAACGGGAACATTAATTTGGGTAAATATCAGACGCAGTCAATTCCAATTTATTTCCTCGAGAAAAAATGTTCAATTTTAAAACTGTAGTAAGGCATTCATCTAATAACATTTAAATTTTAGTTGAACATAGATATAGAGAAGACGGATATAACGATTTAAACTCTTAGGTAACAATATAGAAGTTGAAATGTTGATATTTAAAAATTTGTATATTTGATATATTTAATACTATTCTCCTAATTGGCTATGATAAATTTTGCATTACTAATCAACGTTTTTAAATTGTTTAAAATTGCGTATTAACAGGTGTGTAACAAGCGGGAAAACGAAGTATTGTTACATCTATTTCTGTTCGCAAGCAACACTCAATATTCAGGTATGTTTTACTGGTTGTCTATATAGAAGTGCGTGTATTTAAACTTATTTCAATCGACAACAAATTCCCAAATATTGGGCGCCTTAAATTAAATATAAAATTGAGTTGATCTAGGGTTTGTTTCATGGAAATGAGTGTCTACAATAAAAGGCTACAGGGTGAACACTAATCGACAACATTGGGAAATCGTGACGAATCATGTTAGTTTTTAAATTATAGTAAATTTGAGCTGATTTGTTAAATTTTTTTCCACGTCATTTCCATGAAACCATCCTTTCTGTAATGACTTGTAAGTGTTTCTCAGGTAACATCGATGGTACGCCTCATTTAACGATAATAATTAATTATTAATCACAATTTAAAAGAAATAAAATGTTGAATATTCATCCTACTGTTTAATATTACGAATGTTTAATTTTCGGTAGGGTAGAAAAGTCACGTTTGAAATACTTACTACCCCTAATCCCTACGAAATACTTTTTCTTCTAATCTGATAGTAATAAATTTGGTCCGTTATGTTTTAAGTGAAGCGTACCACACAAAAAATAAAAAATATATAGTAATCCATTTGCTTATCACATGTACACACATTGACAACTTAAACAGCTAAAAAACAAAACGTCTATAATATCACTAAAGTACTACCCCCTGCGATTGTACATTGACTAGAGTTTGCCTCAACAAATTCGTTCTTGGCTTCCGTAAATCATCGGATTTACTATATTTCTTATGAGTATTCCACGCAAGAAGTAGTTGGTGTTCTGTTGGTCCACTATCACCGTCCACTAACAAGTTTTTTTGATCTAACGTCATTATGAGCCGTCCACTAGAAGTTTCTGAGGTTTTCGAGGAGTCGCTAGATCTGTTGCTCAGCGAGCCGTTGTCTAGCAGGGGCTTCGTTGTGTTGTAGCAGGATTCTTTGCCATCGCTGTCACTGTCTTCTCCTTAAGGGTTATGCAGATTCATTCGGAATAATACTCCATTGACCATTGAACGTGTGTTATTCTATCAGGAGGAAAATCCTTCTTGCTCTTGGTAAATATAGGTAGTTCCAGTTCCAACATCATATTGGATATAGCCTAGAGAGCTCTAAAATTAAGAAAATAAGTGGTGAATCATAATCTCAAATAGGACGATTAGACAGGTAATTTCGGCTCTTTATGTAAACTTCGGCAAGGCGCCTTATAATAAGTTTGAGTTTTGTGTTCATGTAGGCAAAGTTATTGCCGTGTTCATCTACAATACAGTTTTTTCCAACTGTACATTTTCAAAAAAAAATAAGAGTTATGTTATGCTATATGGGTAGGCATCCATTCCCTTCAAATGAAAATCTATTGTTTATAGGTTATGTTGATTTTTAAATTTTCGTGTGTCAAAACTTATTTCCGCCGGTGCTGGCAACGTTGCTAACTTCACACCATTTCTTGAGCGCCATCTAGTGCCTACTAGTTAAAGTCGATATGTAAAGTTGAGACCTTTTCGGAAACTTCCTCGATTGTTTGATGACACGTGTCAGTTATTTATTTTACTAGTTAACTCGAGTAAGTTTCCGAAAATGCCTGTAGTTAACTCGAGTAGTAAATCGGGTTGAGAATTTTCATGTTTACGATTTTTACGAACACGGGTAGATTTGATATTTGACTAGGTTAGTAAACGAACGTCATTTCATATGATCTAGTACTACTATACTCTGGCTAACGAATGTTAGTCGTTGCGTCATGACTGATTGAATATATCACAGACATTGCAATCTAAATGCTGTCTTTATTCAACGCGCACTGTTTATCAAACTGAAATAGGCCCGAACGTCGCCGGCATAACGCCACCTACTGAACAGAAATGCGTCTCTCGCACGCTATGCGTTAGACAAAGGTGGATGCAAGTTTGTCTGAGCGTTTACGACGCGGTACTGGTTTCACTCATAGACGTTCCTTTGTGTCAAGAATAAGCAGGCTATATTTTTACAGTATACAAACAAATTTGAGGTCCATATAAAAGAAATTGTTATTTTCAACATCTATAAGATTAATTTTGCAGTTTTGGACAATAATATATTTTTTTACTAATATGAGATTGTAAAGGTATAATGAAATATTTTGTAAGTGGAGGATGACAATCATATCATCAACTTTTCATCGCCGGCACTGGTATAATCGGCCGCCTTGGCCCGTACGATCACCAGTGATGACGCAACGACTAACATTCATTAGCCAGAGTATAGTAAGTTTCCGAAAATGCCTGTAGCGTTTGAGCTAGCAGAGACGAGCTAGCGGCTAACTTTTCGTTGGTTGGTTTTTAGAAGTAGATATTCTGTGGGATTTTAGTTTCAATTTTCATTCCATTCCTTTACGTTTGCTATTCTGCTATTCATAATAAAGAAGTATGGATGAACCTGGTAATGAATTTGAAGACAGTGATGATCCTGTCTGTATTGAGAGAGGTAATTTATTGTTATAAAACAGCCAAATGTTGATTTTGTAGGTTAAGTGAACATGCTTTTTGTTCAACTTTTAAATTGCTTTTAATTTTTAGATCCTACCTATAATATAGATGTTTAAAACATTGGGAAATTTATTACACTTGTTCCAATGTCCACTAAAATGAAAACGCTCTGCGAACGAACATAAAATGCCTTTACACGCCAGGAAATCAGGAAGTAAAGTAGACTGGCTATAAGTATAGTGTCCCCAAATTTCGACACAGAAATAATTGGTCACGAGGTGAATGAGGACATAAATTCTTCCAGAAAAGATCAACATGCTTTTTCTAAAGCGAATTAGTGGACAAGGTACTTCTCCAGTCTATCAGAGCAGTTGAGGAAGCTAATAAATACGCAGTGGATACTTGTAATGTCAGCGAAATACATTCAATGGTTTTAAAAGGTTAAATAATAGTTTTTATATCTCAATAGCATCGTCTCACAATGACGGTTGTAGGAATTTTTCAATTTCGTCGTAATTTTTCTTGTATGGAAAAAGGGTTAAAGCAACAAGTCACTGTTCGGTTCAAACAAAGCAACGATAGGTAAAAGGAATCTACAGAGACAGAACATTATAGGCTAGAAGAGCAGTTGAACCGTGGACAGAGTGCATGTGTATGAACATAATACTACCCTTAGTAACGTAAGTAATACATGGTAAAGGAACTATACGAGTTATTATATCGGTAGGAATTCGAAGTTATTGTTCTTAAAACTTAAACGCATTCATAATCATTTCGAATCGATTGATTTCTCGGTTGCAATAATCGAATGATCGATTATTCGCCAGTAATCGGAATATTTCGATTATATCAATAGCTTTGTTTGTCATCAGCCGCTAGTGTACACATTTTACACTTTATGCCAATAAGTTTGGTATACCAGTACAGTGTACACGTTCTTGCACTTTTGCCAATGACTCTGGAGGAGGTGTAACGAATGTCGATAGAGCAGTGCAGGCGCCTTATAATAAGTTTGTGTTCATGTAAAGTAAAGTAAAGTAATTTATTCATGTTAGAACATTAAAAATGTTTACATAGGTCAGTCAGTTTCAATAATAATAATTACAATTGCTTGTTACAATATAAAAACAGTTAAGTATAACATTTATTTGTATAAGACGATTACACTAACAAATTAAAAGTATAAAAATTACAGACATTAAACGAAATAATTAAATGGTAAAACAGTAAAACATGGCTTACACAAGGCAGACTCTTATCATAAAAATGTGTTATCATCCATGAATTCTCAAACGCTGTAGTACGCTTTTCTAATAAGACAATCTTTTATAATATTTAGAAATTTATTTTTGGGCAGTTTTCTGATATTATCTGGTAATTTGTTGTAGAACATAGGTCCATAGTAGTTTTCAGAATTTCTGCTTTTATTCAACCGTAAGTAATTTACTGATATATTATGTTTTATACGAGTATCATAGTTATGCCGTGTTTCATTTAATACGTAATTATAATTGTTATCATAAACAAACTTTAAACATTCATAGATATACAGAGATGGAACTGTAAATATATTTAGTTCGATGAATTTAGTTTTAACATCCTCTCTAAAGTTAAGCTTTAAGATATATCTAATTACTTTTCTCTGAATGGAAAAGACTCTGTTAGAATGACACGAATGACCCCAGCAGAGAATTGCATATGAAAATGCTGATTGAAACAATGCAAAATATGCTTTTAAAACTACATTTAAAGATACAATATATGATAGATTGCGTAATAGGTAAGTATAACTGCAAAGTTTAGGACATGTGTAATCAACATGAGCCTGCCATGATAAAGTAGAGTCAAGAAAAACACCTAGGAACTTAACAGATCTTCTGCTGTCCAGGTTGTGATCTCTTAGTGTAAATATTATATTTTCCGTTTTATTTTGATTGAGACTTAATTTACTTGCATCAAACCAATTTTTAGCCTTTGCCTGTGTTTCACTCAATTTAAGATGCAATGAATCTATATTTAAATCAGTATTTATAAACGTAGTATCATCAGCAAAGAGTACCACATCTGTGTCAGGTACACATGCTGTTAGGTCATTGATGTAAATTAGGAACAGTAGTGGTCCCAACACAGATCCTTGTGGCACACCATGCTTTATTGACACTACATTTGAGAAAGAATTTTCATAATAGGTTAATTGTTTAGGCAAAATGTAGGGTTGACGCCATTTTATTTCGAAGTTATGGCCATGTTCATCTACAACATTCAGTTTTTCCCACCTGTACATTTAAAAAAAAACTAAGTTACGCTGTATATCTATCAGAGACATGGATGTCTCTGGTATCTATTTATTCACTTCAAATGAAGAAGTATTTATTATAGGTTATGTTGATTTTTAAATTTCCGTGTATCACAACTTATTTCCTGCCGTTGCTAATTTCACACCAGCTCTTGAGCGCCATCTACTATCTAGTAGTTAAAGTCGATGTGTAAAGTTGGTGTGCAACTAACCATAGAGACAAATGAACTAATTTAGCACATAACCACATCGATATGTTCATTTACCATATTATCTTTTATTTAAGGTTATGTTCTATTCTGTGGTTATATTATTTTGTAAGGGAGAAAAATGTTTAATCAAATAATCTCATTTTAAGGTATTTACTTTTATTGACAATGGTATCTGACATCGAGAAGTAGATTTGCATATTCGTAGTGCGATATAGAGCTGTTAAATTTATAATACTCGCTTATTATTTCTGTTTCAGATTCTTGCAACCTTGCCTTATAATGTTGGATTAATTCAAAGAATTTCAGTAGCTCTGATCGATATTTGAGCATCGAGAGATGAAGGAGACCAACAAGAATCGTTCCTTCCAGAATTAATCATGACTAGTGGAAAGTTGGGACGTGGAATATAAACTTCAGGTATGTGTATAAAATGTAACACGTCTTGGATTAAATGTTGAGGGAATATGATTGACTGCTGTTTATTCGGTTTTAACTTTATCTTTGTTTCGATTATGATTTTATACTTGCAAAACTGCCCTTTTATGACGAAGATTGTTAGGAAATTATGTTTCAACTTGTGGGAAACTGCCACTGCCCTGCAGACTTACCTGAGGTTCGTGAGCACACAGTAGATTTCGAATAGATTATAAGTAATTACGTTCTGGGTTATGGAACTCGTATTTTAAAAAAGTAACGCAATTAATTTGAAACACTTGGATGTTGTTGTTGAATATAGTTGTAGTTGTATTTTAAACAAAATGATATTAAATCAGCATTAATCCTAGACTGAGGTGTACTATGCAGATCATGTACTAGGCACTTCAGTTGTGTAACTTTTTTTTGTTATACAATAAATAAGAGATATGATATCGCGCAGCTTGTGACGTCAGTCGGTGAGCTAGGACGCCATTAAACGCCCGGCTGTCAGGCAGGAGTGTCAGATAGAATTATCAAGTTGTTGCGGATATTTTTGGGTTTAAAAGTTATAAAATCGTCGAAAATGAGGTGTGCTGTGTACGATTGTTAAGTTGATAATCAATCAAGAGGTTCTACGCACGATATAAAGTTTTTTAGTTTCCTGAAATAAAAAAAATGCAGGGTGTATGGAAACGAGGTTTTAGAAAAAATAGTAGGTATGTGTATCATCGTAGTAAAAGCATATTTCCGAACTCCGTGTTGCTTGCGCCTCGATAAGCAATCTGCACGGTCGTCCGGGAATGTTAAGTTTTTCCTACTAATCACACAATGTACTATTTGGCATCAATTATCATGGCAAGTAGAAAATTTTTAGAGAAAGTTTATTTACATTTTTTACCTTAATTATTAACATTTTTATATTTTTTTAACTTCCTACATATGAAAGGTAAAATATGACTCAAAACTGGTTTTTCTTAGTATACTATTAACTTTCGGCAAGAAACAATTTTTGAGAAATTAATTATAAATAAGTTTTCTATTATGCTGCATACTGTCTGGCGATCGCACTGTATTTTTACGTAACAACATTCTTCAAAATTCTTAAATATCAAATATATTGAATGTATATATGCTTAATTTATCCTTTTTTACGTTTGACTTGCCATTTTTGTAATTTCGAAAACTTCGAATAACAAGAACCCCAAAATTATTAATTTGTAAGGCCAGACATATTCAACAATTACAAATCGAAATACATGCCTACGAAAAATATAAATTAGGAGTTAATTTCGTATTATTATACTTATATTCACGTATAATATAGAAATATCTGCATAAAATAAATCAAATGTAATAATCAGTGTCATCTCTGGGCTCTAATAAGTTTCATCTAAAATGTGATAATTTAAATAGCCGTCATTAACGTAGTATTACACTATAAGCAGTGAACCCATATTATGAATAAAAGCCATAAAACAGAGTTCCTAACTCACAAAATTTGATATTAAATTCGAAAACGCGACATAGATTTTAAAAATTACTCTCTGTGTGACGTCATGCGCAAACCGGACGAAATTTGAACGCTTTGATCTCATATCTTGTGTTGTTGTATCATGCCCTCCACCCATATCTTATGTTACTATAGGTGCGTTTTATTGCACCACATTCTACTCACGCTTCCGTCTATTGCCCTTGCAGTCAAAGTTGGACAAGTAGAGGAAATTTGTGTACAATAAAACGCACCTTATGTCTCTGGTGACATGTGACAATGTAGAAGCACTTGCTGATTCCTATGTGCAGCGCGTGCGCTTAGTTCAGCCCAATGAGTAAATATCTAACTCTTTGGTTCAGCCACAGAGATTTGTTTTGTTTTAACACGTTTAACGGTCGTCGTCGGGTTTTCACTTTTTACATTATTCTTGTATGTATGTAAGTACCATACCTATTGTAACCTATTTTATTTATTTGTGGTCTGTTTACTGTTAGAACTTTACTGTTACTTGTTAACTTGTTAGAAGAGTGTGGTGACCGGAAATATATTTTTTATTTTAAATTAATCATGGCGTACGTGAGACAAGTGGTGAGTGAAAATGCTGACATTAGTACCCATATCGGCTAGCTTATTTAAAATTATATTCAATACTTTCGATACTATTGTCCTAATTAGGCTATGGTAAATTTTGCACTACTAAACTAAAACGTTTTTAAATTGTCTATAGTTTTGTAATAAGAGACGCGCAACAAGCAAGAAATCACTGTATATTTTGTTGGTCGCAGGCAACACTCAATATACAAGTTTGTTTTACTGGTTGCCTATATGGGGATGCGTAATAATTTCCAACCGCAAGCAACACCTGATATTGTAACGTGTTTTACTGGTTTCCTATATAGAAGTACGTTTAATTAAATGCTCTAATTGATTAAACTCCCAAATATCGTGCTTCTGTCTCGCTGGGCACATAGTCAATAAAGAGCTAAATTCATAATTTATTTATTAAAATTACATTTTCTTTGACACATTTACAGTTTTTTTAACCTACCAACTTTTTGCGAATTGGGAAAAAAGTGTAAAACAAAATTTCACATTTAGTGTTAAGACATAAATTTATTGGGAGGCCACAATTGACCATTCACATTAATTTGACTAGATTTTGTTTAAAAAGTATACATCTAATGAACAATAACAAAATAATTACTATACTGCCGGCCAAGTGAAACGTCAAACCACGAAACCTCAGCTGTTCCAATATTTCAATAGACGATTTCCAAAAATCTATTTCCTTGCATTGCTGTTCTTGTCGGCTGTGAAAAATACTAAATGCATTCACTGTATCGTCATTTGTCCAGAAACTACAGGATGATAACCACATCTAATGCAAATTTACCATAATTTTAGATGCACCAAAATGAATGGACTAAAATTTTGTGGTGTAACGTTTCAATTGATCAGCATACTTTCGAGCAAATAATCTATGCTAATACTGATTGGTTTCATTTGGTTAAGGATATGAAGTTTTTCTTTATAAAACGATTGTATTCTTCACCCTGTGATGTATGTAGTAATGTAGGTATATGCATCGAGTGTAAAGGTCCAGAAAGATGATTAAAAAATTGTATACATTTTTAATAGATGCAAGAATATGATTTATGTGAAAGAACAAGGCATGAAATTTATTAATTGATTTTCATAAAATTAAGGTTAAGTGGTAGAACAGATTCTGTAATTATTGCAGAAACTGAACTTCGCCTTTTTATGCCACAGTTCATAATTGTAATATTCTTTATTGGTTTTGTTTTGCCTGTAATTGTGGTTGTAAATAAAGACGTTTATTATTATTATTATTATATTCATATAATTTTAAACAGTTATAAAATTCCTTTGTTGCCGATGCCGTTACGTCGTCTTTCGAAATGCCAATGATTTGAAATTTGCAGTGAGTGAAAGGTCGAGAGCTTGGCATTTTGGTTGTGTGACTTCTTTACACGAGTTTGTGTAAAAGACTAAACATTTGAGTGCTAATTTTGCGTAATGGGAACATTAATTTGGGTAAATATCAGACGCAGTCAATTCCAATTTATTTCCTCGAGAAAAAATGTTCAATTTTAAAACTGTAGTAAGGCATTCATCTAATAACATTTAAATTTTAGTTGAACATAGAGATAGAGAAGACGGATATAACGATTTAAACTCTTAGGTAACAATATAGAAGTTGAAATGTTGATATTTAAAAATATGTATATTTGATATATTTAATACTATTCTCCTAATTGGCTATGATAAATTTTGCATTACTAATTAACGTTTTTAAATTGTTTAAAATTGCGTATTAACAGGTGTGTAACAAGCGGGAAAACGAAGTATTGTACATCTATTTCTGTTCGCAAGCAACACTCAATATTCAGGTATGTTTTACTGGTTGTCTATATAGAAGTGCGTGTATTTAAACTTATTTCAATCGACAACAAATTCCCAAATATTGGGCGCCTTAAATTAAATATAAAATTGAGTTGATCTAGGGTTTGTTTCATGGAAATGAGTGTCTACAATAAAAGGCTACAGGGTGAACACTAATCGACAACATTGGGAAATCGTGACGAATCATGTTGGTTTTTAAATTATAGTAAATTTGAGCTGATTTGTTAAATTTTTTTCCACGTCATTTCCATGAAACCATCCTTTCTGTGATGACTTGTAAGTGTTTCCCAGGTAACATCGATGGTACGCCTCATTTAACGTAATTATTAATCACAATTTAAAAGAAATAAAATGTTGAATATTCATCCTACTGTTTTAATATTACGAATGTTTAATTTTCGGTAGGGTAGAAAAGTCACGTTTGAAATACTTACTACCCCTAATCCCTACGACATATTTTTTCTTCTAATCTGATAGTAATAAATTTGGTCCGTTATGTTTTAAGTGAAGCGTACCACACAAAAAATAAAAAATATAGTAATCCATTTGCTTATCACATGTACACACATTGACAACTTAAACAGCTAAAAAACAAAACGTCTATAATATCACTAAAGTACTACCCCCTGCGATTGTACATTGACTAGAGTTTGCCTCAACAAATTCGTTCTTGGCTTCCGTAAATCATCGGATTTACTATATTTCTTATGAGTATTCCACGCAAGAAGTAGTTGGTCTTCTGTTGCTCCACTATCACCGTCCACTAACAAGGTTTTCGAGGAGTCGCTAGATCTGTTGCTCAGCGAGCCGTTGTCTTCGTTGTGTTGTAGCAGGATTTTTGGCCATCGCTGTCACTGTCTTCTCCTTAAGGGTTATGCAGATTAATTCGGACCATTGCTACCACTAATTGTTTATTTGCAATAGCAACGTGTGTTATTCTATCAGGAGGAAAATCCTTCTTGCTCTTGGTAAATATAGGTAGTTCCAGTTCCAACATCATTTTGATATAGCCTAGAGAGCTCTAAAATTAAGAAAATAAGTGGTGAATCATAATCTCAAATAGGACGATTAGACAAGTAATTTCGGCTCTTTATGTAAACCTCGGCAAGGCGCCTTATAATAAGTTTGAGGTTTGTGTTCATGTAGGCAGTTTTTTTCACCTGTACATTTTCAAAAAAATTATGAGATGTTATGCTATATGGGTAGGTATCTATTCCCTTCAAATGAAACTATTGTTTATAGGTTATGTTGATTTTTAAATTTTCGTGTATCAAAACTTATTTCCGCCGGTGCTGGCAACGTTGCTAACTTCACACCAGTTTTCGAGCGCCATCTAGTGCCTACTAGTTAAAGTCGATATGTAAAGTTGAGACCTTTTCGGAAACTTACTCGGTTGTTTGATGTCACGTGTCAGTTATTTGTTTTAATCTAGTTAACTCGAGTAAGTTTCCGAAAATGCCTGTAGTTAACTCGAGTAGTAAATCGGGTTGAGAATTTTCATGTTTACGATTTTTACGAACACGGGTAGATTTGATAATTTGACTGGGTTAGTAAACGAACGTCATTTGATATGATCTAGTACGAGTAAGTTTCCGAAAATGCCTGTAGCGTTTGAGCTAGCGGCTAACTTCTCGTTGGTTGGTTTTTAGTTTCATTTTCATTCCATTCCTTTGCGTTTGCTATTCATAAAAGAAGTATGGATGAACCTGGTAATGAATTTGATGACAGTGATGATCCTGTCTGTATTGAGAAAGGTAATTTATTGTTATAAAACAGCCAAATATGTTGATTTTGTAGGTTAAGTGAACATGCTTTTTGTTCAACTTTTAAATTGCTTTTAATTTATTTTTAGATACCTATAATATAGGTGTTTAAAACATTGGGAAATTTATTACACTTGTTCCAATGTCCACTAAAACGAAAACGCTCTACGAACGAACATAATATGCCTTTACACGCCAGGAAATCAGGAAGTAAAGCTAGACTGGCTATAAGTATAGCGTCCCCAAATTTCGACACAGAAATAAATTGGTCACGAGGTGGATGAGGACATAAATTCTTCCAGAAAAGATCAACATTCTTTTTCTAAAGCGAATTAGTGGACAAGGTACTTCACCAGTCTATCAGAGCAGAGCAGTTGAGGAAGCTAATAAATACGCAGTGGATACTTATAATGTCAGCGAAATACATTCAATGGCTTTAAAAGGTTAAATAATAGTTGTTATATCTCAATAGCATCGTCTCACAATGACTGTTGTAGGAATTTTTCAATTTCGTCCTAATTTTTCTTGTATGTTGTATGGAAAAAGGGTTAAAGCAACAAGTCCCTGTTCGGTTCAAACAAAGCAACGATAGGTAAAAGAAATCTACAGAGACTAAACATTATAGGCTAGAAGAGCAGATGAACCGTAGACTGAGTGCACGTGTATGAACATAATACTACCCTTAGTAACGTAAGTAATACATGGTAAAGGAACTATACGAGTTATTATATCGGTAGGAATTCGAAGTCATTGTTCTTAAAACTTAAACGCATTCATAATCATTTCGAGTCGATTGATCTCTCGGTTGCAATAATCGAATAATCGATTATTCGGCAGTAATCGTAATATTTCGATTATATCAATAGCTTTGTTTGCCATCAGCCGCTAGTGTACACATTTTACACTTTTTGCCAATAAGTTTGGTATACCAGTACAGTGTACACGTTTTTGCACTTTTGCCACTGACCCTGGAGGAGTTGTAACGAGTGTCGATAGTGCAGTGCAGGCGCCTTATAATAAGTTTGTGTTCATGTAGGCAAAATGTAGGGTTGACGTCGTTTTATTTCGAAGTTATTGCCATGTTCACCTACAATATTCAGTTTTTCCCACCTGTACATTTAAAAAAAAACTAAGGCTGTATCGGTAGGTATCTAACAGAGATGGATGTCTCTGGTATCTATTTATTCACTTCAAATGAAGATGTATTTATTATAGGTTATGTTGATTTTTAAATTTCCGTGTATCAAAACTTATTTCCTGCCGTTGCTGGCACTGCGTTGCTAACTTCACACCAGCTCTTGAGCGCCATCTACTGTCTAGTACTTAAAGTCGATGTGCAACTAATCATAGAGACGAGCTAATTTAGCACATAACCACATCGATATGTTCATTTACCCATATTATCTTTTATTTAAGGTTATGTTCTATTCTGTAAAGTTATATTACTTTGTAAGGGAGAAAAATGTTTAAATAATCAAATAATCTCATTTTAAGGTATTTACTTTTATTGACAATGTTATCTGACATCAAGAAGTAGATTTGCATATTCGTAGTGCGATATAGTGCTGTTAAAATTTATAATACTCGGTTATTATGCCCATCTTTATTTCTGTTTCAGATTCTTGCAACCTTGACTGATAATGTTGGATTAATTCAAAGAATTTCAGTAGCTCTGATCGATATTTGAGCATCGAGAGATGGAGGATACCAACAAGAATCGTTCCTTTCAGAATTAATCATGACTAGTGGAAAGTTGGGATGTGGAATATAAAATTCAGGTATGTGTATAAAATGTAACACGTCTTGGATTAAATGTTGAGGGAATATGATTGACTGCTGTTTATTCGGTTTTAACTTTATCTTTGTTTCGATTATGATTTTATACTTGCAAAACTGCCCTTTTAAGACGAAAATTGTTAGGAAATTATGTGTCAACTTGTGGGAAACTGCCACTGCCCTGCAGACTTACCTGAGGTTCGTGAGCACACAGTAGATTTCGAATAGATTATAAGTAATTACGTTCTGGGTTATGGCACTTGTATTTTAAAAAAAAAGTAACGCAATTAATTTGAAACACTTGGATGTTGTTGTTAAATATAGTTGAAGTTGTATTTTAAACAAAATGATATTAAATCAGCATTAATCCTAGACTGAGTTGTACTGGACGATGATCTTCTTATCTCCTATGCAGATCATGTACTAGGCACTTCAGTTGTGTAACTTTTATTTGTTATTATTGAGTTGAACATCGATTAATACATTTTGATGGAAGGGTCCGTTGTTTACATGAACATTTTTCAGCAATATGCACGGAACTTTAGTCGCTACAAATACCAGTAATAAGGAAATTAATTATTGTAATGTGCATTTCAGATGGAAAAAAATCCATAGTAGGTGATGGCATCTATAAAGAAGATTCAGAAGTTGCAGGGAGGATTCAACATCATCTCAATCAAATTGTTCAAAAAAATCCTAACATCTGGCTTTAATTCTTCTTGTAAGTACAATTGTAAAAAAATATTTATGAAGTTTATTTTTCTTCATTGGATGATCCAAGCAACATCTTGTGTTCTAATCACATTTTTGCAATGTCAGCCTGTATAAATTAGAAATCAGTGCAACTTTTGCTACAATTGCTACAGAGTGCGTCATTTTATAAAGTACCAACTGTGAATTTTATAAGATGTTTATTAAAAAATAGCTATATATGTATCGGAGTAGTGCAAAAAGCTAGTGTTTATGGCACGTAGCATGAAAATTAAAGCGCAGCCGAGTTGGGTAATATTCTAAGTGCCATAAACACATTTTTTGCACATGTTATTTCATTGTTATCAAAGCAAAGTGCCATAAAATTTAAAATGGTATAAATAGTCACTTCTGGCACTGCAAATAGTGTAAGTAAAGTACTAACTTTTTTCACGATCGTAGGAAAAAATAATTTCATGTAATCTACCTATATTTTCCTCAGGAGGACTTATCTCAAGATGTCCCCTGTTTTTGAATTATCTCCAGATGTTGGTGAAATGTAAATTGAGTAAAATATGCTAGTATTAGTGGAATCTGTCACATCAGAGGTGTACCAAGGGCGTAAGGTAACCGTTTACAGCCCGCAGCATGAAGATATTATTACAGGTTAATGGTCATGAACGTTTATTACGCCCGTGGTACATATAAAATTGTATGCACGAACAATTTATAGGGTTAGTTACTAACTTAGATTCGTTTTGATTGACAAGCATATTAACTGTTGCTTGAATGTTGTCATTCAAGCAATTCGAAGTCATTACTTAGCAACGGTCAAACAAAGTCAATCTCGTGCTCGTTATATTTCAATAGCGGGCTATATAGTAATTTTCCTCACAAGTCCGGAAGGTGACTTGTTACAGTCGAGTAGATATTATGGACCAGGCGACGTCAGGAGCCGAGTCTAGAATATATAAACGAGGCTGGAACAACACCTTACGGACGTGTGTCGAATGATATTTTATTTCATCCCATCATTTCTTGTATATTAGTATATTTGTATAATTTGACACTTGGTTATTTTCTTACGTCATTTGACATTTGACACTTTTAATTTACGGTCGATTTTTATATGTCAAACAACTGTCGAAAGGTATAATAACAGTTTGTGATTGGTTCGTAATAAGTTTCCGGTACTTTACCGGCTCTGATACCGTAATGTCTCATTTTCCGGAAGCATATAAATACTGTACTGTTGTACTTTCCGGACGGGATGAAATAAAAGTTACTTTATTTCATCCCGGCCGGAAAGTACAACATTACAGTACTCATATGCGGCCGGAAAGTGAGGTATTACGGTACTAGATACTGTAATGTACTGGAAGCCTCCGGAAATTCATTACGAACCAATCACAAACTGTTATTATACCTTATTTGACATATTAAAAATTTTCCTTAAATTAAAGAATAGTGTCAAAACTGTCAAATGTCAAATGATCCAAGAAAGTAAACAAGTTTCAAATTATACAAATGGCGGGATGAAATAAAATATTATTCGATACACGTCCGTTAGGTGTTGTTCCAGTCATATCTACTCGACTGTAACAATTCGCCTTCCGGATTTGTAACGAAAATTACTATTATCACACGAGCGTGCTAATAGGGCCTGTGGGCCATAAAGTTGCACCTAACGCCCGCATAACTGGGCGCTAAAGCACACTTTATCGCCCGGTTATGTATAAAATCCTATATTCTTTGTTCTAGGGCCAGCATTAGGATGGACAAGGAAGATGGCGTTTGGCGATACGTTATGTGGAAGACTCCCACAGAGTGTTATCCAGTGTACTTAACTATGATGTATTTTTTATTATATATTTAACTCTGTAGTTCATTCAGAAATAAATATTTGTATATGCATTTAATTTTGTTATTTCTGGAATCCCGTACCTACTAAAATCATAGAAATTATAGACTTTATTGAATGGATTGAAAAATTAGTCTAATGTACCAGTTGATATTTTTCTGCAAAATTGAACAATTGATGTAAAGTTGTATCAGGATTTATAGTTTCTCTTTCCTATGTTTGGATTGAGTAAAATTAGTTTAATGTTGTAGTGAATATTTCGCTTAAAATTCCAACGTTTCGGTGTAAATTTGTAGTTTAATAATGTTACAAAAGATGGCGCCACATATATTCCGGTCCTGTGGCTTTATACCCACGAGGGTATATTTTCCCAAATTAGAAAAGTACAAGTGCAATTAGAGTCGAAAGGTGATTCTGAACTAAGTTAAAACAATACGAAATTAATTAGGAACTGAAGTGCAAAATTATCAAACTGAAGCTAAAAAATAACGACGAATTTTCGTACCACTTTCAGCGACAGAGTGTGAGTTTTCAATACAGTTACCAAAGATTTTTCAATACAGTTACCAAAATATTTTCCCAAATTAGAAAAGTACAAGTGCAATTAGAAACTCAGTCGAAAGGTGATTCTGAACTAAGTTAAAATAATACGAAATTAATTAGGAACTGAAGTGCAAAATTATCAAACTGAAGCCAAAAAATAACGACGAATTTTCGTACCAGTTTCAGCGACAGAGTGTGAGTTTTCAATACAGTTACCAAAGATTTTTCGATTCAGTTACCAAAATATTTTCCCAAATTAGAAAAGTACAAGTGCAATTAGGAACTGAAGTGCAAAATTATCAAACTGAAGCTAAAAAATAACGACGAATTTTCGTACCAGTTTCAGCGACAGAGTGTGAGTTTTCAATACAGTTACCAAAGATTTTTCGATTCAGTTACCAAAATATTTTCCCAAATTAGAAAAGTACAAGTGCAATTAGGAACTGAAGTGCAAAATTATCAAACTGAAGCTAAAAAATAACGACGAATTTTCGTACCAGTTTCAGCGACAGAGTGTGAGTTTTCAATACAGTTACCAAAGATTTTTCGATTCAGTTACCAAAATATTTTCCCAAATTAGAAAAGTACAAGTGCAATTAGGAACTGAAGTGCAAAATTATCAAACTGAAGCTAAAAAATAACGACGAATTTTCGTACCAGTTTCAGCGACAGAGTGTGAGTTTTCAATACAGTTACCAAAGATTTTTCGATTCAGTTACCAAATTATTTTCCCAACCGACCTCACTCCCTGGAGTGTCTTTCCTGCTTTAGAATTTAGTATTATAAGAAGATAGATAGTAGTATATATATTATACTTAGTATTTATAATATTTTTCTTAAAAATAGTAATACACCCCCCTATAGCAATGGAGTTACTGAAGACGCCTGGCCTGCGAATATTTAGTTTATATGGACGTCCAACAGATCTGTATCAGCGAAATGCTAAAATTTTATGTGGCGCCATCTTTGGTCAGCATGACGTACCTTCAAAAATTAAGACGATTTAATAAGGCGTTTGCAAAAATAACAAATTGATCAACCACGTTTCAAACTCATCAAGAAATATCTTTTCAATTAAAATGCGATTTACGACAAAGAGCAAGTCGTAACAGCTAATTTAAAACTATTATATTTTGCAACAAATTACTATCTGCGACATGAAAGTGGCTCCATCTTTGGGAAATATTTATTACCACAATTTTAACTGACGGTCTTAATTCCACTTTTCTCTTAATTATCTTTTATTAGTAAAAGGGAAAATGAAAATGCATATCATTTAAAATAGGTTTATTTATAATTGCCAGGCACAACAAAACAGAGTAAGTAAACATTAAAAAATATACAATACAGAATCAAATAAACAACAAACTTCAAAGTTCCCTGTCCTCCAAATTTTCCGGCGAACGGTCGTGGGTCAGCGAGCCTCAATAAGATCCAATACCAGCCCTGGAAAATCAAATTTATAAGAAAAGTTCTAGTTGTATTCATACAGGGTGTCCCATAAATAATGGATAATCCTGAACCCGGTAATAGGCCAAGCCATAACCTATCAGAATATCACAATTTGACCTTATTGAAAACTCTACAGTTTTTTAGAAATTTTGAAAATTTCAAGTGCCCATTTCTCGAAAACCGCAGGGTTTTCAGTAAGATCTAGTTATGATAATCTTTTAGGTTATGGCCTGGCCTATTACCATTTTCAGGATTATCCATTATTTACGGGACACCCTGTATAATGGGTTGCAATCAAAAATAATACACAGAGATGTAAAGGCAGCTTTACAGTCGGGAATTTTTCTTGCTACAAAATGCTCCCTGCTATAAATGGCGTATCTGTTTTGCAGTCAGCAATTTTTATTTCTGAAATTATTATTGCGTCAGGAGTGCCAACCAAACAAATTTCCCTGCATAAACCATCAGCTTATATGTATTTACTTGCTACATGAATTATCCATTTTAAATTGTAATAAATTCACAAAAGCAAATTAGACACTTCTGGACACTTCTTTACTTTGAATTTTGACTGAATAGGCTGCAGGGAATTTGTAAGGGGTTGGCAATATGAAAATTACTAAAAAAATGACCAACCATGCAAGTCCGATAAAAATAGATCCAGAGCTATTTGCTGCAAGTGCAAGAAAAATTGCAGCAACTCGTTGAAACAACTCATTTGCAGCAATAAAAATTGCCAAGTGTAAAGCGCTCTTTAAAACACTTATCCCAACCAACAAGTCGCACCGTCTACACGCTTTGCTTTTTGTCACATGTTTATCATTACAAATAGGAAATTTAAACAAAATAGTTTTTTATGCAACAAAATAGTTTTTTATGTAAAGTGAGCTTTTTATGAATGATAATTATTGTGAATAAAGTATTTAAAAATGTTTTTATTAAGTTTATTATTAAAGCAATTTTTACAAACACAGTCATGACATGCTGTTGTCATGATTGCATAAAATATTCACACAGGTACAGAAAATACATAATAAAATAATTAAACTTGCATGGAGAAAGACTAGCGCATACTAAAAATTTTGCGGACAAATCGCCAAAGCGCCATGCATAGTTCGCTGTCAGCATATGCCACGTACCGGCTCTTTATATTATTATTTTAATACAAAGGCTGATTTGGGATCTCGGAAACCGTTAAAAGATAGAGATTCGGTTAAATGGGGGCAAAGTTGCATAAATGAGTTATTTACATTAATTTCCTTATGCCATATTATTGGAGAACATCCAAGTTGAGTCAGCCTGTAATACTAGTCAAATCGGTTATTTGCATAATACCTCCAGAGGGTACAGCATCCCGCACCCATACTTGCTGGTATATAGTCAAATTAACTGAGAAAATTTAGTTGAGAGAACTAGAAGAGCTCAATCAAGTTGTGATACCCCGTTCTCTCTTCATGACTGAACAAAAGGCATGCACGGTCTACAACGGCAAACAGCCACAACATATAATACTGGGATATTAAAGACTAACCAATTTAACTGTAACGACTCTAATACAAAGATGTAAAGTTAAAATCAAACCTGTTAGTTTGTTCCATATATATCCGCGGTATTAGTTTTTATCTATTAAAAACCCACTCCAGGTTCTACCACAATCGGAACATCATGACGACTTAGGGGAACCATAGTGGAACTTGGCATCCATCTACTTCGATAAAGGTACCTGCCTCCGTGCGAATTGCAGTGTATCCAGCTGAAACAATAAAAGTAACATAAGGATAATGTATTACATTTTGTGAAGTTTACACCAGTTACAAGGTGTACATTTTCCTTCCCGTAACTTCTCAAGAAAATAAGAACAGGTTTCCTTATTTATCTCTGCGTGTAGCAATGCAAATATTATAACATGTAACATGAAAAGAGATGTGAAGCGCTAAGCGGAACAAAAAAAAAAAAACCTAACCTAAATCATTTTCAGCAAAAAAACGATGTACCTTACTATGAACCACACCTCTTGGCCTGAAAGTTCCTGTTTTGAAGTCGGAGAACTCGAAACTGAAATAAGTTTTCCATGCAAACGCTCCGTTTTTGCAAAATAAATCCTGAAATTTCACTCTTTGACACCAACATTTTGTATCATTAAAAACAACTTAATTCCATCCAATTTTTCGGTGCATTAACACAGGTGGACGTTCAGCGAGTAATGCCCCTTTTATCCATTGCGAAAAAGTTTGCTTTTCCACAAAGAAATCAAATTTTATACACATTGGCTAAGATACTCTGTTGTCATAACACCACAGAACATGAAAGGTAACCATCAATGGCATCAATCATCATAACAACGTCATAACCACGGAACACAGAACTAGCGTAGCTGAACTGGTCTGAAGTTAGCAACTCGTTGCCAGCAACGCTAAGGAAATAAGTTTTGATATAGTGCAACTAACTTCAGTCAGCTGTATTCTAACCTCAAAACTCATCCCATCACGCTGCATGAGCATAATGTTGACTGCTGGTTTAGTGATAATAAAATAGATACAAATAAAAATAAAATAACAACTTTCCGGGTGGAGTTTTACGAGATGTGCATAAAAATGAAACAGTTTCCATTTTATAGCTGGACGACACGGAGTCATTTCAAATGTGGGATTTCCAAATAACGATAATTAATTTTGTTTAAAGCAAATAGCTTGTGGAAAATAAGTCAAAGTTGAGGAAACTTGCGACTCATTAACACAAGACGAAGAGACGAATGAATGGATTAAAAAGGATGCTAAGGCCCAAAAACATATGTAACTACGATAGATAAAAAGCTCGATAAAAAGTTAATAGTCCATATGAATTGTAATGCTTCTTGCGATATGTATACGAAAGAAACTGTGTAAGAAATTTATCAGAAAGATAATGAACAACAAAAATGCAGTTACAAGAATTCTTCAACCTTAGCTATGAATAGGTACACAGCAAAATAAATTAGACACGCCGTTTGATGGAGAACGGAGAACCGCACAAGCATAACTAGGGTGATTAAGAAGTACCCTACGTTACGATAAACAGACAAATCTTTTTTTTCAAATACCATTGGTTCTTTCATTTTCACCTTATAGTGGTTGTAAGGCGATGTATAAACTATCACGAACCCATAATAATTTCGACTGACAAACGCGAAAATAATTTTTTAATTTATTTTTGAAGGAAAGTTTCATTATATAAATCGAATTTATTAAACTTTTAGATAGTAATTGTGTTCAAAAACATTTAATTCTGGATTAGTTGCCTTTAATTTCACTACTCCCTCAATTTTGTTGAGAATTTGAAATAAATTTCTAAGTATATCAAAACTTATAGCGTTTTCCAGTGACTGCACTCGTGCGGAACTGAGTGCAAGTTGTATGTTCCACTGAGAAAATAAAACAAACTTTGGCAGTTTCTTATGGTCCACTGGTAAAATTATATTCGTGTAGTGCACACTTAGTGCAGTATTTTCCCACGACCTTCTGTAGCTCGTGCGATCGTGGAGTGCAATATGGCGCATTCAATAATTAACAAAAAATGTTTAATAATCAATGAACTTCTCGATAGTTCCTCATCAGATAGTAGCGAGGAAGAGACAATAATAAATGCTATTAGAGAAAAAGGCCATATCCCAAAAATTTACAATTTTGTTAGCTCTGTTGTACATAACCTATCTAATAAATAATAAAATAAATGTCTCTGGTTGACACAAGTATGTTCCACTGGGTAGACCCACTATTTACGTACAAGAGTCACCGTGGAGTGCATGACGTCATTTGCACGAACGCGATGTGCACTCAGTGCTTGTCAGTGGAAAATGCTATTAATTTCCTTGGCGTTGCTAACTTCACACACATCGTAGCGAATAGATGGGCGCATTCGAGTGAAAAATAATCGACCACTCGATTGTGGAAATAATAACACAACCCGGTTATTATATCAGTGTTCGATTGATTAACAATCGAATGAAAATCAGAGTAATCAGACAGAACGGTATTTAACGATTAAGTTAAGCAGTGGCAATTCGGGTCAAATCCCAGAGAATAAAATTCTAACGACTTAACACCACCAATCTGAAGATGTGAAATGATTATAAATCATACCATTATTAGTATCATTCGGATACCCAAGTATCCGATTATTGAAATCATTCGATTATGCTCATATTGAGCGCCATCTACTGGCTACTAGTTAAAGTCGATATGTAAAGCTGGTGTGAAATCAATGCAACCATCCATGGCACCAATAAGGACAAATGAACTAATCTACTACATAACCACAAATCAGGCAAATAACCATAGTCAAATACAAATAAATGAACCTTTCTTTCAGCAGTTGAATGAGCAATAGATATATTTTACAGCCGTATTCACCATTTTCAACTTAACAGTGTGTTAACTAACAGACACATAACAGCAGATATAGTTTATTTCAACGATAAATGTAACATAAAATAAGTCGCTATCTTTGTGAATCAAAGGCCGCTTTTTAGTTTTAGGAAGAAAGCCGCCTTTTTTATGTTACATTTATCGTTAAAATAAACTGTAACAAAGGATTTAACAGACTGTTAACCCGCAAAATCTATAGTGAATACCGCTGTTAGGGAGTGTATATTCAACCGAATATATGATTGGTTTAGCGCCTGCGTAGTGCGAATGTTAATTTAACTTATCCTGGCCCTAATCGAATCCACTGATTTATATAACTGGATAAGCGCTACCATTGTATGAAAGTGTCCGTAATTGAAACCGCGCATCTAATTGGCAAGCATGCGCACTGGACAAAATCACAGTGAATTAATATCGGTTAGGTTAGCGATCGTGTACCAGCAAGGTTATGTCATATGTATGTATAGAAAGCAGTTAAGTATCTATTTTTGCAGAAAAACCTAATGTTCGGTTAAATAATACCGCTACTAAAGAACCAAACGTTCGGTTGAATAGGTACTCCCTGTATTTTATAATAATATACTGTGACAATAAATAAACTGATTACATAAAATTAAATATCCATTTGCGTTCTAATAGAATGGATTATCTTATACTTAATACTTATTTAATCTATGTTGATGCTAATAATCAAAAAATCATTCGTATGTCAATTTGAAAGTTACATGAATTATTTAGTTTTCAGGTTTCCCTTCGCTTTATCGCCGTTCACGTCATTCTACACTATTTTTATCTCAAAAGAAGGAGCACATTAGTTTTATGCGTATCCTAGATTTCAAACATTATGATGCTGGATTCGTAGTGCACGGTGCACGAAACCGTACCACCAACGAACAAAGAACAAACATAAATCGATAAGAGCATTCATAGTCAACTTAACATATGCCGTATACTATTAGAAATGGTTTATTTTTATTTCTTATCGTTATCGCTACATAATCGGTTACAAACGTACGTGATCGGATAATTTCGTAAATCGATTTCATCACAGATTCACAGATATTCGCGTAGAATGGACCGTCTGCAATTATTTTTGTTTTATGTGGTTTGCAGTTGAATGGTACTTTTATTTTTACTACGATTGCACCAGGATTGCAGCCACCTACCTATGCCCCACTTGATTTCTTATATCTTACCTGTTTGTTTATAAACTTGAACTTACGACGAAATCAGAAATCCACATGTAAAGTTGATACAGCGATCATTTAAAAGCGACGATACTGTACCTGCTGGTATATTGTCAAATTAACAGAAAAATTTTGTTAGAGAGCTAGAAGAGCTCAAACAAGTTGTGATACCCCGTTCTCTCTTCATCATTGAACACAAGGCATACACAGCCGCAACATACAATACCGGGGTTTTAAAGACTAACCAATTTAGCTGTAACTAATCTAATATAAAGATTTAAAATTAAAATCAAACCTGTTAGTTTGTTTCATATATATCCGCATGTGAGGGTATTAGTTTTAATCTACTAAAAATTTCCTCCAGGTTCTACCACAAGCGGAACATCGTGATGATTTAAAGGAATCTTAGTGGAACTTGGCGTCCATCTACTTCAATAATTTTCCCTGCCTCTGTGCGAGTTGCAGCGTATCCAGCTGAAACAATAAAAATAACATGAAGGATAGTGTATTATATTTTGCGAACGATTATCTGCGTCAAATTATTAATTAGCTTAATATAACTTTAACACGTTCGCGGACATTAGCGGAAAATGGAGACTGCCAAAAACGCATTACAATATTTAATGAACTAGAGAAGTTTATATTTGGTCGGCATAAGCCGCTTTGTCCCTGTACATGGGGCGGTATATGCCGCTCTGTCCGCGAACGTGTTAATCTAAGTTTACACCAGCTACGAGCTGTACATTTTCCTTCTCGTAACTTCTCAAGCAAATAAGAACATGTTTCCTTATTTGTCACTGCGTGTAGCAATGCAAATAATATAAGACGAAAGGAGATGCAAAACGCTAAGCGGAACAAAAAACAAACCCAACATAATTTTCAGCGAAAAAACTATGTACCTTACTCTGAACCACACATTTTGGTCTGAAAGTTCCTGTTTTGAAATCGGAGAACTCGAAACTGATGGAAGTTTTCCGTGCAAACGCACCGTTTTTGCAAAAAAAATCCCGAAATTTCACTCTTTGGCACCAACATTTCGTATCACTAAAAACAACTCAATTCCATACCATTTTTTCGGTGCATTCTCACAGGGGGACGATCAGCGAGTAATACCCCTTTTACCCATTAAGAAAAAGTTTGCTTTCCACAAAAAAATCAAATTTTATCCACAAATAGGCTAAAATACTCGGATCTGAGTCACGCGTCATAACCTCACAATAAAATAACATAACCATGGATTATCGAAAACAGAACAGGAAGCGATGGACATGGGAGCATTCGAATGAAAATCCGAGAGAATCTCAACCTTTCTTGATCTGAGGAGAGAACGGTGCACAGCGATTAACCAAAGCCAAAGAGAATAAATACGATTAAGCGAAATCGAAGACAACCAAATAATTCAAGTAAACTTCAAATGCTTATCCGGTAATTAGCATCATTCGGATACAAAGTATCCGATTATTGAAATCGTTCGATTATGCCCGTCTGAAGCGCCATCTATTGTCTACTAGCTAAAGTGGATATGTAAAATTGGCGTGCAATCACTGCAATCATCCATAAGGACAAATGAACTAATTTACTACATAACCACACCACAAATGTGGCAAGAGGCAAATTATCAAAGACGATACGAAACTAGACGCTTCATTACCTTTCTTTTCTTTCAGCAGTTTGAGTACGAAATTTCCAGTGTTCGCAACGATATATGTTTGTATTCACCAGTTTCAAACGCGAGCACAAATTTGGGATAGTGTAGCCGCCAGGGAATTATTTGTAACATAAAATAATATGGCATTTATTCGTTTTGAATTATTAGTTTTTCATCTTCCGTAGTAGATTGTCAAGAGCTGGTTCTAAATTAGTATTTATTTTTTCAAGTGGACACTCGAGAAGCTTGGTGAAAACAAAGTTGTTTCCTACAGTAAATTGACTGACGGCAGGTGGTCTCTAGTAATATCATTAAGTTTGGAAATATATAGAGGGGGAAATCCTTTGTTTTCATATGAAGCAAGAAAGACACCGGTGACTACTGGATGGCGCTGCAAAGACATCTGCTGGCTACCCGTGTTAAAAAATATTCGCACGCAGAAACTGCAGAATTTAATTTCCAGTTTCCTGTTGCTATTGACCAGTAGATGGCGTAGACATATATATTTTAAAAAGTTTCATGCGTACGTCGGCAGTAGCAGTGGCGCAGCGTGGTTGCCATAATTACATGGGCACATTTATGAATTTATAGTTATTTTAAACATTCACAGAATATAATAATATTTTAAATGCCTCGTTGCATTAATTTAAGTCATTGATGGAGAATACGTGATTAGATTGATATCTATACGAGTATATATATTTTTTATTAATAAATATTTCTTGCACCAAATATGTAGGTATATAAAATATCCTCCAAATGGTAACACTAATTTCGTCCACTTCCCGTTGAGCACACAATTTGGCACACTTATGTATTTTCGGTGACAACAAAAGAAAAAAAATTGAACACCCAAAAATTCAAAAAGGCGCGACCAAACTTTCGAAATTTGGACCGTTTTCTCTCAAAATTGGTATACGGGGGTTTTTGGAATTCCATGATGGACATGTAATCCAATATGGCGGACTATATACGATAGGGAGCGATTTTATGGGTTTTTAAGGTCGCTCATCGTGAATATATGTAACGAATGTTTTTAGAAATGGAACACGGCAGAGACAAAACGTCGGAAAACTAAAAATGATGAAGTATTTATTTGTATTATATTTATTGCAATTTTGTATCTTTATTTTTGGTTGGAACATTTTCGCCACAACGACGTACTTACCTATACATAATAGTACAGGGAAGTACTTATAGGTACATATACCTCTATCTGGTGATACCAAGCAATAAGTCGCAAATTCTTGTTTTTGTATTTTGGTTAAATTCAGTAAGTATAAATTATATTTTCCGATTTTTATTTCGGCGGATAAAAAGTTCCTATTGCTGTATCATCTACCTATTTATATTATAAGGCTGGTCAAAGCCGACTTTAGATAGGTAGACTTAATAACTACTATCAGAGATTATTGTACTATCAATAAGTTTTAAAATATGCTATTAGGTACCTATCTTTGACAATGCTATTTCTTACGCGTTTATAAGACCGCCTCTGTTTCACCCCGAAACGGCGGTATTCGAGTACGTAAAGGCGCGTACTGACTTGAATGTACATGCGTTGAGTCGGGACGCACGCACATGCATGCGTGTGTAGCGACTCGGGGTATATTTGTAAATTTATTTTCACTTCACATATGCGTGTTGGTTCAGTCCTTTCCGGTCATTCATTCTTGTTCGTGATGGAAGAAGTTATTATTGCGGGGGTTGCTTATATGGTGATTTCAAATTTATTTAAAAAAATAATAATAATAAAAAACCAAAGAGATTCTGGATCCATGAAATATACCTTCTTATTTTTGGAGAAATGGAAGGAATGCTTTGCGTCCCACAAGACGGGATATTGTTCGTATATATCAATTAATTGTAAGCAGTCTTCATTAGACCACTCCATTTTATTAATAAAAATCACATGTATTCACCAGAAGAGAAAATGCTACTCGCACCAAACATGCATTCAGACTAACAAAACAACAAAAACTGGTCCAAACTGAGCACGCACGCACGATATGATTCCTTTGATGTGGCGAAAAAACCGACAGCCGATGGCTCGGACCATGTGCATTCGTGATGACTCGCGAGAGGTTAAACATGCGTTGAGTCGTTGCAAATGGGACGTCCAGATTTGAATGTGCATATGCGTGCGTCCCGACTCAACGCATGTACAGGGATATCCAACGAAAATGACCACCCCTAATAACTTCTTTATTTTTGATGTTATAAAAAAAATTTTTCTATAAAAGTTGTAGGGTTTATTGAAAGCATTTAGAATATGTATTCAGAAAAATAAATGAAAGTCGTTTAGAGGAGATGTGGTTTTAACTTGCATTTTTTCAAATGGAGCACCCCATTTTTTTGCATTTTTGAAATCAAGGTACTTTTCTCATTTCGAATATATATATCATATTATCTTTTAGGGTTTTCTAATTATTGCAATTTTTGTGGCCCGAAAACAACAAGGAAATAAAATAACAGAACAAATTTTTATTTTTAGAATGCATTAGTCTTGGCTAATTTAGATATTAATTACAACTATAAATAAAAGTAATTAAAACTATCCTACACAAACTGTTCAATATGACGCCCTTCATGTTCGATACAAAGCCGATACCTTATTCGAAATGAGAAAGGTACCTACCTTGATTTCAAAAATGCAAAAAAATGGGGTACTCCATTTGAAAAAATGCAAGTTAAAACCATATCTCATCTAAACGACTTTCATTTATTTTTCTGAATACATATTCTAAATGCTTTCAATAAACCCTACAACTTTTAGAGAAAAATTTTTTTTATAGCATCAAAAATAAAGAAGTTATTAGAGGTGGTCATTTTCGTTGGATATCCCTGTACATTCAAGTCAGTACGCGCCTTAATACGTATAAAAAATAAAAACACAGCTGCGCAGGCTGTTCAATGCTCATTACAATTTGTAGTCTTCTACGGTGTTATTTACATTTTTGTAGAGTGCCTTATTATTCTTACTGTTATTTTGAATTATTTATTGTTGCGTTCCTCGTTTTTATTTTTATGTGTACAGTTTTGTGTTGGACTATTAATCATTAAGTTTATTTTAAAACTTAATATATAGTTTTAGTTTTTTATTTCTTGACCGTTAAAATTCAAATGCTTATGGTATATTTCTTGGGCATATCGGTCATATATATTAAAACAAATTTATTTTTTTCCAACGTTTCGGTTTATTAAAACCATCATCAGGGACTACAAGGTGAAATGTTTAGTGAACAAGGTATATATAAATTTTACACATAACTTATGGTGAACCAACTTACAATTTTTTTTTTTTTTTTTTTGTTTGAAATTAAAATGTATTACACATATTGTATAAAGTAGATGTTATTCTTTGAGAGTCTTAAAAGCAACTGAAAATATTTTTGTCAGTTTCACATTTAAAATAATGCGTAAGTGAGGGTTTATTTATGTTATGGACAATTATCAAAAAAAAAAAAAAAAAAAAAAAAAGAATACATAAAATTTACAATAAAACTACTGTTAATCCGAATAATCACCAAAATAAATATGTTTCCATGCCATATATACCAAATGTTTCTGAAAACATTGCAAAAATATTTAAAAACCACAACGTAATAATAGCACATAAACCTTATAATACCACAAAATCATTTTTCACAAATCTTAAACCTAAACTACCCATAGAAGACGAAACTAATACTGTATATAAAATTGACTAACAATTGCAATAGTACATATATAGGTCAGTCAAAACAATATTTGCATAAAAGAATGTACTCACATAAATACAGCATTAAAAATCGAAATACCTCAACAGCGCTAGCACAACATGCCTTAGAAAATAACCATAACTTTAACTTTAACAACATTCATATCTTGGAAAAAGAGCCCAATTATCACCGAAGAATCGTACATGAAATGTTGCAAATAAAAAGACATTCTAATTCAATAAATAGCCGAACTGATATAGAGAACTTAAGCAATACCTATTTTAATTTACTAAAATAAAACAAATGGGGTATAATATAATTAGTAAGTTTATACATCTTCCCAATTTACTTTACAAAAATTGTTAACACCAAATACTTAATTCTAATATTTATTACTCATGTCACAAAAACCATCCACTTATAATGTATACCTGCTAGCCCTTATCTTGTCCATAACATAAATAAACCCTCACTTACGCATTATTTTAAATGTGAAACTGACAAAAATATTTTCAGTTGCTTTTAAGACTCTCAAAGAATAACATCTACTTTATATAATATGTGTAATACATTTTAATTTCAAACAAAAAAAAAAAAAAAAAAAAAATTGTAAGTTGGTTCACCATAAGTTATGTGTAAAATTTATATATACCTTGTTCACTAAACATTTCACCTTGTAGTCCCTGATGATGGTTTTAATAAACCGAAACGTTGGAAAAAAATAAATTTGTTTTAATATATATGACCGATATGCCCAAGAAATATACCATAAGCATTTAAAACTTAATGCTATTATTTGTGATTTGTGATAGAGACACTTAAAATCCTATTTCAAATATTAGTGACATTATTATTTATTTCTTAGTGTAACCAAATTCATCAGAAACAGAGGTAAGTGAAATTGTTCCGGGACCTGTGTGAAAATTTGTTAAAATAGTTTTTACTACGTGAATAATAAGTAACATACCTAGTTCGAAAACTACAAATATGTGGATATTTTCATTCCTTGAATGACCGCAGTATTTTTATGCCTAATAATTTTGATTTGATTTGAGTCATTGTCGTAAACACGAAGCGTCGGAAGCGACATACTTTTGTTCTAGAAAAAGTACTACGCGTCCAGGAACATTCATGAATCTATTTCATGGCATCTCTGATGCAGGTTAATTTTATAATTATTCAGAAACTGTCAAATAATATTGATGATTCTATAATTTGTATTTAAATTTTTCTACATATTAAGTAATAATGATGTTTTTCGAAAAAATTTGATTTAATTGTTTCTCGACTGTGAAATGCTTTTGCGTTCGAGAATGAAAGTAACATTTCGCATTCTAGCTAGGTACTGAACTGTTATATACTTATTTGTAATAACTATTAAAAATATGCAATATACCTACAGTGTGTTCACGGATTGACGCAACAATACCTAGGCAGGTACTATAGACCAAAAATTTGCGAGTTCGTTTTCCATTTTTAGGAAACAAGTCCTGCGTCATTAAAAATCATTTTCTGCCATAATTTCAGTTTTTCAAAATAAAGTACGCATAATAGTAGCTTGTTGCGACTGTGCGTTTGTTGTCTGCGGTTTTTTGCCACGTTTTTTGCAATTATACCTACTTACCATTGAAATATGAGCGCCAGCATCGTACGTATACTCCGCTTGAGTGGAAAAGCGACGGAGCATAGAAGTCGCGGCCGACCATAATGATGCACGCGGGGGTTGCCATAACATAATAGCCTAAAACGCTTTGGAACTTTGTTAAGGTGTGCCTAAAGAATATTTAAGGACTTTAGCAACATTAAAAAATTTTTTTCATATTGTTTTTCAGGGTTGAAAATGGCCATTTTTACGTTTTTTCGAACTTCAAATAATTCATATCTCTAAAACTATCAACTTTAGAGAAAAGATGTGATGTGTAAATATCGGTCCATATTTTTTTACTGTCTATGCAATGACTACCTAATTTTTTTTTTGTAGTAAGGGATTTGATTTGAAAATTTTTTTGTTTCTTGATACGTTTTGATTAAAGCGGCGGTTTTCGATATATTTAAAAAAAATAATTTTTTTTTCAAACTTTGACGCCCTCCAACGGCCAAACGAAGCAATTTTGGATATAGGTATACATATCAGGCCAAATTTTTAAAATCTTTTCAGAGCTTTAGTTCAAGTAATACATGAAAAACATTAAATCATTAATTTTATATTTTATTAAATGGTAATTACCTATATAATATAATATCGTCACGGATAAAATCTAATAAGTACGAAACCGACCTTTTATTACGCACGCCCCTGGCTACTGAACTGTGATTCTTGACTTGTAGGAAAATAATTTGAGATATATTACCAACTAGGCATTTCGGATGATAACAATGTTTTCTGCAATAGGCACATGTCAACATAAAACTTAGAGTAAGTTTTATCAATTGAACACTTGGTGGCGACACCGATTTGGGCCTAATTGACCAGCACTGGTAGGCAACTCGTAATACAAGCACTTGCTTCACTGAAACTGGCTCCTTATTCCTCTTTATATTTCCAAACTTAATGGTAATATCAAAGCTGTTTTTATGCACTGAACCGTGTTCGTTAACTGTTTCAAACCGCATTCAATTGTGACGTCAATGATTTGTGAGATCGATAAAATGAATAATTTCAAACAAGATTCAAGTTCTACGTTTGTTTTAACCTAAAAGTGTTTTTCATTGCAAAAAGCAATTATGGAAATGGAACTGGGTATGTTACAGCTAATAATTACAAAATCGTAATTATTTGCACCGTTTTATAACTTGATATTTTAAATAATAGCGAAAATGTTATGAATTTAGGATATTAATTTATTTATTCAAAGACAAATGCATGTAAGGATGGATCGATCTAACAACTCATCTATTATTGTTTAAAACACATACAAACTACAGAAGAGCTTGTAAATAAATAAACAATGCCATACAAACAAAACTGTCAATTTTCAGTTGTCAAATCACCATCAGTGATCTCCCCCCACACGAGATTGGTCGAACACGTCCCTATGTAGTGTTTTGATAATATACCGGTATAAATATATAGGTATTTCTTGAGGATTACATTGCCCCAGCCAAACAAATTTGGCAAAAGTATATATCTAAAAAGATATATTCGATATTTAGCTATCACTGTGCATTTCTTACACTTTTACCAACAACAGACAATTGTTTCGACCTGTTAGGTCTCATCAGTGTTGTACAGGTTTGGTACGGGTATATAATTGTCTTCACTTGGGATATCTCTGATATACCCGTACCAAACCTGTACAACACTGATGAGACCTAACAGGTCGAAACAATTGTCTGTTGTTGGTAAAAGTGTAAGAAATGCACAGTGATAGCTAAATATCGAATATATCTTTTTAGAGGTATAAATATATAAAATTTTTTTTACAAGTACTGTCGCCAAAAAAACGCGACACGCAAAATGTAATTTTTGCAATAAAAAATATGTGACACATGTTGCTCGCATGAGAAAGCACATAAGTACCTGTCTGAAGTACCCTTCGAAAATAAGAAAACGATATGGTATTGCCAAAATTAATAAATTTATTTCTTATTAAAACACTGATTAAAAATGAGCATACATTATTGGTATTAAAATATTCGTACGGAAAAGACCAATCATATGTAATTATAATTAAAAAAACATAATTGACTTGTTGGCCTATGACCGTCAATAACGGCAGTCAATTGACAAAAAATAAATAACCGGCCATTTTATCAACACTAATTTTAAACAAGTCAAACTAATCAAAATCTTAAGAATAAAAATGAAACTTCAAAATTATAAACGAATCAAGCATTATTGTTAAAGAATACTGAGAAATAGATATATTTTATAATAATATACTGTGATAATAAATAAATTGATTACATAAAATTAAATAACTATATTTAACTTTTTCAAAATAAGGTGTGATTGTTATAGGTGTTTTAATATGCAATTTTGAACTTGTTTATTTTACTCACGATAGAAGAAAAATTTGTTTTTATCAACTCTATTATTAAAACAGTTTATATTAACACAATCATGATATGCTGTTGTCATGATTGTATAATATATATTCACACGGCATAGAAAATACAAAATAAAGTAATTAAACTCGCATGGAGAAAGACTAATGCTCGACGTTACAAGTGATACTAAAAATTTTGAGGACAAATTGCTAGAGTTTGCCATAGTTTGCCGCCAGCATAGGCCAAGTTCTGGCTATTTGTATTATGCTTTTACTTGATGGTTGGAGTATTAGTGCCCAATTTGATGCTATCAAATATCATAGGGTGAAACAGTAACTACAATTTACCGATTAAATATTTAGCAATACAAAGGCTGATTTAAAATAGATGCTCCCCATTGGGATCTCGAAATCCGTTAGAGTCGATAGATGCGGTTAAATGAGGACAAGGTTGCACAAAAGAGTTATTTATAATTTCCTTATGCCATATTATTGGTGAACAACCAAGTTGAATCAGCCTGTATACTAGTCAAATCAGTCCTTTCCTTAATACCTCCAGAGGGCACAGCATCCTGCACACGTACAGCATCGTCGCTTTTAAATGATAGTGATATCAACTTAACAAATGGATTTCTGATTCTGTCGTAAGCCCAATGTTATAATTAAACAGATGATGAGCAAGTCAATTGTCGTTGCTTTGCTCTTACCTGTTTGTTTCTAACCTTGAACTTACGACAGAATCAGGAATCCACATGTAAAGTTGATACTGCGATCATTTAAAAGCGACAATACTGTACATACTGGTATATTGTCAAATTAACTGAGAGAAATTTAGTTAGAGAGCTAGAAGAGCTCAAACAAGTTGTGATACCCCGTTCTCTCTTCATCATTGGACCCAAGGCATACACGGCCTACAACGCCAAACAGCCACAACATATAATACCGGGGTATTAAAGACTAACCAATTTAACTGTAACTACTCTAAAGATAAAGATGTAAATTTAAAATCAAACCTGTTAATTTGTTTCATACATATCCGCATGTGAGGTATTAGTTTTTATCTATTACAAACTCAGGTTCTACCACAATCGGAACATCATGATGACTTAGTGGAACTTAGCGTCCACCTACTTCGATAATTGGACCTGCCTCTGTACGAGTTGTAGTGTATCCAGCTGAAAATAAAAGTAACATGAAGGATAGTGAATTATATTTTGTGAACGATTATCTGCTTCAAATCATTATCAGCTAAATATATCTTTAATCTAAGTTTACACCAGTTACATACCCTCTTTAGCAAATAAGAACAGGTTTCCTTATTTGTCTCTCCGTGTAGCAACGCAAATATTAGGTATAAGATGGAAGATGTGTAACGCTAAGCGAAAAAACTATGTACCTTATTACACAATTACACATCTTGGCCTGAAAGTTGCCGTTTTAAAATCGGAGAACTCGAAACTGAAATAAGTTTTCTATGCAAACGCACCGTTTTTGAAAAAAAAAAAAATATCCTGAAACTCTAAGCTTTGGCACCAACATTTTGTGTTACTAAAAACAACTCATTTCCATCCAATTTTCTCTGTGCATCCACACAGGGGGGCATTCACCGGCTAATACCCCTTCCATTACGAAAGAGTTTGCTTTTCCACAGAAATATCAAATTTTATCATAACCTAAAATACTCGGATCAGCTCCAGTGACATTCGATTATTAGCATCATTCGAATACAAAGTGTCCAATATCCGATTATTGAAATAATTCGATTATGCCCGTCTTGAGCGCCATCTACTGTCTACTAGCTAAAGTGGATATGTAAAGTTCTTGTGTAAAGTTGGTGTGTGTGTGCATTGTGCAATCAATGCAATCATCCATAAAAGCTGCTTTCGTTTGTGGTTCGTGCAGAACAAGTAATCATGATTCCATTTCGTATATTCCTTTAAAGGAAGGAAGTAATTAAGGAACTGTTTCAAGCACTGAACTGAATCATGATTTATTTGTTCAGTAATCATTTACACGAACGAAAGCAGCTAAAGATAACGTAATTTAATCTACTCTACATAACCATAACGACAAATACGACAAACAACAACCGTACCACACCATAGACAATACAAATAGAGACTTTTCAGCAGTTTACGCACTATATTTTCTGTGTTCAAAGCAGTGAAATAGAGAGCTGGGTAATTTTCTATATTACGGAACGTCCGATTTTTGAAATTTTTTTGCTTTTAACATACGTAGTTTTGCCTCCTGAACAAAAAATTCTAATAAAAAAATCGGCGGTCGGCAACGGTTTTCGAGATATTTGGCCCCAAAGTCTCTGAAAGTCGTATTTTTCCACTGCCATAATCACTTATTTTCACCAAATTTGTCACTTTATGCTTATGAACACCTTAATACAGACTTATTTAAACATTATTAAATAGTTTCAACATATTTATTCCATCAATAACTATTTTCTGAACCTTCTTATAAAAGCCATCCAAACATAACCTAAAATTTCAAACAACACTAAGATCATCCGACGAGGTTGTGCCGTAAGATCAGATAATTGTCTCTGCGTAAGATCTAGGGTACGGTATAAAACGAATATATGTTCCTTCTTTGATATAAAAATATACTGCACCCGCCCGCCTGGGGGCGGGCGGTTGCAGTATATTTTTATATCAAAGAAGGAACATATTCGTTTTATTCGCGGAACTTGTAATGTTTGAAATCTAGAATACGCATAAAACCTGTTCCTTCTTTGAGATAAAACGATAAAAATATACTGCACCCGCCCGCCCGGGGGCGGGCGGGTGCAGTATCTTTTTATGTTAAAGAAGGAACATTAGTTTATGCATAACATAGATCCCGCGCCACTATCGGAATGTTTGAAATTTTAGGTTATGTTTTCATGGCTTTTATAAGAAGGTTCAAAAAATAGTTATTGATGTAATAAATATGTTGAAACTATTTAAAAGTGTTTAAATAAGTCTGTATTAAAGGTATTCATAAGCATAAAGTGAAAAGTTTGGTGAAAATAAGTGATTATGGCAGTGGAAAAATACGACTTTCAGAGACTTTGGGGCCAAATATCTCGAAAACCGTTGCCGACCGCCGATTTTTTTATTAGAATTTTTTGTTCAGGAGGCAAAACTACGTATGTTAAAAGCAAAAAAATTTCAAAAATCGGACGTTCCGTAATATAGAAAATTACCGAGAGCTGGTTCAAAGCAATGTTTTCACCAACTTAGGACATGGCCGCATTCGAATGAAAAATAATCGGATCATTGATTATGAGGTAATCGACAGAATCCGGTTATTGTGTCGAGTGCTCGATTGATAAATAATCGAATGAAAATCTGAGAATCCGATCTATCTTGATCTGAGGAAAGAAACGGTGCCCAGTGATTAACCTAAGCTGTCAAAGTCAAAGAGAATAAATACGATTAAGCGAAATCGAGGACAACCAAATAATTCAAGTAAACTTCAAATGATTACTCAGTTATTCGGATGCCAAGTATCCGATTATTGAAATCATTCGATTATGCCCGTCTTGAGCGCCATCTACTGTCTACTAGCTAAAGTGGACATGTAAAGTTGGTGTGCAAATATCCATAAGGACAAATGAACTCTAGATAGCGAAGCGAAATCTAACTACAACCAAATACATAATTTAAAATAAACTTCAAATGATCATTCGATTATTAGCACCATTCGGATACCAAGTATCCGATTACTGAAATCATTCGATTATGCCCGTCTTGAGCGCCATCTACTGTCTACTAGCTAAAGTGGATATGCAAAGTTGGTGTGCAAATATCCATAAGGACAAATGAACTCTAGATAGCGAAGCGAAATCTAACTACAACCAAACACATAATTTAAAATAAACTTCAAATGATCATTCGATTATTAGCACCATTCGGATACCAAGTATCCTATTATTGAAATCATTCGATTATGCCCATCTTGAACGCCATCTACTAGCTACTAGTTAAAGTCGATATGTAAAGTTGGTGTGCAATCATCCATAGAGACAAATGATCAAATGAACTAATTTACTACATAACCACAAATCTGGCAAATATAACCAAACATTTCGGAACACTCAAAGATGAATGAAATATTGCGATGGTTCATGAACCTTTCGCTAATCATGAAAGTACAAACTTTTGTGCTCTTAAAAATATTACGAAACTCAAAACAATCTGGCATTTAGCTGTGATAGTGGCAATTTTAAATAACAACAGTGCCAACTCTACGGTTTCATTAGCATATTATTATTATGAAGGTTTAAGCTGGATTCATAGTGAATATAACATAAGCCGTATGCTATATCGATAAGACGTATGACATAATTTTAAGAAAATGCATTCATAGTCTGCGTGACGTTAAGAGTTGGCACATGCGCAGAGAGCTGTTAGAAATCTTAAATTCTAACGATCTGTGAACTTAACCTTACTGTTCTCTATTGTTTTGTTGCACTTTAAGATTGAATTTTGATTATTTTAAAAAATAAAAGAGTACCTTCCAATTGCAAACCACATAAAACTAAAATAACGCAGACGTTCCATTCTAGACGAATATCTGCGATGAAATCTATTTACGAAATTATCTGATCACGTACGTTTGCCATCGATTACGTAGCGATAACATAAGAAATAAAAATCAATCATTTCTTACAGCATACGGCTTCTGTTATGGCGACTATGAATGCTCTAATCGATTTACGTATGTTTATTTAATATTAATATAGCAAATTTACTTTCCAAATAGATTAATTGGCGTGGAAAATACTAACGCGCTTTTAAGTCTGGTGCTACAAATTCGGCGAAGACTGGTCGTTCTTCCACAGTGTATATCACACATCTGTCTTTCCTGTGCTGTGCTACCTCTTTATAAAGGGTGAAGCGGTATCTTGCAGCTCTATCTATGTAACTAGGAATATTAAACGATGGATTTTAATGTTAAACTATTTGCACCCAAGAAGTTTTTGATGCAATGTCATGATTTTGTTTCAAACAGGTATTTAAGGTATTTTTATAGTAAAGCGAAATTAAAAGAAAAAAATGTATGTCAATGCCCTACATCTCAAAAATGAGGCATCTCTACGACAGGTTTATTGGGACTTTTCTTCTTAACAGAAGGTCTACTATGAAGTGACGAAGTCCTGAAAAACCGACTCACCCTACACACACAAAGTGGTCTATTGAAAAGCAAACTTGCTGTGTAAAGAAAATTAATAAACAAACGTTTGCTATTATGATTTATTAATATTTGAAAATAACTGACCTGGTACAGTAACAGTATGTTAAATTAAATGAATTTCTGTTATTTTTTGTCCGGTCCTTTAAGCCTTAAATGGTTCAACCAAATCCACATCAGCATTCGGTATAACATTCTCCATTTCTGCTGGTATTTGTCATGATTTGGCTTTCTCCCAAGCATTGTAAAAATTTTATACCAAGTCCACGCCAGGTCTATCCACAAGATGGGGTTTCATTTTAAATGATTTCTGTAACTCTGCCAAGAACATGTTCGTCAGGCGTGGTTATTTTTGGAAGTCCCTTTCTTGTAAAAACTGAAAAGCAAATTACAGAAGTTAAACAAAATTCCGTTGATGAAATTTTCACATCTGATTGTATCAGAAACAAATTTGCACTTTGCATGTTAATGACATTGGTGCAGTCTCTAAAATGAAAGTCATTTTCAGGGTACGGCTCAACTAACATCAATAAAATAGCAGTGTTTGTTGTGCCAGAGGATATTATACTCTGACAGATCGGCATGAATTAAATTCGCTTTCTCGTCCATAGTTTTCATTGCCTCTCCTATCTGTAAGTGTAAGACGACAACCTTTATTACAATCTGCTTAACAAGAGCTGCAACAACTACGACTACATGTAGAACAGGTTAATAAATTACCTCGTCATAAGCCATGATTGAGGCCACGATACTATAATAAATAGTCCACATTCCACATCCTTCAATTTGTACCTTATTTTGAACCACATATTTTGGCCTGATATTTTCACAAGTTCCTGTTTTGGAGTCGGAGAATTCCAAACTAAAAGAAGTTTCCATGCAAACGCACAGTTTTTGCAAAAAAAATCCTGAAATTTCGCCCTTCGGTACCAATCTAAAAACAACTCAATTTCATCCAATTTTCATGGTGCACTCGCATGGGGGGACGTTCAGCGAGTAATACCCCTTTTATTCATTACGAAAAGGTTTGTTTTACCACAGAAAAATCAAATTTTATATATACATATGGCTAAAATTAAACTACTTGGATCAACTGCAACTGACGTCAACTGTCATGCACAGACACAGAATCATATAATAGAATAGAATGTGTCATAACCACAACTGAGAAAACTTGCATCACAGAATATATAAATAGACATAGGCGCATTCGATTGAAAAATACCGAATTATTGAAATGATCGGCACAATCCGGTTATTGTATGAGTGTTCGAATATTAAATAATCGATTGAAAATTAGACAGAAAAATAGTGGCAATTTGAGTAGAGAGAATCGATATTCCTGTATTTACAACACAATTGCAAAGAATAAATCATTTTAATTTTTTTCAATTAATTTTTGAACCACATATTTCGGCCTGATATTTCTACAAGTTCCTGTTTTGGAATCGGAGAATTCTAAACTAAAAGTTTTCCATGCAAACGCACAGTTTTTGCAAAAAAAACCTGAAATTTCACCCTTTGGCACAATTAAACCTAAAAACAACTCAATTTCAGCCAAATTGTCTGGGTGCAATCACACAGAGGGACGTTCAGTGTGAGTAATACCGTTTTTATCCATTACAAAAGGGTTTGTTTTACCACAGAAAAATCCAATTTTATACATATAAATGCCTATAGTATGTACTATCGCTTCCAAAAAAAAGTGATCGATTTTTTATCAAGTAGTATGTTTTTCGAAAAATTTTCCTTTGTAAATGGGAGTTTATACATCAGTTATGTCAATTAAATTATTTTGAAAAGAAATCATTGGTGAGGTCGTAATTATTAAAAAAAACTAATAAGAAAATAAGTTGTTAATATTTTTTAATTATAATTAAGAAAACAATTTAATTAGTATGGTTTTGAGAGAAGCAGAAAAAGGCTACATCATCGCCAAACTTGGAGAAGAGTGGTCTTAACAACGCATAGCAAGTGAAATTAATTGCAGCAAAAGCACGATTGAAAAACTAAACCAAAAGACAGAATACCTTCCGCTATTATCTGTTTTGTGCAAATATTCTTCATCAAACTTATGACCCCTGGGACAACTCGCAGTTGACCATTTGTAGCAGGACTGAGATATCTTTTCGTCGGAAAAGACCACTCGCTCCCAGTAACGATCGTTTTCATTACCTAATAAAAGTATTTGCAAACTTCATTCTTGCCTCTTTATTAACATCTGTTAGTCGGGGCTTTTTAGCACTGGCACAGTTAAATAGACCTTGCTCTCGCAACCGTTTTCTTGCTGTCCTAACAGACGCTGGGAAGTTTGCTCTTTATGGCTTCAATAGAATTAGAAAATGGGTTTAAATTCACATAGTTAACCAGGGTATTGTCTAGGTACTCTTTCCAGAACCCACTCTGCCCTTCTCAGATCATGAGTTTCTATCAACTTTTTGTTTAGTTTTTGATCGTGCTTTTGCTGCAATTAATTTCACTTGCTATGCGTTGTTGAGACACCACCCTTCTCCAAGTTTGGGGATGATGTAGCCTTTTTCTTCTTCACTCAAAACATGATAAGGCATGATTAATAAAAAAATTATTTTTGCTTAATATGACAATATGATGTTGACACTAATAAAAAAAATATTGAGATTGATGCGACCATGGTATACTATGGTACGACACTGAATAGTGAATAGAACCACAACGGTAAAATCAGTCGATTACTTTTTTTCGGCCGCGATAGTACATTACAGTACATTTTCACTGACATGAATAGTACATTCGATTGCGAGCTCGCGGCAGCACTGTCTATGGCATTCTATTCTGTATTCTGTAGAATGTTGACGTTTGTTGACAGATTGTGACCTACATATATATTTTTGTGGTTGACATTGACAGAATTTTGCTTTTGCGGTGGAAGTATGGCCTTCAGGTCTAAAATGTTAAATAAAAATTAAATGAAAAGTTAAACTGGAAATAAGTTCCTTCAGTTAAAATGTAAACAAGTGTGTAACAATGAAGCAATATTCTTTTTTTTAAATTATTTAAAGTATTTCCTTGTTACCTAAATGTGATGCATTACGTTAGTTATTTTATACTAATAAGTTCATTAGAATTGGGCAATGTCTAGCGATATACAAAATTCTGTGCTTTTAAGCACTTTTTATAATGGAAAGAAGAAATTGAGAGTAATTTTTCACAAAGGAAATATCGTATGGGACAATGAGAAACCCCCATCTGGTAAGTATTGTTTAAATAATTAGTCTGATATAATACCATCAATTGCCCGTTTTTTAGAACAATATACATTGCCAATTGAAAATATAATATCTGTCCAACACAATTACCTAAGAAGTTCCCATCCTTCAGAAAATAAGCAGATAGATCCTAATTGCTTTACTATTCACTACTCAGAAAGGGGTAAACATGCCAAATGGGTGTACAAAAATGTAACCCTTAAGCATTTAGATCCTCTACAAATTTCAAGTTGGGTGAAAACATTGCAAAGTCATTTACAAAGTGAGTAATTTTTCATATTCTATGGTGTACATTTGATACTAATTCTTAATTACCATTGATATGTTGTTGGCATTGAAAAATATCAGGTTTTAAGTGGTTATTACAAACACTAATAATTTTAACAAGCCTATTCTCTTTACGTTTTATTTCATTAGGTACTAAGTCCAGTTAGAATTTTTGTATTCACTTATATTTATTAATTTGAATAAATTAAATATAATGCTAACGAAAAATTGAATTGCACTGCCCTAAATATTGATTTACAATGTAAAATTTTTTTGAATCTATTTGTTTCTATTTTTATAAAAGCTTATAAATCAATAGCAAGAGATAAGAAATAATACCTTAATAAGCATCATTAGATTATTTGTATTGTTTTTATTTTATGTATATAAATTGTAAATAATAAAAATAATCTGATGATATTTATCGTATGTATACATCACATACAACATTAACGTAATAAGAGTAGGAAAAGAGACGACAACATTTTTTAAATCTAGCGGGTTTCTATCTCATAAAGTCCTCTTAGTAAATTTATTTTGTTCCTTATGCATCAATGTACTATCCCAAAATATACAGGGTGAGTCAGTTTTTCAGCAGAATATCGACAATAATTGATAGAAGCCTTTTTTAAGGATAAACGTTCTTATGAACATGGGTCGTTTTTTCTTTTACTTTTTTTTTAATATAAATATATCTGTTTAATAAGAAATCATGATATTGTGGCAATAGACTAAGTACTTGAGTGCAAATATTTTAACACGTTGAAGGACTCAGCACAATTTAAAAACTTGTAAATTTGGTCACTAATTCTTTTTTCAATACTTTAGACTAAAAGTTGCAACGCTGTACAGCGTTCTGCCACATTTGACATATCAAGTAGGACGCTGTATGGCGTCAGTGTCCTTCAACGTGTTAACATTAATTAACACGTTGACTGCCGTCTCGGTCAATATGACCGAGAAAATAATGTCCCCCCAAGCCGACGCGGTCTATATGACTGAGAACATTTTTTTTCTGGATCAATTTGACCAAGAAATATTTCACGATTTTTTTCGCAGGGGTGATGAATATTTGAAAATTTCTTCCGTGGGACTTCATTACTCGTGGATATCTATCTCTGCGCATCACGGCTGAAAAAATGAAAATTTTGTCCCCACATGGAATATGCCCCCTAGCCCGAATGGAAAATACAATAAAAGACACTCCGGCAGTCAACGTGTTAACATCTATCATTTAATATTGCCAATGTAGATAGTCATAGAGTAGCACTTGAGTACTTGGCAAAAATATTATCCCATTGAAATTTTCCAATTTTTCTTCAACCATATAAGGGAGCATTCATATTTGTTTTACCAAGACGCTCTTGTTAATTGTTTTGTATTCACGATTTACATTCAATTTGACATTCTAAATTCATATTAAATCCGTGACTTGTTACAAATATTTCTGTTTATCTTAAAAATGCTGCATGTTATCAACTTGTGACAATAGAATCTTTTTAAAATAAATTGAATTCTCTTTAAATTCATAAGATTGAAGAAACATTAAAAAATTCCATTTGTTTATATTCTTTTCAATAAAAGTACTCGGAAGTGTGTCTCTATCTATGCAACTGGAATTATTAAATGATAGATTTCATTGTTAAACTATTTGTATCTAAGTACTCAATCGTTTGCCGTAACATCATGGTATTTCATACAGGACAGGTATTTTTATATTAAAGAAACATTAAAAGAAGAAATGTATCACAACACTTTATATCTCACGCGCGAGGCATTATACAGCCCATGTTTATTGAAACATTCCTCTTAATAAAAAGTCTTTAAACAACTGTAAATGTCTTGCTATTATAAAAAACTTATTCATTTTGATAACAGGTGTGTAGAAAATGTTAAACATAACAAAACTTTTTCAGAAAAACTTATTTGAAGAAGTTCATTAGGTCAACATCTCTTGCACGGGTGCCTTCAACATTTTTTTAAATGGCAATCGTACTTTTTATGACAAATCTTGAAAGAATGCACTTTTGATGGGGTCAGTTAAGAATTTTCTTTGGAAAAAATAAACAAAACATTACAATTTTTGTTATTGTTATTTAAGTCTCTTTTTTTGAACTTTCTCTTAAGGAAGAAAATAAGGTGATACTTAAAAATAGCGAGAGTACTTAAGGTTAACCTTGATCAGAAATACTAAGGTCATTACAATAAAAAATTTGATTAATGTATCGAAGAAGGTGTCCCAAAAATTTCAATATGGTATTTTTGAGGACGCCATGAGGTTTCTCTAGATCTAATTTCTCGAGTTTTTACCTGTGGCGGTTTTTTAATAAGTACCCAGTATAGACTGGAGAACTTCAATAACTTAAAAGACAATATAAATGGAATATTCCCTTTTCTCACGACCTCAAATTCCTCAAGAAGTTTTTGGGACTGCCTGCTTGCCTGCAAATGCTACTTAGTTTGAACACCTTCGTAGGTTCGTTGTTTTAAATTTTTAATGTAACACTATTAAATAAGTATACATATACAAGGTGTTCACGTAGTGAGTATTTCTTCCATAACTCCCTAGCTATTGTAGATAGACAAAAATGTTTAAAACAAACGTTGTTCAACAATCGACACTGCATTTCCAAAAATATTTGTAGTTGTATAGGGTATTCCATTTAAGCTGTGCAGTAAGCAACTTTGTTAATTTAAATGGAATACCCTATATATTATTCCAAATTTTATTAGAGAATGTCAATAGCTTTTCAATGAACTATCATAACATGTACTTCTTTTGAGTGGTTTTTGAAGTATTCTAAATTTTGTCAGATGTAGAACCTAAAGAGAAATGGCCATATTTTTCAAATTAAAAATAATTTTAAATTTTTATGGTGGCAGCTGGTTAAGGTAGATACAAACATTCAAATGATGTATTAGAATTTAAACTTTCGTCTACAGGGTGTTCACAATTTAATTTCGAATATATAGATTTAAAAACATCAATAACTTTCTTATTTTAAATGGAAACACCCTGGATATTATTTCTTAATCAAACAGAGAATTACAAGTGCTCAATAAAAAGTTTAAAATTATTTTTTATTTGAAAAAATATGGCATTTCTCTTTAGGTTATACATCTGTCAAAATTTCGGCAAAATCTGGAATATCTCAAAAACCGCTCAAAAGAAGTACAGGTTATGATAGTTTGTTGGAAAGGTCCTGACATTCTCTAATCAAATATGGAATAATATATAGGATGTTCCATTTTACTTAACAAAGTTGGTTACTTCCCAGTCTAAATGGAACACCCTATGTAACTAGAAATATTTTTTGGAATATGCAGTGTTGATTGCTGAACAACTTTTGTTCTAAAAGATTTTTGTCTATCTACAATAGGTAAGGAGTTATGGAAGAAATACGCACTACTACTACTAAACTACGTGGACACCCTGTATAGGTTAAACTTAGGTTACATGTTCTTGTACCTTTTTCTCTTTAAAACGTGATTACTTTTAAAATACAAATCACTTGATAACTGCAAGTAAAGAGGCGATAAGAAAGATGGAGCGATATGGCTTATTTATCATTAGTGTAGATATACTTACCAATTCTTCTTTATATTTTAAAATACAATTCCAGGTTTTAAAAAAAGGCCAAAACATTTACTATTATTTGTAAATCCGTTTGGAGGTAAACGAAATGCAATGCAAATATATGAAAAATATGGAAAGCATTTATTTAACATTGCTGGTATAGAAGTTACAGTAAATGTATCGCAAAGAAAAGATCAAATTAAGGATTATATTGTCAATCATAATTTGGATATGTTTGATTCAGTAGCTTGTGTAGGAGGTGATGGGACTCTTTCTGAACTATTTAATGGATTGGTTTTACGAGAATGCCGTATGAGAGAAGTCGATGCCGATGACATAAACCAAAACTTGCCAAAACCTAAAATTCCAGTTGGTATTATACCAGGTAAGGCAGAAAACAGTACAGGCTAATATTATTTAACAAGAAGCTGTTGTTTCCTCTCTATCATCGTTTCTCAACCTTTTTAGTGTCGCGACCCCTCCAGAGAAGGCCAAAAATAAAGTAAATCACTTCACAACCCCCTTACTATGGACCATTCGTTAATTATTCAATAAAGATTTTTTCGTACATATGTTTAATTTTTTCTGTATGGGATCGCGACCCCCAGGTTGAAAAACGATGCTCTATTATAATTGTTACTTTATTAGCCATATAAGTAGTTAATATAAAATGTAATAGAAAATAAAACATTTTAAAAGGAACAAACATAATAAATGCTTCTTGCAAATATAATGTTTGGCAATCTAGTTTAAAAAAATATATACTTAATATGTTATGAAAACATATTCTTTATTATTAGACATACAAGGCTATTAGATGTTTACGCATGTTTTAAATTACAGTTGAATAACCTTGTAAAGTTGAAGAATATTATATAGTATGTAAATATAGCTGCACATCTAGATATACACAGACACAGGGTCTCTCTGAAAGCAAAACCATGTGAATATTTTCTTATTATTAAAATTATTCATATGGAATAATAAAATACAACCTTCTGATTAGGCATAAAAAAGATTACTAAGTATTTGGAAAATTAATCTCGACAGTGTTTAGAGAAGTCTAAAGTTCAATTCAGTATAATCAGAAAAAATTCAAAATATCCCTGCAACGCACGTACTCTCGTCTGTAGTTGATATATTCTTTTTGTTTGATAAGAATTGTAATGGGCTTGTTCTTCAAGTACCCTTCAATACAAAAAAAATTATAATAAAATGTAGTTACATTGTAATATGACTTTGTTTCCGTTTTGATTACTGGATTTTTTTAGGTTGAAATGAACCCTATTCAACAATTTATCTCAATCTCGTTATTCTCGTCGGCATAGGTAAACTCCTTGTTTAGTTTTTGAAAAAATACATTTAAACAGACAGTTTAAGCTGCAGTTTTTCACTGTTTAATCGACCTTTTTCTCCGGGTGTTTTACAAATTTTCAAATCCCAAGTTGTGTTGGAAATTTAACGTTACGAGCATCGTAAAAGATACATTTATTTGAATTCTATCTGCCCATGTTTCCGTGAGTGATATAATTTTCTAGAAGAACAGCGTAGAAACTTATAAGATCTATAACGCCCGAGGTAGAATCATATTGAGAATTGTTCACTGCCTATTTCCCCCTAGAATATAATCCTTGGTTTGGCAAATGATAGTCGGAGAGAGTAGACTTATGTCTATACTTTTTTAACAATGTGATCATCTTCCAAATAGCTCTGGCTTTTGATTGAGGGATTTTCTGACTCTTTATTTCTGTAAAAATTTTGCTATTTAACCTTTAACTTTTATTTTAACATAAAGGAGATTGTCAAACTGCTGGTGAGATCTTGGGTTTTAAAATGACAAAAAAAACTCATTAGATACCTGATTTATTGATTTTAAACTTTCAAAGGTAAATATGTATATAGGGCGTTCTCGAAAGTGGTAATTCACATGTGAATAATATTCAAAATTTTAAGACCGATCATATATTCATTTTCACGCAAACAGTTTATATGTTAAGTAATATCCATTACTTCGAACAGTGATTGAACCTCTCACTAGAGATCTTAGGTTGTTATAAGCCGTGAGAAAAATTAAGAAGAAAAAAGCATTTCTAATTTCTGGCGTGGCCAGCTTGTATTTGTTTAACACAACCATAGAATAATATAACTTAATTTTTTCCTTAAAACAAAACAAACAGGAAGTAGAGGGTGTTCAAAATAGAGGTGAACACCCTGTATATAATTTTGCTCAATCAATAACATTTTAATTTATTTTAAAAACATGAGTAAATCAAATAATAATAATGGGAATAGACAGCCACAAATTCTTTGATAGCATATTAAACAGATACTTTATATGCAGGAATGAAGCTTTATAATGAACAAGGCGTAGGTACGTGGCAAGTCAGAAATATACAAAATTTGAGAATATCAATATTAATCTATTAAACGAGCTGTCCTAAAATTTTATTATTTTTATTTTGTGATGCGTTTAAAGAAACAATTATGATCACCAAAAATACTACATATTTCATTATTGAACCTTTTGAGTCTCTTGATTTATACAGGGTGTTTCCTGAGTGACTGGCCGCTAGTGGGAAGTAGAGAACCCCCAGGCGGTTTTAGAACGACCCTTACTTTAATCCCTATATAATGCCCTTCGTTTCTGATATACAGCATGTTTTCTATTTTTGCCTGACTTCCCCGACAAAAAAATTTTTGACCACGCCCATGTTTTTTCTTTTATTTACTGAATAGTGTATACATCTATTAGCGAAACATATCTGCCAAATTTGGTTCAATTCGGTAAAGCCATTAAAAAAATATGGCCATCGAAATTTTGGCAAAAAATAGAAAACATGCTGTATATCAGAAACGAAGGGCATTCGAGGATAAAATAAGAGTCGTTCTGAAACCGCCTCGGAGTTCTCTACTTCCCACTAGTATATGGCCAGTCACTCAGGAAACACCCTGTATAATAATTGTTAGTCATTAATTTTTATTTGATCTTGATGTAAATTAAAACTAAAAGGTTTTGGTTCCAAAGATAATTTCCAGTTACTCTTCACATTCTAAGTTTTATGTAGTTTAGTTTTATTTGAATTTATTGAATTTTTTGTCGTAATCACACTTTCATGTGGTCTATAACCTTTAATTTTTTATTTTAAATTTAAATTCCTATTTTAGTTTGTTCGACCTGTAGTTTAGTAGTTTTTAGACTAGTAGTTATTTAGTTTGGTACCTAGTTATACATAATAAAAAATTATATTCTTCTAATCTGTGACTCGAACCTCAAAAAAAATACTTACTTCGTTAAAATCTGTAATCACCTACCTCAGACGACTTCTGGATCTACTATCTACGCCTGAACTAACATCTTAAGTAGCTTTTAGACTAATTAATATTAGTTGTGGACTAAAACGAGTAGTTAAAAATAGGCGTTGAAGTATTGGGTATGTCATTTACGTAAAATATTGGTATCAATTTTAGAGACTCCCTGTGCTGAAAATATTTCCTTTATTTCAGATTGATTTTTTCCTTGACTCCAGTTGATTTTTAGGTGGTAGCACCGATACTATAGCTTACTGCGTCCATGGCACCACAGATCCTACAACGGCAGTATTACATATAATTTTTGGGGATTCTTTAGGCCTAGATTTAGTATCTGTTTATGACGAACAACGTCTACTACATTTATATGCTAGTGTATTAAGTTATGGTTATTTAGGAGACGTAGCTTATCATAGTGACCAATATCGCTGGATGGGACCTCGACGATATGATTATTCAGGTAAGAACTGATCTTTTTCTCTGACAAACCAGAATTACAATGTAAATCACAAATTATAAACCAGCAATGTGCTACAGTAAACTACACATAAATGTGTATTTCTGAATGGACGTTTTGTGGGGCAATACTGTTTCGGTTTTTATAATCACCGAAAATGTGAAAATACGTGACAAATCGCTCGGACAGATCGATTTTGATTTTATATTAGGTGTATTCTAAAAATATTGTTTATTCTACAAGGTGTCCCAAAAAAGCTGGGCTGTGATTGACTTTGATTTTTCAAATGGCAATCTCCAATTTTTTTGCAATTTCGAATTCCTTGGAAAATTCTAAACATTTTCTATGTATGTACAGTAATCTAAACGATTAATAAATTCTTCTTGATTTTTTTCCAATCATTTCTGGTATAATTAGCCTGTTCAATGCAAATACAATATGTTAATAACTTAGAAACGATTGATTTTAGATATGGGCTGTAATACATAGAAAATGTATAGAATTTTACAAGGAATTCGAAATTGCAAAAAAAATTGGGGGTTGCTTTTTGGGACACCTTGTAGAATAAAAAATATTTTTAAAATAGGCCTTTTGAAAATAATAAATAATGAATTTGTTCCTTACTACTCGACCTCACTGTATAGTGAAAGACACCCCCTGAACAGAATAGGAAGTAATTTCGTAATTTTTAGACATTTTGATATTAGAAAATTTATTTAGGAAGAGTTGTTGCTACGCGTTTTTTGTTTCAGCCTATTTGTCCTCTAGTCCAGGTTGTAGTGTAATTTGGTTTGTTACAGAGGCGGAGTTAAATCTTTTGCATTTTTTTTTGGAATTAATTGATTTTTGACGAATTTTAGGTTTTAAGAAATTGGTGCGCAACAAAGGTTACCAAGGTGAAATTGCCATTTATTCTGAATCCGCAAGTATAGAAGAAATTATTTGCAATGAAAATTGTGAAAAATGTGAATTAAGTAAGAAGACAAATTGTGATAAATTAGGTTGTAAGTGGCAAACATTATCTGGAAAATTTTTTATGGTAAGTGGTGCCAACATTAGTTGTGCTTGTAGCCGCACCCCAAAGGGAATAGCTCCATACAGCCACCTAGGTGATGGCATGGTCCATTTAGTACTAGTTAAACATACTTCTATTCTAAATAACTTAAGGTTGCTACTAAGGTTGGTGAGTTCCGACTCATCTGTTGAAGACTTGCCATTTGTGGAGACTTACAGTGCTCGAGAATTTTGCTTTAGGGCTATAGAAAGCCATAGCAGATGGAACTGTGATGGGGAGATTCAGCATCAAACAAATATTCGTGCAAAGTATGTCCATATTTTTATCACTTTTTTTTTGACAATATTACAATACAGGGTGTCCCTAACCTACGTTCGGAAAATTCGGGAGGTGATTGCATGCGCGAAAATATGAAGAAATGTTCCTATGGACATGGGTCCGCAAATGGCTCCTAAGGGAGCTACGGCCCCCTGAAGTTGACGCCCCAAATATGTTTTTTTTTAAATATCTCAGGAACTCTTTGAGCTACCGACATAAAATTTGGCATGCTATCTACCGTTAGTAAGGGTTATGAATCTGCATTATCAACAATAGAAAATATTAACCAGAGGCGTACTAAACTGGAGGGGGCTCCTATATTTTTCCCACCAATTTTTTTGTTTGTCATTTTCTTGCATTTTTGATATCGGAAATGAATTTCCTGAACAATTTTACGTAAGAAAGATCCCCTTGTTGGAGAGCCGTAGGACGCACCGTTTTCGAGAAAAATGGGATTATGTAAAACGGTGTTTAACTTACGTGCAGGTAGATTTTGAAGATAGGTAATTAATTAAAATCCAGTGGGCACCTGTCAAAATCTGATAGACTTCTGTCAATTTTATTATTAATAATTCAAAATAGTAGTTAGTTGTTGATGGTGCTTCTTCTGTTGAATTTGAATTAAAACTCAAAAATGAAGGCATACATTGGGGCGCCAACTTCAGGGGGCCGTAGCTCACTTAGGAGCCATTTGCGGACCCATGTCCATAGGAACATTTCTTCATATTTTCGCGCATGCAATCACCTCCCGAATATTCCGAACGTAGTTTAGGGACACCCTGTTGAATATATTAAAATGTAGTACGCTACAACTCGACATTCATATTTCTATTTTGTGGAAACAAATCAATTATGAAGAATGCTTCATGAACTTAGCTTCGTCTTTATTTTTTCAGGGTACGATGTCAATTGCTCACAATTTTTAGCCGTGGTAGTCCAAGAAGTACGCCTACTAAAACGACCTGCTGTGGATTTTAAGCCTTAATTGCCTTGTCTAAATATTTTAAGTATTGAACACAGTATTTATTTTTATTGTATTTTTAAAACTTAAGAGGATTATTATTACCTGCTCATACATTATGTATTAATCAAAATTGTGATGAAAGGGAAAATTTTTATTATATAATTATTAGTCATTCCTTTATATTTTTTTTGTTTGACATAAGTGGTTGTTTATACTGTTAACTATTTTTTTAATGAAACTTGAATGTGTAAAGGCCGTCTATACTTAATATTTGCTCTGTATATTATAGACTGATGCTCATTCCAAATATGGCTAATAAAATTTTATTTTTAAAATTTGTTTTATTGTGTTCAAGTATCCGATGATTTAATGGAATGCAAAATAAAAACATAAAACTTAAATTAAACAAGTTTATTTTATAAGTAATTTGTAAACAATTTCAAACAAAATATTACAGAATTTGTATTCTATATAACTTCCAACAACACGCTCGCGCCTTCCTGAAAAACACAAAATTTATTATCTTTACCCATAGAATCAATTAAATCAAAACTTACCAATCCATTGGCGCAAGTCTAAGTGAAATTCTGCTAGATGATTATTCGTACAGTTGCGCAAGTCTAAGTGAAACGTCTGCTAGATGCTAGATCAGGCATATATACTTGTTGATTACCAATTTGATAGATTTCAAATATTTTATGTGAATGGCAGCATCTGAAAACATAAATGAGGTTACATGAGAATTAGAAGCTCTTTTAGAAAAGTCAAACATATAGTGTGCCTCAGGACTGACTAGAGGTGCATTTATCACAGTACGATTTGTAACAAATTTTACATACTTATTAAAAATTCCTGTCCCTCATGTTTTTCGTACAGCTATAATTTCTCTATCCACTAGTTCTCTCTAATTTAACATCAGATGAATATAAATAACCTTGAAAATGGCATTAATTTGTTTTTAGTAGGTGGGATTCCGTAACAAACTTAAAAATATTGAAACGCTTTTGATTTTTATTAAAAGGGTACTCTATAGAAGGTTGGGGGCAATTAGTTTAAAATCGAGTATGAAACCATCAAAAAACCTTTTTATGAGAGCGTTCTTACTGCGACATGTCACAATGACACGTCGCACTATAAGCCATGAAAAATACACATGGGATTTATACGTATTGTTGGTTTGAATAGATTTTGTTTTTTAAGTGCATCATTTAAAACTATTCTTTTATAATGCAATATGCACAAATTTCATGGCCAATTAGATGTAATAAATAAATGCTATTTTTAAGATCATTTATGAACCATTTTATAATTGGAGAATTCTGTTGGAAAGAAATTATGGCTTCATAAAAAAAACTAGCTTAAATTTATGGGAGACATCTGAAATAAGGTCGCAATTTCTTTGGCACCAGTTGGTCGAAACTTAATTAAATAACTAGAGGAAAAAATAAGCGGGAAAGTACTTTCTCTCACTCAGTAGAGTACATGAATCGTGTGTTAGTCCGGGCACTTAGGCCGGAAAATAAAATTGGCAAGAGTAAACTACTCTTATTTTTTAAGATATCCAAAAATGTTATTTGAAGAAGTTGTTCATAACGCAAAGTACATTCTCCAAATATCAAATTTAGTTGCTCGATTGGAAAAATAAAATTTTCCACCGTTTTTATGCATAATTTCTGAACTATATTTGTAAATATTTTTCTGGTACCAAATACTCCTCAAAATATAATTTTAACCTAATCAATGTATTACAATCCACTTTGATGGATTCTTAGCCATATTTTTCTGGCCAAATAAATATTTTGTAAAAAGTTGCAAAGTTGTTCTAGTTTGTTTTAGTCAATAACATGTCCCTAAAATAACTACAGGTCAAAGAAATTTCCATATATCAAAAGAATGGCAAATTCTACAAATAAATATGTTTTAATTAAAACACTGTGTCAAAAAGGTTTTTATTTTTTAACATTCAGAGTTGAATGAAGTTTTTTCAAAAATTATTTTAAAAATGTGAATACTGGAACAAACTAAAAAAACTTTGCACCAAGAAATGCAGCATTTTTTACATAATATTTATTTGGTCAAAAAAGTATGGCTAAGAGTTCATCAAAGCGGATTGTAATACATTGCTTAGGTTAAAATTATTACTTTGGGAGTGTTTCTGGGAACAAAAATATAGCTAAAAAATTATGCGTAAAACGGTGGAAAATTTTATTTTTCGAATGGAGCAACTAAATTTGTTATTTGAATGTAACTTTGCTTTATGAACAACTTCTTCAAGTATCATTTTTCGATACCTTCAAAAATAAGGGTAGTTTACTCTTGAGCCAATTTTAAATAATTTGATTTTCCGTCCTAAGGCCCGGACTAACCAATTTGTGTAGACACTTACTCGTTTGAGACCATGCACAAACTTTTATCAAGTATAAAAATTTTCTGAAAGTCGATAACAAAATAATTTCCCATATGGTGCAGGCTTTTTGGCGGACACCGTATATTTCCCCAAAGCTTTTGAAATAAATTAAGCTTGGATGACAGTGCATTTATTTATTTCCATTCCTACTGTTTGGTGTATACTTTAAAAGTGTGTGGATAAAGGCAAATACAATATGGAAAACAAAAAATCAAATTTCTATTGATATGGATAACACTATAAGATTTTATATTTACGAAAAACGAAAAACACTTTATGAAATTAAATTGTTACTAAAGAATTTCTTAAAAATTTAATAAATATTGGATATGAATAAGTATTTATATTATTAAATCAAATAAAAAAACTTACCAATATTGTTTTCACAAGAAATTCCATATGGCGAATTATTTTTGCAGCAAGCCCCTGTGAACATAAAAAAAGTTAAGCTAAAATTTTTAAATGTTTTGGAAATTTAATTTCAAAATTAGTTTGAATAAAAATCAGTTAAAAACTTCGTTTGTCCAAATTGGTTAATATTTATATATTATTTTGCCTGTATGATAATTTTATCACATATTATTATGTATGTAAATACTTTCATACTTTTTAGCAAATGACGTAAAATTTTGATTTCATTAAAAATACATAACTTTTTTGATGAGATAATTAAAAATTTAAATTGTTGAATGAATTTATATTCACGATACTTAATAATGTATATCGTAAACTATTCCTGTAGGGTTATAACTACTGTACTCAATTTAAACGAAAACTGCAAGTTATCATCATTTTCAAAAACATTGCATAAATTAATTTCAGCAGCCTATATTTAGATATGTGAATGTAAATTTCTTAAGTTAGAATGTCAACCTCTCTCAATTTTGATTAATACACAAGAATTTTTATTTAAATTTAGTAATGGATTTTTACAACAGAAAGTAAACTATAAAAAATTATTTAAAAATTTCATGTATTTAGTTTATGTTTATATAAAATATCAAATTGTAAACATTAAGGAAAAAAATAAAATCTTTTTTACAGTTTACTTACAAGGTAAAATAAGTTTTTCTATATTGAACTTTAAAAAAATATTTTATGGTCTCTATAAACAGCCTGTTATATGAATAACAACAGACGAATTAATATACGAGCAACGGTTAAGATCTAATGATACGGTGGCAACATAATCTGTAGGAAAAAATGTTAAGTGGATATAGGCGCAATTAAATCAATGAGATTTTATAAAGACTATAAACATTAAATTAACCAACAATTATTGTAGTCAACACTTGCGTACAATTCATTTTCTTTTTATAGAAGTGTCCATTTTGTTTTCCGTTTAAATCAAAATGTCAATGAAATTCGTCAAATTTGAGGATTGATATAATATAAAAAAATATATTAAATATTCTGCTTTCCATAGAGAGAAAATGAATCCTTTTTTGAAATAGTTAGATGTTGTCATGTAGTCATAATTTAAAAAAAATATATTAATATGGGTTTTAGAGACAGTCATATATTCGCGAATTGTTCTTATGCTGTTTTTGCCACTATGGTGATGCTAATATTGGGCCCTTATAGACTGGGCCAAAATATTTAATAAAATCAACCAGCGAATATATTAAAATAAAAAAGCATTTTGCTTTTTGGAAACGTTTGCTAAAATTGCCCGAATAAACTATATACAAACTATAGATTTTAATTAATATATATTTTTAATATATCTACAGTAAATTTTTGTTAAATCTTTATTAGCGAACAGAAAATTAGAAATTTTTTTTATAATTGCCTAAAATCGTACTTTATAAAGTTCTATATCTTAATAGATTTATTTACCTACTTGTCTTTAGGCATTTTGCCAACAAATATGTTTACAACACATCGATTAAAAATAAATAATACCAAATTTACTCCTTGCATATTTCTTGAAATCTTCATAACCTTCCTGGAATTGAGCTTTAATTAAAGATTTTCTGTCCTTCTTTTCTTCTAATAGAGGATATTGCTTTATTTTTAAAACAAAAATATAAATAAATGAACTAAATAAAAAATTGCTACCGGCATTCAGATAATGAACAGCCAACTTATTTTGTACACAAATCTGGATTAAACAGCAGTAACTGAAAACTGAAACAAAAACGGTATCGGCATAGAGAATTATTTTTTACAAAAAATGTGATCAAGGGCATCTATAAATATTCATACACGTCTTCGATAGACTATTACTACTGTGACTTCCTTGTTATCAGATTGAAATGTGCAATTTCAGGTGCCATTACTAAAGAAGTTTTTCTTTTGGAAGAAAGTAACATTTTTACTGGAATCATACAGAAATAAGTCCAAAATTGAAAATCATGAGAACGTGGCTGTTATGAGGAATTCAGGGAGCTTTCTTCTGATCACCGATAACGAATTTTTGAGAATCGGACGGTATTTAAAAGGAGAAAAGGAAAAAAACAAATAAGAGATTGAAGGATCTGCATTTTTCCTCTACAAAATTTATTTACACCAAATGTTGCCAAGAGCTTTAGTCCACAAATTAATTTTTGTGAATGTTTCTGAACAATTTAGGCCCCGATGTTTATCTGGACATTACAATCATTCAGTAACTACACGACGACGAGCTCACTCGGCAGTATACACCTCACATGCCACAATCCTAACAATATAAAATGTCAGTAGAATAGTTTAATCAAAGGCATCAGTTTGAAAATAATTTTTTTTGTTGGTAGTAAAAAAAATAGTATAAGAAATATGTGAGACCGTGTTGGATCACATTGGAAAAATAAGGAGATTAATACCACTAGTTTGTCGCAATCAAAAAAAAAAAAAAAGAAATAACTCCTCACAATAAATTACTTGCACATATAACGTTTTATACTTATTGGTTCACTATGATTTAGTTTAAAGATACTCTTTAAAAAGGAATAAGTACTGGATACACTCATTAGAAGATTCTGTTCAATTTAAATGTGAAAAAATAAGACAGGAGATGACTTGTGTAAATTGCCTGTGATTAGTTATCAAAACAATTATTTGTTACGTATATACTTCCTGCTATGTCCTGAAACGCTGTGTGAATCTCACAACCAGCTCGAAAAAATTCAAAATTCCCAAAAAAAGATGGCAATGTTAATTATGGCGAAATAAAATAACTAATACCATTCAGTTTATAAAAAATAAGAACTTGGACACAGAACAAATTACAGCAAGGATACGTCAATTGTCCTACAAAAAAAAATATTTTTAATATAAAAAGTGTCAACCTATAGATATTTTAAAATAACTGATTTTTAAATATCTTGCAGGACCGCTAGATGTTTGCAACAAAATACAACGGCCTGACTCCATTATAAACCAGTTATCAAAGGTACTTCAAAGGATTAAGGCTGTATTCAAAACGATACATCAATTAAGAATAAATTACTTATAATCTATTTACAACGTTAGGGTATAGTAGTGTACCAGATTATTATTTTTATTTTTACTGGAATTGGAAAATCTACAATTTACTAATTTAAACTTTGTAGCTACAAAATAACTAAGTTAGCAAAGGCATGCCGATAACTTGGGATGCTCGGTATATTTTATTTAAATATTTAAAATAAAAACTATTGAGGAGTTACGCTACAAGTAAATTTCCCTCAGGTTTATTATGAGTTACTATATGCAGGATAATTAAGTATTTATATCATTATAAATTTTCACCTCGATGTTTAGGGTACTGAATAAATTATTTTCTCCCAACGTTAAAATATTTGGCCTAGTCGAGTGGTAAGTTGTTTGGCAATATGAACAACCAAAGGGTTAATAATACTATGCCAAAGACTTACCTCTATTATAAAAGGTTTACAAGATGCTTAATCCTGTACTACATATGCTCAGTTTCAAAATTAATATTGCATACATCAAGTGTAATTACAGATAGATGTCACAGGAAAAAAAAAGCGAAACTTTGATCTAAATATAATGGTACATATATGTTTAATACCAAGGTGAAATCTCTTTTAATTTCTTACTTGCACCCCCAAAGAATAATTTAATATCTCAGAAATAAGTAATGCAAAAATGCAGAATTAAATTGTATATATACCGGGTGATCACGAGATGACGCTCGCCTCCTATATCTTTTTGGTTTTACAAGATATGAATTTCAAATTTGAACATGTGAAATAACTGCTAAATATGCATTAATTCAACGATTTAACATTTTCATTCTATCGCTTACGGTTTCGCTGGAAATGATGCTAACATTGATTTTTTTAATGGAGCATCCTGTATATTTTTACATTTTTTAATTCAGAAGGTCAAAAGCACCTACTTGATAGAGATCCACTAAAATTATGAGTTTTGTTTTCACTTATATCTTGTTGAATGTTATTTTATGTAAAATAATATGAACTATAAGTTATCGGCAATAAAATGTTTTATTGAAATAACTTAGTGAGCCACCATGGTGCTATTAAAAATAAATAGTTATTCTGGGAAAACGATTTTCGAAATGTTTAAGATCTTATAACACAAATATCATATGACATAATATCATATTTGTATTTTTTGATTAATTATTAAACAAATATACTCTGGTAATACACCATTTTTTATTTTAAATATGAACAAAGTTCTTAATAGAATTCTTTGTTTCACGTTCATGAAGTTTAATGTTCTCAGCATAATATTAATCGGAGTAGGTATATCTGTTACACTGCAATATACTCGCATTGCCTTGTTTTGCATTTTTTGTAGCATCTGTAGTTCATATTATTAATGTAGAGTAGTAAAGTTGAGCAATATTCAAAGTGTGAGGCAATTATACTTAAAAATTGTCAATCTAGTGAACATTGATACATTTTTAGATTTTATTTGCTATTTTTTTTATTATATAATTGACATGGCTTTTAAAATTTAGCCGTTCATCTAGTATAATTCCTAAGTATTTTATTTCACTTACTCTTTCTATTACTGCATTATTAATTTTAACAGCATACCTATTATCACTGTCGTTTAATTTATATTTTATATATTTACTTTAAGATTATTGTTACATAACCATTTATATACATTTTCAAGTTCATTATTCATAGTGTTTACCATATCTTTGATATTTTTACCTGTTAAATATAACATGGTATCATCTGCGAAAAGATGTATATTACAATTGACAATAGATTTAACAATATCATTAATAAAAATAATAAACAATATGGGGCTTAGTTCTGTTACTTAAGTATGATTTAAACCACTCTAGTATTTTGCCACATATGCCGATGTTTTTTAACTTTTTTATATTGCATCGGTATTAATATGTTCTTTGTCATACAATAATACATTAACTGTTCTTTTCCAACTAACTAGTTCCAACATTTTTTCACATATATGGGTAATGCATTAATGGGTCTATGCTGTTCACACAAACCGGTATTCGTTATTTTTGGAACCGGTGTTATAACTGAATTCTTCCAAATATTTGACATGCCCAAATTTGAAATTCATATCTTGTAAAACCAAGAAGATATAGGGGCAAGCGTCATTTCGTGGTCACCCAGTATATCTAGGGCTAATGGTTGTCTATTGCGTAACAATACCTGTGAACTGATAATCAGCAATTTTATTTACTTCCTCTGATAAATCAGTGTAGGTGATCATAAAATAGTCTGCCAATATTACAATAATTATCGAAAACAATTTCTAACAGTGTTTATCCATCCATCATACCTAGGTTCATTATTACTGAAAGGACAATCTGAGTTAGTTTGAACTTTTTTCAAATTTTTATCTTGAAATGTTTTGTTAGCCATCTCTCAAGTTACCGAAGTAACCTCTGGAAAATCCTAGGATTTTCTATTAGGTAAAGAAAGATCGTGACTTTCTGTTCTTGTCATTAATTTTTTTCCCACTTTGCGTAGCGCTTTATCATTCCTCTTACGTAGATGTACACGTTCTGTTTTATATTCCACGTTATAATTTTTTTAATTTGAGTTCTTTAATCGTTCCTTTCTATTAGCTGTTGTACTTTTTTTTTCAGTAACTGGTTTCTAGAGTGAGTAAATCATGTTTTCTTTCAATAGAGTTAGTGAACTCAATATACAGGGTGTTTTTTACAATTTTCTTTCTTTGTGATACTTATATACAATATACAGGGTGTCATGAAGACCTTCTGTTAGCCGTTTCTAGAGAACTACGCATATTGGAATTCTAAAAATGTTTATACAGGGGTTACGCCGAATGTTCTATCGATTAAAAATATTCTCGTTGAGATGTGCCTTCAATTCTACCGGAAGTTGAAATCAACTCGCTTATTTCAAACGGAATGTACTATTTTTTATTCCACTTTTGGATTCTTCATCGAAATTCAGTGCGAGTTTTATAAGCATACCCTTAATACTTAGTTTTCGAGATATTTCGACTTCTTAAAAAATTTTTGGAAAAACACTTAAATTTAATCGGTTCTCTCTCCTTTATTTCATAATCTACAAGGTTCAAATTTTAGATGGGTAATACTAAAATGTATTTAAATATCTGCAATATGTGAAATTTGTTGAAAGTTATAAAGGGCGTCGAAAAAAGACCGGCCAATTGGGTCCAAGTCAAAGTTCAGTAACTCGATTATTTTAAATAGAACACTCTGTGTTTTATAATGTTACTCGATGCACCTTTTAATTTTCTTTCGAATGGATGGCATTCCCTATACCTAAATTCCTCCAATTTTGAGATAATTGAATATTATTACAGAGACGAAAATAATCCGACACACTTAGCGGCAGGTTGGCTGCGAGAAAAGACATTATTGGACAAATGTCATAAACTTATTTAACAAGCGTTATTAATGTTTTCTTAACCGCCTCTCAAATCACCGAAGTAACCCCTGGAAAATCGTAGGATTTTATATTAGCCAAAGATAGACAAGGCCCTACAGTTTATTGTGGAGTTCGAACAACATCTAGGGCTTCGATAATTCTCTATCCATCTAAATCCGAAGCAAATAAGAAATTAAGAAATCGAACCATTGACCTTTGCAACCAAGTAGGTATCAACGCATTTACCCACTTGGCTACCGTGCCCTACAATACTGTTTAATATTATTTTTTGGCTTTTATGTATTCTTGTTACTTTTTTGTGAATATTCATAATGCAGTGTAATGTTATTATAATAAATGATTTGATTGGTAGGGCAGTGGGCTAGAGCATGAGCGACAGTCATGGCTCTGGTCACACTGCCTATTGTGACTGTTCGAACACCGGCACTGTCAGTGGGTATGCGTTTTTCAAATGTATAACCCCCTTCCGAACAGCTTTGGCTTTGAATTTGGGGTTTGTCTAATTTCTGTGTTGTGTTATGTTATTATGTTTGTACTACTTTTGTCACCTCAAATAGTGTAAAATCGAATGTAAAATTATAATTATAAAACAGTATTGACAATAACGTTTGTTAAATAAGTTATGACATTAGATGACATTTAATGTATTTTCCACAGCCAACCTGCCCCTAACTGTCGGATTATATTGGTCTCTGCAAACAGAACACAGTATTTTCAACGTACTTTTCAGCACTTCGTAATATGTATTCGGTCGATAAGCTTATTGATTCATTAAGGCAATAATTGCATAATGCTTGAAGGGATTACAAAAATATAACATAAATGTAATCCACATCTGCATCTCACCGACTTAATGTTGATCGAGGTTATCAAAAACTCCGGACTTTCTGTTGTTTGGCAGTGTTTGTTACCTGTACCATGCTGAGGAAGGCTAATAAGCCAGAAACCGGTCCATGGGATGGTGACGTGTGCTGCCTGATAACAGAGGAGTCCTTTTGGATTAATCCATCTGGTGGGGCTTATTGCAATATTAAATTATTTGCTTTCTACATTCGTAGAACTTGATTTTCATCAGTTAAATGTAGGATTTGCAAATAAGCTGTGTAACGTTATTTAGAGGATATAGTCGATATAGACTCGCATTTTGACGTAAATAGTAAAACTTACTTTTACTATTTTATTTTTATTAAAAATATAACAATTAATAATCTTATACACATTATAAATGAAAGTTAAAGTTTAGGCTTTCTTTCGACTTCCAGGCAATTATAATTGTTATAATTAATTCCAGTTTATATTGACAGGAACCTACACGTACATTCATGAGACTATTTATTCATACCACGGTTTGTTGCAAACAATAAAACTGGATGGTCTTCTAGTCTCTATTGGTGACTTGACATCCATGCCTTAATGACACTAGACGTTTAAAGGATTAATTTCTAGATTTTTAATTTTTACCATAAAATGAATTATATCACACAAAACTGTACGTTTCAATCTTATTCCTTGCTTATATTTGTCATTGGAGATTTTGTTATAAAATGTAATAAACAATATAAATAAATTTTCTTTGTTAAAATTTAAAAAAAAATCAAATTTAAAACTACCTTTGGAATAGAAAAAGTACTGAAGCAAAATTATCTCTAGAAAATGATCTAAAACTTTGACAGACCTAGGTACTTGTTTTATTTTTAACAAAAATAAAAAGGTTAAAAAACACTTATGTTTGTAAATTTTTGTACTGCTGAAGTTACTAACACATGCAGTTTTAAAGTTTGAGTTTATAATCTCCCCATGTAATTTCACTGTGACTGCTAAAAGTTGCTAAAATACCTGAAAATAATTGTAGACACTAGTACATCTAAATGATTACGTATTACATGATAGGGCAGATTTATGACTGTAGAAACACGTTTAGCGGGAGACTTCAGCTACTATGTCTTGGAAGTTGGGTAGAAACAATTTGCATCCATGATAAAAAAAAAATACCAAAGTCATAAAATTTTGTTAATATACACACACTGCAATGATACAGGGATATTACTTATATCTCAGATTTTGATTCTAAAAAATCATAGTATTAACAAAGAGTATGTAAAATTCTTAGATATTGTTCATACATAAAAAACCAATAATTGATCTACATTCCAGCAAATTCCAGGTAAACTCTAATAGTGTGCCAAGAAGTACCTCTCGCTCTAATGTCACGTCTTTCTTTTCTTTAAACTTTCGTATTACTGAAATTTTCTACAAGATTTAAAGAAACTGTATTAGTACTCATATTTAGGATTAAATTGTCCAATTGCCCTTTTGGAATGGCAGTCCAAGCATTACAAAAATTTAGTTTTGGACAATTATTATTGGAGCATGACGTCATGTATGCTTTCACTTTCAGATACATTTTTACCTTGATAGGCACATACGTTGATTGTATAAGGATCTAGTTTGCATCGACAGTTGCAAGAGGAAAGACCAACGGTACAAAAATCAGATCCACATCTGTTATCTAAAATTTTTTCACAAAAATGAGGTTGGTTCATCCGCCAATTCGAATTCCAGTATACACCGTCACAATTTGGCCTTTATAACTACACCCTTCATGTACTTTCGCCAATACCTTTTGGAGGTCACGTCGTCTCATTCCATCGTAACTGGGTGCAAAACTTCTGTTATGCATTGGTCTAATTTTGTTATGCTCACTGTCAACGTCTACTTGCAGAATCGCCTCTGTGTAATTTGTTTCTTACAGTAGTATTGCATGAGGTTGCTGGATTTATTTGAGTAACTTATGAACAGTGATTATCCTATTTGTCCTGAAGTTGTTAACCTCAATGGGCCATATTTATATCTTCATGTTCAATATATCGTGTAAAAAAATTGTATTCTAAGATATACCCAGTGCTTATGCTACTTCAACATTTACCATTTTTCAACAGGCTTGTGGGCCTGAACATTTCATCCTAACTCAAATGATTTATCTGTAGGCGCGTGCTTGGCCCCTATAGGGGGCCCGGGCATATAAGGCGAAAATTTTGAATTTTTCAAGGTCAAACTATTTTAAATGAACGGACAGAATATCAGGTGATTCCATAGGCACCATATTTTCACGTGCGGTAAAAAATATTAAAATGAATACTCATGTTATTAAAATGCAGGTACCTAGAATACCTATATTTTGTATTGTTGTAAGATCTTAGCAATGTGTTTACACACTGCAGAGGGGCCCGATGGCTTCAAAACAATGGTCTGATCGAAAAGACTGTCCAGATATATCCAAACTAAAAATTCGTCATGAGAGTTCTACATTTCCCTCAAAGAAGTAAAAAGCAGTTTTCATGCGCAATTTTTTTTCTAGAAACATTTTTCTTGAAATCTGCACATTTTTTAAATAAAAATTATACATTAAATTATGTATTACAGTTTTATGCATAATTTAAAATCAACAGTGTTTTCTTTATACTAAATACACGTCCAAGAGAACATTTCAAATACCTCACATCTCCTAGGTTGAATTTGCTCAAAATCCTATCAGACCGAAGTTAAACGACATCGAGGCACAAAAATTACATCAGAAAATGGTCTAAATAATTTCAAGGGCATTAAAAATTTTTTCGCATCAATTCCAATATTTTCCTACCATCTATAAGCATCATAAGAATTTCTGAGAAATGGAAAAACGACTACCCTAAGCGTCCCTTGACCACTGCAGTGTGTGTAAATTTATTTAAAATTATATTTTAAATTACCTTTTATATATTTTTATAGTCGGAATCATTTAAAAAGACCTCGATCGCAATAAAACGTGCAATAAAGAAAGCTGCAGCTTTGAATCATCTTGTAAACGTTGTAAACAAATCATAGGCAAGAAATGCGCAAGTACCCACCCTTTATTGAATGTCTTCGTCAGGTACATAAAGTTCACAACCCCAACCACCCAAGAAATTATTCTTAGAACACGTTTTGTTGAGGTCGAGGTCTTAAAAATGATTCCGACTATATTAGAAGTATTATTACACCTACAGAAATATTATGTTCACTATAACTCTACATGTTCATTTATAGTTACTTACTTATCTTTAAGGATTGAGTCAACAATAAATAATATACATATAAACATCGATACGAAAAATAATACCAAATAACTGCTTACAGTGTTTCTTCACATCTTCTGTGTATTTCTGGACAGCGTATTCTTAAAAAATGTTGTTTTCTTCCAGAACCAGTGTCTCTTCTGATAAATGGATAGTTCATTGTTTGGTTTTATTTTAAACAAGTACGATATTATTGAGAAAATATACACCATCGAACCTGTATTTACAAAATAAACAGCAATTATCAAAAACAATACAAGGCTTCCCCAATTAATTTACTTAAAACTTACAAAAACGAAACTAAACTATAGATCATTTACTTCTTTTAACCAGAATTATTATATATTAAGCAAAAAGAAATTTCCCCTTTTCATGAATGTGTTGTAAGGTACTGGCGGCAAATATGGCCCAGCGGGGTAATATGGCCCCAAGTCACCACTGCGCAAACTACAGTGTTTGGCAACAATCTGTCAACGTCGAATAGTTCCTTATGCCCCCCTTTACCTACGATTTTTTTCCCAGCACTGGCTGACTACGAGGTTACTCCCAAAAGCTATTGCGTTTCCGACTGCCGGTGTATTGACATGTTGTAATTTTTTTCGGTCGAGTTAAGGTTTTCTACCTGAATATCTTAGTCATTAAATAGGAAAAACATTTATTCTAATTTATTTATTTTTGTAACTAGGATGCTTATTAACATGTAGAATAAAACAATATACAAAAGTTACCTCCATTTATTTTTTAGGGTTTTTTGGTTGTGCGGGCCATATAATCCGAATAGATGAATAATTTGCCCAATTGCAGAGCTGAACATTTTTGAATATACATACTTCCAACAGGAATCGTTTTTGACCCGTAAAAATAGTTAAATATGATTACTGCTTAGTTACCTATTGGTCTGATGTAAAATTTGTTTCATAAAAAAATAAAGGTTAAAAGTAAAAAACATTTTAAATTAAGGAGGGCCATATTTGCCGCCAGTACCTTATACCACCGTTTCAAGGTTTTCGTCAATCTTTCAGAAATCAAATACGTTTAATTTGAATATATAAAACATTTTTTTTTTAATAAAATAATACTACACTAGTTTATGGATTGTTTATTGCAGGGTTAATCTACCATTTTCATAATCACTTTTCAAATTTCCAAAGAGATTTTCCAATCGTTAACTTCACAATAACTTCAAGGTTATTATTAGAATTATACCTACTTAATCGTTTATGTTTTAAAAACATAATTTATCGACAATAACTTGAATGAATTTTCAAATCAAGGTTACTCCTCTGCATATAAGTCAGGTGCAACAAAAAAAATTGATAACCCTGAATCAATATCGAAAACATCTATATTATCCAAAATATTAGAATTATCAAATAAAAAACATGTTAATAACTATGTAAAAAATATCTACCATATGGCACTCGAGAACAAATTAGTGCCTGTATCAACTTTGTCGATTACTTATCTGCACTCGATAAAATTTATGTTATAACAGTTTTGATACACCTACACGAGGCATTGGATATACTGCATAACACCATTTAAATAAAATAGGACGATGGAATCTGAACCTGCCTGAACTCTACTAAAAACAATACATACATTTTAAACCGGGAATACACCTACGTAGATGTGTAATGTTAAAAGTACCTGTGGGGTGCTCCAGGATTCAGTCTTGGGGCCCTTATTATATTCCCTACATGTAAGAAGCCTGCAAGTTGCAGGGCTGAAAGATGTATAAAGATAAAGACTTACTGAGCAGTTAAATTAACAATGATCTTAAACTACCATTCATGGCTGAATAGAAACAGACTAGAAGTTAATATAAAAAACCGCGTATATGGTCTTTATACAAAGAATTTGTGCATCAAGATCGGGGAGAGGTAATTAATAAAGCTCATGGTGTAAAATATCTCAGATTAATTATCGACTAACTGACTTGAGGTCATCATATAAGCTCTGCTTTCTTTTGAGTAGTGAAATAAGATCATAATCAGAAGAGCGCCAATGGAAATGAAGTATTTGAAAGCTAATACCTATTGGTTATTTTCCGGATCAATCCCATTATCAGTGTCAAAAGAGAACGGCTATTGAACATACAAATAAATAAATAAATACCACATGTAATTACGACCCCCTTTATCCCAGAAGGCTCTAGAAGAGCCTTGTGCGGGAGGGGGCTACACATTTAAAGGCAAGGGACACACGTCCAATATCCGTGTATAATGGAAAGGCCCCCTACCCGTAACTTTTGGGTGAGAGGCAGGTACGCTACCATCTCGACCATCAGTCATGTAGAAATAAAAAACTATGCCAATGGTGGTGGTAGCACTAGTTTGTCATTACATCAAGTATAGAATGCCTATTTCTTGTTGATATTTAGGTATCTAATACCTCGTTGGCGTACCTGTGGTTCAACGTTATTTAATAAAATTGAAAGGCTGAAAAATAAAGTTGTCAAAGATTTATTTAATATACATTATAGATGTTAGTGTACAATCAGACAGGTATCTTCAAAATATCGCATATTTTAAGGAATGAACAAAATTAATGTACAAGATAATTAATAAAAATCAAATGTAATAATGAAATAAATTTTGTAGATCAATTGCACAAGCATACTACCAGAAATTTTTAATATCCTACTTAAAACAATGGCAAAAAACGATTAATACATAATAATTAACAATTGAAAAAAAACTACAAGTCCCGAGTGATCGATTCATTTGAAGTAAACTGTCTAAATTGTTTATATAATTGTCAGCTGATTGTGGGAACTTCTACACCTAAATAGAGTCCGAGACCAGCACATCTGTTGCCGATTTAGAATGGAGTAATGTAATCTGTTGTATCATATTTTATACACATCAGGAACACAAATACTGTTAGTCCATCCAGTTGCCTCATGTTCTTTCGTAGGAATCGAATAAAAATACGAAGATTTCTTATTTTTAGATAAAACAGTAGTACATTTTCCCCAATACAGCACCAATGGAATGCACATAGCAATAATGTCTTTAATGGGCCAGCATTAATTAGTTCTGATTTCTTCGCAAAGTAGTACACGTGTTCCTATTGCTATGGCCCGTACTGCATATGATCCATGTGTTTTATATATATGCTACGTGTTATGTTGAAGAAAACTTCGTGTTTCATTTCATACAATGCTCAAAAAATTATATTAAATTGCAATAAATTAGTTTCCAATATTAAAAAAAATCTTTTTAAATATTATTATTTTAAAATAGTTAAAAATAATAAACCGAATTTTTTATTTGTTAAGACAAATTCGAACAGCATGCAATATTGAAAATAAATGTGATGCATGTAATCATGTTTCAATAAACCATGTAAAATTTTAAACCGTTATACGGGCTGAATTTGAAATACATTGAATTATTTTAATCCGTTAAGCTCCATGGTCCGTAAATGTTTTTAAAAATAGTCATTTGTAAAATAAATGAAATACAGTCAAGAAAAAAACGTTAGAATATTTATTTAAAATATTTACGACGCTCCTGAGTAGAACAGCTGATGTGTGTAGTGACATAAATACCTGCACCCCCCACTCTTCGTAGCTACCGCGTTGCCGGCGTAGTTCAGCCTGTGCATCCATGGTGTCAAGTATGAATTTTTCCCAGTGTTTTAGATTTTAGTTTTGGTTTTATTTGGTAAAACTTGGTATTTCTATTGTTTTTGAGGCAACACTGTGAATATTGCGTAGAGGTATTTGTTCGTAACAAGTCAATGTCAAGTTCACCGGTCAGTGTATCCCCAGTGGGAAGAGTTTAGGGTTTCTTTGATGAAACTTTAACTATGGAATTTTGAAATTAAAACAACGCTGCAAATTCATTAATTATGCTATAAGAAATTACAGATTAAAAAAATCAGTGTATTTTAAATTCACCCTGTATATATACAGAACCTAATAAATAATCAAGTTACTAAGTAAATAACCTTAAATCTTATATCCGTCTGGAAAAGTCTTTGAAATACACTGCACTGTAGTAATTTCAGTCTTGCAACCTTAAAATTTTCAACGTTTAACGATTCTTGAGTAAACTTCGTTGGTCGATTACTACTCATATTCTTAAAGACGTGGATGAAACTGTATACTGGGTAATTTTTTATGTATAAACTTACATGGGATTTTCATAAAAAAATGCAGTTCCAAATTTGCTGGGAAAAAATTTCACCTAGGTAAGGCTCTTAGCTCTTGATGAATACCTATACTGTATATTTCATGTCTAAAAACATTTTGACAATTTTTGTTCAAAATTGTAAACATTAAAAATTGAGTACCTACAACTAATAAATTTTAAAGTGATCGATATTTGAACGTTAATGAATTATATCGAATCAAGTTATTTAATAATTTCAAATAGCAAAATTTCAACCATTTTCAAAATGCTGTTATAAGGCTAAAGCAACATTGGATAAGATTGGGTATATATTATAGAAGTATTTAAACACGTGCCATAAATTTAGCCTTGACAATTTCGATTGTGTACGTAGAATTAGCTTAAAATCTACGAATACGTTTATCTTAAGAACACATAATACATCAGAATTAGATAAGATAAAATTCCTATTCTGATCAATAGAATTAGAAATCTTACCCTGAAATTGACAATGTATGCTATATACAGAAGCTTGCAAGCAATATATTAATTTGTTGTTTTTTTTTTAAGTTTTATCTATTACTGGATTTTAACTTGTTGATAATAAATAAATAAATAAATAAATATATAATTGTGCAATGCCAGTAGATAGAAAAAATTATCAAACTACTTTATATATTACTACCATTACATCGATCCCTAAATAAGATTTTATAGATCCTTTTTTTCCGAAATCATTATTTTTTCTTCTCGAATTTTGCCAAAAACGGGATTTCTTTTTTGCTTTATTGCCTTTCTAAACGAATTGCACTTTTTGAAACATGCATGTATGTGGGAAAATTGTAGAAAATGTTTCATCTGGACCTTACAAGCCTAAGGAGTAGTAATCATGATAGAACAAATATTTGCTAAAAAAATTCCGTTAGTAATTGTAATTTATAGTTGTATTGTTCGCTCGCAATGCAAAATTTACTGAGCAGTCGCTGTAAAATTAATAAAGTTACCAACAATAAGAGTTTTAAAATCATGACCTTACCTTTAGTAGTTGATATGACTCATATGTATATGGGAGGAGAATATATTGAAGATTTGCATCAAAGGCATTTTATGAGAGAAAACAGGAGGACCTCAGAAAGATCACAGTGGCATGACTTGATAACTGGAGGAACAAATAAAACGTAATTGTTATTACCGAAGCTATGCCTATACATCAAACTGTATTTCTTACAAGCTAATCATTAATCTGGAGATGCAACATTAGAAACCATTTCGGATTCTTCTTGCCTATTAGAATCGGTAAATTGGTATTTCTGAAGAGATTCCATCATCTACGTGAAGTGAATCAGTTGACAGAAAGGTTGATCGCCACAGGTATTCTGATGTCTTGCGGTTCAATAATATTATCTGAAGGTCTTCAATAAAAGCCAAATTGTCGCTCATTCTTTGAATGTTCATAGGGGATTGGATGAGGTCTCCTCCTACTCATACCAGAAATTTTTCTTTGCTGAAAAACATCCATCCAGCTCTGAAGTAGTACGAGTTTTATCAATGTGGAAAACTTTTTTTTCTAAACTTGATGTGTAGATACTTCGTCACAGAAAAAACCAAGTTGTCATGCATGGCAAAGGATAACGATTTTCCAATGTTTTAAGAAAAATAACTCGTGGGAAGTGTAACTATTCTGATCTTTCTAGTATCTGGTTTAAAGATTTTTTTTCTGAAGAAAATTATCATCATTCTTTAGTTAATGGAGAAAGCCTTTTTATCAATACCAAAGATTATCATCCTCAACGAACCAAAATTTGGTTTGGTAATGTGATATCCTTCGACAATTGAATTGGCTTCATTTTAGATCGTCCAAATTGCGATATTTTTTATTACCACTTCATTTAACAGTGCATGTGGTTCTTTCTTTTAAAATTCATCATACATTCGTACGACAAATATTTTCCAGCACCCTACATATGGGGAACAAATCAAGGTTACTATATATTGGAATATTTTATCAAAATTGAACTAAAACTGGATATTCCTATTATCATTTTGTTTAGTTCCCGATAAGGAGGTAGAAAACAGTATTTTCTAAAAGGAAAATTAAATACGAAGAAAATAAAAAAATTAAAGTCATAAATAAACATTACATTACTTAACTTCTTTGAGAGGGGGGATAAAAAACATTAGAATATTAAAGAAATTTTGTTTTTCTTTTTCCAATACATAATTTAGAAAAAAATTTACTTCCACAATAAGTAATCCCCCCATAATTACAAAACTTAACTGAAGGTTTAACTATAACAAAATAAAATACTTTCTTTGGAATTACGATAGCAATCACGACTACAGTTTTAAGAATGGATAAAATTAGTTAGTAATTTAACAAAAATTGGATATCAATACAAAATTTAAACTTTCCTATAATTATTCCTTATTTTTTTTCTAAAATTGTTGGAAAGTATCTAGTATTAGTAGAACATTTATTTTACATCGGAAAAGAATATATTTATATTTTGATTAATTTTACCTATCAAATCTATAATTCTTTTGCAATAAATCTGGTTTAGATTCTAGTTTAAAAACAAAAAAAATTATTGGTATATATAAGATTTTTTATTGGAATGGCCCGCACCCTAATAAGAATTTCATTAAAAGCAGATACATTCTTGTGCAGTTGCACTCAATTAACTGCTTCATTATGTTTAGTCTATTGTCAGTCGTTCACCTATCGGTTTTTTGATAATTATATGTTTTATGCGATCTCATGAATATTATTTGGTAGCGATTGTTGTAACTAGTGATTAATTATTTAAACACTGAAAGGATAAAGATATAAGGGGTTTGTAATACCAACAAAATGTATAGGAAATTTAATAATCCAAACAATTTTTAATTTCAAATACGTAAAACTGTCAATTTAATCATCTACTAAATTATCTAACTTTACCTTAACGGAAAAAGATTAATTTCTTTCTTGCTATGGGCAATAATTACCTTTAAGTAGCTAAATACTTTATCATTTTTGTAGCGCCGGGTTAGGATTGATCAAATTTAAATAAAATATAAACCATAAAATTACTTCGATTAAGCAATTTAAATTTTTTTATTTCAAGATCTGTAGATTTTAATTTGTATTTTTGAATTGCGTGGGCTATTTAAGTTCTTTATATTTCCCTAATAAGGTACAACAAAAAAACAGTAAAATTTAACTTATGCCTTATGATATGCAGAGGAACGAACAAAATTGAATATCTGCCCGCGAGTAACTTACCACAAATTACAAAGATAGATAAAAAATGTATTCATAAAAGTTTGAAAATGAAAATTATTGGCAGATTTGCAAAATTTTTTTTTTTTTTGAGAAAAAATTGTCGTAAAGTTACTGTATCCGCTTGTATATCTTTCATCACATCAAAAAAAAAGTGATTTTACTGAAATTTAATGTAGTGAATTGATATATTAACACGCTGACTGCCGTCTTGATCAATATGACCAAGAAAATAATTTCCCCACATGTCAGCGCGGTCTATATAACCGAGGAATTATTCCTTCAGTGGGACCTCATTACTCGTGGGTATTTCTGCACATCACGGCTCAAAGAATAAAAATTTTGACCCCACATGAAATATCCCCTGGCACGAACGGAAAATGCAATAAAATACGCTCAGGCAGTGAACGTGTTAAAAACCTTCAGATAATTTGACGTATTATTAGTTTTTGGCCATCGTATCCCATCTTGATTAATAATTATAGGTACCTAACATTCTAGGACAATTTTTCTATTTTTTTTTAATTTTTTCAAGTATGTCTTTGTTATATACTATTGTGTCTCTTGCTACACAAAACTACTTTTTATCAAAAACAAAAATTTTTGAAATCAGTAAAAAAAAATCTCATATGAAACATTATGGGACACATATAATTATATTTATGTTATAATTAACTGTGGTCTCCTTCACGTTCAAAATCACCAAGGTATTATTTATTGAGATTGGCTAGTGCGACTGAGCTTGGACGAAGTGTCAGGTCAGACTTTTATTATTATATGTATATAGAAACAAGTGCTTACTGGCAATAAAATTTATTTTGTAACTAATACGTAAAATTTAAAAGATGACCAATCATACATAGATATAAAATTTTAATGGCATGTTTAATTTTAACTAACAGGTAGGTGCCTTGAAAGTTACAAAATGGGCCTTAATTATAGTTTACATGATCTATTACTAATAAATAAATGTTAAAATAAATAATATAAAAATAGCCAATTTTTATCATAAAAAAATCAAAATTCAAAAACAGATGGCCCATATGAATATTTCATTGAAAAGCAATATTACCGTAATACCAGTGCCATTTAACCTAATTACTTTAAAAAGAAACATAGTATTATCAACTGAAACGTTATTTATTGTACTAAAGATCTCAGAAAGAGAAATGCATTTGTTACCTGTGTATCTTTTTGAAAAGGAACAAATAAAATTTTTTCGTCATTATTAAACTTATTTCCGATATAATAATAAAATTCCAAAATTAATCGCAGATATTTTAATCAATGATTTTTTGGTCAGATAACGAGAAGTTCCTATACACTATTGGCAAGGCTCAAATTAGAGTGCGAAATATGTAATGCAACTAAGAGAGAAGGGACATAGGGGCAAAGCCTTCAGTTAACAAGAGACGCCTAACCATTCCTACACTCCTACTAAAGAGGGGTAGTGTGTGATGTGGCAACGACAGCGGTTCAGCCGACCTAAGCTGTTTAAAACATTTTGAATACTTGCAACTTGTTGACCCGGATATGCAAAAGCAAATCGCCCAACAACTTCTTGAGCACTCTCAGCTGTTAAATACCACTTAATAATATTAATTTTTTGTTCGCGTGAATACATTATTAACTTAAAATAACAGTTTGTACTTCGCAGGAGAAAGGCTTATTGATGAATAATTGTTGGGAGCGACATCGCGGCCGTTCGACACATTCGCCCGATTCCGTCGTCCGTGGTCCCCTTCGACCGCGTGTTGTAAAGAATGGAAGGTGGGAGGTAGAGGATAGCGCGTTGTTTGTTTAACTTGTAAATGCTTTAAGTTATCTCCGTCTGATGCATTTATATCGGCCACCTAGATTGGACCTTACCAATAGTGTATAAACAGGCATACATACATCTTTCAATTTCCAGTTGCTTCTTGGTCCAGCATTTTTTTTTTTAATTTCTCCTAATTGTAAACGGCAAGCAATTCAAAATAAGATTTTAAGCTTGTGACAAGAAAAGTCAAAAGAGAAGGCTGATGTACGTTCTATCGTTGAAGAAATTATTCTGTTTAGAGAAGATAAGAAGACAAACACTATCAACAATATCGTTTAAAATAAAAAAAAAAATCTTATAAGAAATAGCGAAAGTATATGCAAGATTATTTATTGTATAGTATTTAAATGTTTACAACAATAACATTTATATCAATTTAAATAATTCACATAATTTGGCGTTTTCACTTTTGGGAGATTTGGGAGAATATAAACATAAATTTTCGTCTTGTGTTAAACTGTTAATTTTATAATAAATACAGTCACGAAACTGAAATTTTAAATGAATCGCTATTTCTTCTAGATAGTTTTTCCTAGTATAAAAAAAAATTAGATTGATGATAGAATTATTACTGATAAGGATTCATTCCCTTATAAAATGCCAAATCCTGACAGATTACTTCGGCACTTAAATAACTTAAATATTTATAGGTACTACATGTGTAATATCCTTTTAATAATACCAGTATAAGTAAGGACAACATAATAGTTGTCTTTACTTAAACAATTAACTAAATGGGTAGGTATTGATATATACTATGTGTATATAACTGTATCACTCTGATAGTATTAACATTGAGATGATAGTCATACCATAAAACAATAATTGCTCAACGAAACAAGTTTTCAACATCTTAATATTTAAGAAGATACACTTAGTTACTGGTATATAAATACATAACATACTCGAACCTCGGCATACAAGAGTAACTTAATTACCTGTACTGTCTTCAATCAAATTGAAAGTGAAAATATAGGTTACTAAAAGGGGGGAAAAAAAATGAAGAACATGGAAAAAATAGACCTGAAAACATCAGAAAATTCAACTTTCAAAAAAGGCTCTATATTCACCTAGATATCTAAGATAAATGTTGCGACTGTGACATTTTTTTGATCAAACCAAGATTGTGTTTCGAGTGTTTTACTCATATGCCATGAAAGTAATCAGAAGAAAGGGGCGTGTTTGTTATTCTTGGGGGTTAATAAAAAAAATTAGAGAAAATTATAAAAATGTTTCCCAAAATATGAATAACGTGAATAACAAATGAGACATTTAGAGAAATCCAGCATTTTCCGTCATTTTCCATTGGTACCATAGGTCAGATATCAGTATCGTAAACAAGAGGTATTGTGACAATTTTTTGCACAAAACCAGGATATTTGGACATTGTGAGGCTGCGACACCCTGTATTTGTGAACTCACAGGATTTAGTAAACTGGGAAATGGGATATAAATTGTGTTCTTTCTTGTATCTAGTTGCCATTTTTAGCCACAATGTTTAAATTACAAATAAGCGAGGAGACTAAGATAACCAACTTCCATATTGTCCAGATTACTTTAACACCAAAGTAAATTGAAACTCTTATGCTATAGCCAACAGGGGTGAGGTCTTAGTTGGTTTAAGAAAAATTGTCCAAAGATAATATATCTTGTAGATATGCTAGACTTGAACTTCTATAAGTTTGGGCGTCCTTCTTATCTTCGGAATATGGTGAAGATTGCATTGTACCTTGCCTGCGGAGGAAGTTAAAGAGTAAACAGTGATCTTAAAGTAAAATTTATTAGTTTGGTTTAATAAAAATATGATAAAAGGAAATATTAAACAAATAGGGAAAACTAATTTTTACTACAATACTGTATACCTACCTGCAGCCAATATTCATAAAATGTCGTTTTTTTAATTTTTGAATAACTTTACGAGAGACAAGTTATTTATAAATGTTATTAAAATTTTGAAATTACTAGCTATATGAATCTTCTATTTATTCCAATTATTCGTTTTACGATGTGTAAAAGTTGGGAAACTTTACATGTGGTGCTGCATCTATTAAAGATGAAACAAGAAGCGAAGGAGAGTATAGACTATAGAAATTATGACAAATTGATAGGAGTCTGATATCTAAACATTCTATACTTTTTTCACATCGTAAATTTGTAAATTTATAGTACAAGCAGCTACTACTTTACTTATAGATAATGAGAGTAACAAAGGCTTATATTGTTATTACGCATTATATATATATTTTTTTTGCCTCTCACATACTCTCTACAGATTTATAAGCAATACGAATGTACTGAACTTCTGGGATCTGTATTCTAAGAAATAAATTGCAATACAAAGTACATTCCTCAATGATTTTACCGTTAATATTACTCTTGTTTTATAACAAACATACAGACGTTTAGGATTTTAACCATGAGCAACAACTTAACTGAATCCATCATAAATTATATATAAGAAGTTTTAAGTTTAGATGATATTCCATGTCATCATTCATCTAAATATATTTGGTATAAAAAAGAGTAGTACCATTGTAAAAGATGTTTATTTAATTACAACTATTGAGCCAGAATTCAGAAATACTTTTAGTAAGTAATGTCAATATAATTCTTTCAGAAAGCTTATTCAAACATGTCGATTTATTTATTTTCTATTGCAATTAAGAATAACTTATTCCGAAGCGACTATGGTTGGATTAATTTCTCAAAATCAACGAAATGCGTGGAGTAATCGTAACAAATTATATACATAACACTTTTACACATACAGTAAAGCTCACTTATAACATACACGCTTATTGCATACCCACAAATAAGCAAGTCTCAGCAGTTATTATGAAACCTTCAATAGTTAATTATTTTTTATAACTTACTTCAGATAAAAAGTACCAAAATTCCCGGTCCTAATGTCTAAAAAGAGCGAAGTATACCGTGCTTTTTATCTTTATATATTTAAATGTCTTCTATACAGGGTGATCTACCACAAGTGTGCTAAACTTCAGAGGTTGCTAATTTATCAAAAAATAAATGTCAATAATTTTATTTCGGCAAGCTATATTGCATGGCGGCAAGAGATCAAAACAAAAGGTCACTTTTGACCACGGCGATAAACGTTACCACCGTTTTCTATATTCTTACAATTCGCCAAAAGCAAAACCGTATTACAAATTGTTTTGCAAACTAGTTTTTTTATTTTTTTATTTTATTACACGCAAGCAAAATGTGTATTTTTAGAGTAATGTTTTTAAATTTTAAGAACGAAATATTCTGTTCTTATTTTTTGATTTTATTATATAGGTACACAAGGTATTCTTAGAGTTATGTATTTAAGTATAATAAATCGAAATATTTATTCTATTCTTTTATTGCTTTCGTTCTATGGACAAAGTATTTTCGTCAAGAATTAATGAAAACATACCATAAAAATGTAATCATATGTATTTTAATTTTTCTTTAACGAACTTCTGATATGACATATCGATTTTTAAGGTCTACCCTCCCCCACACCCGGTACGTTATAACCGAGCTTTACTGTATCGTCAATTTTAATCAAGAAATCATACACACCGCTAACGCTATGCATATATCACCAACTTTAATTTAGTTCTTTGTGTCGTTAATGTTTTTTGCATGGACTGCTATTTCTAAAGTCAAACGTACTACTTATTATACAACACTCACCGATTTTTGTATGAAATACAAAACATGCATTTACGAAGGATTATTGTATCGTTTCAGCATGAATATTTTGATATTAGTGCATACTTATGTTTGATTTGAGTCAGTTATCTCATATTATGAAAAGCGCTTTCCGTATATGAAAAAAAGTAGGGTAAATTTATTGAATACATAACCTTAATGTGATTTTGCCAATTTTAAAAATATTGCTGCTAATAGCAATATTAAACTATATGGCAAATCTCACTGCTATAGATGCATTAGAAGAAAAGGAAAGTCTTGCAATGGACATGACCGAATATTTTATTGAACGTTGAGATATGTTTCCGAACAGTTTGCCACAAATTTGATTTGGCATACATCTTTGAATTTGAACAATCGTCTATTCATCTGGGGGCATAATGCAAACACTTAATGTTTTCTTCTGTAGGTATACTTACTTGATGTGTACACACAGGTTTAAGTGTCAGATCTGCTAATGTTAACTAAAGTACGAAAAGTTAAATCACGCATGAATTAAAATATCTGATGCATTTAGCAATGACATATCAAGAGATCCACAAAAGAAAAACCTTAATTTCCATATACATATCTTTTAGACTAGTAGGTACTTCTGTTCTTTCATGGCTGTCAGATTAAAAGTCTAGTCCTCTGAAAAGTTTCAGTTAATTCAATCTGATCTCTAATTTTTTTCACTTTAAAATGCTTTCATCAAATACTGTCAAAAGACTTATTTTCGCGAATGATTTATGAATAATTTAAAACAATAATAAAATTCTGAACAACTGAACATTACGGAGTACTAACGAGGGATAGTTTCATCTTAGTGGTTATGCAAATAATCAGAATATTATGAATATGATCGGTAGAAACGCCAAAATTAAAACGCACCTCAAAGTGGATCCTTGGGTAACAATTTCACATAAACGAATTATTTAACTTGTTTAAAATAAGTAATAAAGATTTTCGTTTACTTTCATTTTTAATCCGACACCAATGAAAAAATCACAACAGTTAGTCAGACAAGTTAAAAAATTCATAGGTGCACTTGATCGTGTTTTTTGTTGATATCTTGGGATGTATAATGACTAAGTGTTAACGCATAAATTCTATAAAATGGTCACCAATTTTATTCTAAGAAAATTCTTCGACAGGTCGACTTTTATTTTCAATTTGCCATATTATAACAGATTTTGTTGGTGCTACCCACTTATAGCAAAACGTTACCGAGTTCCAAACGCAATACAAAAACACACTGGACTATTTTCGCAGGAAACACTGGCTTCAAAGTCAATCTTCAAGTAGAAGTCTTGGTGGCACCCCTCCAGAAGTTATATATCCATATATCCCAGTTGGTTTGTCAGTCAGAAGAATGTAATCGATAAAGCTCAGAAAAAAGTAATAGTTGCTGATTATTTTTTAAAAACTAAAATAGAAGAAAAATGTGGTATTTGGTTCGAATACCAGAGAGAAATTATATTTTACTAAATCTTCCGTTTTTATTTTATCGTTCTATTTACTTTAACCAGAAATACGTAAAACACTATAGTGAAAGTATGTAGACATGGCGGGCTTGACCCAACTCCAAGAAAGACTGATACAAACTGTGGAATACTGCAAAGTTATTTGTCGATGTAAAGCGGGACATCTTATCATCGTTGTAGACACTGCTATCACATGATTGTGCAAGAGACGCATTCGGTAAGTAATCTTATTTTTACGGTACATTAAGCGAAGACCCACTGGATTTAAAAAATTAACCAGTTGAGCGTATACAGCATGAATGTATACCTCTCGATGGAAAAGAACCACACACCAAATACTTTGGCAAAAAGGTCCTAGTGGAATTAACTGATCTTAGGTGATACCAAAACTTTTTAGCACCACAAGAACTTCTATATTTCTAAGCATCCCTAAATCACCTGGTAAGAGAAAACTGTCTGTAAAATATATACAGCAGCACAATTTTTCTTCACATCTTGCAGTTTGTACCAGTTTATATTCAACTCATGCATAGACTTCCTTCAACGAAAATTTTGCCAAACAAATCCAGCGGGACCTTTTCCTTTATATTTGGTGTAAGGTCCTTATAAGTCTACTAAAAAAATCACAAAGAACATTCCAGATATCAACATCGTACTTTTGGAATTATTTATTAACAACACAACAATACAAAGTTGAGTTGCAGACTAATCATCCGTTATACTTTGCTTCCCGGGTTACTAGATTTACTTGCAGAAAACAATAGAAGAAATATTAATTAATTTTTTAAATCCTCTACCAACAAATTTTGCTCCTACTGATAAGTAACTCATCTATTGCTAATTTCGCAGCATGCGAAGAAAAGAATACTTGTTCAAAATAAATAAACTGGTATTTATAATCTTTGATGTAAATTAGTGTTATAACTAAACAAAAGCCTTTTACAATCAAAGTTGACCTCTAAAGTTCCTGTGGGTAAACTCAGTCTAATATGTTATAGGAAATATCATCTTGAGAAAGATTTGATTAAGAAGAGGCAGTGAGAATATATGAAAATGTTAGTTGATATTGTTAATATGTTCAAAAAGTGAAAAGTAGAAACCTGAAATAATAAAAAAAAATTAGTAGCGACTAAGGAGAAGTATCTACTTATACGAGGATAGAAACTTATGGTATACGTTAAGTTGTGAATAATAATGATAGATGGAAGTTTTGCTACATTAATAAAACTAAATAATTCGATAGGATTGGCGATAGAACTAAACATCTGAGGAAATAGATATTAAGCATTGTACTTATTAAAAACCCATCACCATAACAAATGGTAAGAATAAGAAATTCAAACATTTATCTTCCTTCCACATAATATTCTTTCGAAAATTGACAAATTTAACACTATATAACCAGTTGTAGTACGGTTTTTACAATATTCCAACAATTTTGTAAACAGTATCACTCATTAGTTTATAACGATTTAAAATGAATACCCTATGAGACCACAATAATGATTTTCACATAAGGCAAATCAGAGTGAAAAGCCAATTCTGCTAACTGTGGTTTGTGTATTTTTATACAATCTGTACTATACAATTACAGTTGATCAATTCTTATATGGAGTTGTAAATATGGTTTTATATAGTTACCTGCATTAGCCATATTCTGAATACCGCTAAAAGTATATCGCAGGAAAAGTTGTAACATATAAGATTTCTAAATTTAGCATTTTTTTTAATTCATTTTTTTGTTGTTAAACCGCAAAGCAGTAAAATCATCTCAACATGCGTAAATATTCAAATTTTAACTTTAGACGAGTTCATTTTTTGTTTTAAAAGTTTCGACAATTCTTCTGTTTGGATTTATAAAGTAAAACTTCAAAAATAAAAATTTTGTCATTTAGTTCAATACCGGTTGGCGATATTTAGGTTACCCCATTTTCTACCACATTACTATATCAAAGTATGAGCCCAAGCCATATTTTAACGCATATTTGCCAAAATTGAAAGAAAAAGTTCTGCAGACAAAAATTCAAAAGGGGATTATCAACCAAGTATCGCTTTGCAAATCGCTTCTTTGCTAAACTCATTTTTGTTTAAAAATATTTTTTTTTGAATAGAGGTATGCTTTCTTGAACTCCCAAATCAAAAATCAATCTAAAATAAATATTAAAAGATTTAAATTATCCAATAAAGTTTGACATCTGTCTCTTATGTTCAATCAATTTTCCTTATGGTCACAAAAACAATGTTAAATATTAAAAAAAGTTTTCTTCACAAATTTTGATCCTAGTTTTCTTGTTTTGCAAAACTTCATCATTTTAGATTTGCTTTAAAATACCGGTTTGGTCCCATGCTTCAATGCGAGGATTTGGCTAACATAAAATTCACCGATTCATTTCGACACAGAATGTGCGAAAAAATTGATTTTATTATGCTTGATTTAGTTGCAAAAAAACCAAATAAACTTGCAACTTCTGATCCTGGATGTCCTATTATTTACTTAAAAAATGATTCTATTTAATAAAAACAATTGACTTATTTTTTAAATTTTATTATTCTTAAAAGATATGTTCCTAATTAATTTGTTTCTAATATTTCAAGGAAATATTTCTTTTAACAAATACTTAATAGTTATCAATTACTGTATAATTCTTAAACCTTATTTAACTTCCACAGTGTGACGTGAAAATAATTTTGAAAAAATGTATTAGAAAGTACAATTTAATCTTAATTTTTGCCTTAAGGTAAATAAGGTGACTACTAAAAAACACAATATGTTTATATTTCACTACAAGTTATATATTTATATTTATTGATTAATTTACATAATATAAAATGAGACAGACATAGACAAAAAAATTTCAAAATAAAGAGTTCTTGATGAAACGACATACACACAATAAGACATTATACTGTCAAGAAACTAGCAGTTTAATTTTACAGAAATATATGTTTATTTAACCGTTAGTAAAAGGTTACCAGCAGCCTAGTAAACATACGCCAAAATAACATATTTAGTATATAAGAAGAATAAGCGATCTTCAAACGCAGTTCGTTACAATAATAATTGACATTATTTATTATACTTCAGGAAAATATTTTTACATATTTAAATGCATATAATATAATACTGACTCAAATTAATGTATCTAAAACAATACGGAATATTTTTCTGAAGTCTAATAATATTAATTATTGTTATGTTAATTGTGGCATTTTATAAATTATTTCCCTTCCTTTTCTTTTTTGGGATTTATTACCACATTTCTTGAGATTCCTATCCAAAAAGAGTTGGATAATTTGAATATTTTTTAGATAAATCAACTTTTTTTGGATAGGAATCTCAAGAAATGTGGTAATAAATCCCAAAAAAGAAAAGGAAGAGAAAAAAGTTAATTATTATTTTACCGAACTGCATTTAAGAATCAGTGAATTTTCCTATATCCTAACTGTTATTTTAACTGATGTATACTAGACTGCTGGCAACCTTTTACTAAAAGTTAAATAAACATATACTTTTGTAGAATTAGACTGCTAATTAATTACTATAAAACTGAATTCCATTTATAAAATTCCCTTAATTTTTCAGTAAAGGTTAAAAGAAAGGAAATTATTACCAAAAGTTTACAAGCAATAAAGTATTTCATACATTAATTGTAAAAACTAGCTCAAGTCAAAACAACTGGAATTCTTGACGGCTAATAAATGTTTTCTAAGTTTAGAAACGGCGCCTTTTATTGGGAAATTCATCACGACGATTATCGCTGACCCAGTGACCTCTACCACCCATGTTTCCGGACCCGCCACGTGGGCCCGTGCTGTCACGTCCATCAAAACGGGTGTTGTGCCGCTCATAAGAGCTCATGAATGATTTTGGATCCTATTTATAATACACTATGTTATAGTCATTGTCCCATATGGAATATGTTATATAACGAAAGAAAAATTAGCTTTCTAACTGCTGCAACATTCTCATGGACTCAAATTCTACCAAATTTACACACAATATACGCTGTATGAAAAATTCATGAAAAGGATTATTTACTAAAAAATATTAAAACATCATTATTTTCAAGAATACGTTAGTTAAGGAAAACTAACGACTGAGAAAATAACAGGATGATTTAAACAGAAGTTAATTTATTCCCTAAACAAAATATTCTTGAAATAATGCTCACGATCATTATTATACATTTCCAAGAGATAACTAGTATTTCTGAGAGAAACGTCATATTCAACAAGTTTAAAGACAAATAATTCCCCCATAAAAACTATTCCAGACGTAAAATTAGTTGATGAAAATAAAGATGACTAATTTATCGGCAGCTCCATGAAACTTTTCTAGTTTCTTAAAATCCTTCCGAGACGTTATAATATAGCGATATTTCTCTTACAAATGTAGTACTTTCAGCTAGCAATAGCTATAATATGTCTTCCATTATCAATATTTGTTCATACCACAATTTCATATAGCGAACCAAGCATTGAAAAGAACCGTGCCAATACCTCTTATGTTAATTCTCATACAAAAACACTAATTATTACCTTTCAATGTTCAATGTAAATACTTCTATACTGTGTGAAAATTTGGGTCGTATAAAAATGTTTACAACAGTTTAAAAGCATCGACAACAATTCTACCTTATCATAAACTCAACAGATCATTTCTCAAAAAGTAGTAGTTTATAGTTGTTATTTAACAACCTCAAATATATTATTGATTTGAAAAACAGTTCACGTGACAAATTAACGACTTATTTGTACAGTCAAATTTATAACTTTAAGTTACTTAAAGGGGCTCGTAGACCAAATACGAAATTCGGCTTAAAAATAAATTTGTAGAGCGTAGAAAAAAATACAGGTTTATTTATATCCAGATCATATACAGCGGTCGCACCCTGCATACTACACGACATTCCACGAAAACAGAGACAAGTCTCCTTCATTTAATTGTAAATTATATAAAATAAAAAATTAATGATTCTTTCAAAAACAAAGATACATTTTGGATATTAAAATAAATATAAAAATAACTTCATTTTAATTTGCCCAACAAATTAAAAACATTACTATTTTTTTTTTTTTTTAATTTTAAAACATCTCAAAAGAATCATTTTGTCAATCAATAATAAAATGAGGGTAATTCATATAATTTTCAATGCGTATTTTTTTACAATTTGTCAGAGAAAAATCTGGAAAGTCAATTCTAGTGAAATTTTGTTCATTAAGTTCATGACATTTTTTAATAAATTTTATCAACATATGTGCAGTTTTCAATAGTAATTAAGTATTAATTATCTTGCGAACGTATATAGATATGACATTTTTAATAAGAATTTTAATTCAAAATTAATTTCCATTTTATTCTTTCTTCTGCCTTTTTGAAAAATCTTATTTTCTGCCCATTTTCTTCGGTTTTCTTTACTTCCTATTTCATTGTGTAGAACCATCAAATCTTCAACCAATTTAATCTTCAGGACAGGACATATTTTTCTTTGTTTGATGTTCATATTTTCAATCAGAAACTTTCAATAAAAGGTCATATTTTAGATAATTTTTTTTACGTGAAGTTTCAAAATCTCTTCGTCGAAATTTCATACAGTATAAGCAAAAAACTTAATTTAGTGTTAGTTGAAGTTGGTAATTACAGTATAATATATATACCTATTTTAACCCATATTATTGATTCAGATTTCAATAAAACAATTTATATCGATGCTTCACAATTAAATGAATGGAAAATGTAGAATATACAAAGTTTAACGAATTCATCTGGGCGCAATATCATTTACGTCAATGTTATGCTAATAGCAAGTCGTAAAGTCTCAATGAGAAACTTTGCGCATACGCATATTAGCAGGAAAGGTCTCAAAATTGGAAATATTTCCAAATGTAACACTTTCATTAGGATTATTATCACGCAAACATGTTAATATAAGTACTACCTATCTGGTGTTAAAAAGAAAGTCGTGAATATCCTGTATATATAGCAACCAGTGCTTTGGATCCTTATGAAATTTTATGCGCTAGGTATTCAATAGAAATAACAGGGTTGGTGGAGCAGAGTGGATGGCAATTTCAATGTTTTGACGTAAAATAGTGAAGAAAAAATGGTGGAAATTTTAATTATTGTTGTTTATTTAAACTGACGACAAGCTACCTGTACTCACATGCATATCTCTGTAAAAATACAGAGTATAATATCAACAAATTTATGCTAGGTACATTATTTTCATTAAAATATTTATACAATAAAAAAACGAAGAATGGACTTTCCGATTGCAAATTATTTTATTGATTAATTCAAAAATTAACACTCGAAGAGCCTAACATCCAGTATACGTTTATGCTAAAAAAAATGTTGGGTTTGTTCCGTACACCACAATATGAATTACAAAAATTTTTAGTAAATCTTGATAAAGGAAAAGATGCAAAATTCTCTGGAACATTTTAAAATTTTTCTAGAGAAAAAATAATATTGAATGGAAAAACTATTTAAATGCAAATCGGAGTAAATTTACATATTTTGTGATGGAGCAGCAAAATATTACGTAATATACGGCGCAATATTAGTTATATTGGCATTACTGGACAATCAATCATTATGTATTAGTATTGTTAAATATTTCTATATAATTACTTAAAAAACGACCTTTAATTTACTTTTACACCTTCAAGTGTTAAATTTTACGAAATTAATGTGTATAGAATGAGGGCTATAAGACATTGTAAATGGTAAAACCAAATGTTTACAACAAGGACATAACTATTCATATTATATATTTACACATTGAAAAAAGGACAGAACCACGAAATGACAAACTGAACTAATATAGTATAAAAAATTGATTTAAACTTTGTAACACTCAGTAAATGAATATTTAAAGGTGGGTGAGTAGAGCAATATTTTTTGAAACATTTGACGTAATAATGTTAATACTTGTCTTGTATTTGTATTTATCACATACAAATATTGGAGATTTTTGGACATTTGGATTTCCCATTTATCATGTCCTATGGCTAGTCATCATTTGTGATACTTATTCACGAAATCCATTGCGCTACGAATAAAAATAAATATAGTTTTAAGATCGTGTTTTGACGATTATGATTGGTCACACTTATCGATGATATGGGCTCGATATCCAGCTCCAACACTGACAACATATGTCTGTATTTTTTTAAATAATACCTGTCCGAACAGCCTAGCTTTTGGAATTGTCTGGTTTATGCAACATGTTTTATATTCTCATATTAATCTAATATTGTAGTCTATTTTAAAATATACATGTTTGCGCAGTTTATATTTTTTATCGATGAAGTTCAGCTAATAGCTGTTCTATTTAATCGATTTAAATAAAAGTAATTCTAACTCAATTTCCTGCGTCTTATATCCAAAACCGAGGAAATTATTAACACCACTTACGTAGGACGGAGCTGATAAATTTTATACGCTTCATAAAAATGCACGAATTAGCAGTGATGAAAATTACAAAAAATCTATATCGCAAACTATGAATATGGTTCAGAAGTAAAGTGCCTTGAAATATGTTAATTAGAAAAGTTAGGTAAATAAATATTTTTTAATCATTTGATGTAAAAATGTTAATATTTGTCCTGTATTTGTATTTATCATATGCAAATATTGGGACGGTTTTTGGACATTTATCATGTCCTATGGCCAGAGTATTAAAAAGTAATACTTTAATATAAAACTACAGCCACCTATGACAAATTGTTTAATTATTAACGCTTATCAAAAATAACATTTGTAATAACAGTCAATTAGGCCTGTTCTTTTTACTTTGTTTAATTTAAAATCGCAAAAACATTGCAGATAAATCAAGTTTCTAAATTTCTTCTCAATTTTCAAAAATCGGTTAAAATATATATTTTACATCCCTGTATGTCTATTCATTATATCGCATAGAATTTTAGAATATCTATAAACGAATAGATTCAATTATATTTCTAGTGAAATTTAAAATTTTTCCAGTTAGTGAGAAACTTGCATCAAAATATTATTTAGACATTTATTTAAAATATTGACTGTTAAAAAAATTAAAATTAGTCAATGATGGCTATAATTCCACATTTAAGTATAACTTTTAACAACCTTTCCAAGTACATATTTTTTCATTTTTAGCCGAGTTTCCGGGTTATCTTATGTCGATTATTTTTAATTCTTGACGTTTCGACCATCTTGCTGCGGTTTTCTTATGAAGATTTGCGTTAAAGGGAAAAAAAACGATACTTTATTTTTAAACCAAAATCATAGTTTCACCATCTCTTTTTATACACGATAAGAGTTTTTTAAATTTTCTTGGTACATTTTCAGTTTTTTTTTAGGAGTTATTCAACTTTTATTATGAATAATTTGAATAATTCTGAGAAATAGATAATAAAAAAATATTTTGTACAATGTGTTCTATTGTTATCATACTGTATAAATACAGTGTTCCTGGAAAATTGTGCTTTATTCAAGAAGTCGACCTAACATATTACTTGCAATCTTATATCATTTTTCTTTTAAGAAAGAAAAATCTGAAAAAAGCAGTTTGGTAACAGCGCATAATTGAAGAAACACAAACAAAATGAAACGAAGCATTTTATGTTAACTCCTGCAAACGTATATATTTGTTGCTGGAAATCGGGTCCTACAACTGTGTACTTTATTTATTACATTAACCGTGTCATCAGGAAACCAAAAAACCAGACAACACCAATGAGCCAAACTCCTATCCCCATATAATTAGAAACTTGTATTCCCTATTCGAAAGAATTTGCTAATCATTTATATTCCAGCTTCCATTGCAATGTTGTAGGTAATGGTTGGGGTATTGAGTGAAGATAAAAGTAGGTTACAATACCATACATCTTACACCAATTTTTTATCTTATTCTTTCCAATAAGTACACCATTTCCAAAAATATTCTGTATAAATATAGCAACTCACTCTCAATTAGGGTTTCCAATCCCGGGACGGGATTAGGCTTTCGGTATTTTTCGGGATTAGAAAGTCAAATCCCGGGATCTAAATACATTTGTCGAATATCAACATAAAATTAAAGAAGAAACGATTTATTGAGCAAGAATAATAATACATAAAAAAATATACAGGGTGTTTACTAAAGAAAGGGCCAAACTGTGGGAGTAGGTTCCTTGAGTAAAAATTAATCATTTTAGTTGCACATACCTCAGTACCATTTTGTTTCCTTAAAAAGTTATGGACCGTTAAAAGCAATTTTTTTATTTAAACTTTTTGTTAGATTTCTATTACTATTACCACGATTTCATCCAAATTTGGTACATGGGGGTTTTTTGGGCCGCTGAGAAAAGTAGTGTAAACAATTGTGGCAAATAACGTAGAGGGCGCAGCGAACGCCTAATTATTTTTTTTTGTTTAGTCGTTAATTTTTTCAGCATCGACTTTTTAAAAAAGTAATATTGGTTTTTAATGCAGCATTCAATTCTACGTCAAAAAGGAATACTTATTTTATGTCGGTAAAATGCACCGTTTTCGAGTAAAATGTGTTTAAACTTCCTGTGGCACAACGAAGAAAATTATGTAAAATTTAAATTATGATTCTACTAGGTACATGACTAAAACTGACAGTAAAATAATTCAGTATAATAGATAAAACGCAGTTTTTAAGAAAAGAGATTTTATTAATTTAACAAATTAAGCAATTTAAAAAAATTTAAATAAATAACTTGCTAATTTTTTAAGGACGTAAAATTGTACTAAGGTATGTTCAGCTAAAATGATTTATTTTTACTCAAAGAACCTACTGTTACAGTTTGGCACATTCTTTAATGAACAATTTAAATTTTACATAATTCTCTTCATTGTGCCATAGGAAGTTTAAATACATTTTACTCGAAAACGGTGAATTTTACCGACATAAAATAAGTATTCCTTATCGACGTGGAATTGAATGCTGCATTAAAAACCAATATTACTTTTTTAAAAAGTTGATGTTGAAAAAATTAACGACTAAAACAAAAGAAATAATTAGGCGTTCGCAGCGCCCTCTACGTTATTCGCCACAATTGTTTATACTACTTTTCTCAGCGGCCCAAAAAAACCCCATATACCAAATTTGGATGAAATGGTGGTAATAGTAATAGAGATATAACAAAAAGTTTAAATAAAAAAATTGCTTTTAACGGTCCATAACTTTTTAAGGAAGCAAAATGGTACTAAGGTATGTGCAGCTAAAATGATTTATTTTTACTCAAGGAACTTACTGCTACAGTTTGGCCCATTCTTTAGTAAACACCCTGTATAATAAAACTCTAAAAAAATTTAAAAATTAACAATCTATAGCTACTTTAATCTATTGATTATCTATTCTATAAAAATGAATGCCTAAAATTTACTTTGAAAAAATTACCTGAGAATGGCCAGTGTGTCTGGGGTGTCGTTCCCTAACCTGGACCGGATCTTTGTACACAGAATACATGTGAGATAAAAAGTAATATATATTTTATGTAATTTGCTCATATTATTAATACTCGGGATTGATTTTTGAAATCCCGGGATTTCCGGGAGTGAAAACCTGCCCGGCATCTTGGGATTGGGGATCCCGGGATTGGAAACCCTACTCTCAATATCTATAACATGCTATGTTTTGATTTTTATTAATTAACAATATTAATATTTTGCGTAAAAAAATTATCAAGACAGTAATGTAGTGGGTTAATCATAGTCGTAAGACCGTGTCTGATTACTACGTATTGTCTCCCAAGTACGAATGTTGGCTGTAATAGACGGTAATATCACAGGGATTTATTTTGTTATGGTGGTAAGTACCGATTTGATTCCGAGAAAAATTTGAAAGAAAAAAAAAATGAAAACTTTCTGAATTCATCCATTGTAATATTAACCTTCTACCGTTATTTTTAGTCGTAACTATTATAAATGTAATTCGTACAGATTTCGGCATACTCTTCTAAATTATGCCAATGAACTCACGAAACTATTCCGATAAATGTATTTGCCTTAATTTTAATGCATACATTTATTTCAGTTAAAATATTTTTCTAATACTTCGTGAGAAGAAACGGGTACACATTTTCCTCCAAAGACCCTATATGTTAATACAACTAAATCATTTGTAGCGCAGCAAAATAAGATAACACTCTTAGTGCAGTCAGATGAATTCTTCTCTGGTTTCTTCATTTTGTTAATATGTTAATAATATTTCCCAATATTTCAGGTGCTATGTTAGCCAAAAGAAAACCGATTTTTTAATAAAAATTTTGCACAATAATTGATATAAATCCCAAGAATGTCACTACCTAATGAACAAAAGCAATAAGAATATATCATCGTATTTTATATTAGCAAATCTACTTTAATTTTTATTTATCTTTGCCAGCTATAATTTTATTGTTGTATAATTATCATTCTGCATAAGAAAACTAAAACCATTCATATAAAAGGAACATATATGAATGGTTAATCATTTATCACCTGGAAGAATAAACAGCAAATATAATTTTTTGTTGATTCAGCCAGTATCCTCTCTGTATTGACAGTAATTAATAAACTCCTGTTTAAATTTACAAATTAAATTAAAAGAATAAACGAAAGCAACACTTACCACTGGACCGCTGTCATCTACACCCAAATTCACTGTAAATAAAAAAAACAAAATTAATAATTTGATCCTAAAACGTGACAGAGGCCTTTTTATTCAAAATCAAAACAAAAAGCCTTTTTAGATAAAGTTAGCAAAAATACTTACAGTGACCATATCCAGCCGGTTGATCATAAGCCTGTTCTTGCTGCTCTAATAAGGAATCTAGATTGTGTGCCTGCATAAAAAGATTATTTTCTTGTTGCCGTCTCCTTAGATCCTCTTGTTGCTGCAAAATTCTAGATTCCATCTCCTCCTGAGTACGCCTCATTTGTTCTTCTGTCCTAATCCTTTCCTCTTCAACTTGCCTTTCCTTCATCTCCCATTCACGTTTCTGCCTTTCTTTGTCTAACTCACGAGCCCTAAGTTGATCTCTCAGTACTTCTGTTTCATGTTCATATTTGGCATACTCCATCTGAGCTTCCAGTTTCTCTTTCTCTAATTCCAACTCTTTCTTCAAAGCCTCTTCTTTCTGAGAATGGAGATCATATAATTGCTTCCAACGCATGCCATATTCATTTTCAAAAGATCCAGGAGAAGCAAACCTTGGACCTTGTTCTCTTTCCTTGTGATATTCATTGCTTTTCTTGGGTACATTCTTGTCTGGGTAGCCGTCAATGTCGTCAACAATTTCACAGGATTCTACAATGACTGGTCTGAGGGAGCCAGTTAGGAAAAAGCAGCCCTCGGCACATTTTCGAATGGCATGTAAAGCACATCCTTTACGAGCAAAGTCAACAATACCTTCACCAGTTGGTTTTCCTCTTTCATCTACTGTTACTGTAGCCCTTTCAATCTGAAATTAAAAAAAAAAATTTCAGTTCACCGTGCTCTTGGACAATACCAGATTAGATGTTTAGAAATAAATAAAATTTAACTTACTTCGCCAAAAACAGAAAAACCAAAGTGCAGCAACTCATTTGACACAAACGGCGTTAGATTCTTGATTTTAATGGTAGCTGAATTAGGAGCAAATCTAATTTTCAGGTTGCGTGATTTCAAAACAGTTCCATCTAATTCTCGCTTAGCCTTTTCTGCATTGCTGTGGTAATCTAACTTAATGAATCCAAAGTTCTTTTCCTTATTCAAGAAAATTTCTGCGGTTTCTCCATATGGTTTGAACAACTCGGTAATGTCGTCTTCACTCACTTCAGACCCAATATTTCCGATATACAAACGATTTCTGCCATTGAATTTCTTTTCACACACTTGTATAGATGGTAATTCAAAAGTAGGGCCTGATAGTTGTTGGACACGTTCAATAAATTTGTCTTCAGGACCACGCATTCCAAAACGACGTTCTTGAGGTCCACGTTGGCCATCACCATCTTGGGATGGTGCACCATCTTCTTGTTTCATGCCTCTACCTCCTTGATGACCGCCACCACGTCTTGGCCTTCCATCATGGTTTCTATCACCGCCTCTATTTTGCATCTGCAAATAAAGTGAAAATGACTTATAGTGAATTCATATTGCCATACTTTTTTGATGACGTTTTAAGAATATGAAGTTGTTTAATAGCAAATAAATCGAGAAATCAAGAGATAACTCACTTTGACTAATTTTAAGTTCACTCGTTTTAATTAATTCGCATGAATACTGCTAATGTTACAATATTTTTTGATATATCAATTTTTCATATCATAAACAGTGTTGATCTTTATACATTTAGATGCATTTGTTTTCCTGATCTTAAACGTATATGCGATATGTAACGCATATATGTTATATATTACTTCATAAATAATCGTTATTAATAAAAATTGCTATTTTTCTATTGCCGTTAACAGCATTTGAATCAAACAATGGCATTGAAAATAAAGTTTCTTAATAATTAATCATTATTGATAATGAAAACAATCTTCCTGAAAATGTGTCACTCAGTAGCGGAAAGCAGAAAGAGAAATTATTTTGGATATTTACGTTTACTGTAGTAGTTTAGTATAATGAAAATGTCAAGTATTAATTAAATAATGATACGTCAATTTCTTTGTAGTTGCTTTCCAAAAACAATTTTAAAAAAATTATTTTTAAAAAACGATTTAAAAAAAAAAAGTTTTGCAATATAATTATTTAACTAATTTAGAGAATTATGAGAGTTCACGTTACAACAAAAAAAATTTGTACCCTATATAGAAATAAAACGGCCTAAAAATTGTTTCGTTTCATTAAGAATAAAACAAAAACTCTTGATTTTTCACGTTTAAACGTGGGGCCAACGGTAAGTCTATGATTACTCATTTCGTTGAAATATATGGTGTCTTTGGTTGTCAGTTTTGTGTACATGAATATGGATTAGTTACATAACTGCTGCAGATCAAACTGTATATCTTCTGCCTAAATTAAAATATTTAGAGATTCTAAAACAGATACTGAATCTTTAATTAATGGTTGAATGCAACTCTAGTAGGAAAATAAACAAGAACCCACTAGACATGAATAGTAATGAAAAATTTACAATTACATGAGCGATACCTGTGCTCGACGCCTCTTTTATTTATTTATTTATTTATTTATTTATTTACACGTCAACTCAACAGTTCGAGACCCAATTACAGAGCAACAGAATACAGTTAAGAATAATAGTACAAATAGAAAAACACATTGAATTAATTAACAGTGATGACATAAACATAAGCACATCACAGAAATTAGACTTGATAGTTAACCAGATAACAATATTCAAATTAAATTAAACAAATTATAGCAGATCAAATTACATATCATAGACATATCAATTTTTTGAGGGACCCACGCGGGGTTCGGAAGCCATCTTTAACAATACTGGACATGATAAATTGAAGTGGAACCTTGACATGCAGGTTCGGCGAGTGTCGTATATATACGGTAGAGCATGAAAACTGAGTCGCGATAAATGTGTCAGTCGTCTGTAGAGTAAGTTAATTTTTAATCCCTGTCTCATAAATCGGTCGGCAGTCCATACTCTTATGGTTAACATCGTGTCATATATATCGGTCTGCCGTCTGTGTGCCAAATTTACGAGTGGCAGGTATATCGGTCAGCCGTGATGAAAGGGTTAAAGCTTTTTGGCTTAGAAAAAATATATCACAGTGTGATTGAACATTATTATATAATTTGCACATTCTTTGTAGTGGCGAATTTAACAAGTTATTAGTATGGGCGATGTTTTGCAAGTAAAAAGTATTTACTGTTTGTGTAGAGTGAGATGGCACATTTAGGTGTATAAGTGACAAGAACTTAGGATCATCAATAGCTCCAGTGATTAGCTTTTGCAGATAGACAATACAATATATATTTCTCCTATTTTCTAGTGTATCCAACTTATATAACTCAACTAACTAAGGTCTTGGAATATTCATATCATATACCCCAACATCTTTATAGTAAAGATATCTCAGAAATCTATTTTGTATCTTTTCGAGACAATATACATGGCACTGATATAGAGGACTCCATACAAGAGAAGGATATTCCAGCAAAGTTCTGACGAAAGAACTGTACAGATGAGTTAGACATTTAATGTTTTTTAAATGGAACACGACGTAACACGCATTGGAAAAGCATGGAGCAAATAAATGCTTCGCCATCTTACCAAGGTCTTTTTCAGTGGCGAAGTACCTATGTTAAATATTGTTCGAGAGTCTAAGCATTTTTAGTAAGGACTACATATATACATGGATACGGGAGCATACTTTCGTTAGTTATTCACCTCCACTCGAATGCAATGTGCATTTCCTTATCGTTATAAAAATTACACAAGTTTAAACACCGAATCTTTGCTACTGCAAATTTTAATTTGAGGAAAAGCTGCAGTAATAAAATTAAATACTTGAGGAACAATAATAACCCTATAACAGATTAAACTCCAATTGCAAACTGATTGATTTCAGTATTAAAACTATTTTTGGCCAACGTATTATAGCTGCTATAAACTATTGTTAGTTAATAGGTCCTGATTGGCTCTCAGATTTGATATAAGCAATACCTTTGTTAATGCATCTCTCTTACACAAATTCGCCTTGAAATAAATAAAAAAACTGGAATTATTCTCGAAGACTTTTTAAAAGTAATAAATTATCCGAAAATAATAGGTTGAACATATAGATTTTGAGAAGAATATTTAGTTATCAGACTATAATTATATAAATCCCACGCTGCCGAGGCCAAGAATTTTTAAAACGCCAAATGGAACGCGTAATTCAATGGCCGCGCCTCTGCGCACCCCTCACGTTTTAAATTGTTGAAAACCTTATAAACAAAACAAGTATGATACATTTTTCTTATATTCGGCTATTAATTATTTTTACAAAGATCTCGCACATGCGTAATCTTCAATTTTCATAAAATATGCCGGGTCTATGAACCTTCACGTATTCATGAAAAATACTTTTAGAAACAAAATTGAGGTAATATTTGGAAAAAAAACAAATACTTACATTTCCACCACCTCTAGGGCCTCCAAAGCGTCCTCCACGTCCAAATCTTTCGCCGCCAGGTCCTCCACCACCACGACGGTTTTGAAAATTATTATTTTGTCTCTCTTGAGCAGGTGCGACGTTATTATCATTCGTTGACGACTCCACTTTCACATTAGTAGTATCAGGATTATTTTGTTGCTCCATTTTGCCTTAAACACTTATATTTTACGAAAAAAATACAATAAACTTTGCGCTCCCGTGCAGACACTACGATGACGCGTTTAAAAGTAATATGGCGGCGCTTTCCTCCACAACAGCAAACTTCTGTTACGCCCTCCCACCACAACCACGGCAATCAATACAGATTACGATTACAGACACCACCAATCAGAGAGAAGAACAAGTTACTGCTTATTACCAACTGTTCGTACAAGTGTGTTGCCAACCAACAATTTACAACACTACATGAAGTAATCGAATGTGCTTTCTTTACCCTAAAGTCCCTAATCAACAATTTTCAAAAAAATACAGAATTAATTTTTCCCCTTAGTAAAAGTCATTTATTTTACAGTATTCCTAGTTTTGTCCAGTTGGAGTTCGTTTATTAGTTTTATTTTTAACTGCTTTAATTTGCTCTGGTTGACATATGCGCAGCGTTCGGTATTCTAAAATAAACTCCGGGAAGAACTGAGGTGTAGCTCCGTGACTCTGTGCTTCAGAAGACCGAGCACACCAGATTTCCTTATTAAGCTTATTCGTAAAATTATAACTCGAACTCGATACCATTAACCATTTGCTCGTTCAATAAATTTGATCTTCCTCTTCTTTGTAATTAAAAATTACCAACTTCACTAGTCAGTTGAGGCACAGAATAAATGATTCTGTGGTTGAGGTACGGAAACCTCTGACGAGTACCGAACGTGACCGAACGCAGTATATGTGGAAATCTGAAATGTACGGGAGAATTTAGGTCTGTGCTCCGTACCCCGTACCCGTGCTGCCGTGCTCCGTACAGGCCACAAAACATATTGAATAGTACCAACCCTTAACACTTTAGCACGTGCTTAGCACAAATTCGCACACGCACATTCATTTCATATAATATTCGCATCCATTTACATAATTTGTCCCTAAATATTTACGGTGTCCAATAATACTTTTACAAAATGAAATAGTCGCGGTGTTAAGTATGACATTTTTCATTTTTCAGTTTAAACATATGCACGAATTACGTTCATTCAGAAACCCAAGATTATGTAGTCTAATTTTCGATAAAGAATAGGATATGTGTGTATTGTTTTGATACTTTTGATTGTGATTTATAAAAAAAATAATTTACAAACTTAACTGATCAGTGATTACTGATCAGATCAGTTTCACCTAAAACGAAATAACAATTGATTGGAAGTTAACCTAACCTAAGAATCCATATCGAGCATTTAAACAATTTTTTAAATAGAAATGGATCCAAGTGCCTTGCGAAATGTGTGTATGATTTATCAGAACTTGATTAATTATATTTTCTCTGTTTTATTTCAGTTCAAAGATTTTCTACAGATGTATAATAAAATGACTGAAATTTGCTTCAGTAGGTGTATCGATAATATAAACACAAGAAAACTGGATGAAAACGAGGTAGAGTGTGTAGATGATTGTTCTTCCAAATTTGTTAAGTATAATAACAAACTAATGCAAAACTTTGTTAAAGCCCAAACGGATATTGTTAACAAACGTGTAGCAGACTCGGAAAAACAACAATTAGAAACTAATTTGACAACCCTAGATCAGAATCAATTGCAAAACAACGATCCTGCTATTAATGGACATCAGGATAAACTTACAAGTAGCACTTTGGAAGCCAAACCGCTTGTGCAATCAGAAAACCAGATAATTGTTTCAAACTAATCTGCTACCAGTCACGTTGTCTACCTGAGTACTGTAGTTTATTTTTAAAGCATACAAAATTAAATGAATTTTAATAAATTGTCACTTTTATACTCCTTATATTGTAGTATATTTTTTAATAATTTGCAGATATAGGTACAATATACTCAAATGCAATTTATTTTGTAATTATGAGACCCAGATGAGGCTTGTTAAAATATTTATTCTGGAATGTTGTACTATCCATGGGAAAATATGTAGAACTTAAATACCTATATTAATAAAGTGTAAAAATATTTTTGTATAGGTAATTAATATAATTTATTATAGACGCCTACATCTACCTGTTCATTTGTACCTATATGAATCCATAATTTATTAAGCAAAAGAAGATTTCATTGACCGAAGGGTATAAAATGGTCATATACATCATTACCTACTTATAAATAATAAAATCTGAACTATTCTTTTTTTGGGTACTTTTCTAGTATTCTTTTAAAAAACCCTTTGAAGGCCGTACCTATACATACAGCCAACCTAGGAGTAGTCATATATTATATTATTACCAGCTATTTAACTTGTCTTTTTTTTTTTATTATAATTTGAGTTCTTTCGTATTTTGGGTTCACTTTATAGTTTTTTTTTGAACCCATTGATACATTCAACCCATGCACAGTAGTCGCGTTGTGCCGAATACCTATTACTAACTATCTAATGATTCTAATGAGTTGTCTGTTGTCTTCTATTTTGTCACAGTTTTTGCAAACTGTCAAAGTTTTTACTATAATAAATGACCGGTTATTGGTCAGAGATCAACAATAACTTGGTGTCAGTACGGTAAGGCACTCGTAAAGTCCTACCATTTATTTTTGGGTTGGGCCCATTGGGCCTCATTCCTTTTGTATCAGTTTCAATAGATTACTTTCAGAAATACTTTTTGCCATCACAAAACAAGTTGCAGTATGTCTAATTCTGACACATTCATATTCCTCTAACATTTCTATGGAATATGTGATTGAATTTCGAAACTTCTTTAATTTCTATAAACTTATATTGCTAACTTCACAGCTTATGCATGATTTCGAAATGTAGCGGCAAAACTAGTGTTATATTTAGTTATTTTTAATTTGAAACGTTGTAGGATTGTTCTGTTGTCGATGACGTTATCAGGTTAACAAAATTGTAGGTAGTTTTTGTTGTTGGTTTGGTGTTTTTGATAATATTTAAATAATGTAAGTTAGAATTAATCGAATTAAACTACAAAATAATAAAATAAGCAAACTTAAAGTATTTTTCATTTTTCATAGATGTCGCAACTAAAAACCTCAGTTAGTTTAAGTGCCGAGAAAACAAGTATACATGATATGTTAAAAGAAACACCACCTCTTGATAGCAGAAGTAGTAATGTTCCTGCTTCTGCAGCAAATTCAAGTTGTCCGTACTCTCGTTCAGTACCTACATCTTTATCTACATGTACTAGCTCTCCAGCGATATTGACTCCTTCATCACCAACTCAAAATGAGGACTCCACTATTCTGAAGACTTCCTCTCGAATTGAAAATTTAAAAAACTGGTCTATATCAACCTATAAATGTACCAAACAAATTATGTTTGAGAAACTGGGCAAATCATCTAGAACAGTTGATGCAGGTTAGTGTCTGTAAAATACAAATTAGTTTATTGTTTAATGTAAAAGATGTTTAACACAATGGGCTCATTTAATGATATTTGCTTTTTAATTTATTTTAGCATTTTCCGTAAGTATTTCATCCTCTAAGTATATAGTGAAAACATTAGATCGCTAGCGTTAATATTAACCCTAATATTTGATTTCAAATTCGTAACATATTTGAAACGGCTATGACGTCACACCACCCATCTCCACTGGTTCTATGAGTTATGCGGATATATGGTATTTAGATTTCGCTGTACCAAGGACGAAGCACTTAAAAGATGAACGAAATTACCACTTCCGCCGTGTGTGTAGTAACTGCCGCCGGTATGAAACTATAGGAGACAAGCTAGCGGCCGACCGCTGCGAGTGGTGTGACGTCACAGCGCTCTATTTTCATTATTTATTTTGAGGGAGAAGCAGTTGAAAAAAAAATTTAATATTTTGCACATTTACTAATTACAAGGTGTACTTTCGAAATATGAATTAAAAAAATTTTCCTAAATGAGCCCATTTATTTAAAACATTTTATAGTTATTTATTTGTGTATGTAAAATTAGAAAATTAATATTTTAAATTTTATTGCGAATCCAATTGCAAATATATTTAGCTGCTTTATTTTTATTAGTTATAGTGGAGAGTTGAGAGTACAACGCAGAATATGTGGCAAATTATTACCATTGATAACGTTACTGCTCATATCTTTGTAACAATTATTCATTATAAGTTTCTGCGTTTATTACTTATAAACTACATAATTTGAGTCTTCTAAACACAAATTATTTTGTAGAATTGGAAACACAGATAGACCAATTAAGGGAAACTCAAAAGAAATACATTAATATACTGCGGTTAGCAAGAGCTCTCACTAGTCATTTTTACCATGTTGTTCAAACTCAGGTAGGTATTAGTAAATAGTAAAAAGTGCAAAAATAATTTTTCGTTGCTGTTAAATTTGAATAAACAGAATATTTTCATTTATAATTTTATATTTTAGCATGCCTTAGGAGAAGCTTTCTCTGAACTTGCTCAAAAATCACCGGAACTACAAGAGGAATTTTTATATAATTCTGAAACGCAACGAAATTTAACAAAAAATGGTGAAACCTTGTTAGGGGCTTTAAATTTTTTTATATCATCCGTCAATACGCTCTGTAATAAAACGATTGAGGATACTCTACAAAGTATTAGACAATATGAAGCGGCTCGGATTGAGTATGATGCTTATCGTACTGATTTGGAGTCCATGTCTACTAAACCAGATGGGACTATAGGTCTTGAAGAAGCACAACAAGGGTATGAGGTTCACCGACAACAGTTTATGAAGTTAAGAGCTGAAGTCACAATTAAGATGAAGTTTTTAGATGAAAATAGGGTAAGGATTTTTTTACTATAGATGTATGCAAAACAATAAAATAAGCTTTAAAAGGCATTAACATAATTCCACTGAATTAGATCATTGTCCATTTAAAATGAATTGCCTGCTTTTAGAATGAAATCAATAATATTCTCATTACCTATTGTGAATACGAAAATTTCTGACTATACTAGTCAAAAGAAGGCAATATGATTAATTTCATTACATGATTTTAGTTAGTACCGGGGGTAATTTTCAAGAAACACTACATTTCTTGAGCGTATAACCGATGTGTAGAGCCATAATTTTAAAAATGTCCCATTATTAAATCCTAACACTTTCCTAATATATTTATTTATTTTTAGATAAAAGTCATGCATAAACAATTACTGTTATTTCATAATGCAGTCTCTGCATATTTTTCTGGAAATCAACAGGCTCTTGAGGCAACTCTGAAGCAGTTTAATATCAAAGTAAAGACCCCAAATTCAACTTTTCCATCGTGGTTAGAGCAGTAGATTGGATTAAAATAAGGCACTCATACGAGCATCAAATATCTAGTCACTTTATTTTGTTAATGAAAGAGGATTACTTGAAGATATTTTTCAGATAATTCTTATTATTATGTGTTGATTAATTTTGTTCATGTATTTTTCTTTTAACCCTTTCACGTTGGGAAACGGATATGTATATATTTACATACAATATGAGATATCTAAAATACACCCCATTTTAGAGCTGTTCCTTTTTATTTTTTAGTAGAAACGTGTTTTGGACTTTGGTTCAACTTGTACTGTTCTGGGATAGTTCCATTCATGCGCAGATTATAGAGAAATTTACTAATTTGTACAAAAAGGGAACAATCCTAGAATAATTACAATTTGGAACCAAAATAACCTTTATATTATTGAATAGCCCCATCCTGTGAGGTTTAAAAATACTTAAAAAATTTTTATATATCATATGCTAGTATTAGATGTGCATATTTGTAGCTTTTTTTATTATGAAATGTGAAAATGTTTTTGTATAAGTTCCTATTTTACTGTGTAGCTATAAAATAGTTACTAGTAAACTCTCTGTTTTAAGATCTGCAAAATGTCTCTAATTCATCCCATCATGCTTAATTAATATAGTTTATTTATTGTATATTTTTTATTTAATCTAATAATAATTTGATTATTCTCATGTTGACTATCGTAATAATACAGGTTGTGAGCAATTCATATAACTCTTTATTGCAAATTTGTTAGAATCGTTTTATTTAATATTAATAAAAAAATTTTAAAATCAGGCACTGAACATTATTCATTGTTTTTTTTTTTGGCGTGTGATTTTATATGATCATATCTAAATGGTACACGTAATGTTTAGTGTCCTTATTGTAAAAACATATCTAACAATGTATGCTAATGGCAAAAGGAAAATTAAAATAAAGAGTTATGTTAATATAATTGTCATAATTATTTGTAGACATCCTGTAACTTAGGACAAATAACTGTAGATCAATAAAAATTATTTTTAGGTTAAATTTTTAACTTAATTTTGGCAAAAAGACTGTATGATAGTCAATATGCTTACGTTAAATGACTATTTTTTTACTTAATATATCAGATTTAATAATGTCCATAATGTTTTTTAATTTTTGCGGGACTAATTATTATCAACATTTATTTTACGATGAAAAATAAATTTCTCACAATTACATGTCAATTATTCAGTGAAAATCCCAAACATATACAGTATACACCACATGTAAGCAGAAGTAAGCTTTATTTTTTAAAATGCGAAATTAAAGTTTTATGAGGAAATGATATAGGAAAGATTTCCAACTTTTGGAGCCTAACCTGCTTAGTTGTCACTTTCAGTGTATCAGGAAATTTATGGATATATATTAAAATTCAATTTTCTCCTTTATGTATATGTTAATATTTTATGAATACAACTATGTATGTATGATGTATGTGTAAATGTATTTATTTTGCTTGAATGCAAATGTAATCGTAAAAGCATAAAACACATTATATAATTCAGAAAATTCCCAAATCCAAGAACAAGAAAGTTAATTCCTTTGAAAAATGTAACACACTTTCAGTACCCATATTGTCAGTAGCATTGGGTATTGAACATAGTACATGGTAGTCAGTGTATGATCGCTATAAGTCCATTATGTTTACAAGTCTGCATCATTCTGTCCTCTCCAATTTATTGCTTTAGATTATTTTCAAAGTAGATGAATTGAACTTTACTGATAGTCACATTGGCTCTGAATAAGCATATAAATAGAACATGGGTTTTTTTGGTATAATATTTCAGTTCTCCGAGGTTGTAGCATAATAATATACTTCATAAAGGCAGTATCTATTAATTCTGCACTTCACACAATTGTGGGATTATAGGTCTAAGGGAAAAAAAATCTACAACACTTATTGGATTTTATGCCAACGTTTCGAAAAATTTATTTTTTCATAATCAAGGCTCACTAATTAATTTTTTCCCTTGGAACTATAATCCCACAATTGTGTGAAGTGCAGAATTAAGAAGAAGGTCGCTACACTCCCGTATTAGTATCTATTAAGTTATTTTGGATCATGTTAGTTATTTGGACGCTGTAATTAAGAAAGTTTTAATATGAATGACTTGATAATTGCGTAATTTTGAAAATATAACTAATGTTAAAACTCTTCACCTTGTGAAGCTAAAGTGCTTTACTTTAACAAGATTAACTTAGTGTACTGTGTAGTAGTGTATTAGTTACACTTAAGTTGGTTCATTTTAATCGGTATCAATAGTTATATACCCTTTGTGGCGTATGCAATTTTTGAGCAGTTCGTACATTTAACCTGATGATGGGGAGTTACGAAATTAGGTACCTTATTTTTGTGTGTACTTCAACACCGTTAACTCCAAGAACGTCATCGGTTTTGGTGAACTCGCTAAAAGTAAAATGTAATTATTGGCACTACACACTACATTGGCAAATTTAGATATCCAGCGATAGAAAATAATTGAATTAATGTGCGAGTCAGAAATAGGAGTAAAGGATAAATTGCCTCGAATGCGGCATGTAAAAAATATGTTTTAATATACAGGGTGGTCCGAATTGTACCTTCGATAATTTGGGAATTAGAAAATGTGAAATTACTGTTTTCTTATAAAACTTATATCGAAAACTTAAACGTTTCAGAAATACATTGAAGTTACAAATTTTTTTACACCACCGTGGTTAAGCCTCTGGTTGAAGTAGGAAAATGAAAATGATGATTAAACGTGGTACATATTCAGGAACATGTACATACAAACTTTCAATAAAAATAAATTCCATTTTACTTCTGGAGACCTGGAGATACAAAAAAAAATTTAACTTCCAAGTACCTATTTCTGAAACGGTAAAATTATCGATATAAGTTTATTAAGAAAACTCACATTAATTTCACATTTTCTATTGAGTCTTAAATTGTCGAAGGTAGGTACAATTCGGACCACCCTGTATATGACATAACCATAGATTAAAAAATATCTATTAGCGTTTTCGGTTTACTGCTCTTAGGTGATTGCTCCCAATTAGATTTTGTGTTCGATTATCAAATACAATTTGCTCACGCTCAGAGTTCTGAGTTCGATTTAGAAATTTTACTGCTCTAAAATCTTAAAGCGAGTGCTCTCGACTGCTTTGTAAAATTTGGCAGAGCATTCCAGAGCAACTATAAATAATAATATAAATAATATAATAAATACACCACATGTAATTACGACCCCCTTTATCCCAGAAGGCTGAGCCTTGTGCGGGAGGGGGCTACACATTTAAAGACAAGAGACACACATCCAATATCCGTGTATAATGGAAAAATCCCTCTCACAGTATTTTCCATTGCCACGACCGGGATTCGAACCCGGGACTTTTGGGTGAGAGGCAGGTACTCTACCATCTCGACCATCAGTCATAACTGCAACGAGCAATCACAAAGATAACCTAGAATTTTTAGTTATGAACATATTAATATATTATCTATGGTTATGAACGCATTTAGGGCAACGACAGCACTCGAGATCGGATTAGATGCGATCTTGGTCAGATTTATGACATCATAGATCTTATTAGGATCATTCGCAGAGCATGTAAACCGAAAACGCTATATGACATAACCATCAAACGAAATTTAACCTCAAGGCTTGTAGACTTTGTACAGGTTACATCAATGAGCAGCATTAAGTGATTATGGCGAGGAAAATGCGGGGTGAGGCAGAGCTGGCGACCGCGGTCTGTCATTTATTCTACAAACTAAAAAGAGACACTAAATACTGCTCTGCTGTTGTAGAAGAGAGAAGGACGAACTCGGCGGTCGCCAAGTGACGTATGATATATTGAGTTAGGTCAGGTTCAGATGGGGTAACCCACAGAATATCTACTTAGGGTAACCTTTAGAGTTTACCAGCCTTGATTTAACCTAACGAATGCAATTCTTATATGCTATGTTGTGCCACAGAACATAAACGTTATGTTAGTGACTGATTTGAAGTAATGACATTTCGATCGTCTGGTGCTATAATAGCTTGAGTTTTCCATTACTTCAAATCATCATTTGCTAAAACTAAAAAAATCTTTAGAAACTAAATACATACATCTTTTTGATGTATGCCGTGAAAACGTAGAGTTTTGCACTAAAAAAAAATATATTTCTTATTTTTTATTTAACTAATTTGATGGAATAATTAATTAACATTTTTGGGTATTCTGGAATTACAGATTACAGGTTTCTAGTTTTAAAAGTTACCAACACAAAAATGACATATTAAAAATAGAGATAAAGATAATCTTTAAACTACCTACTTTCAACTATTGAGTATAAGTTTTACAAACCGTAATAATTTATAAAATTTAAGTTAAACAAGCTATAATTTATGAAGATTTCGACGCCAAATATATTCTTAATGTTAATGACATTAAAAATTTAGAGGTCATTTGTTAATCCTGTGTTATGTTTAGTTTTGAAAATCTTCAAACTTTTTAATTTGTTGTTCAGCAGAAACTAAATATTTTATAATTATGGCTGATTTAAGGAAATCTGTATTAGGACTTCATGCAAAACGTTCTGGGTAAATCCTTTGCAGTGGATCAGGTGGTATTCACAGTAATAATTAGTACCTCATTTAACAGGTTAGCAGCTGGTTCCAAACAAAACTTTGCACCTATCAAATGGTCTGAATACTTTGATGTTGAAGAAAAAATTCAAACTGAGCACGGAAACTTTCATATTTACTGCAAAGGCAACGAAGGTCCCATTCTATTGTGCCTACACGGTGGTGGATATTCTGGCTTGACGTGGTCCCTTTTTGCTGTAACTATATCCTATATGTAACTAACGATGTTCATTATATTTATTAACTATTTTCAGGATGAAATCTTAAAGCTGATACATTGTCAAGTTAAGGCAATAGATTTTAGAGGACATGGTAATACAACCACCGATAATGATTGTGATCTATCTCTAGAAACATTATCAAAGTAAGTTTAACGATATCTTTACAATCAAATTTATCTGGATTTTTTTTATACGCATATTTGTTTTTATACATTTTTTAGTGATGTAGTTGAAATAGCAAATATTTTATCAGAAAAATGTTCTGCGCCCATCATATTAATGGGACACAGTATGGGAGGCGCAGTTGCCGTCGAAGCAGCATACCACATTAATTCAGTGTTGGGGCTCTGTGTTATTGATGTGGTGGAGGGAACAGCACTAGATGCATTATCTTCTATGCAAAGTATTTTGAGAGGTCGACCTTCTTATTTTAAAAGCCTTCTGCATGCCATTCAGTGGTGGTGAGTAAAAAAAAGAATATATGGCTAGTGAATTATATTTAAGAATTATTCGCAAATTTAATTACAGTTACAAGGGTGGCCAAACTCATAATTTAGAAGCAGCTAGAGTATCTATGCCTGGACAGGTTGTAAAGTAAGTTTTAATCGAACTAACTATAGTTAAATATTTACTATGATTTTCTTTACAGCATGAAAACTGGAGAATTGGCTGCTAATGATTGCGACAATGTTGATTTGCAAAGTATAGAACTTGGTTCAACATCTCATCGGGAATTGGTAGCGTCAGCTTATACTTTAACAGAGGTAGCTGAGGAAGTAGAGGTAAAAGAAGAATCTGCCAAATGCACAGATTGTGGTAAACCTCCTCTTCCAAAAGCTCAAAAGACTGATGTTTTCAAAACTCCAAATAATTCCAATTGCCAAGATGATGGACCACAGTATACTTGGAGGATTGATTTGAGCAAAACTGAACAATTCTGGACAGGATGGTTTAAAGGACTATCCCAAAAATTTTTGGACCTTCGTATTCCCAAGCTTTTATTGCTGGCCAATATCCATGGATTGGATACTACATTAACTGTTGGGCAGATGCAAGGTAAGCGTTATCGTGCGTCTGTAATATTTAATTAAAAAACGTAGCAGATAGTAGATACATGCATTTTGTTGAAGCATGTCCCATTATGAATATTACAAGGATCGAAGATGAATAATTTTTTCATTTTTAGGCAAGTTTCAGATGCAAGTGTTGGCAAAATCTGGACACGCTATCCATGAAGACCAACCTCATAACGTTGGAGAAATTGTTAGTGGCTACTTGGTTAAGCAGAAGTTAGCTGAAGCAAAAGCGGGTTACATTCATCCCAATTTACCTGCTTGCTAATCTTTTCATATTGTTTTGGTATATTTGTTTAATTTAATTTTTTTGTGTTTTGATATTGTATCAAATAGTTTTAAGATATTTTATTCAAATGCATTTGTTTCTAATATTTAATTTTAAATAAAAAGATTAAATGCCAAGTTATTCTAAATTAAAGTCTAAAAACTATCGATGTTTGTGATGTGAAGATTTAACTTGGGTTTAGGTTTCATTTCATTTTAGTCAAATTGGAGACACGATAAATATCCTTAGTTACTATAAACCATACGTTGTGTGTTTAATTGAGATAAATACAGCGATATAAAAATTGGAAGAAATTTAATTAATATACTTAAAATTAGTTAAAATAAAACATCGAATACTAATAGAGATTTAAAGTAATATGTACTTAAACTTTATCGGAATATTTAAAATTTATGCTTTTTTCTAGGCCTAAAATTTTCACTTCATAAATGATATAACCAAAATTACTCCTTTCTCATAGTTTGACTTATTTATTTGTACAAATTAGATTATTCTGTTTTGTATAAATGAAGTTTGAATGTTGTAGATGTATAAAATTGTAAAATTCATATTTTAATAAAGTGTATAGACGTTATTTCATTTTTTGTTTCACTAAATTATAGTAAAATAAGTAAGAAAGTTTGAAAAATGGCGGATAGTTCACATAGACGCACTATGTGAACTATGAATGAGTGAATGGGTCACGTGAATAATTTTGATGACCCTGCGAATATTGATGAATTGTTTTAGATTTCTCTGAAGAGACGTTTTTTAGTCATCATTCTCATCAACATACATATGATACAAAAGGGAGAATCGACCAGTTCCATCTCAATAGTATTAAATAAATGCAAAATAATCGATATCTTCTACGACCAACTTATATATAAACTTCAAAAAGAAAGTAAAAACATTACTGTATGATTTTTATTTTTATATATGCCTAAGTATACAGTAAAAGTGATGATTTTTAAAGATATCAAATGTGTTAGCTAATTAAATCCTATCATATTTCTATTTTATGCTAGGGTATTCCAAGGAATTGAACTTTGAGAACTATTTTAAACGTTTTACTATTGTTTATTTTATACTAATTGTGAATTTTATGATTGTTTTAATATAACGTATATAATTGATATGGCTTTTAATTTATAAGAAGAGCACTATAATATAATATATGATATAATTAGTTTTAAGCTATAAGCCCAAAAGTTTCGGGTTCGATTCCCGATCGTGGCAGTGAAAAATACTGTGACAGGAATTTTTCCACTATACATATATTGGGTATATCTATCTTGTCTTTAAATGTGCAGCCCCCTTCTACACAAGGCTCTTCTAAAGTCTTCCGGTATAAAAGTAGATATGAGTATAAAAATATATACAAATTGCCACCGACTCGGTGGCGTAGTGGGATAGAGCATGAGTGACAGTCATGGCTCTGGCTACACTGCCTATCGTCTCCGGGTTCGAGACCCGGCACCGGCAGATGGCAATGTCGGTGGGTATGGATATTTGTCTGCGTTTTTTCTAATATGTATCCCCCTTCCGGACTTGGCCTTGGATTTGGGGGTTGTCTAATTTCTGTGGTGTGTGTTTAGTTACAGTTGGACTTCAGAACAAAGAATAATACACAGATATAAATGATATAATTGATACCTAAATTAACTCTAAGCTTAATTATTGGTTGATTTTTTGTTATTTTATGTTGTAAATTGGAAATGCATAGTTTGTATATTTTGTATTGGTAATATCTTTTGGTTTCAAAAACATTTAATCTCAATATTACATAAGACTTAGTAGAGTGATTAAGGTTGGAAGTTGAAAGTGTGAAATCATTTTCATTAAAGAGTGTCATATGAATAAAAATAAGTTTCTAAAATATTCTGACAGTTTGATTTTAGTTTTTTTTAAAATAGGTAGATTTTCTTTATTTTTCCTGGATATTTAAAATATGTTTCCACTGTATGTCTGTTAAAGATATGGTTATATCTTTTAATTATTAAATATATCTGTAAATTTCATATTTTTTTGTCATTGTATCTAAAGAGTAAAGACTATGTCTTATTATGTATTTTAAAACTATAATATACTGCATGATTCACCACAGCCCTTATACAGAAAAATAATGTGTATATAAGTCTATATAAGAAATCGCTTTACATTGTAAATCACTGCAGGTCTGCAGCGCTGGTTAAGAAACTGCCATAGATTTTCTTTTTTTTTAAACTTTATGATATGACTTGTTCCTTATTCTTGTTCAGTTATTATTTTCGAATAATAAATTACACAAGCTTATATTCTTATTTAAGGGAAACAAATTCTAATACCAACAATGTAAACATATATATGTATTATCTTAATTCTTAAACAGAAGAAAAACGGATTAAGAATGGAAATAAAATTTGGCTAAGAGAGGACAGATCATATATGGCAGTTCGCAAATAAATAAATTTATTTTTATAATGTCACTAGAAGTAGAAGAGTGTATAAAATATAATTATTTAAATGCAAAGCGCACGATTGACACAGGTATTTTTACTTCTTTTAGTGTGAAAGTTACAATAACATTTTAAAATTCTCTGAAATATTCAATTTCTTTATGAATAGTACATATACATATACAATTTACATTCTTTTACTTCTATTATAGTGAGGTAATTTTTATTATTTCCTAAATATGGTCCATTTCACCTGAATAAATTTACGACAGCTCTGAGCTGTACATGCATAGAGCTGGAAAGCAGCTCTGATATGTCTTCTATCCTCCCCCAGTCAACTTATACCGTCGCAAATACGAATGCGACTTGAGCCATTAACCCACTCGCCCCTACTAATCGCTCTGCTCCCACGCGAAAAAGTCCAGTAGAACACCAGATGTCGCTGTTTCTTTGTCTCACTTTTATGTTCTGTGCCGTGGCGTGTGGTTTCTCTTCTCTCCGCGCATGTTCCGTGTTCTGTGTAGTTACTCGATTTAAATTTTATGCTGCCTTTCACGAAAATTATTTCTAAGTGGATCTGTAAATATTATTCTTACTGTACAGTTATGGAACACCAAAGACATATAGCGATCCCTACACCTTGAGTAAATTTTCGTAGAATTTTAATCTGGGGTTTTAACTTTTCTTTCCACATTATCGGAAGAAGAAGAAGAAGACTGGCGGGAATATGTGTAATAAATGACAGCTGAGTACTGAGTAGATGCGTTCAAATAAACGTATCTATTTAAATGTTTTTCGTCAGATGGGCAGCAACAAAATATGATGGAAAAGCATAGAAATGGGACAGTTGGACATACAATATTTAGGTAAGCAAAGATTATTTTAAAATTTTATTGGTATGAAATTAACAATACTGATCATAACAATTTGACTAGACAACAAACAATCCAGGTAACTGAAAGGCTTTTTTTACAAAAAGATTATTAAGTTAAATGTTTACTTATGTATCAAAGCAGTAATTTATCAAAAAGATATTTTGGCAAACTATTCAAGAACAATCTTTTCCTTTTCTCACTTACAGAGTAACTATATTATTCTCCTTTTCAAATGGATCATAAACAGACTGCGGTAGAGAACTAGGGACATAGGACAAGATTTAAAAGAGTTAACAAGTGAACTAATCGATCAATTCAACGGAACTGACTTGGCTATTTGCGGTAGTCCGCATTGTTGTACTTGCATTTTATTCAGTCTTATTTCGAGTTTCCCATTCCGTATGCCTAATGATTTTTGGCCTTAAGTGTTAGCAAATAATTTGTAGAAGAATTTCGGGTCTTTCCCGCGTTGAATAGTTCGAAATTTTGGCAAAGTCCACGAGAAAAATCAAAATACTCAGCGTGACCGTGCACACCCGCATAGTGTGACATTACAATTGCAAGTTCTGCATGGACACCTGCCTGATCTCGGTTGTGTTGTGATAATGCAAAAATCATGGTAAACATCATACTTTTTTAATTCTGACCAATCATTTTGTTCCATTTTTTATCACGTAATATTCAATAATCCCCGCCATTCATTTCTCATCTGTGTTTTTGATATAAACGTTTGTTCCCTTATAAATCTATCTGTTCATGTTCCTAGTTCGTTGCCGCATTCTGTATAGATAATACATAGCCAAAAAAAAAACGAGAAATAACCAACATGCAAAGTAAGGGAAAAATAGCTAATAGCGTGTATTCAAATTTGCATACTACATAGGAAAGCAGCAATCATTCGCACATGTATATTCGAATAAGAGCAAAAGTATGGACAAATATCTGCATCTGTAGCCATCATGCATCGGTTCGGTAGATGATAAAGGCCGCGGTCGCATGTCATGAACTTGATTGAACACTTTCCTATGTAGTGTTTTGAACTGAAACCACGGTATATCGTCACATGTAGTAAAAACCTTTCTACTAAATATAGTTAATCGATATATATATGGCAAATATAAACTGACTAGTTCTAATTCACAACACAATTAATAGGAAGAGGCGAATTAAAGCTTATATATTTATACAATGTTGAGAAATTTATCACAAATGCGGTGCAAGGAGGTAGTAATTATTTTCCAAATCATTTGTTATGTTGGCGTTTTCATTTCTTGTTTAATACACGTCTTGAATGCTTCCCAGCCTTCATTTTTGGCGTATGACTAAAAAAAAAATAGAATATGTAGGTGCACATATAAAAATACGATGTAACGTAAGATTAGACTGATATCAACACAATCTATCGGGCAAACTACTCTTAGAAAGGCCCACATATCGAAATTTTTACATCAAAAAGTTTATTTACATACACATGCCGATAGTTTCTTTTTTTAATTATCTCCATACACACAGAGATACTAGGTCATAGGGAAATGCATCACTTTTCAAAAATTTTTTTTTCCATGATTGTGATTTTGAAACTTGGGCTATACAATTGGGCAAGAAAATCCATATTTTCGATAAGATTAAGTATATCTTCTTAAATATATAGGGCTAATCGGAAGCATCCTACTATTTTATTCAATATTCCGATAAATAATAAAAAATCTGAGTAATTAGTTTTTAATAACGTTATCGGATACTTGGATACGCTACAAGAAAGTGGAAAAAATTGATAAGTAGTCCTATATAGGAACCTATAAAATAGATTCTAATAAGGATTCCTGAAGAGGGGTTGGAACCTTAAGGATCACAGTTTTATGTCTTTTAAAAAAAAAAATTCAGCCTTATTGGAAATACTTATTCACATATTCCACCAATATTTTAAATAGTACTAATATTTGTTTTTCATTAACTGACTTTTTTCCATAAAGCGCAAATTGTTTTGAATCAACAAATGATAGAAAAATGTAGATCTAAATGTTGCGCATATTTATTATTTATTTTACGTGTTTTTTCTTGTTTCCAATTTATCAATTCCAAGATTTACTTGTGAAGTGTTTTTCAATCGCTTCTATTCATTAATAACTCTGATATAGATTTTTGACCTCTATCAGAATATCGAATAAACAAAACATACTTGCCATAGGAGGAAAAATAGTTTAGCATTTGCTTCTCGACCAAACAGTCATATTTATTTTCACTCACCTTGAAACCTCTATGCAGACGATCTTTCATTATAGCAATAAATTCTCGGTAACTTAACAAACCATCTCCATCTTCATCGAAAATAGCAAATACTGTATGAACTAAATGAGGACTTAGGTTTGTACCTGTACATATCTTCACAGCTCTATGAAATTCATCTACAACGTAAAGAAGCAATCATTTTTATATATTTTTTAAAGGTGTTATTTTGCACTTACAAGAATTTGTCACATTGAATTGAATGAATAAAGAAATTAGAAGCACAAGCATTATTTCAGAGTAAATGGCTCTGTAGAGGTATCTAGAACGTCCATTGTTTAAATTTTGGTATTAAGAATTCATAGGTAGAGTTCTCTGCAAATTTTTCAAAAACCAGTCAGTATGAGTAGGATTACTAAACACTGTAATTTGACTGGAATGCTCTTATTTAAAGTGGTCTTTGACATTAAAAACACGTCCCGATATACGTATTCAGTGGACGACTAATAATTTGTGTTGGCAGTAGGTATTCAAATCACTTCCAAATCGACCATCAGGGCCGAAACTTTCTTATTTTAAATAACACCCAGTACATTAAGTAGTTTTTCTCCTAAAGTGATGTCTTTTTGATGTCTAAATTAAACCATAAAAAGGTATTTCCCAACACTTTCAATCTGACGAACTGTTTTGTTCATTTGCCCAGATTTAGAAATATTTTTTCTATTTTAGGGAAACTCAACTTCAGTTTTTTAAATAACACTCTGTATACATTTTATTCTTTCAAAAAATAACAAACAACGTGAAGTAATAAAAAAAAAAGTTATTGATTCTTAATATATTTTTTGGGACTGTTGTGTTTTAATGTTACTGTACAAATGAGAATAAAACTATGGATGACCTACCTTTTGAAATAGGATGATCTGCAAGAGTGTACATCCTCATGGCAATACTAAAATCTTCCAAATTGTTTAAAAATTGACAAAAAACATGGAACTCCTCAAAAGTAATGCCTTTGCTGTCTTTAATTCTGTCTAATAACCGATCCAGATACATGTCATATTGATCAGTGTCCAAATAAGTGTATCTTAACAATATTTTTGCAAAATCCACCTCCGAGATTGTGGGAAGACCTTTAGAAAACTCATTAAATTCCAACTCTAATACTTCAGTTTGCAAATGAAGCATAAATTTCTTAAAACTCTCAAAGTTCAAGTCACTGTTTCCTTTTGGACCAAAAAAATGTACTATAAGCGTTGTATCTACGACATGCCTCCTCTGTAAACCTTGCTCGTCATCCACATACTGTTCTTGAATTGGCATTACTTTTTCAGTATCCTCGCTGGCCATGCCTCTTTTGCCTTTCCAGGCATGGCTAAATATTTTTTCCATCTAATAAAACATAAAAAAATTAAACATCGTAAAAAAACAAAGAAACCAAATGCATTACCCTTTAGTCCAGTACAACCAAATTTTAACTTGTCATAAATATGAAATGCACTATACAGTGGTATGGCAAATGCATAATAATAATAATAATTCTATTAAATATAATAAACACATATCGTATATGGCACCGTTTAACCCTGACAGTTCTGAAAGAGCCTTGTGGCCCTTGTGTAAGAGAGGGCTATATATTCAGTGATAAATAGGACACACACTAAATATCGTAATATACCAGGATTAATTTTTTTTTCGAAAAAATCCAGCCTTTATTATAATGGCAATATAGGTCGTTTTTAAGACTGTTAAGATTGAAATTGCATATAGATAATTTACACTACCTTTTTATTTTTTCACCTCATATATACTCTGATTTTCCAAAGAATGGGTCATAGTTGCTCCACATTGTAAAAAGATCGGCTGGAATAATGGGATTTTGCAATAGGTTCTTTTTTATATCCAATTTAAATGAAGATGTTAATGTAAAAGACATAAGATATTACACACTTATTAAACATAAAAGCTTTTTAGTTGACGTTACATGTTACATAGATATTACATCAAACAATTGCGTTAATACACTATAATGTAGTTTAAGCAGAACGCAGCTGAAACATTGCACTTTTGTAGCCAGCACTTACTGGAATCGCATCTTCGGTCTTTTTGCCTGCCAATAGTTTCCGTATCTGTTCAAGTAATGTTATAATTCATATTTTACATGTAAAATGTCAAAAACAAATAAATAATACTTACCACTAGAAACTCTGATTTGTCAACTCTCTGATTACCATCTGTGTCAAACATATTAAATGCGATTCGGAAACCTGACTGAGGTTCTACAATTAAAACAAAGTGAGCATTTTCGTTAACCAAGAGTTCGTTATATTACTTACTTGTCAATATTGAGAGCAAAAATAAGTACTCCGTGTAGGAAATAATTCCTAAAAATATAGCACATAAGTATGCAGAATATAAAATGTCTTACTTATTAAACCTCTGTCTCTTAAGCTTCTAAACAGTCTTGGCGACCCTTGACTGAGAGGTGGCGTAGTATCTTTAATTTTCTCCAGTTCTTTCTGTGTTAATATTTTTCTTTTTAATCTTGCTGTAAAGTTATTAGTTACAGTTATTAGTCATGTACAGGGTGTTTCCTAAGTGACTGGCCATACGCTAGTAGGAAGTAGAAAACCCCAAGGCGGTTTCAGAACGATCCTTATTTTAACCGCTAATGCCCTTCGTTTCTGATATACAGCATGTTTTCTATTTTTTGCCAAATTTCGTAATTATTTCTAAAATGGACTTATCGTGAAACTTACCTGTTAATTCTCGAACCATTAAATGTGGGCCAAAAAACTAAATACATGGTTTAGGTATACTATTAGTGTGCTTTTAAAGTTGCCATTGAAAATTGTCAAAATCCATATACAGCGTGATGTTTTTAGGTAGCTTCCCCGACTAAAATATTTTTGACCACGGCCCTGTTATTTTTTCATTTGTTTACTGAATGATGTATCTGCCAAATTTGATTCAATTCGGTAAAGCCATTAAAAAAATATGACCGATCAAAATTTTGACAAAAAATAGAAAACATGCGCTGTATATCAGAAACAAGAGCAAGGGTGGTTCTGAAACCGCCTCGGAGTTCTCTACTTCTCACTATCGCATGGCCAGTCACTCAGGAAACACCTTGTCTATATGTTTAAATAAAGATACAAAAATTTTTATTATACATACGTCGAGGTTCTGCTTCTACAACCGATTCTAGAAAATCTTGAGGTGTCATGTACAATTGGCCATCGTATTCCACAGATGAGAATCTGATGAATCGCTTTTCTCTGGACGTTAGCTTAACAACTTTAACCTCCTCATCCTAAAAATGAATATAAGTATAACAAAAAATTTCAGTAACTACAAAGAAAAAACTTGTTCTAACAATGCCTTCAAATAGTTCGCCTGTAGTCTCCTGCGTGTGAATATACATGGTGTTATCGAAAGCGGGAATTTATTTTTAACAGGTCATTTCGAAATGTCAATTGAAGCGCAATGAAAGTGGAAATAAAAAAATAGTTAGGGGCTCACTGTTTTAGTTATTAAAAATACGTCAAGAGTAATGATGTCTTGGTTATTGCGTGTATGTACGCGAACAAGGCCAGGGCCGATGTCAAGATTTGAAATATTTTCAAACGTGAATATCTCCGTTATTATATTTATACTTTCATTGCAACCACATTTAAGCAAATAAATAATTAGGTACCGTCATATGTTAAAAAGAAATTCCCAACACCCTGTATATATGGTTTGGGTCTAAATATAATAAAATTATGGGTTGTTTCTATGGCCATAAATTGAACAAAAATAAGAACTGCAGCTACTGATTTATTCGTTAATAAACTTATAAACTTATGTATTGTTTCAGCAAAACTACTTGAAATCTACTAAAAGTGGGAGTGAAAACTCAACAAAAGTGAGTCATACCATTCATATTGGATTTCTATAAAATATATAAATGTTCTAGAAAAGGTGAGTTTCTAAATATAGATGCATGTGATCAGTGATCATATTTTTAATATTGTTTCAAATTTTGTCTAATGAGCACATTATTATACCTATAGCTGAACCAGTTCAGTCAGGTCTCTTACCTAAGGGAAGTTTAAAATAAATAATATAGTGAAAATAAATAATAAGGTGAAAGCTCAGCAAAAAACTACGATTGATAGAAATACCTGTAACTTCGTCAGTTACAAATTTGCACATTATTGTTGTTTTTTTTTGTTTTCGTATATATTTGTGCACTTTTATTATAATGTTTTAATTAATTTTATGTATACAGGGTCCTGCAACAGTGCGTCAGGCTTCCATAGCTCATATACCATACAAGTTAGGAAATTCATTCGAGTACAGTTCTTAACTAAATGTGAAGGAGCACCGCAGGAAAATATTTTCGAACGTCCAGGGTGTCACAAAAAATTGTGACGCCTGTCAGGCAAGTTTTTTTTAAATGAAACACCCTATATATTTTACCATATTTTAGACGGCCTTAATGTTCCTCATTCACACCTAAAATATGAGAACATTCTAATACTTCACTTTGGAAGTAAAAAATTAAAAATGAAATATAAAGCAATTTACATCGCTAAAGAAATACGCTCTCCATTTTTCCGAACGGAGATTTGAAAACAAAACGAGGTTCAAAACTTTTTGATAAAGGTCGTAGGACACCGTGTCTAAAATTGTTTGTGTTCCATCATGTCCAGGGCACTCGAAAAATAAATTCAAATTCCGAGTATTTTAAATTGATTTATCTCAGTTTTTTCAAATGGAACACCCTGTATATTTTTACGTAGTAATATGCAGAATTTGAATGAAAACATTTTTTGTATAGGTGTTACTATTGGAATTTCTATCCGTTTTTGAGATAATTGGCAAATATTAAACAAGGACTGATAGAACGACTTTCATTTAAAGTGTCAAAGTGTCTTCTGTTTTGCTGTAAACATAAATTTATTCGTTCTCGAGAAGACGTACCTTTCCACTTCCGTTAATATTCGAGGTGAAATATTTTCAAACGCATGTATTATTCGCTCCCGCATATTTATCTCGGTTGTCGGCGGCTCGTTGTATACGATGTCCTTGATATAATCCCATAAGAAAAAAAAAAGTTTTAAAAAAAATTAAAATCGCACCAAAAATCCATTAAAATCTGTCTATTTTCTCCATTTCTCCATTTCCGAAGACACTTTTAACATTTAATGTAGTTGTAGTTTAATGTACCTACTGTTGTTTTATTAAAATTTTCTTTAAATGAAAGTCGTTCTATCAGCCCATGTTTAATATTTGCCAATTATCTATAAAACGGATAGAAATTCCAATAGTAACACCTATACTATACAAAAAATGTTTTTATTCAAATCTGCATATTACTACGTAAAAATATACAGGGTGTTCCATTTGAAAAAAATGAGATAAATCAATTTAAAATACTCGGAATTTGAATTTATTTTTCGAGTACCCTGTACATGATGGAACACAAACAATTTTAGATACGGTATCCTAAGACCTTTATCAAAAAGTTTTGAACCTTGTTTTGTTTTCAAATCTCCGTTCGGAAAAATGGAGAGCGTTTTTTCTTTAGCGATGTAAATTGCTTTATATTATTTCATTTTTAATTTTTTGCTTCCAAGTGAAGCATTAGAATGTTCTCATATTTTAGATATGAATGAGGAACATTAAGGGCGTCAGAAATATGGTAAAACATATAGGGTATTTCATTTAAAAAAACTTGCCTGACGGGCGTCACATTTTTTTGTGACACCCTGCGGACGTTCGAAAATATTTTCCTGCGGTGCTCCTTCACATTTAGTTAAGAACTGTACTCGAATGAATTTCCTAACTTGTATGGTATAGGAGCTATGGAAGCCCGACGCACTGTTGCAGGATCCTGTATATTATTATATTTTATCTGTACGGTGTTTCCTCGTATATATATTTATATACATTATTCTTTTTTTTTTGAATTTACTTTTCCAATTATACCATACCTATGTGTAACACAAATGGTCAGATTATAATAATTATAATTATTATAATCAAAATACCAAAACATGAGCAAAATGAAAAACAGTGTATTATACCAACTTTGGAGGAATGACAATATTGGAGGTTTCCTAAATTTTATAATTAGGTACCTATATATATTGATTCGGTACGTTGTTAGTAACTACTGTTAAGTACAAAAATTAAATTAAAAAAAAAATTAAATAATTAACAATTACTAGTACTATTACTTAATTGTTATCTATTAGATATAAAGGGCACCAAAATATATACACGTGTCAGTCTTAAACGAAGAAATTATCTGTTCACCAATAAATACCGACAAAATGTACTGTTTTACCTGTTTAGCGTTCCTCTGAGAACCCATAAATTACCTGGATAGCGTGATTAATGAGCAGTAGTTGTCAGTTTAAGCCATTCTTATTTATTACTTATTCAGTTAATTTTACATTTCGGAATTTGTTAAAGGAGTTAAAGGACTGATACCGGTGCATTAGAGTTTTTTACAGTTCCCTTATCCTCACCTTAATTTTGTTGGACAAATTTTTTGACAAATCGACGTTGATATATGAGATTACAGTGGTAACGGAATTAGTACTTGAAAGTATATTCAGTTATTCGGCTATTATGACAAAACACTAAATATTGATTATTGGAGAATCTCAAAATCTTGTTACGTTATCATCACGTAGAAAAAATAAATCTGCGAACGAATAATCGGTGTATTTACTTCAGATTCGCATTTACTGCCTTGTCAGTCCCGGTTTTGTCCTTGTATTTACATATTTTTGACGAAACCATCAATGACATTCAAACGAAAAAAGTGCAAGCGAAACGCGTTTTCTGCTTTTGATTAGTTGTCGCACACCTCAGTGGACACGGCGGATGAAAGTGACAGCCTAGTAGTAGAAACGAGGGAAGGAATTTTGCAGTCATCATTACAATTTTAAATTGATGTGCTCTGAACTTTACATGAATGTGAAAGGGCTAAAAGAACGAATACAGCCTGAAGGTACTGTTGGAGTGATAATCGTGTACAGTGTACACAATTTTTAACTATTCCATATAGTACTGGAAAAGTTCCCAAATTATTAGTTTTACACCATAAGTGGCCATATAGCTAGGGTGTTCCGTTTTAAAAAAAATGTCGATGGCATATCACTTCCGGAACAAATATCATAACAAATAGAAGATGCACTTTTAAAAATAGAATGATTTTTTCGAAAAATTTTTATATTCTGAGTTGATGAATTTATTTCCTACTTTGCAGATACGCTGTGTATTTATTGGCAAAATCAGGGCCCTCCTAAGATATTTGGCGTCCGTAGGCTATTAACAATAATGCGCCCCTCTTCTTAAGAAAATACATGGAAGGGGAAGCGGGTTAAATTAAATCATTAAAAGTAGTACGAATCTGTGACGTAAATATAAAACCAATTTAGATTTATTGTGTAAGATAGTTTCGCGTAGCTTTAATCTCAACTTTTCATTGCGTAGGTACCAAATCGATTAGGCAACTTCATCACAGATAATGTCAATTCAACATTATAAAATGCATTAGAGAATTAGGAAATAAAAAAAATAAAATAAAAAAATTAATTAAAAAAAAATGTTTTCATTCTTCCACTGAATTGGATCAGTACAGTATTGGATCACTACGTACGATGAATTTTTCGGTGCCCAAAGCTTCATTCAACGTAACCAATAATATAATATAATGGCTTACTTAATGTTGCGTTTGATTTTCCTTTAACCCATGCACTGTTTGTTTAACACTTTACTATTTATATATTATATTTGGATTTTTTTAATATGAAAGGACGTCATACATAGCGTTAATATTATTGACGAGTAAAGTCTTTGATATATGACGACGTATTGTGGGTGTATAGTATACTATTAATTGTCAATTTACATGCATAATCAAAGACAGAAAATTCCAGGGCCGGCTCAACTAATTTTTATTTTTAGGGCTCCTATGAAAAAATTCACCCTGTGTACGTGATTTTTAAATTCTAATACTGAATTATGAAACTACATATAAAAGTGACCGAAGACATGTATTTTGTTGTTTTGCCACACTTTGGGCGAATTTTAAATAAACGATCAATTTTCGCCAAAATCGAAGGTCTGCACAAAATAAATTTATAAAATTAAATTTTCCTCTCTTATTCAAACTAAAATATTTGTTATACAAAATTATTTACTTTTGATTATTTATTTCATATTAATCAACCATGAAATCACAAAATTTTGTATAACAAATATTTTAGTTTAAATAAGAGAGGAAAATGTAATTTTATAAATTTATTTTGTGCAGACCTTCGATTTTGGCGAAAATTGATCGTTTATTTAAAATTCGCCCAAAGTGTGGCAAAACAACAAAATACATGTTTTCGATCATTTTTGTATGTAGTTTCATAATTCGGTATTAGAATTTAAAAATCACGTACACAGGGTGAATTTTTTCATAGGAGCCCTAAAAATAAAAATTAGTTGAGCCGGCCCTGGAATTTTCTGTCTTTGATTATGCATGTAAATTGACAATTAATAGTATACTATATACCCACAATACGAGCTGATTCTAGTGATTAGTTTAAAAGATATTACCTTAAGAAGTATTGGGCAAAACTCATAAATCACCCTGTAGATTAATAAAAAAAAGGCTCAGGCTTTTTCCAATAGTCATTTCTAATTCACCTAAGTGAACTCTATCTACCATAACATTTTGTCCCTTTCCCCGTGAATCACCCTGTGTATCAGTATCAGTAATTAAATATTTTATTTCCAAATTACCGACAACTTACAGAAATCAAATAAGCCAACAAACTATTATTCAAAAAATTAATTAGGTTTCACTATGGCCCCCAATTTTATAAAAATATAGTAGATACTGGAAAAAACTATAATTTGGTCTTTTAATGACGCCCTGCCACTGATGTTATTTTCATTTTTCTGATTTAGTCAAGGCAAATCATTAGTTTCGGCACAGAGAACTTAGTTGAGTCTATTTATTTTAAAGCTTGCAGGTAATATTTAAATATACACGATGTTTCGCTCTTATTGTTACAAATTGAAACAGGTGGTAAAAAATGTAATTTTAAGACAAAAGTTTCCTATAAATATGTATGTATCGAAAAATTCTCCCTAGGAGTGCTACAGTGCCTCACAGAGTTAATTTTTTTCCAATATTTGAGAAACCGTTGAAGATAAAATTACGAAAATTTGTACACTTCATATAAACTGCTGAAACTTTGAAACGCATAAAGTAAATTTTTATTTGAAGTTAAATATCTCAGAAAATATGAAAGCTATTCGAATGCGATTTGAAGTATATTAGGGCCTATTGTCCGGTCTTAAAGTAGAGTAGATTGGTGTGTTTTGGTTTGTAGGAACTTTAATTCTAAAATACAGGGTGGTAAATAAAACAACGCAAATTTTAACCAATTACACTGCGTTTCTTTCCAAACAATTTTTTTGTTTTTTCTGGGTTTTGAAAGAAGCAGCAGTAGCTCAATTGTAAAAAACAACTTTGGGGGTTTTTGATTAAAGTCGTGGTTTTAAAGAAATTTGAGTTTATTCAAAAAACTTCACATTCGGATTTCTTCATAGCGATTATTCGAAACATGTCTTTCCAATTTATTGTTAGTACAAAATTCTTGAAATTCAGTACATAATATTAATTTCATAATTTCTTGGAAAAACTTTTGTTTTAAAATAACATTTTTTATCACCTGTTTCAATTGGAAGCAATAATAGCGGAACACCCTGTATATATAACATACTGCTAATACGATTAGTCGCTGTACCCATTAGCTCCCTATAAATAAAGAAAATGATAGTGTCACAGTTAAAGTAGAACCCTTGATGTCATTGTCTGATACGGGGGTAATAAATAACCCGTATAATATGAGCTAGCTGTGTGGCCCAGATGAGTGACATGTAATATTCTCAGCTACTAATCCATCACTCGTTGCTTAATAGCGTAGGTACTGACTGAGAAATTTGCATGACATTTTTTTCAAATTCTGCATATTTTTTATTTTATCTGTTTTAATACGGTCTACGGTAGTTTCATTATGCCAGCATGGCAGGTCGAATAGTTGTTTCATGGATACCCAATCATTTCTTGTTTCCTTAAACGCGGAATAAAATGAAATGAATACTTTGGTTTCTTATAATCAAAATAATATTTTATGTAGTATTAAATATTAATTTTGTTTATAAAATGATATCCAACCGTTGTTATACCGGGTGTAAATGAAATTAGGCTCACCCCTATAACTTTTTTGTTTTTTCAGATATCATTTTGAAATTTTGGCAGTTGCAATAACAAGTAAATTTGAATTAATGCGTGTTAATAAAATAATTCTAGCACTTGTAAGGCCGGTTTTTTAATTTTTGGAATCGGTCAAAGAAAAATAAAAATGGGGGTTTACATTAATAAAACTAACCCTGTACATCAGGTTCGCTAGATCAACAAGGCTCAACAAACCGTTGAAATTGTCATCTCTTCCACCTACAAACGCAGCAATTCAACAGCATCTCCATCGCGTTTATTATCAAGTTCAAGTTTGATAAGGAAATAATCTACAACCTGAGCAATGGGGATGGGTATTCAAGAACAACGTGGAGCCAGTTATTTCCACCAGCACCGGACGAATACAATCTTCTGCAATTGTCGAAAATATTGTAGAAAAGTAGGTTTGCAATGCTCCATAGTTTGTAGTAATTGTGATGAATTATTTCTTAATTCCTCCGAAAAAAATTATAGAATCAAATAATTTTCATGAGGAATATGGATTTGATTGTATCGAAATTTTAACATCAAAAGAAATTAAAATTAACATTGAAGACAACTCAGAGACTGAACTTGGACAATCGGAAATTGAAGATGATGAAGAAGAATAATGAGAACAACAATTTCTACTGCTATTTTTGTAGTCAGGGGTGGACCCAGTAGCTCCTGACGCCAGTCACTAAGAGGCTGCAGTGATTTTTGTTATTTGTTCAAACATTTAAAATTTGGTAGCGATCCGTTCATCATTAACAAAATTATTAACGTTTTGATCGACTCGTGTCGGACCGTTTTGTAAAATGTGTCAAATTGGCGAAATTGAAAAAAAATGGCCGTCGGTTTCTGATCGATAGGCGTCAAAATCGTCTCTTTTTGTCGCATCTCCTGCTCTGAAAATCGCAGAAGGACGATGGTTTTTGGTTTTCCGTTTGGAAATAGCGTTTGACATTTTCGCGTTTTTGCAATTTTTTCAATTTTCTAAAACACGCCTTCCTTTCGAGCCTAATAACTTGCGACTGCTTCGAGATGGACCGACGGAACATTTTTTTCTGAAAACTAGATGAAATTTAGAAAACGCAGAGCTAAATAATTTTTCTCGATTTTGCTTTCTAAGAAAGTTATGATTTTTTTTAAAAGAGGCGATTTTTTTCGGATTTCCCGACACGTACCCACCCTTTAGAAATGTTCCGGAGCCTTTCCATTTTGATCTGGAGGATCCGGACCCTGGCGGCGACCAAGAAAAAGGATAAATGAGGAACTCTTTTTTTTAGTCCACCTTGGATATTATCCGAGATACGAATTTTTTAAAAAGGCCGTAGCTTCTTTAACCGGAGGATTCTTTCGACCGATCTTTCAGGAAAGCTAGAGTCGTTCTTCCTGTCGGTCCCTGAAAATTGCGTTCCTTCATTTGCGCAAGCGGCGGAGCGGTGAGTTTTTTAAACGACCAAGGTGCGCCGAAAATTCGACAAGTGTTTTTATATTATGTTCTTTTATTAAATTTTGTCAATTTTCTAAAATATGTTTCCCTTTCCCCTTTCCGAGATTAATAACTTGAGACTCCTTCGAGATGTTCCGACGGTACATTTTTAAAAAAAATTTACACGAATCAAAAACCCTAAATTTCTTTTTTCAATTTTAAACAAGAAATCCTATATTTCTTCTTTCGAAAAAGACAGTCCCGCAGAGGCTGTCCATTTATTTTTAATTTTTTTTCAATTTTAAAGAAGAAACCCTAAATTTTCTTTAACTTTCACTACCTCGAAACCCTGTCTCACTACTTTCTTCCTGAAATCTTTAACTTTTTCCAATTAAAAAACCCCGAGATCCTACAACTTACACAAAGTGTCTCAGAAATAAGTGCACAAAAAGATACCCGACGTCAAAATAAATAGATTGGACCAAGCTTACCTCTGTACCAATATGCTTCCTAAGAGGGCTGCGGACCCCTAAAAGTGGGCCCTTGAAGATGGTTTTTATTTATTATCTCCAAAACTGTTCAAGTTAAACTGTTGAAATTTAGCACAATCACTAAACTTTTTAATAATAAATAGGATTATAGGAAACAGCTATTCAACGGACAAAAGCCCCGGCTTGCGCTGCATTATACCTGTAAATCCAAAAGGGTAGCGAAGTTTATTATTGACCACTAGAGGGATAATTTTGTCCTTCGCCGATACTAAACTTTTTAATAAAATGAGGTGAATATCATCTCAAGAGTATCAGTCAAGCTGTAGGGGTGGAGAGTAAAAATGACCACAACTTTTTTATTTGTAATTTTTTTTGAGTTTTGACAGCAATTATGATTTTTCAGCGTTTTTTACAAAGGAAATGTCCTCTCGTGTAACTCCGATGGGAGGCACCGTTTTCGAGTAAAATTGTTTTCAAAAGTTTAGTACATGCCTAGTGGTTTTCCCATTTTTACCCCCACCCCTACAGCAGTTTAGTGTTTGTGCTAAATATCAACATTTAACTTGAACAATTTCGGAAAAACCATCTTCAGGGGCCTGCAGGTCCCTTAGGAAGTATTTTGGTACAGAGGTAAGTTTGGTCTAATCGATACGCCAGGAATATGTGGTATCTCTTTGTGAGGGTTAGCCACGTAGAGCTAGACCCTACGTGTCTGGCTTGCCAAACATAGTTTGATTGAAATATTCGCAACCCTGTTTTTAAAAAATACTGTGGGGAGAGTGGCAATCTTTGAAGTGAGACAAACACTGAAGTTAGTTTCTACAAACCGAAAGATAGTCCTCATTGGTGTGCACTATTTTTATTTAAAACTTCCGTCATTAGGTGGTTCGTTTCTGCAAATTACATTTTAGTAACTCGTAAGTTTAAATCACAATTTTCAGCAGCAACATCTAGCATGGAGATTAGAGAACATTAAAGGTCGATTTATAAGCCTCTTCCCCGCTGAAGTTGCGGTTACAGTTCCGTATGATTAAGAAGAATAGGAAATGGAAAATGTTTCAATTTACAAACCTGCGGTTGACGTTCGTATTCCGCAGGCAGATAAAGATCTTAATTTGAACGGTAACGGCAGCTGTGGATTTAGCAACGCGTAGCCAATTAAAGTTGAGCAGAAAAAAAAACAACTGATGAGGAAAATGCTGATGAGTAGCAATCTCGAATTGTTGTGCCTACTGTTTATATGGTTTAACTTTTTTCCTTTGCAGATTTAACAGACAGCTACTTTGCTCTTTCTGTACAACAGTTTACTAGCTATAAAAACGGCCGTGTTTTTATTGAAAAAAAAATGTTCGCTATTATCCATATCCATATCGCACAGTGACTCATGATGATGCTATAATCTTTATGAGTTGCCGAGTTGAATAACAAACAATAATACACTTCTATAAACCTTAATAACGTCTAAATGCAGAATAATTAGCGGCAATTGATATAATTAGTAATTGTCAATTGGAGGCGCGCAAACGAATTTAAAATAAGGCGGTAAAGGGTTAAAAATAACTTTAGCTATTGTATTACAATCCTGAAAATCGAAATTGCCCACGGCTTGAGGCGCAGATAAATACGAATACTACGTCGTATCTTTTGGATGCTATAGCCCTTAATATTAATCAAATATTGATATACTTACGTTTTTTGATTGTGCTGCATGAACCTTTTGAATCGATCGAATCTTGTATGTTGTATATAAAGCAACCGTACCGCCCAGAACACATATTACAGTTAGAGGGTAATTTTTATTTAATGAGTGAGCACCAATTTTACTGAATTGTCGTAAAGTATTACTGTTTGATTTATTTAAATATCTCCGGAACAATTTGCTTGCCGAGGCCATGTTCGACGGAATCAGCTGTTACTTATCTGCTATAAATAGTGCGGGCCAGAGATTTTCCAAAATTGGTTTGTTGCTACACTGTATAGTTTGGTCCCTCAGCGATAGATGGCGGTAATGTGTCGCATTCAAACCGAATTTAAATTGCTAGCAAATTCAAAAACAAAAATATTTTAATCAATGAAATGCTTTATGTAAGCCCATATGACTTAAATTATTTGTAATAATTTACTGGAAATTATAGATTAATTTATTTTATGGCGTGGTCTTTTATTGGTTAAACGGCGATACGTAACCTATTTAAGGTTTTTATGCTCTGCATTAACCCCTTTAACGTTATAAATTATGACAGGCCGCTATTCAATTATTCTTTATTACAATTATTAAATTATAAATCTTAGCTGAGGCAGATGATAAATAAACAAATAAAAACTTTTTTATGGGCAACCGTTTCAATTTATTTTCAACGGTTTGTATTTTAGGTCAATAATTTTAAAATAGTCCCCCATTTGTTTTAGTATGTTTTAGATTAGATAATATAGAAAACATTATCAATAGGATACTTTTAACTTTAAAGTAGGTAATTGATAAAGTTATAAATCAAAAACCGTTTTTCATAATACACCCCAGATTGTACCCTATTTATGTCACCTACTTTGTTGCCATTAAAGATGATGCGAAATGTTCCAGAAAACTACTAAGAGGCGTTACTCTATTAAACATAATTTTCGCCATCACCACGTTATGGAATTAATTCACTACCTACCCAATGATGTTAATCATGGATTTTGTTTTCTTTCAATTTTTATTTTATTTAGCATGCAATTCTTTTTTTTTATTTTAATATTTTCTGTTTGTTTTTTATTATTTTTACTTATTTTTCTATTTTTTTTTTACAATTATAGAATACTATGGCGACATATCGTACCAAACGGCTCAACTAACAAGATGAACCCTGGATATATACAGGAGATAACAATGGATATAAGGAGTCTTGTCCTAATTAAAGTGTATTTTTTATTTTTCTATTTTAATTTGTTTCGAACTGTACTTTTTTAATTTTTTTTTTATAATATATACTTATAATAATTTGTACATTTTTTTTCAACCTTTTTAAAGTACCAGTTCGACTAAAATCGAGTTTTTTTTAATTATCGCACATTTCTTAGGGTAGAATTTACAACCTCACAATCCCATGTACAGGGTGATCATTTGCAAATTCTACTTTTTAAACCCTTTTACTTATGACACACCCTTTATATCTTTAGATATTTGGATAGCCCTTTTCATCCTCTTTATAAATATACTTGCCCCCCCCTCCCCCTCACAACTCAGTTATTAGTTATCCGATTTCAACCAAATTTAGGTCACATCAACGGCCTTTTGTGTGATCTTTTTGAATTAAACAAAACTTATTTTTGTCAGTGGCGTGCATTTTTGTTAAGAAAAACGGGGTCTCTTTTTCGAGAAGTCATATTAGGCAATAATCAGCATGCTTTGGAACCCCTATGTTCAAAATTTTACTATATTTTGATTAAGGGTTTCATAACGGGCACAGTGAAAATAATTTTTTTCAGTCGTAAATAACTGATAACTTGAAACCGGCTTGTGTTTCGAAAAAAAGCCATTCGTCATTTTCAATTTAAACTGATTTACTCTATCACATTATGTGCTCAAAAGTTTTTTTTTTTTTTTTTTTTTTTTTTTTTTTAATCACTTATTTAACGTCGGCCTATTTCCGCTACCGAGGCCAATCACCGACACCAGGAGACGAGCAACCCCCAACCTGGAAATTTTGCCGAACCTCTTATCTTACTAAGAGTAGGGATTTTTTACTTGCCTAACATTTAATAGACAAGGGACCGACTGCTTTACATCCTCTCCGAAGGATGGTATATCCTCAATACACCTCTCGTCTACAGTTGTATTGCTTCTGCGATATAGCTGATATACAAGCCGCTAGAAGTGGGGAAGCGAGACCGCGTCTTTCCGTGGATAGTCACCATCCAAGTACTAAACGCGGTAGCTGTTGCTTAACTTTCATATCGCTATGAAGTGAGTCAAGTCAGTCCTCCGCTCGCTGCCCGTGCTCAAAAGTTTGAAATGTCGCAGTCGTAAATAATTAACTTGAAAACGGTTTATTTTTCGAAAAATAGTTTAATTTAATATCAGAGCAACCTTTTTGTCTTTTGTTATAAAATTGATTTATTATCACATAAGAACATTTTTTATCACTTAATGCCCAAATAATACAGAACCGGTTAAAATATTTTTTTTTATCGTCCAATGAAAAATTTTTGCTTGCAGCATTTGAAACTTTTGAAGGCACGGGGAGATAGAGTAAATCAATTTAAATTGAAAATTAGGAATGACTTTTTTCAAAAAGCAAACCGTTTTCAAGCTGTCAATTATTTACGACTGAAAAAATGTATTTTTACTGGGCCTGTTTTTCGGAAACCCTTAATCAAAATGTTGTGAAATTTTCGGCATAGGGGCTCTAAAGCATGCTGATTAATAATATTGTATTAGTTTTTCCTATGACTTCTCGAAAAAACGACCCTTTTTTTCTTAATAAAAATGCACGCCACTGACAAAAATAAATTTTGTTTAATTTAAAAAGATCACACCAAAGGTCATCGACACCGATCCAAATTTGGTTAAAATTGGATAACTAATAATAACTGAGTTGTGAAGGGGAGGCCATTAAAAGTGGGACACGCTGTATATAATTGTTATACATTGAGACACGCTGTATATAATTGTTATACATTTTATATATATAATAAATATATTTTTTTAAAGTTTGGGTTACAATTAAATAATTTTTTTAGACATAATTACATAAAAATATTAAATCTTTGTTTAGAAAATAATGGTGGAATTTTTGAAAACATGTTATAATTTTTACTTATTTTGTAAGTTGCTATTTTTATTAAAAAATTGTTTAAAATGTAAACTTATTTGAATAACTCAGTTATTTGAGGATGAAATATATTACAATATATTTATAAAGGGGATGAAAAGTGCTATCCAAATATCTAAAAATATACAGGGTGTTCCGTTTAAAAAAATGTGACTATGTGGCGCTCCCTGTATATTTATTTATTAAGATAGATGCAGACTCATAACATATACAAAAACTAAAACTAAAGTATGCTACAGATATATTTTTAATTTTTTTTCTAGCTATAATTTTAAGCAAAATAAAAGGGTTTAAAAAGTTTTCAAACTACATATCACCCTGTACATTGTAATGCTGGAATACAAACACATGCAGACGATACATTTTTGGGTTACAGGAAGAGATCACAATCATAAATACTATTGATGTTTAATATAAGTAATATACCATTGTTGTAATACTGATTATGTAGTACAACTAATCAATTGAAACGATGGAAACTTGAACTCTTCAAAATATTTGAAGAGTGAGACTTTACTTTCATCAAATATTTGTCTATGTATTTACTTATTCAATTGTAAGTAAGTAGGTACGTTTGATAACTATTGTATTGTGTATTCTATGAGGTTATTAATGATGAGTATTTGGTACCTACTTCAAACGTATCAATTACAAGCAGGTATTATGTAATAAAATAATAATAATCTATTAATTGTAATAACTGTACTCGAATGTTGCTGACCGAAAACATTAATCTGAAGCATTTCACTTCAGTATAATAATAGGTATGTCTATTTTCTATAAGTCGCTATCTAAAAAAACTTTGTGAATGGAGGTAGCACTTCATTCATAAAATAGGATAAAAAAGTTTGCAGGGGTGGGGTATAAGGTTTGTCTAAAAATCGTTATGTAGTGGGATAGCGTATGTACCCGATGATATTTTTTGTTAATATCCCAGTAAATGAAAAACTCGTTTATACCGGGTGGCCACGAGTCAATGTACGCCCCCAATTTTTTGGATGTTTTTGAATTTAGAAATTCCGTTTTTGGTATACGTGAGTAAGACAAAAGTGGGCTATTTTTAGACTAACAGGAACGGTTGAACCGGAAGTGACTGAAATAGAATGACCGTGTTTTTTTTAGGGTGTTTTATAAAGCATGAAATTCCAATTGCAATAGTTTTTTTCCAATTTCAAAAATTCCAAAAACTAAGTGAGATACGAACAAATTTTTTATTTTTTACAAAATGGCCGCGTCAGATGAATGCGATGTAAGAAAATTACTAAGTAGGCTGTGGAAATTATTAGCAAGGTAGTAAGTTTGTCTGTAAAGAATAAAATAGTTATTTGAATTACTGATAGATAAGACTATTTTTAGGTTTTTGTCAAAAAATGGAACTTAATATTCATTTTCATTTCCGTAGGGGTCCTATGGAAAATTTTTAAATGGGACCGTACTATTTTTTTTATTAATCGGACATAATGATTCATAAGCTTAAATTTTTTTGCCAATAATAATTTCTTAACGAGATCCTTTGTAATAATAACAGTGTGTCTAAAAGAAGCACATCTCATTCAAATGCACCAATTATCTGTTGAAAGTCAAAGGCATCTACAGTTTTGTAATTGGGCCAGAGACAGAGATGTCACCTTCTTCAATAATGTTTTATTCACTGATGCGGCGACTTTTCATAAAATTGGATTTGTTAACAGGCACAATTTCTATTATTATGCTTCGGAAAACCCTCACTTCTTAGGCAAGTTGATAACCAGCACAGATGGTCTCTAAACGTTTGGGGAGGAATTATTGGAGAACATGTAACGGGGCCACATTTCTTGATGGTACATTGGAGCTATTTATCTTCATTTTATGGAGAACTATCTGTCACAATTATTGGTGAACCTTCTTCAATGGATTTGAAATAGGACGTGGTTTTAGCAATATGGTGCTCCACCACATTATTTAAATGCAATAAGGGACCACTTAAATAATATATGTCTACCCACTTCAATGGATTGAAAGAAATGATCCCACTAAATGGCTCCCCAGATCTTACAAAAATGAATACGTGAAGGAAATTATAAAGACACACCAACAACAGTCCAAAATATGAAGGAAAGGATTCCTGCTGTTTATGGTGCTGCAAACGTCTCATGTGTGTGTCACTATTACAAGAAGAAAATAAATATAACGGAAAAGATTATATTCATTGAACTTAATTCTGGGAATCACGCCAAATTCTAAAAAATAAATAGAAATAAGAAAATTGCCAAAATATGTCAAGATAAAAGTGTAGTATCAAAGGCAAACCTCAACAGCTTGCCCCAGAAAACCACTGTATATAGTTCTAAATGAATATAAATACAATATTGTTATCTAAAATTCGTATCAGTGGTTTTCTAGTATTTTACACTAGAAAATATAACAAAATGTATATTATATAATATATAGATATATATGTATTTATATGATATGTAAAAAACAATTATAAAACAATAACTTATCTTAACAGAACGTTTCGAACCAAAGTCTAGGTCCTTTTTCAACTGTGATTACAAAAAATGGACTTGTCAAAAAAGATCACTTTGACACCTGACACTGATTATTAATTAATGCATAGATCACTAGATAAAGAATTCTAATTTATTTTGATATTTTCGTCACGTACTTCTTTTTGGAGAATCGGTAGCCAGACTTCGTCTAGCAACACTGAACTAGTAGAGACGCAGTCGGTACTATTTAGTTGAATACAGGCACTCTCTTTAAGTTTTCGTTTATTACAATGTGTCTCCGTTTGAATTATTTTTGCCTGTGTCCAACTAAATCTGTGGCCATTACTCCAAGCATGTTGTGCCAGTGTAGATTTATCAACTTGGTAATTTTTAACGTTATTTTTGTGTTCAGATATTCTAACTTCTAATGGTCTAGACGTCTCACCTATATATAGCTTTTCACACTCGCATGGAATGCTATAAATACAATTTTTAGATTTTTGAACACTGTTAAAAGGTTTGGTTTTTGTTAAGAATGATCTGATGGTATTGCAAGTTTTAAAGGTGGTTCTTATATTGAACTTATTACCAAGTCGTCTAAGTCTATCAGAAAAACCAAAAATATATGGAATGGTCATTGTGGTTACCGGTTGTTCTTTCAAAATTCTCTGTTGTTGCTGATTTTGTCTATTCTCAATTTCAAGAAATGATTTCTCAACAAAATCCTGTGGATAATTATTTTCTTTTAAGACAGTTTTTATAAAAAGTTTTTTGTTATTAAAAATTTCATTTGTTGAAGAGATTATTTTAGCTCTTTCATACAAACATTTAATTACACCTTTTTTAACATTTAGGTGGTGATTGGAGTTAAAATTCAAATATCTATTTGTATGAGTCTTTTTTCTATATACATTAGTTTCCAAAATATCTGTCTTATTAATTAATACATCTAAAAAAGGCAATTTATTATCATTCTCAATCTCTAAGGTGAATTTAATAGTTGTTTCTTTATTATTGATAAAATTTAGAAAACCGTTTAATTCCTCTTGGCCATGGGGCCATATTGAAAATATATCATCCACATATAAAATTTTATAAAAACTGTCTTAAAAGAAAATAATTATCCACAGGATTTTGTTGAGAAATCATTTCTTGAAATTGAGAATAGACAAAATCAGCAACAACAGAGAATTTTGAGAGAACAACCGGTAACCACAATGACCATTCCATATATTTTTGGTTTTTCTGATAGACTTAGACGACTTGGTAATAAGTTCAATATAAGAACCACCTTTAAAACTTGCAATACCATCAGATCATTCTTAACAAAAACCAAACCTTTTAACAGTGTTCAAAAATCTAAAAATTGTATTTATAGCATTCCATGCGAGTGTGAAAAGCTATATATAGGTGAGACGTCTAGACCATTAGAAGTTAGAATATCTGAACACAAAAATAACGTTAAAAATTACCAAGTTGATAAATCTACACTGGCACAACATGCTTGGAGTAATGGCCACAGATTTAGTTGGACACAGGCAAAAATAATTCAAACGGAGACACATTGTAATAAACGAAAACTTAAAGAGAGTGCCTGTATTCAACTAAATAGTACCGACTGCGTCTCTACTAGTTCAGTGTTGCTAGACGAAGTCTGGCTACCGATTCTCCAAAAAGAAGTACGTGACGAAAATATCAAAATAAATTAGAATTCTTTATCTAGTGATCTATGCATTAATTAATAATCAGTGTCAGGTGTCAAAGTGATCTTTTTTGACAAGTCCATTTTTTGTAATCACAGTTGAAAAAGGACCTAGACTTTGGTTCGAAACGTTCTGTTAAGATAAGTTATTGTTTTATAATTGTTTTTTACATATCATATAAATATATATATATATATATATATATATCTATATATTATATAATATACATTTTGTTATTATATTTTCTAGTGTAAAATACTAGAAAACCACTGATACGAATTTTAGATAACAATATTGTATTTATATTCATTTAGAACTATATACAGTGGTTTTCTGGGGCAAACTGTTGAGGTTTGCCTTTGATACTACACTTTTATCTTGACATATTTTGGCAATTTTCTTATTTCTATTTATTTTTTAGAATTTGGCGTGATTCCCAGAATTAAGTTCAATGAATATTAACTATCCGCCACAAATAAACTACAAACAATATTTACAGGAAAAGATTATATTCTAGAAGAAACTATTGAGGAAATTCAAAAGCACAGATATTGATGATGATGACAAATGTAATGATTAATAATGTTTAGTGTTGTAATATATTGTATTTAGAAAGTAGAAAAATGACCAAACAATGCACATACAATGTATTCTGTGTTTATTTACAATATCTTATAAACTGTATTTATCTACATTGATCCCTTTAGATATAGAAACATCTTTATTTGACGTAGTTCAACAACTTAGAACAGGCTGGCAAATTAAAAAGTATACTGTTTTCCTATTTTAGACTTCAAAGATAAGAGAAAAATCCACGAAACTTAGATTAAACGCATACTTGAGGATCTAGAAGTAAAAAAGAAGAAAAATTAATTGTGCTGTTGCCCAGTTGGTTAGCTCATCTGAGTTGCGAGTGGGCGTACGTAACGAATGGGTTCAGTTCGAGCGAAATAATTTTGTGGAAAAGTCTATCTATGTACCATCACGCCAGGCCAGCCCTAGGGACTGTGCAGTGACGATTAAGGTGGAGTCGGAGGTTTACACAAATTTTGCTGCTAGGGTATTGCTCCTGAACAATGATGTATTTACATAATTTTATTATGAATACTATGCAAACATCTAAAGGGTACCTACCTATGTAATTTGGGTATACATATAAAAAAAACAATACAACGTTTAGGGGTGATTATAATTTGTTATATTTTTCTACTTAATTGGCCCCAATCAAATAATATTCGTAAAAATAATCCAGTTTTAATATTTGGTATCTACAATCATGTAGTTGTCTTTATTAAAAGTGTTTCAATGTTTTAAAATTCGAAATTCAGGTTTGACGCGTTACATTTCTGATTGGGCAATAGTAAAGATGACAATCAAAATGCATCACTTCTGTGTATGCACTTGTAACTAATTATCATTAAATGTAGGAGAAAAAATGATTGTGTGGGTACATACATAACGAAGTTACATAGCTCTACTATGTAAATTTTTTATTATGTTTTATGTAGATGAAAAGTTGTCCGGACTGTGATAAAACAAGACAACTGTCGCCTCTTGCATTTCATCTAAGACAATTTATTGCACAAAAGATTTCCCTGATATCTTTTTTAGTGTATGTAAATAAGATACTAAAATTTCTTAGAACTTAAAGGAGTTGTACAATTTACATACACGTATTTTTATTAACTAGTTTTAATGAGGTAAATCTGAAATTTCTCAGCTGTAAAATGAGTACTCAGCTCTAATTGGGCAGGTACTAGTTCCAGAAATGCCTTAACTAATTATATCTAATATATTTCTGAAGAGGGGTTGGAACCTTTGGTGTAGAACTTACACTTGGAGTAGTTTTCCACACACACCAAAACACTTTTGCACACACTCGACGCGCGTTTCGCCAACCAAGTTGGCATCATCGGGAGATGATTAAAACTGTTTTAATCATCTCCCGATGATGCCAACTTGGTTGGCGAAACGCGCGTCGAGTGTGTGCAAAAGTGTTTTGGTGTGTGTGGAAAACTACTCCAAGTGTAAATATCTAATATATTTGTTTGTTGTTAATTTGTATTGTTCACTCAACAAATTCATCATCCCTAGAATGTAAGGTTTTCTAATTTTGACAAACAAGATAAATGTGAGTAACTGTTCCGAAGATCTTGCAGATGCTTTTAATACTGAATTCGTATTACAACATTTTTAAGCACTTTAGCGTTATTTATTATATCGTTTAACTGTCAAATAGCATCATCAAATGGTATTTCAAAAAACATAAATAATAATAATTTACGATATACTACGTCTTAAAACTAATTGCATGAAACTGTATTAAAATATTTCCTTTTTTTTTAATTTTCCATTACGTGTCAATTAATAAAATAAGCATTATTGCTCATATTATTATTTATGCAAGTTTGGGCGTTGACGATACCTGGAACAATATTTAATTTACGATTACAATGGATTGTATAAAATTTAATTTTTGGAAAGAGTCTTTTAAGGGTCCGTCACGCGTGCATACGAGCTATAGAGACGCCCAATCAGAATAATTGGAAAACAATGTACCTACTAACTAACTCATGTAATACATTGCTCAGGCAAATCATAAAGTTTGTGGAAGAGTCGAAGTGTCTATTGGGTGTTATCCAACAATAGATTTTACTTATAATTGCAAGGTGGCACCAGTAATCAAAAACAAAATTCTCGTTGGCAAGGGTACAGAAGTATTGGGATAAAAAACCCCGCTTGATTAATTTTAATTTTTTTTTTCACAGTTTAATGTAGTAAGTATCATAGAATTGCGCCACAAAAAGATTTTTTTATTTAAGTGCATATTAAGTCGTTATATTATTGATTATTTTTCGTTAAATGGAGTGATTTCTGAAGGATTTTTTAAATAACAAAATTAAGAAAACGGTTTTGCTGCGGAATGTGAAATTAGGTTTTCTTCAATTATATATAACATTTTTTATCATAAGGTAAATATTTAAATTACGACATCGAAACTTCTAATAGGGTATTAATAACACTTTTAGTTCATATCAATAATTTTTTTTATTGAAAACTTGATCAAGTTGAAGGTCAATTTGAAACTTTACACATATTTTATTTCCCGTTTCTCACTACCTGCACGTCTATGGATGTTCGGGTGTTTCCGTTAAATCGCCTGCTAGATTTAGCCTGCCAAGTTCACAGCGGTAAAAATGGATAAATTTGATAAGTGATGGATTGTCTGATTTTAATGTTTTTTTTTGTTTTGTAGGTTAACTCTTCTGGAATATATAGCCGTGCCAATTTTAAGTAAAAATTCTTTTTGTTTTTGAATATAAGGCGTAACAAAATTAAACTCCAGTTCAGATCCAATTGAAGCTTCATCTTTTCTTAATATTTACTTTTTTGGTACGCTTTCTTTATCTTTACTATTAAAGGAGATATACCGAGTGGAGAAAAAAATCAAAAATGTTTGTTTCTTGGATGCCATTTTTTTTTTAATTAACCGATTCGAATAAACTTGGCAATTTAGTAGGCACACAAAACCTATAATTTAAAATGGTAGAGATGAAAAAATCAAAATGGCAGACACCTTTAAAAATGTATGTTTTTCTAGCTTCGTTTTTTATTAAAATCTGATTGAGCTAAATCGGTCCATTATTGGTTACGAAGATATGACCAATTAAAAAATACTAGTAAACGTTATTTAAAAGCATACATTTAAAAATATTAAGGGTAGCTGTGGAAATCTAAATAGGTTCAATAATTATGACATAACGAAAAGTTGTCTATTCACCTAATTTCTTACCACACTAGGGGGCTGGCCTTAAAAGCGTCAGAACATTTTTCTATTGGTCATATTTTCGTAACCAATTTATTTAGATTTAGCTCAATCAGATCTTAATAAAGGACGAGGATAGAAAATCATAAATTTTTAAAGGCGTCTAATATTTTGATTTTTTCATGTCTACCATTTTGACCTATTGGTTTTGTAGCCTAGTAAATTACCTATCTAATGACGCCAAATTTACTCGAATCGGTTAAATAACAAAAAAATGGCATCCAAGAAACTAAAATGTTTGATTTTTTCCCCACTTGGTATATCTCCTTTAATAGCAAAGATAAAAAAGTGTACCAAAAAAGTAAATGTTAAGAAAAGATGAAGCTACAGTTGGGTCTGAACTGGAGTTTAATTTTGCTGCTGGCGATTTCCACAGGGTGTCTTGAATTTTTGAAAAAAAACATAGCGTTATTGTTACGTCCTAAATTTAAAGAAAAAATAATTTTTAGTTAAAATCGATACGGGTATAGGTACAGGGTTAGTTTTATTAATGTAAACCCCCCATTATTATTTTTATTTTTGGCCGATTCGTAAAATTAAAAAACAGGCCGTACACGGTTTTTTACGTAGATTCCACTTCTGCCAACGGATTGGCAATAGCGTTTTAAATATACAGGGTACGCAAAAAAGTTAGGTTTTTTTAAATGGAACACCCTGTATATTTTGACAAATTTGAATTCCTACAGTCATTCTGATTACAAATATATACACATATTGTATAATCGCTTTACTGGTTTTTGAGTTATTTTCACTTTATTATGGATACGTTGAAACAAAAGCGGTATTTTATAAATCATATAATAAATCAATAAATGGAATAAATCAGAAACAAAACAAAATATATGAATTATTAAAACAAATTACGTAACATTTTCAACATTTCAAACAACGTTTAATAAAATTCGAACGGAGTCCAGACCTTAATCCAGTAGATTATTTTCTTTGGGATCGCTCAAAGAAAAAATTTACAGTGAACCAGTGGAAAATTTTAAACAATAAAAAAATCAAATTGTAAAAAATATAACTTTGCTAAATTTGGATGCAGCACTTTTTTTCGAAAAATTCTTTCGAATTTTATTAAACGTGGTTTGAAATGTATCGAAGTTAATTGTGGTTGGTTATGTTGAAAATGTTATATAATTTGTTTTAATAATTCATATATTTTGTTTTGTTTTTGATTTATTCCATTTATTGATTTATTATATGATTTATAAAATACCGCTTTTGTTTCAACGTATCCATAATAAAGTGAAAATAACTCAAAAACCAGTAAAGCGATTATACAATATGTGTATATATTTGTAATCAGAATGACTGTAGGAATTCAAATTTGTCAAAATATACAGGGTGTTCCATTTAAAAAAACTAAACTTTTTTGTGTACCCTGTATATTTAAAACGCTACTGTCAATCCGTTAGCAGAAGTGGAATCTACATAAAAAACCGTGTAAGGCCGGCTTTTTAATTTTTGGAATCTGTCAAAGATAAAAATAAAAATGGGGGGTTTACATTAATAAAACTAACCCTGTACATTCCAGAAGAGTTAACCTACAAAAAAAAAATATATATTAAAATCAGACAAACGGTTTAGAAAAAAATCAAATAAATCATAGTATATTTCGGGTGGTGCGTTAATTGTGGTCGTCAGTGTATACCGGGTGTAAACGAATAGTGGGCCACCCCTGTAACTTCCTCAATTTTAAAGATATAAGGATAAAATTTTGTATGGTGAAATTAGGTAAGATTTCCAACTTTTTGAGACCTATCCGCCTTATTTGTCACTTCCGGTTTCACCGGAAATGTCCCCAATAATCTTTTCTAAATGGACCACCCTGTATGTTTTTACATTTTTGAAATAAAAATCACGTTTGGGATACATTTATACTATTTTGAACAATTTAGTAGGTCTTTTTCAACAAAGAGTCTAACCCAAATTAGATAATAAAGGCTTCCTTTTAGGAAAAATTGATAATTCTTTTAGGGCCTGCAAACGTCATTTTTGACATAAAAATTGAAATATGTCAAGAACGGAGAGACCTAGGTATAGGACATGATACACAAAATAGGCCTAGAACTTTGCGTACAATCCAAAAATGGCCCCCATCAACATTAGTTTCGTAGTGGGACACCCTGTATACATGAGCGAGATTAATAGTGTGTGAAAATATTGTGAAAATATTAATATTAATATATAAGATTAAAACCCACAAATACATTTTGTTAGAATAAGTAGGTACACAATATTAGTACAAGTACAAACGAAAAAACCATTTCCGAGATGTTTAAATGGCTATAAAAGCAAAGTTAGCTCACTTAATATTCTGATTTTATTTTTCCAATACTCAACGACTCGGAAAGAAAAGTTTTTCAGCAGTCGTGGCTCCCTAGATGCCAACTTAAATTATCCTAAAAAATGTTTGAGGTTATGTTTCTTCCTTGAAGTTGATACCATCGTATGCAGAATGAATCCCTGAATAAAAAAATGTAAAAATATACAGGGTGTTCCATTTAAAAAATAGATGTTACGGTCATTTCCGGTGAAACCGGAAGTGTTAGAATCATTTTATTAACATGCATTAATTCAAATTTGTTATTGCAACTGCCAAAATTTCAAAATGATATCTGAAAAAACAAAAAAGTTATAGGGGTGAGCCTAATTTCATTTACACCCGGTATGTACAGGGTGTCAACTCTAATTTTGTCCCCCCTTCTATTTCCTTATTTGTGAAGATATTTTAAAATTTTAAAATGTAGCCTTATAAGACATTTTCCGAATTTTTCAAGTATAATATTCAAAATTACCTAGCGCCAATACATACAGGGTGGTGAAAAAAAGTTGTTTTTTTTAAATGGAACACCCTGTATATTTCTCGACAGGTTTGTAGTATTCTTTGAGCTGATTTCAAAAATGTATAACTGCCTTGAGTTTAGATCAAAATCGGTCGAGATATTCAAGAATAAACATGAGAAACATTTGTTTTAACACTTTCGAGGTGGCTTGGCATTCTGACTTAATTGTTGATTTTTAGCTGTCAAAATAATTGACTGTGAATGTAATTTTTACATTGTTCATATTATATATATATGTATAATGTTTTGTTGTATTTAACTCGAAATTTATCTTTTGTGTAAAAGAAATCAAGCTGCGGCATATAGGGAATTTGTTAGATGACTCCCCAGACTTCGGGTCCCTGCAAAACACACTTTCAAAAATGTGTATAATAAATTTCGAGTAAATCATGGTGGCTTTTGTTTTGTATTTTGTTAAATTATGTGAAGTTTATTTTTCTGTTAATTGTTATTTTTATATTTTCTTGAAAATCTTTTCTTTGTTAATAAAATACATGTTTGATCTTAGAGAGATCTTTAAGTATTTAATATTTATTTCTAAGGAACATTATTTTGACAGCTAAAAGTCAACGATTAAGTCAGAATGCCAAGCCACCTCGAAAGTGTGAAAACACTCATGTTTATCCTTGAATATCTCGTCCGATTTTGATCTAAACTCAAGGGAGTTATACATTTTTGAAATCAGCTCAAAGAGTACTACAAACCTGTCAAGAAATATACAGGGTATTCCATTTAAAAAAATCAACTTTCTTTTCACCATGTATTGGCGCTAGGTAATTTTGAATATTATATTTGAAAAATTCGGTAAATGTCTGATAAGGCTACATTTCAAAATTTTAAAATATCTTCACAAATAAGGAAATAGAGGGGGGGGGGGGGGCAAAATTAGAGTTGACACCCTGTACTTATTTATATCTTTTAGTTGTTTTCACCTATGAAAGAAAACATTTTTAGTCAAAGATTTACACCTCAAAGTTATTAGGGATTTAGTGATATTCATAAATAGTCTCCGGGGGGGTTTGGCTTTGGATTATACGATGAATGGTCAATGTTGAGGTACTGTGCGTTAATTTCCATTTATAAAAACGGTAATCTATCTAGCTTTTTGTCTCTGATACCTTATACATTTCTGACAATTTTACAAGTCATGCATGTTCACATTGGCAGCTTGTACCCCATTCTATTTATTTTTTTTTAATATGCACTAATTTCAGTCGTTCAGAACCAAAATGTATTTTATTTGTTTTTGGTTAGTTTCTTAATGTTCGTAGCCATATTCGCTATTGGGTTGTCAGTGTTATAAATTGCTCTGTCCGGGGTTGTTAGATTTTTTCCACCCTACCTTTTGTAAACTTTTATATTTCACGGATAACAGTGTCTTTCCATTCATATTTCTTGACAAATAAGTTTTTAGGTTTTGTATCTCTGGAAACACCCCTAGGTATAAATTAACCAAGCGCAAAGTAATCAGCATCTAAAACAACAGCGTCAACTGCACATTTTGTAGAGACTAAGTATACGAACAAGGCTTTTAGGTGGAGTTAAGAACTTAAGACACTGAAACATCTTACAATACACAACTTTGCGTTAGCCATAAAAAAAGGAAAAGCACTATATGTATAATATGTTTATTGTAAAAACTTGTTAAAATCATTTACTATAGCGTTGAGTATAGGAATCGTACCTTCCTCAACGCTGTTAGTATAGTAATCAATTGAACGAAATGAAAAACTCATGAGTTATTATTATTTGTTATTTGACTGACATTTTATATTTGAAAATATATTAACAAATTTCCGCTTCATTCATTTCGAATACGTACTGATAAGTTTCATTCAATTTTTGTATTAGATTTAAATGAATTTTTTGTGGTGCCCTTATCAGTCGATGTCTGTCGCTCTAAATGTCTCATTTTTCACCGATTATTGCGATGTAAAATTAAGATATGAGCACCCTTAGAGAACGACCACCCTATTATGTCCGGGTAAAACATGAACATTTTTTACTTATCTTTTGATTGACACTTTTCAATTTATCACCGACAAACCTTAAAAATCTGCATATAAATCGGTTGAGCGCAGAGGCGTAGGAGCTATTTTTACAGCCCAAAGGCATCGTGATTAGCCATCGTAAATATAAGAATAATTTTTGTAAATCACGACCCGAGTTGTTAGTGAATTTGTAAATAACGAATGTTAAGTTTTTTTAAGTTGCTTGTTAAGGGTATGATTCCTTTATATCACGCAGGGAAGAGAACTCTTATGAAAACACTACATTTAAAAACCAACTATATAGATAACTATTCAAGTATATATTCTTTGAAAACATTAATTTTTAACAGTTTTTAAGGGTATTAAAAATGTGACAAATATCGAAAATTTGCATTTTCCCCTGTATATTATGTCTCCAAATCAGAATTTTATATCTAGAAAGTTCTGACTTGTCTAATAATTTTGTCAACACCCGGTATAGGCCGGCGTTATATAAGTCTTAACTTGCGAATCTCAAGCTCGAAATTAAAATAAATGACAGGTAATGCATGCAATAAATAACGAACATTTAAAAATGATCCTAGACTACATAGTGCTCACTCTTCATATTGGGACTATGTTAAAGTTATGTAATTTAAAATCTTAGCATTTTTATACTAATAAATGGTCCTATGCCGCCCTGTTTAATAAAAGAGAAAAGTTAATTGAATGTGGAATTATTTACTGATGAATTTTTTAATTATTATAAACAATTCAAGGAATTGGTGGTGTTCTATAAATATTTACTAATGATACACAATAACGTCATGCGTAGTGAATTAGTGAAATTGTTGTTTGTTTCAAATTGTTTCATTACGTATTTTGTTTGAAATAAAAATAATTATTTACTAAGGTAGACTACTTTAAATGTCATATTTCTGAATCAAGTCATATATTATGTAGATTTATGCAAAATACACAGATTTTAGTAGTGTTTTTGATTTACTTATATTCAACATAAAATTTACTGGGAATAGTTTCGTAATTTTTTTAGGGTGTTATATTTTTATAAATTATTTTATTTGGGTTTTATACAAGCTTAATAATAACAAAAAAAAATATACAATTTATATATTTATATTGATGCTCCACTTCTGAACCTACAAATACAAACTTATTGTCGAATCCTATGAAAACAACTACTTTTTATAACTGTATGTTAATAAAATATTGAATTAAATTAAAAAATTCATGGCGTCCAAGCAAAAAAAAATTGAAATTAAAAAAATATTTAACTTCCTTTATTTATTATTTATTCATTCAATCAAAAAACGATATCCCCATAAAATGTACAAGGTAATCCACTTAACTCCCCCCCTCCCCGCACCCCTCCGTTTCTCTGTTACTGTAGTTACAAAAAAATTATTCTAACAAAAGTTTTTTTTCTAAAGTTTTCGTATAAGACATCAAAATAACAATTGAAAAATGAATGCCGAAGTTATATACCGGGTGTAAACGAATAGTGGGCCACCCTTGTAACTTCCTCGTTTTTAAAGATATCGGGATAGAATTTTGTATGGTGAAATTAGGTAAGATTTCCAACTTTTTGAGACCTATCCGCCATATTTGACACTTCCGGTTTCACCGGAAATATCCCCAATAATCTTTTCTAAATGGACCACCCTGTATGTTTTTACATTTTTAAAATAAAGATCACATTTTGGATACATTTATATTATTTGGAACAATTTATACAGGGTTGCACGAAAAATAATTCGAATTTTAGTTGTCAATCTAAATGGCTGCGAATATGTTAAAATTATTTTTGTTCCAATGTAATTCATATAAAAAATACGAAAACGTCAATATGTCCAATAATACATTATACAGGGTGCTCTAAATTCATTAATATCACATTTTTCAAAATTAATCTCTTTTTAAAATATTATGATATTGGCCACCCGGATATTCAGAAAGCTCTATTTAGTAGCGGTTAAACGGTACCAAAAGTTCCGTAATGTGTAATCGTTACCGGCAGGAATGACAATTTTTTCTTAAGAAATTTATGATTTTTATCTTAACTTCAATTAAATTTTGATCAACCCTGTATATTTGTGTTAATATTTTATGATATGCAACAAGAATGAGTCAGAGGCCCATTCTGATTAACACAAATATACAGGGTTGATCAAAACTTAATTGAACTTCGATATAAATCATAAATTTCTTAAGAAAAATTGTCATTTCTGCCGGTAACGATTACTCATTACGGAACTATTGGTACCGTTTAACCCTTACTAAATAGAGCTTTCTGAATATCCGGGTGGCCCTTATCATAATATTTTTTAAAAAAGAGTTATTTTGAAAAATGTAAAATTAATGAGTTTAGAGCACCTTGTTTAATGTATTATTGGACATATTGACGTTTTCGTATTTTTTATATGAATTACATTGGAACAAAAATAATTTTAACATATTCGCAGCCATCTAGATTGACAACTAAAATTCGAATTATTTTTCTTGCGACCCTGCATAAATTGTTCAAAATAGTATAAATGTATCCAAAATGTGATCTTTATTTCAAAAATGTAAAAACATACAGGGTGGTCCATTTAGAAAACACTATTGGGGCCATTTCCGGTGAAACCGGAAGTGACAAATATGGCGGATAGGTCTTAAAAAGTTGGAAATCTTACCTAATTTCACCATACAAAAATTTATCGTGATATCTTTAAATACGAGGAAGTTACAGGGGTGGCCCACTATTCGTTTACACCCGGTATAACTTCGGCATTTATTTTTCAATTGTTTTTTTGATGTCCTATTTAAAAACTTTAAAAAAAGCCCTACAACTTTTATCATAATATATTTTTTTAACTACAGAAATAACAGAGAAACGTGGGGAAAGTTAAGTGGATCACCCAGTACATGCTCTTTCATTCTTATTGGAAATCATCAGGAGAATAGTACGAATTAACGATTCACTTATATAAAGATGTAAATTGCATCAATTGAGAACGTAAAATATATATTTAGTTTAATTTGACTTTGACATTGACGTTAAAAAAAATATATTTCATAGTAACCATGACAAGTATCATTCACTCTAAGATTAAGGCCTATCCCCTCGTAATTTTTTACAAATTACTCTACTTTTTTTACTTGATACATATTGTTTATGAATAATTTAATTTAGGTTCTATATAAGCTTAATAGTAATAAAATCATATCCAATTTGATATATTTATATTGATGCTCTACTTCTGAACACACAAATATAAAATCAGTTGGACGTAAAAATTATTGAAACAACTTTAGAACGCAATTATTGTTGAATCCTATAAAAACAACTACTTTTTATAACTATATGTTAATAAAATATTGAATTAAATAACAGAATTATTTGACTTTGACAATCATTACAAAGGGAGGAAATAAATAGCAGTAATCTCAAATTATTCAAATCTTATGGACTGGCAGTCATTACAAAAAAAACCTTAAAATTTGTTGATGGGTTAAAATTTCTTGAAGCTTAAAGTTGAGCTGGTCTGGGCAAAACCGAAATTTGATTGGCTCCTATGCAGACACCTTCTTACCCTTTTAGTTACACATGAGGGCGTGTATTGTTCTATATACGAAAAAATCAGAAGAAAATATTGTAGGGAGGATTTTTTTGGTCTTTCCTCATGAAGATAATTAAATTGAATTTCAAAACAGTGCAACTATAAAAATAAGGTTTTTAAAAAACGGTTTGAAATTTGTCAATTTCAGTGTGTCTATGTTTATTTATTAACATAGAACTAAAACAATTATTCCCCACAACAATACATCCACCATACATTAGCAGGTTAACTAATTTTTCACCAGTTTAATATGTGCTTAAGATCTTTGTTGTATTAAAATATGAATCTTAATGGCATATTTGGTTCTATGCAAAATAATATTTGCATACAATCGGAACTTTATACCACGGGGCATTTGAACAGATTGATGGCAACCCACAAAATACATATATGCAAACATTATCTGATATCTACATTCTTTATTTTTACCGCGTGTAATATTCATCTACAATCAATAAGAAATCTATTCAAAAACATTATAATTATGTGTATGTAAAACTACAATAAAAAATTAATTATAAATTTCATTTTTATTTTTAACTGTTCAATATTCGAATATTTAAAATGGCGCCGTTAATTATTAATTCTTAGACAGTAAAAGTCTGTTTTCATCATAAATTCATTATGCTATCACGTTTCAAACGTATCAGTAAAGAAAAGTAGGTAACACTTTAATTGTCGAATTAGTAAACCGATTAAAAATTGATTAAAATATAATAAGTTAAATTAATTGTAAATTATTTACCTATTACGAAATTGAATTGTTTATATATACATTATCATGGTTTATATTAGATTGATTAGCCATTTCTCCAATTAAGTTTTGTCGCTACAAAAGTCGGTCCTGTAAAATCCAGTACGCATTCCAAAATAGCCACCCTTCGTAGAATCACTGGTCTATTATCCCTATATTTATCTTTTTAGTCACTAATTAATTGTCGAAATTGTTCATCTTGTTAACTGTATCTAATACGTTTCCGCCTGTTATCTCAATATGACGTGTTCATTCTAATAGAAAACAAAACAATAGGTAATCTTAAATCAGCCAGTCGTTAGAGTAGTTTATGTGATAGATTTCTCACCTATCTAACAGGTGGGTTTTTGGAAAAAAACAAATTAAATAAAGACCTAGAGGTTTATTCACAAACCTCTAGATACTATTTGACAACAAAAATGCATCAAAATCATGAAAATATTTTAATAACTTTTTGCTAGAGCTAGAGCTAGGGCATCAAATGATTAAAGTTGATTATGACCAAATAACAATATCTATCTGGAAATCAATAGTAAGTCCAGTTCGTGGTCCTACATTGCGAGGTGTGCTTTGAATTAGATGGTCGATGTCTTCCTGGTATTCTGTCTTAAACGATCTGATTTTCTAGTAGCAAGCGTTGAAGGTCCTTTGGTGAAACTCTAGAAGGGGGTTAGACTGATGAACCCCTTGGCAATGAGAGCAGTAGGGGGTTCGGCACGTTCCTGTTCAAAAGAGTGTTTAGAATCTTTGAAGATACATTAAAACGCAATGGGTTCCATGTTTCTGTCGAGTAAACCAAGGAAACGATGGGGAAGACGCACGGAATCAGAAATAAGTTGGAGAAGAACACCTACGGACAAGAATTTTTGGAGACGACAGCTAAGGGAGGTCCAGGCTCGACTTGGGCTGTAGGACCGTAGAGGAAGAAGAAGAAGACTAAGGGGGACCAGCTTCATAAAAACTAAATATCTGACCTTTCTCCACATCAATGGCGGAACCAATATGAACCAATAAATGGAATTTGGATTTATCATCAAACACAATCCGATTTTGTTTCCTTTTTGAGCGTTCGACTGCTCGGATAATCTTTCGTGGTATACACATATCACTAACAGATACATCTTGGTTTGAAACATCGCTCACGAAATTGATGAGCTGCTACTAAAACGACACTAAAAATTTTATACTTAGTTCAAAATCGAGCTTTAAGAATGGTCGGATGCAGTTCTTACAAGCTTGATAACCACTTTGAAACATCATTGGTGACTTTGGTCTTGATATTTTCATCGAAATAGCTCTGAAGTAGTTGCGTTACAAATACCACCACTACTCGTGTCACTAGACAAGATGTAGCAACTCATTCCTTTATCCTAAAGCTCCATAACTGTCACACATCAGTCATCTTTGTTACCACGAACAACAAAGTTATGGAATTGCTTACCCGATAATGCCTTCTCTGAATCCTTAATCTACTCAGGAGTTTGGCCATAATGAATAGATACCTTTTCCAACAAAATGACGTTTATAAATGTCGTATAAATCCAGAAATTTGAAAGTGCTCCATTTTATTTTCGTGCTGTTTTTTGAGTTATAAACAATACAATCTTGCCTCTATTAAATAAATCGAATCATCATTTTTCTTATCCCTTTTGTAACGGGAAGGGTTTGACCGAGTGTGTTTCAAATAAATCTGCTGGGAGGGTTTTTCATTATGTTCCTAAAGACCTTATTGACAAGCGTAGTCTTTAACAAGTACACACACAGACGTTGTAATAAGAACGTCCTAAATAAATAACACACATTTTGACATGTTCTAATAAATATAGAGGAGGCACTTAACATATAAGAACAATAAAAAACCCGCCCTCAAGAACTTGTATTTCTTTGTTAGTTAACTTACTTTTACTTTTAAGCGTAAGTTAATTGAAATAATTTATTTATGTGGTACATAGTACACACAATTTATTTAAATTTATTGTGTAATATAACAAAAATAATAAGTGGTATTGTTACAGAACGAGCAATCATACAAATATACAGTTAAATGGTGAGTCGCGTGGCGTCGAACATAAAAAGTTTTCGTATAATGTCTGGTCACTTATTTATCGGGAAAAACAAACTTTTTTATAATTTAAGTATGAACAGGGACGGAGATATCGGGAATCTAGGGGTGCGAGCTTGGCAAGTAGTTTTCCTTATACCTCATAATATCTCGTTAATCAAGTCCTAAATTAAAATTTTATAAGAGTAAGAAAAGTTAGAGAAATAAGTATTTAATCTGAAAATAAATATCTAGAGGCCATAGGCGACCGCGTGAAAAAGTTGTGGGGGTTAATGGGTACAACAATCCCCCTATTTTAACTTTTTTAACCATAATTACACAAAAAGTGTATCTGTAGGTATAAGATAAAAGTCTGTGCAAAATCTCAGGTAAATTTAAAAAAATATCAGAATTATTAGTAAAAATAATCTTCAAAATTTAAACTTTAACACCCTATATAAGGAAAACCATGCGCCAAAATAAAAAATTACACCATAAGAATCGCATTATTTTCATCCAAAGAATCTGTGGTTAATTGCTTGACCTCCTTTTCCTTAACACCCTTTATAATAATTTTTGGGTAATAGTAATTTTTATTAGCATTAAAAACGCTTATAAAATAATTATAGAAATATGTCATTTTATAAACCCTTTATAATACTCTTTTATTAGGAGATCGGAGCCTTGTTTAAAAAACAATTTAATCTTCCATTTATATTTTATAATTATTGATATTACTCTAATAGAATCACTAGCGGATCCAAGGGGGGCCTTGAAGAGTCTGAAGATTAAGAAATTAGTTTTATTATTATACAGGGTGGTCCGAATTTAAATCGGTAAACTTCGCCAGCGGATACTACTCCTAAAAATAATAACTTTTTGTCATATAAACATACAGGGTGGAACAAAAGTATCAAATAATGGATTTAACTTTGTTATCTGCAAAGTTACAAAAAAATGTTCAATATAAAAGTTGTTTTGTTCTTTACCATGCATGTTTTGAGTTTTTTAGTTTGTTGATATCTTTTTCTGGTTTGTTCCTATGGCAACCAATTTTTTCTTTTTAAATGGCACCCATATTTTTTTTTTTGTTAATTTGAAACAAGCATATTTTTCTCTATTCAGTCACAAAATTTTGCAATTTTTCGAAAAAAAATAAGCGAGAAAACAAACATTTATTACGACTCACTCGTCGCCTCTTAATAAAGGAAAACACAAACATTACTTTTGGTAAAGAATGCCATGGAAGTAGAGGACAATTAAATTTTTACAAACAAACAACTAAATTTTAGTGTTGTAATGTTGTGAAATTAATTAATTTAGTTTCGATTGAGTCGTAATAATTTTTTTTTTCACACTTATTTTATTTCCAAAAATTGCAAAATTTTATGACTGAATAGAGAAAAATATGCTTGTTTCAAATTGACAAAAAAAAATTATGGGTGCCATTTAAAAAGAAAAAGTTGGTTGCCATAGGAACAAACCAGAAGAAGATATCAACAATATGAAGAAAATAGTTTTACACCTCATATGTATATAAAGCATTCACAGGCCTTTTAGGCCCATTGCTTGGTAAAAACCTTTCCATTTCTTCCTATCTTTTGCTAACATCCTCCAGTCCATGCATTGTTTTTCCTTATATCCTCCAAAACAGCCTCTCTCCATTCCCTCCTCGGTCTGCCTCTCCTTATTTTTCTGGTATTTTCCAGCCTACGTATTTTACACTTCTGTCGTCTTCCATTCTCTCGAGATGACCTGGCCACTGTAGTCTACGGACTTTGATGAATTTTGCTATGTTAGGTTCTTGATATAAATCATAAACTTCTGCTTCGGTTCTTCGTTCCCAAATGTCTTCAACCGTTCCACCGAATATTCTTCGTAGGATCTTCCGTTCCCAAATGTCCTCAACCTTCTTTCCACCGAATATTCTTCGTAGGATCTTCCGTTCCCAAGCTTCTAATTTTAACTGCACCGTTTTATTCATTGTCCATGTCTCACTGCCGTATGTCAGCGTTGATCTTAAGATAGTCTTGTATATCCTTATCTTTGCTTTCCACGATAGTTCCTTCGACACTAATTCTGTTGAATCTTCCTGCGCATCTGTGATTCTTTGCTATTCTCAAGTTTATTTATTTTCCTCTGCACTTGTTATTTCTCAGAGTTCCTAGATAGACGTAATCTTCTACTTCTTCAATTTTTAGCATATCGCCGTTCCCTGTTTGCACCGTAAGTGTTTTCCTATCCTAGCTTGTTTTTAAATTCCATTCCATGCATTCCATTTGCATTATTTCCTGGACTTCTATTATTTTTCAATGCTAGTATGATTTCTTCTACTTCTTCTTTCAGCAGGTCTGGCGTATCCTCCTCGTTTAACCTCCTTTCCTCGTAGTATTCCAGCTCTATCTTTGTTCCTGTGTTTAATAATTCCTCAGAATATTGATTCCATCTTCTACAAATTTGCTCTTCATCTCCCGGTAAGTTTCCATCCTCATCTTTGTAGAAGACTGCTCGACTTTGGTATGAGATTCCTTACGTTCTTATAGAAATTCTTTATTCCTCTTTTCTGATATTTTCCTTCTATACTTTTCACTTCCTCTTCCATGGATTTTCTTTTCAGTGTCCTACACATACATTTTACTCTCTCCCTCTGTTCGAGATATTTACTTTTTTATATCCTTTTCTGTTTGTAGCCCAGGGTCGATCTGAAGATTTATATAGGCAACCTTGAACAAATTAGAGACAAGCTGAAATTTGGTATATAAGTTTGTATTGGGATCCTTAAAATACCACCAAACCCCACCGGTAATCCGCCGTGCCTGTCACCCCTAAACAACCCCCGAAAGGGGTGAAAATCGGGCTTTTTTTAGTTTTTTTTGGCAATATTTTAAAAACAAAGCTATATACGAAAAAATATGAAGACAGAAAAATTAAAGAGTATAAAATTTCCTATAAAATTACGTTTAGCAGATATATTTTGCTTTACCAGTGGCGGAGTTATGATATTTTTAATAACTGGGTATTTTGTAAAAATACTCCCTAGCCATTACTTATTGGATTTTGACATTAAATATACATAACAATATATATGGGTATTTTGGTAATTACATTTAATACATCCTTAAGTCAATAAATTAGAAATTAAAAGTATACCAGTGGAGTAGGTACTATATTTCTAATTTCATGCATCATTTTGTATTAGCTAATAGAACTTTAACATTTTACGTTCCTATTAAATGTAACAAAATAATTATTTTAAATATCCTTGGAATTTCTGTTAGAAATTGAGAGGAATTATTTTTATATTAATAATATTTAGGACATAATACCGCATAGCCCAGGGTCGATCTGAAGCTTTATATAGGAAACCATGAATAAATTAGAGACAAGCTTAAATTTGGTTATATAAGTTTGTATTGGGGTCCTTAAAATACCACCAAACCCCACCGGTAATCTGCCGTGCCTGTCACCCCTAAACAACCCCCGAAAGGGGTGAAAATCGGACTTTTTTTAGTTTTTGGGCAATATCTTAAAAACAAATCTATATACGAAAAAATATGAAGACAGAAAAATTAAAGAGTATACAATTTCCTATAAAGTTACGTTTAGCAAATATATTTTGCTTTACCAGTGGTGGAGTTATCGTGTTGTAAATTCCAGTATATTTTAACAAAATACACATTTCCCACAAAATAATTACGTTACATTAATATATTTTATTTTTAGTCTTTTACACCAAAACAGATTAAAACTATAATAATACATAAAATATGAGTTTTTTATGTAGTAAGTAGCACAGTTGCTTTTTCTTAAATAAACTAAAATACTTACAGGTTATGTTTAAGTAAATGAATGTTTTTAATTACTTATCCAATATATTTTATCTGCATGTTGAGATGTCGACTACCGCCTGTAAATCCTCAACTTCCCTATTAAAACAGATTACGACATGAGCATGCACTTTTGCAACCACCTGATGAAGAGTTGCAAAAAATTTGTTTAAGGAACCCTTTGGGGTCTATATATCTTGATCCATCTGGACTGGAGAGATTCCGGAATCACTAGAAATCCACCCCAGTCCTGGAGTGGTAAGCTATTATTCAACAATGCTTGAACCTAAAAGTAAATCATACATGTAAATAAAATATGTACCTATGTAGAGTTGCTGGATGAAATGTCCTATATGCGGTACTGAGCTGCATTTATGATCGGTGGAAGTGAAGCCAGATTAAAATATTTATTTAAACTTTGCTTTGCTACATACTGCTGGTAGAGAATGTATCTGACGTTATTCAAATCGGTACTTGTTCTATTTTTGACGTATACGGAAATTAAAAATGTCGAAATAAAGGTCCTCAATCTGTCTTTGGATATATTTGGATTGTAAAATTCTTCAAGAAGGTCAACCAACTTCTTCTTTTTCACAGTATTGACCAAATTAATTTTTCCCCTGGTAAACAGGCCAGATGTAGTATCACATCCGGAAATAGCGTGCATGGCAATAATAATAATATTAATAGACGTCTTTATTGATGGGCGAAGTTTAGTACAAAATACTATTCTTACACTTTATTTATGTATTTATTTAACATTTATTAAAGGTCCCAACTTATGCTGCAACTTTGAAGTATTAGTAATTTTATTTGGTTTCGAACTTCCTCCTGGACGTAGCACATACAAATTTTGTTTAGCGTAATGGAGTCGTATCGAAAATATACGAATAGAGCATACATACAGGGGCGAATGGCGACGCGGAAAACTACTCAGTTGCCTTGACATGCGGTATATGTCCTTAATATTATTAATATAAAAATAATTCCTCTCAATTCGTAACAAAAATTCACGGATATTTAAAATAATTATTTTGTTACATTTAATAGGCACGTAAAATGTTAAAGTTCTATTAGCTAATACAAAATAATGTATGAAATTAAAATATAGTACTCCACTGGTATGTTTTTTATTTCTAATTTATTAATGTAAGAATGTATTAAATGTATTTACCAAAATATCCATATACATTGTTGTATATTTGATGTCAAAATCCAATAAGTAAAGGCTAGAGAATATTTTAACAAAATACCCAATTTTTAAAAATATCATAACTCCGCCACTGGTAAAGCAAAATTTATCTGCTAAACGCAATTTTATAGGACATTTTATGCCCTTTAATTTTTCTATCTTCATATTTTTTCTTATATAGCTTTGTTTTTAAGATATTGCCAAATAACTAGAAAAAGTCCGATTTTTACCCCTTTCGGGGGTTGTTTAGGGGTGACAGGCACGGCGGATTACCGGTGGGGTTTGGTGGTATTTTAAGGACCCCAATACAAACTTATATACCAAATTTCAGCTTGTCTCTAATTTGTTCATGGTTTGACTGGATCGACCCTGGGCTATTGTGTCTGCAGCACACATTGTCTTAGTCGTGTTTTAATTTTCAGTTCATTTTTACATTTCTCATTTATCCATCCCATTTTCTTGTGCTTGCTACTTGTTAAATTATATTTGGTCTTTACTTTCCACCTTTCTTATATTCCCTCTCCATTTTGAGTGCCATTATTGTCTATTATATACTTCTTTAATATTTTTCCTGTAGTTCGTTGCCAATGTTTTCTTTTACCAATCTTCCATATTATATATTTCTTCAATTGTATTCCTCTTTTTTCTATTTTTGCCTTAACTAAAAAGTAGTCAGAATCGGCTTATGCATCCCTAAATATTTGTGCATAGTATTTCCAAAAATTTTAAAACATTTTAATGCAAAAAATTTCGCATTCGCCATATTCACATAGTTTTGATCAAGTTCTCATTCTGATTATTTTTCTTCTTATTTTTCTTAAGCTGATTAATAAATTGTAAATTTTTAATGCTGTTTGCATACGTTTCCCGATGTGCGGTGCTTTTCACTTTTGTTGATACAAGACAATGAAAGTTAAATCAAGGAAGACAAATTGCCTTAAATAATCCTGAATTGGCATGCGACTTATCATAGTGGTTTTTGTCAAGTAATAGAATAATTGGTCTAATTTGACGTAGTTAAAGTGCGGCGTCACGTACTTGAGATGGTGTAAAAGTATCGTAAGACCTTAATTATGTACTCATGTATCATGTACTATTAAAATAAATGCCCATTAGACTTTGTAGATACAAGGGGTGATAGAAATTTAATCAGCCATAAAGGAAGCTTAGGGCATGTTTTTTATTTAGTATTGTAAGTTATCGTACTTTTCCAACAATTCGATATGGGAGGTCATACCTTTGGGGTACCAATGCGTTTTCACTTAAGCACAAATTTCAATTATTTTGATTTGTTCAGATGTTTAGTTATTCAAATTACTTGTGTTATAAGCATTATCTTTTATTTATTGGCGGTTAGTGGTGATAATTTTAAAAAACAAACCGGGCTATCCAAAATTACACTAATAAGCTGTCATAATTGATTGCCGAACCAATTATTGTAATGAACGAGAGCTTGAAACATAAAAGAATAACAGTAATAGAAAATAAACATAAACAACGGTAAAAGACAAAGGTTAATCTGAAAATTTGATGGTCTCGGTGTTGATTTATGCATTTTACAATTTAGGAAATTAAATATATTCTAATATCGACCCGTGCTTACTATTTTATTATTTACAGTTCAGTAAAAATTAAAGTACTTCTTACTTTGTTATTTAATGTGACTAAACGTGACTGTATTCTCGCTACTCCACAAGCACAATGGGCAGTGATATTAACATAAACAATAAATACTGTTGTTACTTCTTGGCTTAACGAATTTCCATCGCTTTGTCACAAATATACTATTAGTCATGGCAAGGGTTACTACATATAGAAATAAACTGATGTTCAAAATAAACTTTCCACTCGAGAATTTCATATAGGCTCGATCATTATGATTTTGGCATTTTTTGATTATGAAAATTTTCTGCTCCGACAAAAAAATATTTTTCTGAAATTGGAGAATTCGCTTTTAAAAAGCAACAAAATCAGTTTTTGCGAATTTTTTGATGGGTAATGTTGCTAATGCTAATGTTTTTTGAGTTTTTTTCATTGGAGTCGAAAAACCCGACTGTGTAATAATTCACACCACAGATGTTAAAATCGTTCCACGTCTACTGACGACAACGGACAGCAAGAAAAAGTATCTCTGCATGAGCTATATAGCTCTTGAGCCGCTAAGAAACTGACATCGTCTGAGGATTTTTTTTGCATATTCTGCATATTCAAAAAATATTTTCAGTTATATAGGGTGTTCCATTTAGGCTGGGTAGTAACTAGTAACCAACTTTGTTAAGTTAAATGGAACACCCTATACCGGGTGTAAACGAATAGTGGGCCACCCCTGTAACTTCCTTGTTTTTAAAGATATCAGGATAAAATTTTATATGGTGAAATTAGGTAAGATTTCCAACTTTTTGAGACCTATCTGCCATATTCGTCACTTCCGGTTTCACCGGGAATGGCCCCAATAGTCTTTTCTAAATGGACCACCCTGTATGTTTTTACATTTTTTAAATAAAGATTACATTTTGGATACATTTATACTATTTTGAACAATTTATACAGGGTTGCACGAAAAATAATTCGAATTTTAGTTGTCAATCTAGATGGCTGCGAATATGTTAAAATTATTTTTGTTCCGATGTAATTCATATACAAAATACGAAAACGTCAATATGTCCAATAATACATCATACAGGGTGCTCTAAACTCATTAAAATCACATTTTTCAAAATAACTCTTTTTTTTTAAATACTATGATATGGGCCACCCGGATATTCAGAAAGCTCTATTTAGTAGGGGTTAAACGGTACCAAAAATTACGTAATGTGTAATCGTTACCGGTAGGAATGACAATTTTTATTAAGAAATTTGTGATTTATATCGAAGTCCAATTAAATTTTGATCAACCCTGTATATTTGACCCACCCTGTATATTGAAGTCAATAATAAACACGAAATATTGTTTTATAAGAAATATTGACGTTTGCTTATAAATTATTAGTTTAGCGCTTCTACTAAATTTGTATAAAGTCTTTTCAAAATAAATATATTGTAACAAAAATAAATAGTTTCCTGCTGGCATTATTTGTAAACTGTTCTCTAATTAATAAAAATTATGGTTTTCCAGATCAAACGTATAAATCGATAAATTTCTAATACATACTTAGATCGCCTAAAACAAGTCACCGAGCAACTTTTGATCGTAGGTTTTAATCTCATATTAAAACAGTTTAAATGCATTTTTATCTAGAACTCATTTAATCGTTAACAGGCTAACTACAAATTACAATTAAAAAACGTTTCCTATCAATTTCTCTATCGTATATCAAACTCATTCAAGTTTTAATTGTAACAAAAAAAAACGAAGTTGATACGCTACACATATGTATAGGAAGTGAAATATTGTCCCGATGACATCACCTTCTTGTCTTGTCGTACACAATTCTTAAATTTTTTCTCACTAAATTTATGTTCAATAAATTTCATAGTTATTATACAAACTTTGGGTGCGATATCCCCGAAATGAAAAAAATATTTTCGTTCCCAACGTAATATATTTAGACTGGATTTAAATAGATTTTTAAATACTTCCTGGTGAATATTTTACATAGAATATATTTTGTGATACATTTTTCGTTTGTTGTAAGTCCGTTTGTTTTTGTACTGCTAATAACAGTGCGTGTTCTAAAAATGTTAAATTTATTTCTTCAATAAAGGGGCTTTCAAAAGACGTGCTTTTATAAATAGGTTTTGTCCTACTGACGTTTCGCAAGTAGAATTTTCAAACGCAAAATAATCAAAAGCCACTAGGTACTTCCCACTTGGAGTAAAGGAAGTGATCACATCCTATACACAGCACGGGAAATTTTAAAACGTATTTTTTTAACCCAGATGCAACAGAAGTTTGAAGCGTCATGGCAACCTAGTTGAAAATAACCGTGACAACTATTAGTGCATTTCTTTAAAAAATCTGGACCAAAAAATCCAAGTAAAACTTAAAATGAGCCATTAAATGAACACTTTAAGACTTATTTGCCAATAATATTCGCTTTGAAGATCTAGTGTAGAAAACCACTGTGAGCCAGCTAGTGTACAGGGTCAGTGAAATTCGATGCTCACCATTGGAATCTCGGAAACGTTAAGAGATGGTAATTAGGTTAAATAGTTGCGCAATTTTATACCCAATAATATGCCGTGTTGAAATTAAGAATATCTTATTTGGTTTTTGAGATATTTGAAGAAAAACAAAACTTTGAGTTTTCATTTTTGATTTCTTCTAGCTTTGTTTGAAGAGATATCAAAAAACTGAAGCAACTTTTCCAGCTCTACAACATAGAGTTAAAATATTTTGAATAGAACGCTTCGTCAGATCGGGGCCACCTTCAACTTTCTATCAAATACTGACCTGATATTGCTTTTCCTTAATTCATTAGTAATTTTCATCCTGACTCCAACGACATATGACACTCGTTGATTTGAACAATATTTTCAGTTCCAAAACTTAAATTAAGTCTTTAAGCGATTAAATCCATTCATTACAGCCCTGTTTTTGAATTACTTTTTTTCATCTATTTTATAAGTTATACTTCTGATTTAATATTATTGGATATAAAACTGAGCAACTTCAACCCCATTTAACCACTCTCTATCTCTTACCTTTCCGAGATCCCAATGGTGAGCATCGAATTTGACTCACCCTGTACTTAAACTGTCGTCAATTCATGACAATGGGTCGTTCTGTCTTTTCTTGTGACAACAATCAACTTTTGGTAATCAAAACTTTAAGTTGCATCTTGCATTCATATTTACGGTAACAACATTGCTGATGAAAACCTACTTGACTTCTCACTGACTCCATCTTGCTTTGTATGATTTTAGCATCCTCCTTTGAATTGTTAAACAAATCCTCATAGGTAATTGACGACTAGGAATTGTGAATTGACCAGTATTTATCATATGTTGAACTATATGAACCATAATAAGTTTGTAAAGGAAATTATTTCCCCTTTTTGAAAACCACCAATTGGAAATTTAAATTAACCACTGGAATTGGAAGGTTGTCCTAAATCCTTACCAAGATAACATTGTCTTCAAAGTTAATTAATTCATCTTTTTCAACGGGGCCGATGTGATATCCTTTACGCTTTTCGTCCAGCACTGCTTCGTTTAATTGCTGTGTGCTCAAGAAACTTGACTGTAATCGAAGGTAGTAGCCTGATTTTGCAAAATTCTTCACTTGCTATTGCGTGCATCTTTGAAGCTTGTGTTCCTACATGAATAATTATTGATGAACGAACAATCCATTTTGCAATATATTTAATTTCAATACCTTTATGAATCCTGGTTGCATAATTAAATATGTGGCTCCTGTGTCAATATTAAAGACATAATCCCCATCAACTACTATTCTGAACTTAAAGTAGTTGGGAATTTTAATTTCTCTGACCAGCTCGCTCCAATTTTCTGCTGCATCTTCTCAATCAATGTAGAATCATCGAGAAACATCTTTTGAATCCCAGCCAATACGCTTTGAATTGTCTATCCACCTGGAGACCTCTATATTTACAACTCGAATCCTTTGGTTTAAATATGACGTAATAATAAAAGTGGTCGCTGGTTTCCGTTTTATTTTAATTGTTGTAGCTACGTCAGTGTTACTTTCACTAGTTTCTTCCTTGATGCGAATACGTAATCGACTTTGCCTTTAAGTTTTTAAGAGACTGAGAAGATGACTTCATATTGTTCTTGATGTTTTCGTTCTTGGTCTTTTTTTATCTTCTTAACGTTTTTAGTTTGGTATATTATAATTTTGTCCATCATTTTTCTTAATCCCTCTTTCTCTTCTTAGTGATTTCGTTCTGCTATTGTTTTTAATCTTGGTGTTTCCGTTCTTGTTCTGTTTTACGCTCTTCTGTTCGTTACAACAATGTTCCAAATATGTTTTGTGTTTGTTTATCCGCCATTTTTCCTCTAATACGCAACCTCATCAATAATTAAAACTGAACCGATTGTTCTAGAACTTGACGAAACGAAATTCTGTATTTGGTGCCATTTTATATGAACTTAATGACTAATTTTATCGTTTTTATCAATTTTGGATTCTTAACCATATCTTAGTTCTAATATAGTTTCTAATGTCTTCTTGTACCAACAGAATCGTTTGCAGCAGCTTCAAAGCTTGTTCTCTAAATTGATAAAACTAATGTTGCTTTCTCCTCATCTTTTCAGTTATTGAAATCCTTGGCCACCTCTAATTGTCTTTAATGTCTTTTATATGTTGACCATGAACTTTGACCATTGAAGAAAGGTGAAGGTATTCTAGAGCTGTACGGTAATCAACTGATCTTATCTTTTATTTTAATTGCTACGTCATCATTATCTTCAATGGCTGAAACAATTAAGCGTTCTTTCTTTTTTGTAAAAAGTGATTTGACAATAATAGAACGGGGATTTACACGTACGTTTTCAAAAAATGTACCGACTTTAACCTGAAAATTGGCATAATAATCAAATGTGTGTGAGTTTGCGTAACCTGACTATGTCGTCTTTGATATCGTCTTTTTCGTCACCGTTGAGAGCTCCTCAGGTTTATTTCTTTTTGTAAACCATGTTCATCAGCACCGTCATCTTCCTCTAGATCGTCTATGATTACAGAATCGACAGCAACCTCCTCTTGACTTTAAAGTATTTGATCTTGACTTCTGCTGATAGAATCTAGTCAGATCTTGAAACTCTCATATTTCACTGCCAAATCTGAGAGTGAACTAAATTTTTACTTTGTAGAATCATTAAAATGAGTTGTTTTCTATAGACATGCAGACACTAGATTAACCTCTGAGAAGTAAAGAAGTGCATTTTTTCAACTCAGCGAAACATTATTTCGCTTCGGGTGGTCGATATTGATTTTGATGTTAATTGCAGATTAAAGCTGAGTTTAGATTAGATACGATCGACAGGGTCCAGTTAATATCTGTTGTAGTGTATGTTAATAATTTATTTTCAAACTAAAACATCTGAATACTAGTATCATTTGCGTTAACATTCCAATTAAAATTCAAGCAGAAAGTGAAGATTATTGTACCAGCGTTGTAATGTAAGAAACTTCCATCTAAGTAAACTTCATGAATTTATTCATTAGAGTTAATCAGTGACGTTGTAGCTAATTAATTAAAACATAATATCTTAAAATAAAAGTGTACTACTCGACCGTTAATTAATCCAAGAATACTTTAATTTTAACGCAGTTTCTGCGAAGGATATTCTAAGACCAAACGGTTACCCGGAAACAGCCATTTGGAAGACTCGTTCTGGATTAATTTATATTTTAATAGGAACTGTTGCGTTTAGTAAGTAGTTTATTTTCTAAAATTTACATGAAATAAAAGTGAGAAGATGTAATTTGCCGTATCAATGTTTCATACAACAAAAATTGTTTTGCCTAAAGACAGTATTTATTATAACTGCTGGTAATGGTGATAATGAATATTGTATAAATTTAAATTATTTAGATATTAATGATGATAAATACGGTAGGAATAAATATTCCTGATAATCTTCATATTTAGCAAAATTGCACGGGCAGTTAATCGAAACATAATAGGATTTGATATGGATAGATTCCTATTAATCGTCTATGCTTCCAGTGGCGCACTAGGGTACGAAAAATAATATTTGACAAAGATCAAGGAAGCGGTCCTTTTTAATAATTCCTCCTTAACCTATAAACCATAATTTCTATGCAACCTTGTGTATTTTTGCTTCACTCTATCATTGACAGAAACAATGCTATATTTGGAAGTATCTCGAACTACTTAAAAATTGATCTATTTAATATTTTTGAGAATGGAACACGATTTCTTTCGTATAGCAATCGATTTCACGTTGTAAATTATTACCCAGTATAAACAATTTACTAATTCTCCCTTTAAGATACATTTCTACATTCCAACTGTTCTTATTTTGAAATGTTTATTATGAGTGTTTGTGTATGCATCATAATCTTATGTCAGTATCTCTATTAAAATATTATAATGTTCAAGATATTCCTGCGAACGCGCTCATGGTGTCATATCATTAGTTACTCATGTCTACAAATTATATTTATACAATAAACGTATGCAAAATACGATACAATAGATTAAACGTTATGACTTGGTCACAAACACTCGCAGTTGATAATAGTAATAATTAATATAATTCACATCTTCTTGGAACTCACCCGTGGAAGATGAATATTTCTTAGCTGCACTGAGCTAACGCATAATTTATTACATTCTGTACCGTGGGCAGACATAAACATAAAGTAGTTATGTCACAGAAAACTATTAACCTGTGTAATCCCAAGGATACTTTTGCTTTCAATAGGAAACCTCACAAGGTCTGAAAACGAAAGAGTTTTAACAAATTAAAAAGCTCTCGAAACTAAATGAGGTGCCATATTTGGTGATAACTTGTTAACTGATTTTATGTGTTGGCATAAGGTATAAGCAGCCAGTCAGTTATAATAAAAGTTATGAATTATTTTTGTTATAATCAATCATCGTAGATAAACATTGAGGAGAAACATTTTCTAAACAAAGAACGCCCAAGTAAGGAAAAATGCATTGCCTTACTCTGCATATCTAAAGAAATTGAGACTGTCATCAACACGCTGAAATTATAAGGTCGGTAATTACGTCGTGGTTGATGGATCTTCACCAGTTCTGGTGTTCTGGTGTTCAGCAAGGATTTGTTATAGCTTCAGTTTTGTTTTTTCTTCTCGTTAAAGCCTCGATTCTGCAACGTATAATTCTGCACGATTTCGCTAATCAACTTTTTTTTAACCAACTCCATCCTTGACAGACCACAGCGGCTCCCCCATTCTCCCACTAAGTTTAAAATTCAGCTTTGTCGATAATCCGAGTGCCTCTCTATATTATTGTTAAATTTGGGCTTCTAGACGAGTTAGCATAAGCTCATTAATTAACTTCCTATCTTCTATCAATACTACTCGTAGATTCATATACGACACTTTATGCTGATTTAAATAATCATGATCTTCCACGCCAATCACTAACCGATGAGAAGATTTGTTATTTATACTCAATTCCTACTTTGCTGTGCATCCACTTCATGAGTTCTCGTTCTTGGACGATCGTGGAGGTGTCAAAAATCTCTGTCACGTTGTTCCTAGATGTGCTTCCACAACACTGCACTATTTGGATCTTATTTAGACTTTTGGATATTGTCATTTGTGAGCTAGATAAACTTTTGTAGCACTGATCAAGTCTTGAGGACACGGAGTCCTTTTCCGCCAAGGAGATAATTTTGATATTACTACCTTTCTTGGCAGCTAAGGGCCATATTTCTTTATGGAAAATCCCACAATTTTTTGTAAAAAAATTGGGGTTCTATGGCAGGGGTATCTCGGTTTAACTGATATTTAATTAATTTATTATTATTATTACCATCAGCATGAAGAATTAATTTTAGATAACATTTTAAATTTGATTAATTTATTCTCATCTGCCCTAAAACTGCATTAAGATTTTTAAAAGATACCAAACATTTGATAAAAAGAGGGCTAGAGCGGTGTAAACACGATTTAATTGCTGGGTAAATACTCTTTAATCGTTTTAAAATTGATAAATCCAGAATGTGTATCTTTACAATAAACTTAACCCTTTGGAAACTTGTTGGTGTTTTAAATGAATTTTATTACCTATTGGAAATAAAACATTTAACACTTATTTTTATATGCCTTTTGTATAAACTTGTGTTCGAGAGATAAAGATACCGAGAATTGATTAGGTTGAATTGATGCCGTGTGTGTTCGTTTTTATTGCTTACTGTAATGTAGAATGTAGGTAATCTGAAACTTATTTTCTTAAATATATTTATTAGGGCACCTATATAAACGCTTCAACTTCAACGCATGTCCAGACTCCAGACTATCATTGGCCTTGCAGTTTTGCAGAGAAAATTTTACTAGACATGTGTATATATCTCAAAATATCATTTTCATCAAAAAGGATGAAAGGGTTTGTTTTTAAGGACTTGATACGTTAGTACGATACTCATGAGCTTAATCACCACCATCCGATAATTTTTCTTGTAGCGAGACGTGAGGCGAAATCACCTCAGAAGGTGATGATATTTAAAATTACATTGATCCCACCTATTGGTAATTCAGAACATGACCTTATTACAGCTTCTTGTCGTTTGTTATTCTACCAACCGAAAAAGCGTAGTCACGAAGTGTGGCATTGTAAATCAGCTCAATGGGATCATCGTATGTTATCTTCATCATATCCATGGTGTGATGTTTGTTTTAATACAAGTGATCCATCTGCTTGTTCGCACTCTGCAACCAATGGAATACTCTCAGGTGTGGAGCTACACAACAGTCTTATTAGAAGAAGACAAAATTATAATCCATGTTGTATCTTTACCTAAAGTAGTGCAAAAACCAATCAAGTGAAAACAAGCAACTGTTAAATATAATAGCAAAACTATAATCGATGAGGTGAAATTTAATGTTAACAATAGAATAAGAAATAAACTAGCCTCATCTTCAAATGAAAGCAGAAATTTTAGGACTATAGTCAAAGCCATTGGGTGAAATTTCACAAACAGCACTTTTTTCCTTTCTGTAACAAAAGAGAATGCTCAACAGCGACATCATCAATAGATAAGGCGCATTTCTTTGCGAATATATTCTTCTTGATTCAACACTAGACTTTAAAGGAAATAGCACCCACTGATGCTTTAATGCCAGAAATAGTATTCTGATACCCTCCATTTAGGCGTATTTTGAAAAATCTTAATACTAATACATCGCTTATGTGCCTTAGAGCTGACTCTCTGGATCTTCGATTTCTCGTATAAGGTACTTTTCCTTCCTACTGGATGATTCTTCGAATGCAATTCATACCCAAAAGAGGGAAGAAAATGGCTCCAAATAACTCCGTCTCATCACCGTACTGTGCTTTCTATGGGTTTTAAATGAATGGGAAGCAATATTTCTGAAACATCTCGAGTTGACGTTCTTGAGCAATCAACATATAGTTTTCGTCGGAAGCGTCAAACTGAAGATATGATCACTGAAACAGTGTAATTGATAAATTTGGAGAATCCTAAGCCATAGCTTTAGATTTCCACAAACCCTTTCAGAAACGGGAGGGTTGATTGAATCCTTGTTGAATTTTAATCTCTAACTGGCTAAGTCTGCTGCAGATAAAGTGAGAAAGTTGATTTTCTGTATAAAGCTATTTTACTTCAGAAGAGCTGTCGTTATGATATAAAGTGCAGGGTGTCTCAAATTGCTTGATTTTGGCTGCATCTCCTACTTCTGGACCAAATAGAGAAAAACGTCAATAGGTGAAAACAGTATTTCGATGGCTTTAACCGCTTTCGAGATATCGGCGAAAATTGACATTGACAGATTTTGAAGTGTTTATTTTTTTATTTGTGATTATTTTTTCGTGCAGTATAAACTTTTTCCATTTTTTAACATAGAAGAAGAAAAACAAAAAAACTACTAAATTTTAAGATATTAAGTCTAAATCCCATATTTCAAATGGGAACCATAGTTGGCTTTGACTTCAAAATATCGGAAAAAATTTAAGGTTTCCAAAGAGAAATACATTAGAGTATATTACATAATTCAATATTTTAATTAACAATATTTCAATTAATAACACAAAAACAAGAATATTTAATAATAAATAATGTTCTAATCGTGCGCCATTTTTCCCGCGACAGAATTGACACCTCTTCTTAACCAATTTCTTAACATTTAAGAGTTGCAAGTGAGTTATTCTTTCCGGAAGCGACTTTGAGAAGGCCCTATACTGAAAAAATCCAATGTACTAAGGTCAGGGGACCTTATAAGCTCATAGAACGGGGTCCCGAGTCCACATCCATTGATTACCAAACAACTCATTGAGTTTATTGGTTACCACGGCGTTATGAAATGGTGCACCATTTTGGTGATATTTGTTGCTAAATCAGCAAGTTCTAAAGATATTGTTCCACAAATTCTTTTACTATATGAATATACCAATGAGCGTTGAGATTTTCGCCGTTGATAAAGGGTCCCAGTGAACGTTGTTCCACTATTCCGAGTCAAACATTAAATCCAAATCGTCCTTGCATATCTCTTTATTGAAGAACATGTTCGTTATGGTCAGACTAATGATGTCGATTATGTGAATTGGAGATTTCATTACAGATCACTCTTACCTCGTCGCGTCGGTCTATATGATATTGCGGAGAAAATGGTTGTTATTTTGCGATGAACCAATTACAAAAATTTATCCTGCGATCTGTATCACCGGGGAACAATTGATGAGTACGCATCACTTTATATGGTTTGAGTTTATGCTTCTTCAGAACCCTGTGGTTACGATTTCAACTCACACCTGTAGTTTGAGCTATTTTTCTAATAGAAACTTCAAGATTTTCTAAAATCGACTCAATTAGTTTGCTTCAGCATGATATCCACCTCCAATGGCACATTCTTTTACTCTTGGTTTTTGCAAAAGACTCATAATTCATGTTGTTCTCCAATCCCTCAGGGTATGGATCAAAATATAAATCTCTTGCAGCTACAGCATTTCGAGCACATTTAATGTAACATACAAACATTTGGCATCTTTCGTAGTTTCCAAACATGATGATTATGATAACTTTTAATTCAATATGAAAGTCAATGAAACTTTTGTTCCCTTTAACTGTCAAACTGCCTTTTGAAAATACAAGATAACTTTATTTTATGATCAGAAGTTATGTTTTAATCGGTTCTTATAATATTAACAGTTACAGTATAAATTTTAATTTAATATAATTTAATATAAAATTCTTATTTTCCATAGCCAACTATGATTCTTATTTGAAGGGAGAAAATGGGACTTTGTAAAATTAATCACAAAAAAAAGTTAAGAATTTTTTTCGAAATTTGCCAAATGTCAATTTTCGCCAATATCTCGAAAATGGTTGGAGATATCGAAATATTTTTTATATTTTCTCTTGCAGTGTTCAAATATACGAAAGCTCTGAAGGGCTACATGATATTTTTTTAAAAAGGTGAAATTTTAACATTTTTTCTTGAAATTTCAAGAAAAATGTTGAAATTTCACCTTTTCCAAAACTTGAAATTTCAACTTTTTTCTTGAAATTTCAAGAAAAAAAGTTGAAATTTCACCTTTTCAAAAACTTGAAATTTCAACTTTTTTCTTGAAATTTCAACTTTTCTGGAGACACAATGTATGTTCTGTCAGATACAAGCTAGTCTATAATCAATAATGATATGGTGAGTAAGTAGTGCCAGTTATCATCTTAAATGGTACAATTTTGATTAATTATTACGTATAAACTTTTTCTTCACAAGTGTTAAGTAGATACAGGGTGGGCCATTGAAAAGGAAACACACCTGTTTTGGGACACTTAGGCTAGTTTTTTGAAAAAGCGCTCGGACAGGTCGATTCTTGATTTTCGAGGGACAACTTTTGATGTCAAACTTGACATTGACACATCAGCCCTCTAGCCCCAGCAACCCCTAACCAAAAATTTAAATAGGGAAAGGGGGTCGAGCGACCCCTCATTTGAAGCGTTTTTCTATTCTCTATGCGACAGCATGGTCGAAATTGTTTTTTTTAAATTTTTTTTCGTCCCCATGAAAAGCACCCTCTAGATTAACTAAGGTGGGGATGTTGTTTGGGAAAATAATCCTGAAACACTTCACCTTTTATCTTCTGAATGGCACATTTTGATGTCAAATTTAACTTTGTCAGGTCAATCCCCTAGCCCCAACAACCCCCAACAAAAACAAATATTACGGTAGGGTGGTCGAGTGACCCTTCATTTTGAAGGTCTTTTGATTCTCTATGCAAGTGCATGACTGTTTTTAGGTTTACAAAAATGGGAAGTGTAGAAAAAAAATTAATACATCAATATTCAGCGTCAGAAGAAATTTTTATTAGTTCACATAGAGAATCAGAAGACCTTTAAAATGATGGGTCATACGACCACTTTACCGTAATTTTTGTTTTTGTAGGGGCTACGGGGTTGACCTGACAAAGTCAAATTTGACATCAAAATGTGCCGTTCAAAAGATAAAAGGTGACGTGTTTCAGGATTTTTTTCCCAAACAACACCCCTACCTTAGTTTACCTAGAGGGTGCTTTTCATGGGGACGAAAAAAAATTAAAAAAACTAATTTCGACCGTGCTGTCGCATAGAGAATTGAAAGACGATTCACATGAGGGGTCGTTCGACCCTATTTAAATTCTTGAGTTAGGGGCTGCTGGGGCTAGGGGGTTGATGTGTCAACGTCAAGTTTGACATCAAAAGTTGTCCCACAAAAATCATGAATCGACCTGTCCGAGCGTTTTTTCAAGAAACTAGCCTAAGTGTCCCAAAACAGGCGTGTTTCCTTTTCAATGGCCCACCCTGTAAGTTTATACGTAATAATTAATCAAAATTGTACCATTTAAGATGATAACTGGCACTACTTACTCACCATATGATTATTGATTGTAGACTAGCTTGTATCTGACAGAACATACATTGTGTCTCCAGAAAAGTTGAAATTTCAAGAAAAAAGTTGAAATTTCAAGTTTTTAAAAAGGTGAAATTTCAACTTTTTTTCTTGAAATTTCAAGAAAAAAGTTGAAATTTCAAGTTTTGAAAAAGGTGAAATTTCAACTTTTTTCTTGAAATTTCAAGAAAAAAAGTTGAAATTTCACCTTTTTAAAAAAATATCATGTGGCCCTTCAGAGCTTTCGTACAAATAGATCATAAATGATTGAAAAACGATGACGTCTAAGAGAGATGTTACACAGCGTTGTCTTTTTTTAATAGAGTTATAATAATATATCATAGATTATAGGTAAAGGTAAAGATTTGTACGCGCGGTACTCTTCAAAATCACCGCCCGGCTTGAATCACAGTAGATTAAGGTTTAGGGCAATAAACAACTATTATGTATGTGATATATTTTCATATTCAACGGAGTGTTTAAAGAACAGGTAATAAAAATATCTTTCGAACAAAAAATGAATAAAAATAATAAGATCAGCAATAATTTTCATCATATATGGCTTAATTCCTAGGAGATATATAAACAACTGTTTAGATGTATCTGTCAAGGATAGAGTAACATTTTTTATCTACCCTGCAAGGTTGGAACAACATTATTTCTCTATTAGTAAATACCTATAGCCACCAGCCCCTGCGGTGAAAAGGGCCATGGTAGTTTTTAGTCGCCAACCACTTTACATAATATATTTATTACCCCGGTTTAGACAGTCCTCAGCCGACATTACAAGCTCCAAGAAATTGTCTGCATGGTCGCTTTAAGAAAGTAAATTATTCGACATATAAGATAAAGTTTAAAAAAATACAAACCTTAATCCATTGTTGTCCCCTGTTTTAAATGGTTATGTGAGGGAGGCAGAATAGGTATCAAAAACTCGTTAAATTAAACAAGAAGTTATTGTGTAAAATATAAGTAGCAGTCAATTGTACATAAGTGGATCTTGATTTTATCGACTATCTCTGGTGCTTTATGTAGCTTTAATATTATTTATTATTGTCAAGGGTCATATCGATGTAGTTATTTCTGAACTGTTCGTTTTATAGATTTTGTGGGGTCATCTCAAGCTTTTCGTTTCCGAAATAGGCTAGTCGTCTAATCACTGATTGTTTAATTAAATTGTTGACTATTGGTGTTGTTTAATATGATTGTCTTTAAAAATGTCGGCAATGGCTCAGATAAATTACTTACACTGAGCTGTATCCAGTAAGATAAGTGTTCTGACACTTACCAAATTACAGCTTCGTTTGCAGGCTATACCAAGATCAAAGATTTTGTCATTGTCATTTCGAACGTAAGATCCCTCCACTCAAGAAGGAAATTCTTAACATGATCGTTACCAGGAACTGGTATCAGAAAAATTGCAGACGCAATTAATCCAAAACTACGAGTATTAACCGAACGATTAACTGAAGTGCTAAAATGAATTATTTATAATAACAAATATAAGAGAAATTAAATACCGACTGTAGAACCTCTACGTATGGCATTGAATTGTAATCACCCAATTAGTTAAACGTTTTGGAGGTGCCTTAAAAAATGGAATTCAAATTTAAACTTATGCAAAGTATGAACAGTAGAATACGGAATACTTGAGAAATATTCAAATATTCAGAAATTAACAACAACCAATTTATTATATGGATGAAACTTGGTAGGACACACGTGTTATTACTGAAAGGTGCTGAATGGATGAGATAAATGTAAATATGCTTCCAAGTGAAGGAACTAGATCAATAATAACCACATTGTGGTACTGAGAAAGGATGGGTTATTAATTAGCTTAAACTCAGAGGAAAGAAGAAAAAGAAGAAGAAGAAGAAGCCAGTAAAAAAAGAAGAAGAAGAAAGTAAAAGAAGAAGAAGAAAGACGAATCAAATGTTGACCACCACCAAAATATGACTGCTGATATATTTGAGTACCATCTATGAGTGCTTGGAATTTATTCATAAAAATACAATTAAGAATCGAAAGAAAATTTTAAGAGAGCGCAACTTTTAGAGATAATCGGAAGAAATATGAAATGACGAGATAGCAAAAGACTCTAGGCCATGTTATACAACTACGGCCATGTTTTTGCTCCTTGAATCGAATGAATTCATATGAAGTCAATTGAAACAAACTATTCGAAGACATATTTTCCAAATTTGAAGGTTATTAAATTCATAAAATCAGAGGTGGAAAAATTAACAAGAAATGTGTTGGCTGTGCAGAAACATTGAAAATTTAAATATTGACTTTGGAAAAATTGTTAAAACCCAAACAAGGCCACTTAATCTTAATGAAGACTCAAACAGAAGTATATCATCTTTCATAATAATTATTCCGTAGGCAATACTTCCGGTATATTCGCGAAGTATTCCCTTAAATGCAATATTTTGTATAGTGATTGAAGTGATAATTCAGTGATATATTCAAACAAGGGTGAATGGGTCACTAGCTTAAATCTGACCGCCAGTACTATGACGTAGCCTGCGTTCCGTAAGGTCTGGTGATGTTTACAATAATTAATCCCAATGCTAACGAATGATACTTCAGTTGAGTAGGAACGTTTATTTTTGATTGATTAGTATACTTGACTGCTTCTTATGTCTCTAGGTAGTTGGATAGGTATAGTTTTATAATTATAGCATGGTATTTAGATTTAAATTATTTGATGATCATGTAGGTTTTCGGTCATGTGATAAATTAAAAAACTATTTTCTTACGTTTCGGATTAAAAAACTATTTTCTTACGTTTCGGTTTTATTAAACCATCTTCAGAGAACTAGAGCGAGAACTTACTTTAAACATTATTTATAATTCACAGCGTATACCTACTTACCATTGTGGTGTGTTAAAATTACATAATATTTAATATTAGATACATAAAAAAGGGGGTAGAGTAGATTGCAAAGGGATGTGAAAATATAGGAGACATATCAGTTATAGGAATGAAAAATTTGTTTGTTATGGTTACAAAATATTTTATTAATGTCAATGAATACAATTTTGAGTATGAGTTTTCAATATAAAGGTAGAATTTGAATTTGACGCGGTCTGGTCTCCCTGAAGAGCTGAAATAAAGGCGAAAGAACATGTACATCTTGTTGGGGACATCGTTTTTGGTTGGTGACCATAATGAATGAATTTTGTGGCGAGTTTTTTCAATAATTTATTTTTAGACGTTCTGAATTTTGTAATTTTTAACCCAACTTTTATCATACATTAAAGAAGATCCAATAAAATTAATAATTGTATGTTTAGAGATGAAACATCAATGTGAGTATATCAAATTGGATATGTTTTTTGTTATTATGCTTGTATAAAGCCTAAATAAAGTCATTTATAAACAATGCATATCGAGCAAAGAAAGAGGATTGTAAAAAATACATTTTAACGTCTAAACGCTGAAATATTTTGTCTTGTTTGAAGGATTTTGAAAACACCAAACATATTTCCTAATCTCTCGCACCCTCTTGAGAATTTGAGGTGACTTTCTTATAATAGATAATCGTTATATTATATGCAACATCAAATACGCAAAAATTTCACAAATATACTCTAGTCTTTCTTCCGTGGTTGAAAAAATTGAAATAAAATAAGAAGAAATTAGTAAAATAATATAAAGCTTATGAAAGCAATAAATTAGTTTCCATGTTTATAAATTATGTTTAAAAGAAATAAGTTTTATACGCAAAATCGTGTTTGTAGAGAAATTATTAGACCAGGTTCTGTATAGTTTCTGTATAATTGTAAGGTAAATTGTGATATCTTATTATTATTTTTTTAAACAATTTGATAATACAAAATACAAGTATTAAAACCGCCCTTTTTTATAACGTTAATGCATTTTTTTCTTCTTGATTTTTACGGTTTTTCATTTTCTTGCATTCTTTCTGAAAATGCTTAATTTCAGATTCTTCCAGAACCATAGGCCATTTTACAAAAAGATAAAATTGATACAAAATTGTAGTTGCGTGTTATACACTTTAAAACAAAAAACGCATACTATAATTTGGGTCAAAACAGTGCGAAAACCCAGGCGTAACTCAAATAAATAACAGCAGCTTACGATTAGATTAAATTAGATTTTCGATTTTTGCCCCTAATTTTTCAAAAACGTTTGAATTTTCATCAAAAAACGTCTTTTTTATGAAAATATCACTTTACAGACCGTATTGTGGCACATTTTTTTTTTTGAAATCCTCGTTTATTGATTGCCTATCATCGATCGAGCTAGATTTTCGAATTTTGTTACTAACTTTTCAGAAAGTTTCAAACTTTGAAAAATTTGGGACAAAAAATCGAAAATATACCTCGACAGATCGGCAATTAAAAAGCGAGGATTTCAAAAAGAAACCTTTGCGATTGCTTAAGTATTAAGACCTGTAGACTGATTTGAAAAAAGAAATATATTTTCATCAAAAATCGTCTCTTTTTTGTGTAAATATCATTTTATAGACCGTATTTCTTAAGTAAACACGACAAATTTTTTTTCAATCCTGTTTTTTAATTGCCTGTCGATCTATCGAGCTAGATTTTCGATTTTTGAAACTAACTTTTCAGAAATTTTGGTAAAATTTCAAATGACAAGCACAATAACAAAAATATTCAATTTAATATATTTATATTGATGTTCTGAACATATAAACATATAATTTGAAAATTATCACAATCACTTTGTAATGCAACTAGTTATTATCTAATCAGTTAAAACAACTACTTTTCATAACATGTGTTATAAAACATTGAATTAAATAACAAAATTCATAACGTCCAAAGCAAAAAAGAATTGAAACCACTTTGGAACGCAATTATTGTCGAATCTGTTAAAACAACTACTTTTCATTACTATGTGTTATAAAATATTAAATTAAACAGAATTCATAGCGTTCAAAGAAAAAAAAAAATTGAAATTAAAAAATATTTAATTTACCACAAAATTCATTAATTGCAGCCACTAATCAAAAAACGAAACCCCTAAGGTGTACACTAATGTACAGGGTGAAAAAAATTCGATGGGATTTGAGGTTCTCTCTGAAAGTATGACAAATAGAAAAAAAACGATATAGGTGTTACGTAGCTACGTAATTTTGTAGAAAAGTTTTCGCGTTCTCTTCCGCGTTGAATATTCGGTTATTTAACTCAATATTTATAATTTTCTAAAAATATGTGTTAAAACCGAAGTTGAAACTTATCACAGTTTAAAATTAACAGAAAAGTGTAAAGACAAGAATTTTCCTATTTTATGAGAGCTATATTTTCGTGTCTAACAGCGTCTAATTTTATATTTCTCCATCTCAGCATCTATATTGTTCACAAGCAAAAGAAAATCTGTTGGCCCAAGCTCTGTTGGGCCTAATTGAATGTTTAGGAGGCGTGGATTCGTTTCGATGATGCTGAGTGGTGTGGGCCACGCGTTGTATTGAGATCCAACGCTGGTAGGCGTAGGCGTGGCCTTGCTCCACCAATATTGCATGGTCGTATGCCGTCACAGAGAGGTGCGGCTTCGTTCCTGCGCTGTCGCGTGATTAGATATTATTGATTTTGATAGGCTGTTCGACCAACGTCGTGTGGCCACTGACACGCCCTTAACTTCACCGTCATCGAGAGGTTTGGCTTCATGCCGAGACTGTCGCGCAGTAAATTATGCGCACAATGGTTTTTCATGGTCTTCTCACAAGCATATTTAATTTTTGTAGAAATAAATACTTATAACATATACAGGGTGATTCACGAGGAAAGGGACAAAATGTTATAGTAGATAGAGTTCACTTAGGTGAATTAGAAATGTCTATTGAAAAAAAGCCTGAGCCTTTTTTTTATTGATCTACAGGGTGATTTATGAGTTTTGCCAAATACTTCTTAAGGTAATATCTTTTAAACTAATCACTAGAATCAGCTCGTATTGTGGGTATCTAGTATACTATTAATTACCAATTTACATGCATAATCAAAGACAGAAAATTCCAGGGCCGGCTCAACTAATTTTTATTTTTAGGGCTCCTATGAAAAAATTCACGCTGTGTACGTGATTTTTAAATTCTAATACTGAATTATGAAACTACATACAAAAGTGATCGAAAACATGTACTTTGTTGTTTTGCTTTGAATTTACTTCAGTTTTTTGGATATTAACGTTATTATTTTATTGGTCTGCTTGGTAAAGAGAAGGGCACAACTGACGGTCACCTTGAGGTCCTGGGGTTGAATCCCTGGCTATGTTTCTGGTGCTTTCCGAAGGAACAAATAATCCCGGTATATTGGGACAATTTTGTATTATATTCGCGGAAACTAGTCAGGAGACATAAACATTAAACAGTGTCCATACGGGATCAAGTAGAAACCCTGTATATCGTCGTAGGTCACACATCGATCACATGTGTCAGTTTATCTGCCCTGCCAGGTTTCAGTGAATATACACTGTGTCAATTTGAACTGCCTACGCTCCTTTTTAAAACTAAAAAAAATTAAAACTTTGTCGAGTCACTTCAACTTTTGTTCCAAGAGAGAATTTTTTGGTGCTTAGATAATGATGTTCTTTCCTACCCCCAGCACCCCCAACTTTACATTATTAAATGGAATTTTCTCACGAATATAACAGTTTTTCAGTTTTTGAAATCGGTTGAGATTTGGATGTGTGATGGGTAAAGCAACAAATGACTGATTTTTGAGAATAGTAGGTGTATTTTCTTTTGAATCTGTAAAAATTGTTCCACACAATGGTCTGCATGCTCTCCTAGACTTTGTTAGGGACTATCTGAAATCAACAAGATCTCGCCTAGGGGTATTGAATTTCTCAAAAATAGACTAATTTCAGGATGCACTTATGTGGAACTTTTCTTAAGCTTTCGTTTTCTTTGATTATACTATTAAAGAGTTATTCTCAAGTGTTAAAAAAGTTCCCCTTCAGAAGAAACGTGGACATGTCTTGGCGAATATTATTTTTTTTTATAGTTTCAAAGAAAAAGAGGGTGGCCAGTTTTCAAATGAATCCAGTGTAGTATAGATTTTTTATATCTTAGAGTTTGGCTTCGGTATCTTCAGAAACATCAACAAACATTAAAGAAAACAATGTTAATTTTGATGCCTTATGCATCAGTTTGAATATTTTTTATGAAGACAATAATTGGGCATCTTTTTACTTTATTTTTGTTTTTATTTTTGAAATTTTTACATTGATCTACCTATAAGAAATCTGTTGAAATATAATACTGACTGATATTGGTAAATATTTTATACATTTTAATATTTATTAGAATTTATATACATCGTTATAAAGTCATGATATAATAATTAATTGTGTCTTTTATGCTAATACAACTAAATCGACATTTCTGTAAAAAACAATTCTAGCACGAGTATTCTTTAGGCTCTTGGATAATATTACATAATTTAATTATTACTATATAAAACAAACAATTCAAAATGTATTTTTTATGAACAAAGTAACTTATCCAAAAGTTTCACAGCTTACATTATGGGGGCACTGAATAATGACATGTCTGAGATTCGTAAAAATAGTGAGCAGTCACTCAAAAAAACCTCACCCAAGAAAAAAACGTTTTTTTACACAATCTAGTGACATATGGAAATATTTGACACCGGTTATATTTCACAGAAATTTACTACGCCATATCAAAAAATAATGTGATAGATACTTAACATATTTTATAATTCTATAAAATAAGTAAGTCCTTCTAAATTTGTTAACACCAAATAAATATATTACAGCAAAAACGCCACTTTCGTGTAGTTTTTTGTATTGAAGCGGTGTCAAATATTAGCCAAATAAAATATTTTCATAATAAAGACGTTATTTACAAGCTGTTACGTTAACGATAAGTTTACATACATGCTAAAAGTCAGTCAGTATAATTTTCCTCAGTCCATATATTCATATTCTTGCTACTTAGAGTCACGTGAGTCGGTGTAAAAAAAAATATAATAAACAATAATTCATGTCTATCACGTGCTAGAAAGAGACATACCATCAATGCTATTCTACAGTTTTTTCTATTCAGAGATTACAAGTTGACGACACATCACAGAAAGGACTAAAATACTTGATTATGAATTAAAATTGCCTTATAAAGCGTAATACTTAAGAACTAGGTAGCTAAAATTAAATATTGACATAATTAGTACCTTTACTTCATCAAAACTAATCTTCACCAATATACCTTTATTATCACTGCCAAATGCCATTCTACTTTTCTTAGAATAAAATTTCAAATGTGCAGAATTTGGTGCATTTTTACCCCCTACCAAAACTGCAATTTCATCAACTGACACACATCTAAAAATCTAAACTACTTATTCAACCTGCAGCCTAATTGGCCAGTGTTATCTCTATTTGTATAAAAAAGCCTGGAGAATAGCGATGGAGAACTTTTATTCCTAGAAAAATATATATATTTATATAACGTCATTATTAGAAAATGGAATCGACAATTTGGGTGAAAGTCAGTGTGAGTGAGATGAAGAAGAAATGATGTATGATGCAAAGAAAAGTCTTTATCAATGGTGAGGTATATTGACTTACAGATAATTATGTACATTTACATACAATAAATAGTAGAATAAATAAAAGGAAGGAGATGAGAGTCAGTCAGAATCTAGATGTGGATGAGCTGTAAGTTTAGCATCAGAAACGGCCATGGGGATGTCGGGGAGAGCGGTGGAATCCTCCCAATCCGAGTGGGTGGATGTGTCTGATGTAGCATAGTCTTCATCAGGCCCGATGTCTTCTGGCAACGCTGTAGTCGGAGCCAAAGCCGTGGTGGTTGTCTCTTGACTTAAGCTCTGCTCGATCTTATCTAGTCTTTTCCTGACACCCTTCCTGTTCTTCTTCTTCTTCTTCGGAATACTCACTAATGGTTTGTCACTAATGTTTAATTTAAGTTTCTTTTTATTAGTTACGTCTCTTTGGCACACGTCACTGTCTTTTTCGTCGTCACACTTATGTGTATTTCGGTTTTGCGCCTTATGTTTATTCGAAACACTTTGTTTTTTTTGGCACAAATCGGGGTCGAATTCGTCGTCCGGGCACTTTCGTTTCTTCTTCTTGCGCTTCTTCCTTTTTCGGCACCGCGGGGAATCGGGGTGGGGCTTTTGAATTTGGTGAGACACTGGTAATGGGCACCCGTGACCATGGTGTCTCATGGGGTGCAACGGCACCACGTTGCGGGTTAGTACACGCGTATATGAGGATAACCTTCCTAGTTGATTACGCGCTCGCAGCACTACTTTTCTTGGCTGTCCTCGACGATTTAACGCCAGGTAAAACGTCCTCTTCTCGTTTGAGTATTTACTCGAAGAATAAGTGTTGTAGTTGGTCTGCTCAATGGTCTCGTTGAAGACGCACTCGTCTCCAAAGTCTCTCTGTAACAAATGATATATAATTATAACATCTTGTTTTCTCAAAACTAAAGAAAAATAACTTCTAAGCTTATCTTCAATATTACTTTAGTAAGTATTAAAATTTAAGACATATGACAAGAAGAATTACAATTTTATTAAATTATTAATTTCACGGTTAATTAATCAAGAAGTTTTTTCTCAATTCTTAAAACTTGAAAATCGAACTGTTGTGGCCTTTATCTAATTGGCTAATTTTGACGTTTTGGTTTTAAATATCTGCGCGTTTTGTGAAAGTTTTTCTTGGAAAATTTTATATTTAATTGATGATGATTTTCTTTTGCGAACATTAATTCCTACACTTTAATTATTACACCTATTCGATTGGTGAAAATAGTACTAATAGTGTTCTCAGTCGGCAACGCCCGCACACTACAATTTTAACTTGTTGGAGTAGTCACGTCTGTAAAGGTAAGAGGCGTATTTTTCAATTACTGGTAACAATGTCTTTGTAAGGTAAAGAAATATGTTGTGTCAGCGGATCTGTTGCCGCGTATGAAAATTTAATATTTGTCGACACATGTTATAATCTTTTTAGATATCTACATGAGATCTGTACCAATAATACTATTTGAAAGTTGTTTATGCCTCTAAGAAGATTATTCCATCGTACAAACGTTTGAAGCTACTAATAAAAATAAAAACTGTGAGTTAGTATGAGAAGCATCATTTTTATTGTCCTTATAGAGACGAAAGTATTATAAGATAATTTTGATAAGTCAAAGCTATGTAGATCATTATGGGGTCTTATATGACAAGAGTAAGAGGATTATGTTCTGAATGATTGGTTATAGTTGGAAGTCGATAAAAGACATGTATATGGTACAAGCGTTAGGCGGTATCTCTATCATTTTTTGAAGAATTTCATCCCGGAGAACCTGACCATCTTAAGATTTCATCTACGTCCACTCCTTAATGTCATAGCGGCGGACCAAAATCGTGTTCCTGCTATTTTACTATAATTGGGAGTTGATAAATACAGCATACAAGCTGATGATGTCTTTCGTTACACGTTAGTTAAAATCAATAGTCAGCAACCAAATTAAATGTGTAATAATGAACTGCAGAATTTTGTAAAAATGATTTTCTCAGCACGATGGAATTTGTTGGGTCTTGTCGAGTTTTACTATTGGCGCGTGTTTTAAAAAGTGGCTTCCACCTGGGCTATGGTGACCATATACAGGGTGATTCACGAGGAAAGGGACAAAATGTTATGGTAGATAGAGTTTACTTAGGTGAATTAGAAATGACCATTGAAAAAAGCCTGAGCCTTTTTTTTATTGATCTACAGGGTGATTTATGAGTTTGCCCAATACTTCTTAAGGTAATATCTTTTAAACTAATCACTAGAATCAGCTCGTATTGTGGGTGTATAGTATACTATTAATTGTCAATTTACATGCATAATCAAAGGCAGAAATCCAGGGCCGGCTCAACTAATTTTTATTTTTAGGGCTCCTATGGAAAAATTCACCCTGTGTACGTGATTTTTAAATTCTAATACTGAATTATGAAACTACATACAAAAGTGATCGAAAACAAGTACTTTGTTGTTTTGCCACACTTTGGGCGAATTTTAAATCGAAGGTCTGCACTAAATAAATTTATAAAATTACATTTTCCTCTCTTATTCAAACTAAAATATTTGTTATATAAAATTTTGTGATTTCATGCATGATTAATATGAAATAAATAATCAAAAATAAATAATTTCAACATCAGATTAAGTAATTTTTATTTCTGAGGTTTCTGTGAAAAATCAGTCTGTATACATTTTTCGCAAATTCTGAAAATAAATTGTGGAACTACATTTAAAAATTAACGGAATTAAGTATTTATTTTTTATCACAATACATCAATAAACAGAACATTATAAACAACAAATTCACAGAACATAAAACCTTATAACTTATTTTCAAAATGAAAGCCTTCTGCCTCCCTACATTTTCTTTGTCGTAAAATTAAATTTGCTACGGCTTTCCTAATAACGAGGATTATTAATGTTCTGTTTATTGATGTACTGTGATAAAAAAAATAAACAATTTCGTTAATTACTTCCTCACCAAACGTGAGGAATTATGACGATACACAAAAATTTTCTTTTTTTGAAATAAAGCTTTCAAATTTGGTACCCACGTTCTAGAGGTCAAGGAAAAGATTGAGTTCGTTGATGAGCAAAATCGGCCCACTGGAATGGGGTCTACCGGACCCCAACATTTCTATTTCTAACTTTACAAAAAAATTTATTCGTGATGAAAGATTATAAATAGGATCTGATATACAACTCATTATAATATTGTGTCCAAATGTTGAAATACACAAAATACGCCAAAAAAACAAAATACGTAAAAAATAACCAAATGCGTCAAAAATCAAAATACGTCAAAAATTACTTTTGTTATACACTCCACCACACGGTGAGGAAGTTTTGATCCCATAATTGGCAGCGGTTTTTTTAAATGCAGTTCCATAATTTATTATCAGAATTTGAGAAAAATTTATACAGACTGATTTTTTTCACAGAACCCTCAGAAATAAAAATTACTTAAACTGATGTTGAAATTATTTATTTTTGATTATTTATTTCATATTAATCAACCATGAAATTACAAAATTTTGGATAACAAATAATTTAGTCTAAATAAGAGAGGAAAATGTAATTTTATAAATTTATTTTGTGCAGACCTTCGATTTTGGCGAAAATTGATCGTTTATTTAAAATTCGCCCAAAGTGTGGCAAAACAACAAAATACATGTTTTCGATCATTTTTTTATGTAGTTTCATAATTCAGTATTAGAATTTAAAAATCACGTACACAGGGTGAATTTTTTCATAGGAGCCCTAAAAATAAAAATTAATTGAGCCGGCCCTGGAATTTTCTGTCTTTTCTGACAATTAATAGTATATTATATACCCACAATACGAGCTAATTCTAGTGATTAGTTTAAAAGATATGGGTCGTATTTAACAAACGGTAAATTAGTGCAGTTTGCAGATTAAAAAATACTAAATGCTCGATAAAAAAATTAAAAGCGCAGTATAAAATAATAGGAAATGTCTTATATTTTTAATAAAATCGCAATATAAAATATACAATTTTCACGCTACGTTCTGGTCAGTATTTTAATCAAATTTGCTCTAAAAAATATATATAAATGCTCGATAATTTACGTTCAGTATTCAATGAAGTTTTGCATATTACAGTAATTCACTAGACAAAATAAAAAAATTCCTTTAATCTAATAAAAAAAATTCCTTTATCAGGGGAATAACACACATATCTAACCTGCGTCCGGCTATCGCCTCCGGCTTCTAACTCGCATAGACCTCTTCATAAAAAAAATTCCTTTAATCTAATAAAAAAAAATTCCTTTATCAGGGCAATAACACACATATCTAACCTGCCTCCGGCTATCGCCTCCGGCTTCTAACTTGTATTATTTTTTTAACGAATATTTATTAATTTAGGAAGCATGTAAATTTGATATCGGAGCCATCGTTTTATACATCGAATGTCTATTATTTTTGTCGAATATTTATTATTTTAACAAGCATATAAATGTTATATCGAGCATTCATTACATTTATCGAGCGCCTATTATTTTTATCGAATATTTATTATTTTAACAAGCATATGAATGTTATATCGAGCATTCATTACATTTATCAAACGTCTATTATTTTGATCGAATATTTATTTTCTTGTCATGCATTTGGATAAATTAACTGGAAAATGTAATATGCACTGGGTATAAAATACCGAGCATTTAATTTGTTCCCAAAAGATATTACCTTAAGAAGTATTGGGCAAAACTTATAAATCTGTAGATCAATAGAAAAAAGGCTCAGGCTTTTTTCAATAGTCATTTCTAATTCACCTAAGTGAACTCTATCTACCATAACATTTTGTCCCTTTCCTCGTGAATCACCCTGTATAATCTGAGAACTCGAACTCCAAGAAAAAAAATTTTCACTTCGTTTTTTCGAATTTTTCTTTTCTTATTTTTTTTTTTTTTTTTAATCGTCTTATTTATATTAACGTCCTGGCGAAGTTTAGCTTAGAGCTATTCTGACACTTAACCAGGACACACCACATACACCCATTCCCTCCGACATTGCCATCTGCCGGAGCTGGGACTCGAACCCAGGAGAGATAGGCAGTAACTAGTCGCCTTGTGCCACTCAAGGGCGATCTAGCCCGCTGCACTATCCTCGGTAATGTAATGAGATACGGCCACCCATCCATTCCCCGGCTCCGACCACCGCTGCTTTGCTCCGAAGATCGAAGACCGGCAATTGTACGCATGACCCCATCTCACTACTAGACTTTTTCTCATTTTTGTATAGAATCATTTCCATTCTACTCGTATTGTTGCTAAAGGCGCCGTATCCAAAAAACTCGAAAAGTGGGAGATCCAGTGAGGAAATATTTTACCATATTTTTTTCTTAATCGATATTTTGCTGGAAAAAGTGCCATTATAAATTTTTATTAAAAAAATTGTATCGTCCAATTAAATTTCAGAATTATGAAGATCTGCACATTTCTTATTTTTAAGTAAATTAATTGCTCTCGCTAATGGCACTCTTAACTTTGGATCTGTTAGATCCAAATCACCAAAATTCAGATGGATCCTCTAGTAATAATGCGTTTATGAGGATACAATTTTATTGTTTTTTTCTCGGGTTTTTCTTTGCAATAAAAATATGATACATTTGCAACAATTTTAATTTACCTTATACATATATTTTTTTAGACCCATATTCAAAGAAGTGTTTCCTATTTTTGGTCTCAGGGGTCAATCCACGAGGGATTTGGGTGAATTTTTGAATCGCCTTGTACAACTTAAGTGGTACTCGAGCCTTAGATCTTAAAGATCGTATAAATATATTTAAAACTGGAAACAGTTTTTCCAGACTAGTAATAAATATCTGCAGGAAACTAACGACGTAATTATCTGTAATTTTCACCTATTACAGGCGTTCCGAATGAATGTTTAACAGCTCATAAATCAATATATAATACTTTTTCATTTTTAAAAATAACCCGTTTTAATGGTGTAACCGGATTGCTATTTTTATTAGCTCTCTAGGAAGATTTGTCATAAATTTAATTGGGCAAATATATGATCTGAAAATTGCTGTAAAAGCTCATGTAATATTTTATGTTGGCTTTAATTTAATTAACCCAATGCTGTCATTTGAAATTAGTATTAGTGGCTTGCAGGGTTAGGTTTACTTTGTTCTTAATTTGGACTTTGATGGTCACTCATCATTGAAGAATTTCCGTGTTAACCACGTCATGATATTGTTTCGAGGAGACCAATGAAGATTCAATTAGTCTTCGAAGTGCCCAATACAGCACCTCATGATCGTTTTACATCTTTTGCAACATGCTGGTTTCTCGGAAAATTTTGTTTATGGAAATATTTCTTTAGGTTTTAAGCAATTTTTTTACATAATCAATAATAAGTGGTACACGATGCCAATAATAAAGTTAGTTTTGCGAAAAGAGAACATCCGGTCGCTGTCTTTTTCGAGATAAAAAAACTTATGATTGATACCACTTAGAGACATGGAATTCTAAAGAAAATACACGAACAAGTGCCACAGTGCCTTATTAAGTATGACCCTTTTTCCGATAGCAATGAATGAGTTGCTGATAACAGTTAATCATCCAGTACAAAAATGCTTAAATGTAGACGATGTCACAATTTACTACACGGCGCAATCTATGTCGAAGATGGAGGAAATTTTACAACAAAGTACTGACAACGTGTATCTAGGGAAGAAGATTTAAAGTTTCCGATTTTCTGCATCTAAAACGCCATTTTTGTCATCTACGCAGCTTCATATAAAAGGATTACACCTGATTGGTAGCCTGATCTGTAGGACTAGAACATCAAAATATAAAGACGATAATTCCATATATTAAATGATAAAAATATAGAAGGGAATTTGTTTAAAACCAATAGAAAATATGCAGATTTATATGTTAAAAAATATGGGTCGCAATTTTAAAAACGAGACATAATATCCATCCTGTAATGATGGTGGTCTGTGCCTAAAGCAGATTAATTGATTCGATAGATTACGAGACTGTACTTGATTCGTTTATGATTTAATGACTTAAATTATAACTTATAAAAACACTATAACAACTAACTGCACGGGTATGGCAACAAGTCGGATTTTATGGAATGCCTTTTTTTATAAAACTGGATTAGAGTATACAGGATATAACAGAAATCCTATGTATAAAGACCGCTGGTTAATTATTTAATCTTTATCAGATAAAAAGAACAGCAGTGGTCTGCAAACCGCCTATTATAAAACCGCGCCCTCAAGAAAAGTGTCTATAGGAACAAAAGGCTGACTAAACATTAGAGATATAAATTTAAATAATATGAAAATGTAATTTTAGAAAGAATGATATTAATAAAACTGAAATATTTACCTTCTGTGTGTTCTTATAGAGTAATAAAAAATAAAAAAATGGGTCAGTCACACCCTCTTGATGGATAACGTCTGTTAAGATACTCTTTTAATAGTCGAAATTTATATGATTTTTGTTTAACTACTATTTATAGGTAAAAGCAATTTCGAGGAAAGTAAAAATGCCACCTCTATAACATAACTTATTTTGTTTATAATAAATGTTGAGTTGAAATTAAAGTCGCACGAAGGTAACAATGGATTTTTCAGATGGTTTCAAAGGTATTTTGTACCATATAAGGGCAACAAATTTTGAGGCTGAACCGTGTCGCCGACGGTGTTATAATAAGAAGTTTTTTATTACTTATTGTCCACTACTACTATAGCAAGTGACATGACACCTTCTAAAGTTCCAAAAAATGTGTAATAGGCTCATAGACACCGTAATAATATTATTTCCTAAATTATTTGTCTAGACGTGCGACAAGCTGCCAACTAGTAGTATATTTCGGGCTTGAAAAGTGCATACTTTTAACGATTGTCACCGAAATAGACAAATGACACATTTATGAAACGGTCACTGTTTGTACTGTTTTATTCTTGTTTTTCATAAAAACCCATTTACTGGGGGTTTGGAATCAGCCTAGAGACTACACGCCCAATTTATACAATTGAATTTGCTCAATAACAACTCTTATATTCTACCTCAAAAACAAGTTTGTGAAAAAAATCTTGCCTTTATTGACAATTCTTAAGAAGAATTGTGATTTGTCTAATTACAGAGTCTTAACATAATAACAATTCTCTTGCTCATCCATCACGGTACACCTAAGCACAGTAATTCAGAAATGGAAAGTTCTATCTTTGTTATCATTTTTGGAAAAAATCGATAAGTATATTAATAAAAAGAAAACCTGAGGAGACTTCGTGCCTCAACCATCCACTTCCCCTGTGCCTTCTCGCAACCTCCAATCTTCTGATGGAAATCAAGATGTTTTCTCGATCAAGCTCATCCCTTCCTTTTGAAGTACCCTTGCCTTAAGAATTTCATGCTTCAGTCACCCAAACGGTTCACATTGTTCTAAGAAATATAAAGGCATATTTTTTCATCTTTCCCCTATCTTGGGCAATAGAACCTTTCAGCGGTAGGTGCCTTCTAAGTTTAGACGCTGAGCTATGAAAGTCGCATGTCAGGACGCCTACCAACGTATATCTGCTACTGTAAGAATGGAATTGTACCTCTAGACCAAAACTCTTCTGTGTATCTATCAACCAGAAATATCATTGCTGGTTTAGCCGTAGGTACTTGACAGAGTACGACTATGCCTTTCCAACTTCAGCTGTTTCTTTGCTGCAGTCACTTTGAAGGTGGAGATGGAAATATCCATTTTCGCCAGCCCCTCAAGTTTGTCTTTACATCTTCAATTACCTAAGCGTCGCATTTGGAAAGGCAGGTCGGATAAGAAAGAGTTACATACCAGTTTAGAGAAACGAAAGCGAAGTACTGCTAGCTCGATGTGAATATTTGAAAATTAAAAACCATTCGAAGAAGATACATCCATTGATCTTCAAAAAGAAAGTTCTTTTACATAGCAGCCTATGAGTTGCCTTGGCGAGGAGGTGCCGCTATTTTAGCGGAAAAAAACTAATAACTCAGGCTATTGAACATTTTGAAACAATCATCTATTTAGCAAAATAGACCAAGTAAATGTCTATCCTGTGAGGTGAAAAGTTATGCAAGAACATTTTTGCTAAAAAACCATTGCATATTATCACAAAAATCTTAGAGGTTCTAAGGTATGGTGTAAAAGTTGACCAGTGGACCAAAGTTAAAGGTTCAAATGATTTAAATCAGTAACTTCTAGAGACCTCGCTTCATGAGAACAGTCCAATACTGAGCAGATTTCGACAGTTGCTAATATTTAGAAGATTAATTTTCCTTGGTAACCCCCTGAGCCGTCTAATTTTTTGAATCTCGTTGCTGTTATCTGTTGGACACGCCAAGCTCGCGGGTACCAGTGTGGGCCATATAGCAATAGGCATATGCCATTTGTTTTATATAGATGAAGCCTCCCAAAAAATCAACAGAGTGGTTGGTTTGCCAAATGCAGAAGACATCCTTTTTCTACTTAGTGCACATGATTCTAGTGTCTACGGGTGGCTGCAGTGAAGGCTGGCGCTCTTCCTATGATGAGTTGGAGAAAAAAAATGGTGTTTATTTAGGGAGGTCAATCCGAACGACTACTCTTGCACTCAACCAGAAACAATTAAGAAGTTTATATCCATTTGCAACCCTATTCGGGGACACACTGTATATACATATACAGGGTGTCCTGTAATAAAGTGCAAAAAATTCAACTGGAGATTTCTCGTCGAAAATTAAGGTGGGTACTTCATATAAAATTTTCCAAAATAAGCTTTCCCTGTTCGGCTACACCCCCTTAAAGGGGTGGGCTAAAAAATGGTTTTTAATTTCTATCTCAAAATAGCGTAATCGGAAAAAGATGAAATTTGGCACATCTTGGTTACTAATCAAAAGGCATCTAACGAAATAATTTCATCCACCTAGCATGTACACAAAGGGGTGAAATTAACTACCCTTTTTGAAATTTTGTAAATATCTTTCTGTCTGCTATTTTTTTTTTAAATTCAAAAAAATAACTAAACATTATGATTCATTTAGAAACTTTTTTATCTCTTGAAAAAATTTTGTAAAATAATCATTTTTGAGAAAAAAATTAAATTACATCTGCCTAAGTGATCAATCAAAAGCTATGAGCCCGATTATACAGGGTGTTCTGAAAAACACTAGCAAAAATTCAGGGGCTGATAGAATTTCAAAAAATATTACAATTTGTCCCTATAAACCATGGGCGTATCTCTTTCCGTTTTCAAGATACAGGGCGTTAAAAAATTTAAAAAAAAATCTAGTTTCGGTCCTATCTTCCACAAAATTCGACCAAATGAGCTGAAATTTTGCTGTGTGGGGTTTCTGGGGATGCTAAATGCTCTGGTGTTATTAATTTTTGGCTATATCATACAGGGCGTTCAGTACAGTACTCCGTGGGAACATTTTAGGTCCTAACTTTTTTGAGATTAATCTTTTTGCCCCTTTTGTCACTTGCTGTTATGGCAAATTTTATTCTAAACAAAAAAGGTGCTCTTGTAAGAAGTGCTAAAATTTGCCCGTTTTCGAGAAAAACCAGGTAAAGTGCACCAAAGTCAAGCAGCTGGTATCCCAAATTGTGGGTTTTTACTTCAAGTAGGCTTTGGCACCTAGTTGTTATTACTATTAGTTTCATTAATAAAACTCAAAATCAAAGTTATTATTTGAATGGTAATGATAAAAAGTAATAGTTAGTTTATTTCTGGAAAAGTTTAACACATACTGAATACAATTGAAAAAAGAATACCTAATTATTACTAACAGAAAATTAAAATTTAAGGAAAATTAGTTTTTACTACTTTTTATCATTACCATTCAAATAATAACTTTGATTTTGAGTTTTATTAATGAAACTAATAGTAAAAACAACTAGGTGCCAAAGCCTACTTGAAATAAAAACCAACAATTTGGGATACCAGCTGCTTGACTTTGGTGCACTATACCCGGTTTTTCTCGAAAACGGGCAAATTTTAGCACTTCTTACAAGAACACCTTTTTTGTTTAGAATAAAATTTGCCATAACAGCAAGTGACAAAAGGGGCAAAAAGATTAATCTCAAAAAAAGTTAGGACCTAAAATGTTCCCACGGAGTGGAAGATAGGACCGCAACTAGATTAAAAAAAAATAAATTTTAACGCCCTGTATCTTGAAAACGGAAAGAGATACGCCCATGGTTCATAGGAACAAATTGTAATATTTTTTGAAATTCTATCAGCTCCTGAATTTTTGCTAGTGTTTTTCAGAACACCCTGTATTAGTGTAAAATACTAAAAGTAGGCTGGTGTCACATTATAATTTCACAATATTACGTACTGACATGATCATTTGGTGCTTATAATGTGACACCAGCCTACTTTTAGTATTTTACACTAATATAATCGGGCTCATAGCTTTTGATTGATCACTTAGGCATATGTAATTTAATTTTTTTCTCAAAAATGGTCGACTTTACAAAATTTTTTCAAGAGATAAAAAAGTTTCTAAATGAATCATAATGTTTAGTTATTTTTTTGAATTGAAAAAAAATAGCAGACAGAAAGATATTTACAAAATTTCAAGAAGGGTAGTTAATTTCACCCCTTTGTGTACATGCTAGGTGGATGAAATGATTTCGTTAGATGCCTTTTGATTAGTAACCAAGATGTGCCAAATTTCATATTTTTCCGATTACGCTATTTTGAGATGGAAATTAAAAACCATTTTTTAGCCCACCCCTTTAAGGGGGTGTAGCCAAACAGGGAAAGCTTATTTTGGAAAATTTTATATGAAGTACCCACCTTAATTTTTGATGAGGAATCTCCAGTTAAATTTTTTGCACTTTATTACGGGACACCCTGTATGTCTATTTACATTCTGAATTAGATGAGTTGCTAGAATAAATAACTTAGTACGTTTGCTGTACTTCGTTCATTGTATGGTACATTTATATAGATAAAATCTACAGGTTTAAAAATATAATTCCAACCCCTTGTACATTGTACAGGTTAATTTAATGTTATAGACGAAAGAGGTGTATTTACATTGTACAATGTACTTTATTTCTTGGCAGATTCGTAGATATCTCACCAACACTACATGTGTGACATCGATAGCCTGTATATTTGGTCTAAAAGATGAAAAATTGCTATAAAACTTAAGCATAGGTCGCGCAAAACAGTAAATATTAAATAGAATTTGAGGTATGAAGTTAATTTAAATTAAAAGAATTAAAATTATTAATGAATTTAATACGTATGTAAAAATACATTTTATAAATTAATGTAGTGGTTAAGAAATAATGCTAATTAGACCATCAACCAAAACATGTATAAAGTCCTGATTGTAATTAATGAGTTTAGGACAAATTTTTACACATTGACTAATTACATTACGGTTTTTAAACTAGCAGCGGTAATACTAAATTACAGTGTTTATTTAATTCAACGCATTCAAAGCTATAACTCGAAATTGAATATACGAGCATAGATTTAACTAGCAATAAAGTATAAGAATACGTAACGTGATTTATATTTAAGACATACTCTACAGGGCGAATTTTAAACCACTGAGCCTTGACATCTGTGAACACCTATTTTCTCTCTTTTTTTTTAATTTCCTTTAGGGATTTTTGATTTTCAAAAAAGTATTTTGGAACTGCTGGTTACTTGAAACAGTCTCCTAAGTATTAGTGGTTTCTGACCTTAAGCAGTGCAATTAGATTTCTTGTACATTTTGCGAACATATTTTAAAAAAATTCCAGGCTGGAAACCGAATCCCCATCTAATTTTTATAACGATCTAATAAATTATAGCTGAGTCATTTTCGAATTTACCTACAATTATGTTGATAGGGAAAACAATAGGAATCAAATAGACGGATTGGACCACAAGCGGGACTTTCGACCCCTGTCTGTGTCATCTCAAATAAGCACCATGGTAATGAATATAAATGTTATTAAAATGTATGTTTAAACCACTTTAATCAAATGATACTATTGTGTATTCTCTGCGCATTAATCTTTTGTCAATCTGATTGAATGCAATGGTAAACAGATTTATTTTTAAGAATATAAATTATGTTAGAACTATAGTAGTAGATGTACTGATCTGGTTAATATATTTTCTTTTATTAGTTTATACAGTCAAGAGAGAATTTAATGATGGAAAAAGACAAGAACTTTTTTAGTAGGCATGAGATAACTAAAAATAACAACTATAAATCAGTCTGTACATTTTTTAAAATGCCTATTTAAATAAACTGAAAATGTTTGATAATGTCTTAAGTACATTTGGAATTAGACTTTTCGTTTTTTATCAGTTTTAGTCAAATGATTAATGAACGACCAAAAAAGCTTAGGTGCAAATTTTAATACCTTATTTATTTTGTCAGTCCAGTCAACCTGTATTTAAGAATTGTGTAAATTCAAAAAATTTCCCTTTGTATACAATCAAGAAAACGATAAAATATAATGGTAGTTTTGAACATGTAACGTACGGAAGGAAATGTACCTACTTTTAATGACAATTACTTACAATTAATTACCATTAATTTTACAACAGCTGCTGAAGCTATCCTCTTAGTGGTAACGCAGGCGTTAGCACGTGTTCCTAATGACTGCCTAACACGCTTGAAAATTCCAAGAATCGTTTGAATCGTGTGCAGTCCTGATACGCTGTTGGAGGGTCTCACCGCTAGGAAATGTCAAAGAGTAAACTAACATTTCTAGATGCATTGGAAGGAAAAGTCCTTTGGATGTAAATCCAAGGATCCATGCAATAGGTTCCGTTCGGCCTATTCAATTACTCACAAAGTTGAAACTTGTAAGATTAAACCCAATTAATTGGCGTCAATTTTACAATATACGTACTTAGTAGAGTGGATCATGTCAAGTGAATTTAGAGTTTTTCATAATATACAGAAACCGATACAAATTGTCTTGTACTCGTGTTTCGTAGGTATGGAAAGATTGAAGGAGCTATTTACTCTGGAGTTAGAGATCGGAGGAAATTGGGGCACACAGAAGACACGATTTAGTATTACGTTAAATACATTTGCTGAGTAGTATCAATCAAAATATCAATACCAAAGATTGAGGTCGTTAACATTATGATAATGTTGCAAAGCTCCAAAGATCACCAATCATTCGTATGGCTCAATTTTCAGGAAGTTCTGGGTGCAGGTCCAATATATGAAAGTAATATTCCAAACCAGGACGTTTTGAACATTATTGTTAGTGTGGAGAAAAGTGGCACTTGTTTCGACATTTGGTCAATTTTTATACATTTCGTAAAAATCTTTTACTAGGTTCTAGGTCGATTTGAATCAACCAGACCATTTGAAACCCCTTTTACAATTTTAATAGGTCAGACTTGATCTGTTAGGTCTGACAAGATCTTAAGGTGTAAGATTTAGCAGCAATGTTTGGAATAGCTCGTATTGAAAATAGAGTCTCCAGCAAAATGGTGCAGATGGCAACTCAACAACTCAATAAATCCTTGTAGAACCAGAATTGGATTGTAACGTTGCTGATGAAAGTAATAATCAAGTAATCGGTCATTTCATATCAAGAATCCAGAGATTTAATCTTTCATTATGTTTTAATTGTTTTACACTTTTTATAAAATTTAAGAATTTAGACTTTAAAATGTTCTGTTTATGTTTAATTACATGAGTATTTGTAGGTTATTCGAAGAAAATTATACTGGTAAAAGCTAATAGGGCATTATGTTAAAAAATGTACCTAACTTGTAACTTAAAATTCACTTTAAAGTCTGATTACTAATTAAAAATCAATGTTTTTTTTAACAAAGTTTAGTGTAATATTTGGACGTAGATACAGTACAATATTTCGTATTGCAGGTACCTTTTGTAAAATGTCTGCCGCGAGGGTATTTTGGGACGCAGGTCAACTATTCTATTTTCCACTATTGGATTTTCCACTAAAATACATTATTATAATTAGATGTAATGAGACATTTTTATTTTCTCAGGGTATAAGTTATTTTATTTTGTCGTCACAAGTCAAAATAGAACTATTGAACAAATACACCCTAGTAAAATGCCCGTTTCCAATCTACAGGGCGTTAAAGTTGAAACAATTTTCCTATCATTTTTAATAATAATTAATGGATTTTAATTTCGTTCAAATTAAACAATAATGAAGTAGGTAATTCCACCATTGGTTGAAAATGATTTTAATATGGTTTTGATACGAAGCACGTAGTCTATGGTGTAGTCCAGGCTGCATTAACACGACCTTAATTAGTAGATTACAATTTCGTTAAAATCATACAATAACAAAGTAGATACTTCCATCCTTGGTTTAAATACATTCTAATAAAATTATTTTATACTAATCACGTAGTATGTGCTGTAGTCCAGACTGCATTGATATGACCTTGATTAATGGATTATAATTTCGTTAAAATGAAACAATAATGAAGTAGGCAATTCCAGCTTTGGTTGAAAATGATTTTATTACTGTTTTGATACGAAGCACGTAGTCTATGTTGTAGTCCAGGCTGCATTAATACGACCTTAATTAGGAGATTGCAATTTCGTTAAAACTAGACAATAACAGAGTAGATAATTCCATGCTTGGTTTTAATGTACTTTAATAAAATTATTTTAACACGGTTTTTATACTAAGCACGTAGTATGTGCTGTGGTAATTCCATTAAAATTGATAATAATAAGGTCGGTATTGATTTTAATACGGTTTTGATACTAAGCACGTAATCTATATTGTAGCCCATACTACATTAATACGACTTTAACTAAGAGATTACAATATATTAACCATGTAAGTAATTTCACTGTTGGTTTTAATGTATGTTAATAAAATGATTTTATCCTAAGCACGTAGTATGTGCTGTAGTTCAGACTACATTGATATGACCTTAATTAATGGATTATAAATTCGTCAAAATTAAACAATAATGAAGTAGGTAATTCCACCATTGGTTGAAAATGATTTTAATATGGTTTTGATACGAAGCACGTAGTCTACGTTATAGTCAAGAATGCACGTAGTCTATGTTGTAGTTCAGACTGCATTAATACGACGTTAATTAAGATAATTAGGAGATTACGATTTTGTTAAAATTAGACAATTATGAAGTATTAATTACTTAGGTAATTCCACGCTTGGTTTCAATCTATTTTAATAAAATTATTTAAACACGGTTTTAATACTAAGCACGTCATCTGGGCTGTAGTCCAGACAGCAATAATATGACCTTAAATTAATGGATTATAATTTCGTTAAAATTGGACAACAATTCAGATAATTCCACAAGTGGTTTTAGAGAATAGCATCCCATATCGGTGTGTCTTCTGAATGAAAATCTAAAAAAATGTCTTGAACTTGGATTTGTAAAAATTAATACCCCTGATCGTTGCAGAAATAGGCCCACGTTAAATAAGTAGTTTTTAAAATAGTTAGTAATATTTTGCTATTTATTTTTAAATATTAATCTACATATGGGTAGCCTGTTTTCTTCAATATAGTTAATTGAAAAACAATTTAAATTAACATAATTTCTATGCTTGTGTTGTTATTAAAAATATAAGCCGCATTCACGGAATCGATCTGGGTATGTGCAAAAATGTAGAGTATAGTCACGTAAAAAAAATACCTTGTATAGTGATTAAGATTAAATATGATATATTATTATTTTTAAGAAATCAGAATATTTACAAATTGTGCTGGTTATTTATTTAATATTTATAATAAAGCTTCTGATATTATATTAGTCACAAAATATCAGTTACCTAAGCCAAGATAGGATAAGTTTCTTCAATGCCACAATTAACTGTGTTTTAATTAGAATTTCTTAGGTAATAAATTATAAATTTTAATAATTGAAATTGAAAGATAATTTGCTAAAAAAATAGTTAGTGTTAACTAATTGCGTTAAAATTGCTTACACCAATGCTATATATTTGAAATTATATAATACATTCCAGTCTGCCATGCACGTTTGTGATATTCTTAGTTTCTAGATCTCTTTCTAATTATAGATAAACTTAAAACAATTCTCTTTTTGAACCGTTGTATCATTTATTTATAATTTCTGTTTGTTATTACAGTATAATAACAACACGATGTCGACAACTACAATTGATTAATTTTAATTTATTTTGGACTAATTGTTTTTTAAACGGTTTTAAAAAACGTGATGAGAACACTATTGATCATTTTTCTGCTATTTAAACTCATTTCTGGTTCTATCTGCGCTCAGTCATCCACGTTTAGATATGCTATAACATTATTTTTATTAATGGAGTTTTTTTGCTTTTGTTCTCTAGGATTTTAAATTCTAATTTTAGAATGGTTTTAGCACAGACTTTATAGGTGTTGTTAAATAAGGGATGGTTTTTCGGGTAGTTCGCTGATTTCTACTACTTGTCCATGGTCGATTTGAATCGCACATAATATATAAAAAGTTTATATAAATGTTTTTTGTCAGTAAGCGTCCAGTCTAGTGACATTTCATGGCAATTAGAAACCGTACCATTTGTCAGTTTTTTATAATTTTTATACTTTGTTTTTAATTAATTGCGTTAGTGGAACCGTGCATAAAGTTGAAATAAAAATAAAAAAATGTCGGTTTTACATTATATTTTATGCACTGAATGTATATAAAATTTATTGATTTTATATAAAATTATGTATGACATGGTTAGTATGTGGTAGTGGAGCTAGATATTAGAAAGCCCCGGAAGTGTTTAGGCAACCTAAATTAATTACAAAAACTAATCGGATGTTTCACGGGAATTTTTTACCGCAAAAAATATAATTCACTCCGCAAAAACTAAATAAGCGTAATATCTTTCGTCACATAGATAGATGCAATAAAGAAATTAGCGTTGTGTAAAATTAATGGACCTAGTACTAAATCACTAACCGAATGAAAAGACCTACTCCGCATGAATAAACCTGAGAGCAAAAGCTGCTAAGCATTAAATTGAAAATGCAGCAAACAAAAAAGTCGTTAACAAATGTGGTAATAATAATATATTTAATTGTTTTTACAAAGTTCTTGTCTTATTTATTTGTTTATTATACAGAACAACGTTCAATGTTCAAGCTCATCAGAATAATGATACGTTTCCGTTAATTTTGAATTGGTTTAACTCTTCAGAATTGAAGAGGAGATTATTACTATGGCTCTGCCCAAGGAGAAAGTGTTTATACACTTTAGATATGTGAGTTAGCAAAATAGTTCCTTACAACGAAATTAACATATATAATAGATATATATTTATTTTAAGTGAATATGAAATAGCAAATGACGATTTACTTTATCCAACCCTCCAGCCTAGGGCCTCACAAGTTGAGATGCTCGACCTCACGTATATTGTGCCCTCTAGTTACCCTGTATAAGGTATATCAGGCTAACTAAAAACAATCTACTTAGGCCAAAGGATTTTTTTAATTTTTACAGTAGCTACAGTCCTAATTAATTTTTTTTAAATAAATCGTTGAAAACTTCTTTAATTGCATATGGTTAATATTTTGTAAAATAAAAATTTTTTTGCTTAAAATACGGTTTTTTAGATGACGAAAAATATAAGAGATCTCTTTATTTTTAATTATTTTTAATTATTTTTCTCGCCCACATATTTAGTTTTTAATTTATTCAAGGCACTGCAACATACTGTCTTCTTGACTGGCGACGCATTTATGATATGAAAAAACAGGCCTGAATGAATATTTTAATTACTACTACAATTCCCATACAGACCCACACAAGCAAATAATTTTCTCAAATAATGAAACTAAATACATAGAGTTGGTGTACCAACCATCTAGCCTTTAGGCTGTTCAAAAATCTTTTTAATGGTTTTATTGATTTTTAAACGTGTGAATAATAGCCAACATTTTTTAAAATTTTACTTTCAAAATATATTTTACAAAGAGTTTATGTTTCAATACTTATACGTCCTTGCGTTAGAACCACAATAAGTTACACCATTTACTAATTCAATTGCTAATAAACTTCAAAACTTCACAGGTCAGTAAATATTACTAAAATGCACTAACCACTAGATGTGCATGGGTAATCAAAATATATAAGCTAATCAATAGCGTAAAGTTTGCTAGCCACTTAATTCATTAATTTTCGTTAGCTACTAAAGCAATTTATAGAAGTAATAATTTAAATTTACCCATTGAGTTAAGATCCTTTATAAGTATGATAAGTAAGTAATGACAGAAGCACTCATGAGGCACTGACTGGAAATATTTATTCTCAACATTAGTGTTCAAAGCTGGTTCAATTTCGCAGACCTTAATGCAAAATTTTGTGTACAGGGTGCGCCACTTAACTCCCCTAAACTCGTAACTTTCTCATTTTCCCGAAATTTTGCAATTTCCCATTTAGTGCATTTAATAATTACGTAAAAATAAATTATTCAGTTTCAAATAGGATCTAGCTAGCAATCCTATAAATAAATTATACTTTTCAACAAAGTGATGGCTAATTAGTAATCGCTGTTGAGTGTTGGACATGTCGTTTCAAAATATAACCTGGCACGTAAAACAGGGCGAGACATCATTATTATTGCTGACCGATTTGTACTGACCACCGCAGCCGCCACTGTTTGGCTACGTTCTTGAATACATTGTATCCCAACATTGTAATACAGACAGAACAGTTAACTTTTGCGTGTATCAGTGGAGTAGCTCCACATAAGGCAAGGTTAAGATTGTCGCTTAAGTTATTAATAAATCTGGTAAAGTAATTTATTTATTTTATTCCGTAACATGCTTTTGATTTATGCTATCTGATGCATTTTGAAATTAAATCAGCTGATTTAATTCAAGTGAATCTTCCGCAGTTATTCAACGCTCCTCCTAGAAATCAAAAAAATAATAACAATTCTTAAACTGCCTATTTGGAATTTTTAAAATTTGAATAAATAGCAATTATATATATTGAGGTCACTAATAAAGTGTTCTTAAAAGTAAGATTTGCTTTTCAATACTAAGTAAGTATACTTGGTGACCACGAAAGTGGTGCATAGGGAATAATCGATTTTTATGAAAAATAGACATCTGAAAATCAGAACTAGGATAATAGGTCACTAAAGCCAAAATTTGATATAATTATTCGCAAAATAATACTTCCGGTCTAACCGGAAGTGACACCCTGTATATTTTTAAATTTACTTGTTCGTCGGGCTTAATAAATTTAGATATAATTCATCCAAATCTCTGACCTTGTTATTTTTCAAGTGACATTTCTGTCGGACTCTTCATTTTTCCCTAGATCTTTAAACCGAATCTAACTGAATAACACGGATCACTTTTAACTAAACGGAGCAGCCAACGAAAATATGTACACGAGAACCTTCATCTCTGTCCTTCTTTCTTTTAAAATGACATTTCCGTCGGACTTTACATTTTTCCCGAGACTTTTAAACCAGATCCAACTAAATAACCCGAATTACTTAACTAAACGGGAAAGCCAATGAAAATATGCGAGCCCCTCATCCCTGATCTTCTATCTTTTCAAGTGACATTTCTGTCTCTACATCTTCCCTGAGACATATAAACCGGATCCAACTTAATAACCCGAAACACTTAACTAAACGGGGAAGCTAACGAAAATATATGAGCCCCTCATCTCCGACCTATTTCTGTCAGACTTTATGCCCCTCATCTCCGACCTTCTTTCTTTTCAAGTAAAATTTCTGTCGGACTCTTCATTTTCCCGAGATCTTTAAATCGGATCCAACTAAATAACCCGGATCACTCAATTAAACGGGACAGCCAACGAAAATATGCGAGCCCCTCATCCCTGACTTATTTCTGGCGGACTTTACCCCCCTCATCCCGAATAATACACGAAAACCTTCAACACTGTCCTTCTTTCTTTTCAAGTGACATTTCTGTCGGCCTCTACATCTTTCCTGAGACACATAAACCAGATCCAAGTTAATAACCCGAATCACTTAACTAAACAGGGAAGCCAACGAAAATATGAGAGCCCCTCATCTCCGACCTATTTCTGTCAGACTTTATGCCCCTCATCTCCGACCTTCTTTCTTTTCAAGTGACATTTCTGTCGGCCTGTTCATTTTTCCCGAGATCTTTAAACCGGATCCAACTAAATAACCCGGATCACTTAACTAAACGGGGCAGCCAATGAAAATATGCGAGCCCCTCATCCCTGATCTTCTATCTTTTCAAGTGACATTTCTGTCGGCCTCTACATCTTCCCTGCGACATATAAACCGGATACAACTTAATAACCCGAATCACTTGATTAAACGGGGAAGCCAACGAAAATATACGAGCCCTTCATCTCTGACCTATTTTTGTCGGACTTTACGCTCCTCATCCCCGACCTTCTTTTTTCAAGTGACATTTCTGTCGGACTGTTCATTTTTCCCGAGATCTTTAAACCGGATCCAACTAAATAACCCGGATCACTTAACTAAACGGGGCAGCCAACGAAAATACACGAAAACCTTCATCCCTCTCCTTCTTTCTTTCAAGTGACATTTCTATCGGCCTCTACATCTTTCCTGAGATATATAAACCAGATCCAAGTTAATAACCCGAATCACTTAACTAAACAGGGAAGCCAACGAAAATATGAGAGCCCCTCATCTCCGACCTATTTCTGCCGGACTTTATGCCCCTCATCTCCGACCTTCTTTCTTTTCAAGTAAAATTTCTGTCGGACTCTTCATTCTCCCGAGATCTTTAAATCGGATCCAACTAAATAACCCGGATCACTCAATTAAACGGGACAGCCAACGAAAATATGCGAGCCCCTCATCCTTGACTTATTTCTGGCGGACTTTACGCCCCTCATCCCCGACCTTCTTTCTTTTCAAGTGACATTTCTGTCGGACTTTACATTTTTCCCGAGATCTGTAAACCAGATCCAACTAAATAACCCGAATTACTTAACCAAACAGGAAAGCTAATGAAAATATGCGAGACCCTCATCCCTGATCTTCTATCTTTTCAAGTGACATTTCTGTCGGCCTCTACATCTTCCCTGAGACATATAAACTGAATCCAACTTAATAACCCGAATCGCTTAACTAAGCGCGGAAGCCAACGAAAATAAATAAACGAAATATCTATTTTTGTCGGATTTTACGCCCCTCATCCCCGACCTTCTTTCTTTTCAAGTGACATTTCTGTCGGACTGTTCATTTTTCCCGAGATCTTTAAACCGGATCCAACTAAATAACCCGGATTACTTACCTAAACGAGGAAACCAACGAAACTATGCGGGCCCCTCATCCCCGACCTTCTTTCTTTTCAAGTGACATTTCTGTCGGACTCCTACATTTTTTCCTAGATCTTTAAACCGGATGCAACTAAATAACCCGAATTACCTAATTGATGATAGACAAAAACTAATCCGCAGCCCCGAATCTCATTCCTTCCTTAATATTTTATTTTTCTCTCTACCCTGAGATAGGGTAGGCCTCTATTTTTTTCTGAAATTTAAAAAATGTTTGTTTAACAAAAAGACATTTAGAAACGTCATTCTGAATTTTTTTTTTCAAATACTATATTTTTTTCAACTTAAAACGTTGAAACCTTTATGTATCTACACCAGACCCTACGGGTCTTACTCAACCTAGTACGTTTAATAAAATCTGTTGAAAATAAGTTCCATGTTGAGTAATCAGAAAAATTTGATTTATACGAAAAGTCTGGCTCAATAAATCTACATATAATTCATACAAACAAAATCTGAAAATATGTCCTTTCTTGCATAAAAAAATGTTCCGGTTTTTAATTCGTTCACAAAATTTAATTGTGTTCCATACATTCTTAAAAATTCAAAATCTGCGAGACAAACAGTTCTTTAATTTAAGAAAAATACATGAAACACGTCTATGCGTCAAATCCAACGCCTACTTTCTATAAAATTCAAAAGTAAAGTCCCGCAGGGGCCTACTTGTTTTTCAGTTTTTTACAGTTTCGACGCCATTTTTTAAACAAATTCCAACTTGTTTCATATCGCTAAAATCAAAATTTCATGACAACTAGAAAATATAAAATATACAGGGTGCTCCGTTTAAAATAAAAAATGATGTCACTTCCGGTTAGACCGGAAGTAGCATTTTATGCATAATAATGTCAGATTCCGACTTTATCTGGCTATTATTATTATTTCAGAAGTCTATCTTTCATAATAACCGTCTTATTCCGAAGATAATACTTTCGTTGCCACCCGGTATATATCGCATTAAAGTGTTTGCTAGTGTTACGCATAGTTATTGTCTCTGTTGTGGTGATTCAAGTTGTAATTTGAGCTGTTATTTATTAGTTAGTAATAATGGCAGACGCCTATATTATGATCGTGTTAATATGCTGTTAATGTACAATATTGTGACGGCAATACAACTGAAGAAGATATTCATTTTCCACGTTAATTACATATTAAAAATGTATCGTCTTCCAGTGGACGATAAAAGAAAAAAACACTTTGTATATTTAGGTTGCGATTAGCGCTCATTTGATAACAGTATATTATTTTCTAGGTTATTAATTGTATAAATATGTCCTGCTTGTGGTGATTGAAGGTGATTTATTTATAGATATACGCTGTATTGTCCTCTTGGATGAATAAAATAAATGAGCTACAGAAAACCTCGCGACAGAGACGGCATACTTTGATGTTTTCCCGTGTATAGATATAGAATATACAGTTTTCACAGATATTAGTGCTGTCAGTTTTGACACGCTTGCTATAAAGACGTAGGACCTGACTGTGCTAACTTGCAGGACATTGACATAGTGGATCTCTTAAGATAAGGGTAGTTGTTCTTCCTTACTGATGATAAAACCTTGTGTGTTTAACACTTGTAATAATTGCCTGCAACGTACCATGTTAAAAAATTACGTTGCACTGGCTTAACGTAGGCGTGAAAAAGACAACGAAAAATACAAAATATCAATTGCAATTTGACCTATTGAACAACAAATACATATATTTAATAGACCATTAATACATATCTAATCCAGGACTAACTATAAAATTGTTGAGTTTACTGATAACCTCATTTATTAGTTTATTACTACAAAGAGCTAAACTTACACAAAACTTTTTAAAGTGACCGAACCCACATTAAACATATTTTATATTCTAGATAGTTTAAATTGAAAAATCTCTCTACGCATACTTTAACACCTAAAGATAAAAATACTGCGCTCCGAATACTTGATTTAAAAAAATAGCATATATTACAAAACGTGAATTTAAAATATACTTAAGTTCTAGCGAACTGAAAAATAAAATGCGTCTAGATCCAAAAGAAGTAATTTTTGCTGGCATCGTACATTTGCTATTATTAGTTCGTATTTGCTGTGACTTTCATGTACTATTATTATCAGAAACATTGAATTATTAATTAAAACAATTAACTCAACAATAATTAATTTGCTGATAAAATAGAATATTGTAATGATCCTCATGTAGTTTATGTTCCAATAAGGGATATCAAGAACCATAACTTCTGTTTATCAACTGATATTGGTATACGTTCTTGAACTACAGAACTTGTTAGTAATTGTAACGTAAATAAAATCCACCTACCGATCCGTAAAGCAATCCACAGCTATCCATGCATAAATATTGACAGGTAGCAACTCCTTGAATTTTCATCTGGCCGATACCAACCGTCGTCCTTTGCAAAATTGCTGAAAGAAAAACCGTCATTTAATAAATAATTCTTTTATTTGTTCAAATGCAAAATCGATTGGAAAAATTTGTACTGGTATGTGTAATAGAAATAGAAGTCGTAAAGGAATCTCTAACGCTATCGTCATTTTCAATCAAAAACTGGCGAGAACGCGATCTCTATAATCTATCAGTCGGAGGTCGTAATGATTTTTGAAGATTTTCTCTTGTTTTTGTTTGAAGTATATTATAGATCGTATTTTAATATTCCTCCCTAAAAACTATAATAAAAATGTACTTTCAGATTTGTCGTCCCAATGGGTAAGTTTTCGAAATAAATTGAAAAACAGCTTTGGTAATTTTGTTCTTTACAGCATAAAATGGACACAAGTATATCATTAGAAAGTTTTGTTAGAACTAAATATGCGACTTTATACAAATATACAGGGTGATTCACGAGGAAAGGGACAAAATGTTATGGTAGATAGAGTTCACTTAGGTGAATTAGAAATGACTATTGAAAAAAGCCTGAGCCTTTTTTTAAATGAACTACAGGGTGATTTATGAGTTTTGCCCAATACTTCTTAAGGTAATATCTTTTAAACTAATCACTAGAATCAGCTCGTATTGTGGGTATACAATATACTATTAATTGTCAATTTACATGCATAATCAAAGACAGAATATTCCAGGGCAGGCTCAGCTAATTTTTATTTTTAGGGCTCCTATGAAAAAATTCACCCTGTGTACGTGATTTTTAAATTCTAATACTGAATTAAGAAACTACGTACAAAAATGATCGAAAACATGTACTTTGTTGTTTTGCCACACTTTGGGCGAATTTTAAATCAACGACCAATTTTCGCCAAAATCGAAGGTCTGCACAAAATAAATTTATAAAATTACATTTTCCTCTCTTATTTAAACTAAAATATTTGTTATACAAAAGTTTGTGATTTCATGGTTGATTAATATGAAATAAATAATCAAAAATAAATAATTTCAACATCAGATTAAGTAATTTTTATTTCAGAGGTTTCTGTGAAAAAAAATCAGTCTGTATACATTTTTCTCAAGTTCTGATAATAAATTATGGAACTACATTAAAAAAACCGCTGCCAATTATGAGATCAAAACTTCCTCACCGTGTGGTGGAGTTTATAACAAAAGTAATTTTTCACTATTTTGTTTTTTGACGCATTTTGTTTTTTTGTACGTATTTTGTTTTTTTGGCGTATTTTGTGTATTTCAACATTTGGACACTATATTATAATGAGTTGTATATCAGATCCTATTTATAATCTTTCATCACGAATAAATGTTTTTGTAAAGTTAGAAGTAGAAATGTTGGGGTCCGGTAGACCCCATTCCAGTGAACCGATTTTGCTCATCAACGAACTCAATCTTTTCCTTGACCTCTAGAACGTGTGTACCAAATTTGAAAGCTTTATTTCAAAAAAAGAAAATTTTTGTGTATCGTCATAATTCGTCGCGAATCGTCCAGAAATGCAATAAAAATTTTCAAAAATTTTTTCACGAATACATATCGGTGAGGAAGTAATTAACGAAATTGTTTATTTTTTTATCACAGTGCATCAATAAACAGAACATTAATAATCCTATCGTTATTAGGAAAGCCGTAGGAAATTTAGTTTTACGACAAAGAAAATGTAGGGAGGCAGAAGGCTTTCATTTTGAAAATAAGTTATAAGGTTTTATCGAGGGTTTTATTGTTCTGTGAATTTGTTGTTTATAATGTTCTGTTTATTGATGTATTGTGATAAAAAAATAAATATTTTCGTTAATTTTTAAATGTAGTTCCACAATTTATTACTAGAACTTGAGAAAAATGTATACAGACTGATTTTTCACAGAAACCTCAAATAAAAATTACTTAATCTGATGTTGAAATTATTTATGTTTGATTATTTATTTCATATTAATCATACATGAAATCACAACATTTTGTATAACAAATATTTTAGTTTAAATAAGAGAGGAAAATGTAATTTTATAAATTTATTTTGTGCATACCTTCGATATTGCCGAAAATTGATCGTTTATTTAAAATTCGCCCAAAGTGTGGCAAAACAACAAAATACATGTTTTCGATCATTTTTGTATGTAGTTTCATAATTCAGTATTAGAATTTAAAAATCACGTATACAGGGTGAATTTTTTCATAGGAGCCCTAAAAATAAAAATTAGTTGAGCCGGCCCTGGAATTTTCTGTCTTTGATTATGCATGTAAATTGACAATTAATAGTATACTATATACCCACAATACGAGCTGATTCTAGTGATTAGTTTAAAAGATATTACCTTAAGAAGTATTGGGCAAAACTCATAAATCACCCAGTAGATCGATAAAAAAAAGGCTCAGGCTTTTTTCAATAGTTATTTCTAATTCACCTAAGTGAACTCTATCTACCATAACATTTTGTCCCTTTCCTCGTGAATCACCCTGTATAACTAGAAAATACTAATGAACTACATATTTGGTTTCAGTAATATGGAAACTATATTATTATAATTCCGTGGAAATCTCGATGCCTTTTTTCCTGATCATTATCATCGTTTGTATAATTTATATAAAGCACTAAAAAATCAATCTAGAAATTTAATACTTCTTTCCGTTTCTTCTAAGTGTATCCATAAAGATATGGGATATGGGAAGCGTTGAAAATTCTTAGGTTACAACTTTTATTTATGCTAATAATCTTAGCTTCTTGAAGCTATTCCTTGTGGCAGTAACTTGTACCTGAGGAAAGTGCTATGTACAATTTAATGTTATTGGTGTCATTTTGTACATATTATGTTAAAATAATATGAATTTTATGTTAAACATTTTAGTCACGTTTAATTTATTTACGTTTACACCTATAAATTATCTATCAAAAAATGTATTAAGTAACTTTAAAAAACGTACTCTTTAATGATGGGATTTTACAAATGCGGATAATTTTACATATTTTCAACAGCGAAACTGATTATGAGTAAGATATCAAAAATTATTATTTGTTTTGTTCAGTTTTAATTAACATTTTCATTTTTAATGAACAGTTAAAGTTAAACATATGTTGATGATTTCTCCGAAAATTTACTTAATTATAAATTAAGAAAGACTAAAACATGTCTAAACTATATTTATTAGCAATTCAGATAGTGTGATAGTATGATAAAAAATTAAGTTGTTGCCATTGTTTTAAACCCGCTGATAAAATAAGATTTATACCCTAATATAGAATTAAACAGCAATAATTTGCTATAAAAAATACAGTAGATAATAATAAAAAATAAAAAAATTAGGTGATTTGCTAGAAAAAAAATCTTTCAACGAGTCTTAGTTTAAGCAATATTGGTTAAATTTGGACGGCTCTGGATTATGGGCTCAGTGATTTTGTGCAATTAAATTGGACGTTAGTACCTGTTTTCATGATATACATATATGTAAAATAAATGCAAAAGTGCTACAATGTGAACATTTATATTTACATAAATACATTACTTTGTAAATAAGATACGGATTAGGAATTTATATTTAAAAAAAGTCCAACTTGTACTATAAAGAAGACTTTAAAACCCATAAATACAAGCAATATCTTAGTTCAATTGACGCGTGTATTTACCAATTCTGCTAAGTGCCATTTTATTTTAAAGATTTATTTGTGCCAAGTTCTACTTTGAGGTTTCTTTATGGCGCTTTATTTGTCGTAAACTATTTTTGCTTATTTTATTAAACGCCAAGATGTCGTATTTTTTGTAATTATTTAGACAATTAAAGCGTTTAAAAGGAGAACTTAATACCAGTTCGTTTTATATTATAGAAATAGATTCTTTTTTGATTGCCGGCGACATGCAACTATAAGAATGGGGTCAGAAAACAATTAATTTTATAGTCTATGAGAAATTATTCTCAGTATACTATTTACTTTAATCTTTTTGAGAGTACAATATTCTATTTAAGTAATATTTTACAAAAGCTCCCGTATGACATACATAACACAACTATTTGTGTTCTCTAGTTATTTATCACGCTGTCCAATGCGTTTTATTTCAGCTCAGCTAATTTATTTTAATACCCCACGCTACGTACAGGTATACCTAGTGAATCTTTTTAACACATGGTTATTATAATAATAAAATTGCGATAGCCTATATATTTAATCTCGTCTCCTCATGAGGCGTTCAAAAGAGAAACTATTTTTTCGAAGAATGCTAAGTTTTGTTGTAGTCTTTCATTTAAAGGTTTTATCTTAAACCATACAAGTGTGTTATCTCGAGTTTTTCTTATAATAATTTACTTATGATGTCTTTGTCAGATAATATTATGAGAATACCGTGTTGTACGTGGCGCGCGGTCTCATTGAAAAGCTGCCAGTATATCATGTCATCTTAAAGAATATATGGGCCTTTTTACATAATTGTGTGTATAATGAAATAGTTTATAGTATAATTTACGTGATCTAGAGTATATAAACTTATTTTAGGTGGTGACATTCAGATTCATCACAGAGTGACATTTCACTCGATTCGTTCTATTAGCCATTTGAGACTTGGCCAAGCCGGAAATTGTATTATGTGCTTGATAAATAAATACAATTATTTCGTGATACGTCTACTTCAAAAATTCAAACCCCGATACTATTTTTATAACACCTGCTCGCAAACAGCGTCTAATTTTGGAAATAGAACTAAAAAGAGAAATGCTGACACGTTTAAGCGAAATAATAAGGAGTAAGAACCTCGTAATTAGCAATAACTTGTACTTCATACGTATTGTAACAAGAGAACTAGACCGCCCTGATTTTGAAATATATGCACTGGGGTTTGCGTATGAAATGGTTATTACACGTACTAGTAGAGTCCACGGCCCCATCAAAGTCCTCTAGAAATGATTTTCGTTTGCACTTTCAGTTTAAAAGCTGAAACCAATTTTAGATGATTCCCCATCTTTAGAAATATTAAAATTCGTAAATCGTCAAGGGTGGGGGATGAAATGTAAAAACACTCTAATTTTTTTGACACAATTTGACGATCATCTACACCGAAACTCAGCAATGTAAGACAATAAAAAATATATATTTTTTAAATAATTTAAGTTCGAAAAGCACGGGATTAAATTGACCACCAAAACGTTTGTCTAAGGCTAGTGAATAGCCCTTAATTTTTCGACATGTTTCCACTTTACACCACGATACCTACTTTATTCGTAGTCTCTTTAAAAAATTATAAATTCAGTTCTCCATGGCGTCGGATTCCTAATATACAAGAATATTTTAATCTTTTTCTAAGACTCGGTAATGAAGGCAGGAAATCTATTGATTCGCCTACATGCGACACCCTGTACCAGATTATTAATTTAGAAAATTAAAAAAACGATATACGGTTTTCCTTTTCATAAAGTGATTATTTTGGGTATTTTTTAACTTTACAACAAATTACTTAAAAATACGTCAATGCGTTTTTTAATTGTATTAAATAGTGCAAAAATATCCCAGCATGTTTAATTTTCAACATACAAAGCGTTAAATTCTTTTTTAAGGACTATTAACATTAATGTGGTTTGACCAATTTTACATAAATTTGGGTTTTATTTAAGCTTATTAAATTGTTTTTAATATTTTCCTTCAATAAGACGTCGATGTAAGTATATGGAAACCACGGACCCCTTTAAAATAAATAAAAAAGTCTGCACTTTTTGTCAAGAAAATGTTGGTGAATTTTTTGAAACGGCCATAGGCGTGGCAGTATTTTTTTAAAAGTGGTCCGTGGTCGTCAATCTACGCCTATGGGGCGACATATTACAAACTTTAGTTCAGTTGATAAGTTTTAATCTAATTAAAAAAAACAACGCTTTCCTACATTTCTAACTTATAAAAAATGTTTACAAAAATAAATTCTGTTCCAAAAAAAGTTTCTTAAGGAAAGTTTATACGACAAACTAAATTATTCTTCAATAAGAAATCGATTCCTGTTTCAAAATTTAAAGGGAATACACGCTGTATAGTATACTGTTATTAATCTGCGCATTTTTGAAAACAGCTATGTACAAAAAAATATATACCGGGTGTAAACGAATAGTGGGCCACCCTTGTAACTTTCTCGTTCTTAAAGATATCGGGATAAAATTTTGTACGGTGAAATTAGGTAAGATTTCCAACTTTCTGAGACCTATTCGCCATATTTGTCACTTCCGGTTTCACCGGAAATGGCCCCAATAGTCTTTTCTAAGTGGACCACGTTTTTACATTTTTGAAATAAAGATCACATTTTGGATACATTTACACTATTTTGAACAATTTATACAGGGTTGCAAGAAAAATAATTCGAATTTTAGTTGTCAATCTAGATGGCTGCGAATATGTTAAAATTATTTTTGTTCCAATGTAATTCATATAAAAAAATACGAAAACGTCAATATGTCCAATAATACCATTATACAGGGTGCTCTAAATTCATTAGTATCACATTTTTCAAAATAACTCTTTTTTTAAATATTATGATATGGGCCACCCGGATATTCAGAAAGCTCTATTTAGTAGGGGTTAAACGGTACCAAAAGTTCCGTAATGTGTAATCGTTATCGGCAGGAATGACAATTTTTCTTACGAAATTTATGTTCCATCTCTAGTCAATAAAGTCGATATTGGTTTACCATGTCAGGTCTACATAATTGCTGCAAAAAACTAATTTTTGCGAAGTCCTAATTCCGTGGATACTGAAATCAGAGAAATATTTGTAAAAATCGGTCCGCAGTGGTCGATTTAAAGTGTTATGTCTATACAGTGAGGTCAAAAAGTAAGGAACAGATTCGATATCTTCAAAACGCCTAAGTTTTGGAAAAATAGCTCGAACAGGTCGATTTTGATTTTATGTTAGGCCTATTTTAAAAATATTTTTTATTCTACAAGGTGTCATTAGAGCCTTGTTGAACAGCATACGAGCTATATCTCACAGCGATACATTCATATCTTAGTACATATTTTGAAGATATATAAAAAAATCATAATTTCTTATTTAAAGGAAATAACTGTTTCTGGGATTGTTATTCCGAAGTTTGGTGCAAATATGTAAAAATATACAGGGCGACCGTTAATTTTTGGAAGTACAAAAACGTACCTATTCCGACATATTTACTGAAATGTGTGAAACACCTGTCGATGTGTCTCAATACTTTTCTCATCCAAATGATTAAAGTAATAAATTATACCACGCAACACTTAATTCTCATTTTGCTCCTAATAACCTCTATACCCCATAAGATAAGATACGCTACGATAAGATAAGATTTTAAAACAAATATTGATAATCCACATTTCATTTTCACTAATCAAATTTATTGCGATATAATTTTAAGGCAGTACTGCTTATGTATAATAGTATAACAAATTTCTATTACACGAACTTGTTATTACCTCGGCACTAAGGATCGGAAATCACGTAATAATAAAATCTTGTGGATAATTGGCAAAGCACTTATCCTCATCAAAAACAACCATAAACTCACATGGGAAGGTAATTAAATATACCTACAATGATGATTTTATCATGCGGATTTGAGGGTGTACGTACACTTCTTTATTCCATTCACAAAAGTTATAGTAAACTTTAACGATATAGTGGGTTGACAAAATCACTCAAAATATTGCAAAGAAAGCTGACATTCATACTCTTTTTTTTAACAACGTATAGGTAATTTCAAACCTTTAATTTGGCTGAGAAATATTACAGAATGGCCTTGTTTAAAATATAATAATTACATTTATACGTTACCTCTGTGGTACTGTGGTCACCAGTTGCAAGGGTCTCGTTTGTGCGTGCAACTGTTTCATTGGTTCATAATGAATCGTTAATATTTAGTAACAACTAAATCCAACCCTGACGCATTCTTGATATCTCTCCCGACTGAGCGGAGCGCGGCATCTTTGAGGGTTTTTTGCGTGATATTTTCAACCCACTATACGCCAACTACTAAATTACGATGGCTCTGAAGGGCCACAGTAAAAATTAAAAAAACTAGAAATTTCTACTTTAAAACTAGAAATTTCTACTTTAAATCTAGAAATTTCTACTTTAAAACTAGAAATTTCTACTTTGAAACTGGAAATTTCTACTTTTCAATTTTCTACTTACAAAGTAGAAATTTCTAGTTTTCAAAGTAGAAATTTCTAGTTTTAAAGTAGAAATTTCTAGTTTTAAAGTAGAAATTTCTAGTTTCAAAGTAGAAATTTCTAGTTTTAAAGTAGAAATTTCTAGATTTAAAGTAGAAATTTCTAGTTTTAAAGTAGAAATTTCTAGTTTTAAAGTAGAAATTTCTAGTTTTAAAGTAGAAATTTCTAGTTTTTTTTATTTTTACTGTGGCCCTTCAGAGCCATCGTAACTAAATAATCCTAATCCCCTAATGTTTTAAATATTCGTTGGCCAAGTTTAAGGGCATCTTCAAATAATTTTTGAGACACTAAAGTGTAGTTAAGTTTCTTCGACATTACTTGTACGGATGTTGGTATGAAATTTTAGTAGTACACAGAGACATACTCCAGTGTAGTTAAGTTTCTTCGACATTACTTGTACGGATGTTGGTATGAAATTTTAGTAGTACACAGAGACATACTCCATACTCTTCCCGAAAAAGTGTGCATTTGAGGCTTGAAATGGACATAAAAGAAACTGCTGTTATCTTTATAACAAGTAATCTATAGATATTTTTATATTATATTTTAAAGTTTGACCGTGTAAAAACTAAGAATGAAAAAAATCAAATCAATCCGCTACGCCAATATTAAAAGAAATATTGCTTGTAATGGGGGAATAAAAAGCACGTTTTGGAATCACTTTTTTAATATTCTTTTTCTACTTGTAATAATTTGACAAAATCTGTTTCTCAACAGATTTATTTATTATTATTATTATGCCATTATACTAGCCATAAAACTTACACAAAACAATGTGTTGTAAAGTTCTAAATTATATTGTTTTATTTTCGAAAGCTATTTAATTTTTACGTCTCCTAATCCGTGTAGTCCTCATTAAACTAGACAGAAAAATAGGTTGATGGGTATCACGATTACAATCTACATATTACGTGGGTTGCAGACGTGAATGTAGATTTCTTGGAGTTTTGTCAAAAAGGCGTATAAGTGTTGTACATAACTAGCATACACGTTGTAAAAGGCGTGGTATATGCCCTTACTTTGCTCTGTAACACTCAACAGGCATTTTTATGGCTGGCTGTCAAATATGTTGCGAAGACAAGAAGCCAAGGGACAGAAATAGTAAAATCTAGACTAATAAACGTACAATAAATAATAAATATGACCCGTATATTAACTCTTTATCAGTTAAATTTCCATAGATATGGAGATAACTATTTCATCAATAAACAACCCTTATTTACGGCTATTACCAAAAAAATAATCTATTAATGAGAGAGAGGGCACCCCCAAGCGGCTTACTATGTTCATCATAAAAGGGCTATAAATTGGTATTTCCATTTGAGCTTTACAACCTCTATTTATAACATCACTAGGGCATCTTAATCAAAATACTAACATCTCCGTTTACGCTGCGTAACCGGGTGGTCTTTGATGTATTTGATATAAACCACTTCGTATTAGATTTAATCAACAAATAGCTAATAAAACAAACCACACCTACGCTTGCAAATTCAATATACACATAGTTTACAAAAATTGAAGTATCCGTTAACAATATGTTTTGATTAAATCCAACCCGGACTTTGTAGTTTTTACAAATTCTTTGAACGTAAATATGATTTTAGATTTTATCGGGTAAACTTATTCAGTACTGTAATTTTTCAAATATGTGTGTAAATATTGTTATAACAAATCACTGTTCTAAATATTAATTATTGTATATAATATTCTATAACAAATTCTTTATTTTGACATTTACGTATCACTTATTAACAACAAAAAACTGGACTCTTTATTCGCACGCTAACCATTAGGAGATGGATACATTTACTTCTGCAATGTAGCCTATTTTTGCCAAATTATTGTATTGTTTTAATTAACCGGGGCCGTGCCCTTATTCACGTAATTGACTCTTTATTTACATTTTTAATTAAGTTGATGTTATTAATATTTATTCTATGATTATTGTTCTCCCATATTTGGGATAAGCTTTGTGATTTTTAAACTCGTTCAAATTGGACGCTCGGTTTGTCCAACAATTTCCTTCCATTTATTTATTCTATTATATTATTATAAAAACAAGACGTATACAGTGTGTCCATAATTGGGGGTGCATACATTGCTATCTCGATTATTAATAGTGATAGAGAAACTGTTAAATCGGGAAGTTTTAGAGAGTTTCACGAGCATTACTACCTCCGTTTTTGCTATACCGGGTGTAAACGAATAGTGGGCCACCCCTGTAACTTCCTCGTTTTTAAAGATATCGGGATAGAATTTTGTATGGTGAAATTAGGTAAGATTTCCAACTTTTTGACATCTATCCGCCATATTTGTCACTTCCGGTGTCACCGGAAATGGCCACAATAGTCTTGTAAATGGACCACCCTGTATGTTTTTACATTTTTGAAATAAAGATCACATTTTGGATACATTTATACTATTTTGAACAATTTATACAGGGTTGCACGAAAAATAATTCGAATTTTAGTCGTCAATCTAGATGGCTGCGAATATGTTAAAATTATTTTTGTTCCAACGTAATTCATATACAAAATACGAAAACGTCAATATGTCCAATAATACATTATACAGGGTGCTCTAAACTCATTAATATCACATTTTTCAAAATAACTCTTTTTTTTAAATATTATGATATGGGCCACCCGGTTATTCAGAAAGCTCTATTTAGTAGCGGTTAAACGGTACTAAAAGTTCCGTAATGTGTAATTGTTACCGGCAGGAATTACAATTTTTCTTAAGAAATTTATGATTTATATCTAACTTCAATTAAATTTTGATCAACCCTGTATATTTGTGTTAATATTTTATGATATGCAACAGGAATGAGCCAGAGGCCCATTCTGATTAACACAAATATACAGGGTTGATCAAAATTTAATTGAACTTCGATATAAATAATAAATTTCTTAAGAAAAATTGTCATTCCTGCCGGCAACGATTACACATTACGGATCTTTTGGTACCGTTTAACCCCTACTAAATAGAACTTTCTGAATATCCGGGTGGCCCATATCATAATATTTAAAAAATAGAGTTATTTTGAAAAATGTGGCATTAATGAGTTTAGAGCACCCTGTATAATGTATTATTGGACCTATTGACGTTTTCGTATTTTTTATATGAATTACATTGGAACAAAAATAATTTTAACATATTCGCAGCCATCTAGATTGAAAACTAAAATTCGAATTATTTTTCGTGCAACCCTATATAAATTGTTCAAAATAGTATAAATGTATCCAAAATGTGATCTTTATTTCAAAAATGTAAAAACATACAGGGTGGTCCATTTAGAAAAGACTATTGGGGCCATTTCCGGTGAAACCGAAAGTGACAAAAATGGCGGGTAGATCTCAAAAAGTTGAAAATCTTACCTAATTTCACCATACAAAATTTTATCCTGATATCTTTTAAAACGAGGAAGTTCCAGGGATGTCCCACTATTCGTTTACACCCGGTATTTTAAAAAAACTGAAAAGGTGCATTTAAAAAACTTCCCGTATCTGTCTACTTTGATGACGTGATATTTTAATAAGTAACTACATTATTAGAACACTTTTTTAAGGCGCTTTCATTGGTATTACCGGAAGGCCTCCATCGCCATTTGTTTTTGAGTTAATACCACTAGTTTTGGTTTTCCTTATGAGCGCCATTCTTTTGTAGTTATTTTTTTTTAACTTTTAGATATTTTAAATTAACTTCTCTTCACAGCCTACTTAGAAAACAAATTTTTTTCATATTTTACACTAGTAGGTAAGTAAATTTTTCTGACATTATGAACATCATTGAAAAGATAATTCAGAACTCTATTGAACCATAGAAACATCCAATATAGCTGTAAAATTCTCTAAAACTTTTTCCTTTGTACCGTTCTTCTATCTCTAATAATAACCGAGATGCACCTCTAATTTTAGACAGACAGAGTAGAGGGTTCTGCTTTTCTGTAATACAAATGAACATAATTTCTTTGCTTTCAATTTATCTTTCAAACGCACTTAAACGAGGATTTAGGACAAGGACGTTTTTGAGAAAATACATCATAATTTTAAAATCAAATTTTTTCTCTTATTTTTATTGTCCAACAACAAAATTTGACGTTTCTATTTACACTGAATAATAGATCAATCATCTTCATTTTACAAACGAATAGTTCCTGATTTTTAAATAAATCGCCGCTATATTTAAAATTCATGCAATAGCAATTATCTAGGTACTTAAATTCTTTCGTTGCAAAAAATATTTTGTATTTTTACATTCGACATTTGCGGCACAAGCGAGCTTTAAAAATTGACATGCAGTTAATTATACGAAAGCGCACTGCCAAGGTTGATGTTATATTTAGATGAACAATTCGAAAGAATTATTTCACACTTCGTCACACTGTAACTGAATATATATTTGTGTTAAAAGGACCAAATCGGTAATTTCCCAAATAAAAATTGTATAACCTAAACGCATACAGACTGAAGTGTCATTATGTAACGCAAACTGTCTGTTTTGAATTACTTAATTTGTCTCCACTCTCAATCATTGAATAATGAGTCCACTCCTGCTCAAATGGCGATGATTTAGAAATGAAAAATTAGACAGTTTATTCTAGTTTATTAGACTAGTTTATTAGATCTTATGATATTAATATAAACTGCTCAACAACTGAAACGTTAAACTTTGCGCAATTTTTGAAATTCTATAATTTTAACGTTAAGGTAGTTGGCTAAATGTAACAGTGAATCGTACTGTTTTTACGTATTTTTACTTTTTAAGTCTTCAAAAACATCAAGTTGTCAATTAATTATTACATTATTAATTACCTTTGAGTAATTTTATTAGTATCTACTTATATTTTTAATTGCACGTTGGGAACATTAGATTTATCCTGAAGATAAGCCATATGCACTTTAAACCTAGTTATATTAGGATTGATCATCTCCTTTGAAAACAATTATTAAATTTTATGAACAAATTTAAAATGAGAACATATTTTTTTACATCATAAGAAAGGGCATACTTTCAACTTTCATTTGATATGAATTATGTCTAAAAAATTGGTGGCACTTCCGGTTAGACCGGGAGTAGTACTTAGACAATATTTTCGTGGCCACCCGATATATCCTAACTCATTTTCACCAATCCTAACGACTATTACTTTTTAACCTAACAGCTTAATACAATAAGATAGGGCTGGAACGGGGGTGATGCCTAAGGAATCATATATCACCCCCTGAGCCAGTTTTGCGTAAGAACGAAATGAAATGTGTGTTTATACGATGATAAGTTTTGTCTTCTGAGTTTTATCGAGATAATGATCTTTGGCTAATGCAAACCAATTTTAATAGACGTGATTATTTATTTACATACGTGGTACACAGAACTGGAATTTTAAGGACATCGCGCACTAAAAAAAACAAACAAAAAAATTTAAATTTTTTAAAATTTAGGTGTTATGATACAGATCTAATCTCTTAGAGTAATACGATGACGAGAAACAAGTTATTCTCTCACCAGCTTTATTTCCCAGAGCACGGCCGGCGTACAAAATAAGAACTGTTTTGTGACAATTGATTTATTAATCATACATCTTTCTGTTGCTCATTACAACTACATTAAACATGATATTAGCTACGCCGTAATAGCCTACCTTAATTATTCAACATGAACGATATTTAACGTCACGTTTATATAATACGAGCTACTACTTTTTGTGGGTTATGATAAATTTTAGATTATAATGTCTGTCGTCATACTATTATAGAGTGTGTAAGCAAATAGATTATATATAAAAATTCTGGTTTTTATGACGAACATCATCTTAACGGAAATTTTAAGTTTGTATTTTGTATAAACATCCGGTATCACGATGAAAACATTCTAATTTTTAGGTCAGTTTTCCAAAACAATTTCTTTGTTTAAAATCCGCAGAAATCTTGAAAATACATTTTATTATAAAAAAACTTACTTGCCAAGAAACGTCACTTTAAAATAATTTTTATCAAATTGAGAGAGAAAAATCCTATATTTTTTCCTGTCTCTCTACCCCCAAGACCCTGTCGGACTATATTTTCCCAACTAAAAACGTTGAAACCTTTACTTATCTACACCAAAGCCTCGTAGAGATAGGTTGGGCAAGCCAGACCCGTAGGGGCTGACGCCGCCGTCCAACCTAATGTTCTCTATTTAAAATCTGCAGAAATATGAAAAATGCATTTTTTTATAAAAAGATCTGATTTACCAAGCAATGCCGTCTTGTCATAAAATTGTGTTAACATTTAGACCAAAATAGTCGGCCAACATGTTTGGGCTCTATTTTCCAGTATACCGTTTATCGATAGATGCAATGTCTTGGTGAAATATTTCTCCATGCTCATCTGATACTGATCCTAAATTTTCAGGAAAGAAATCCAAATGACAATGGAGAAAATGGATGTTTAGTGACATGTTGCATTTCAAAATGTGGTAGGCAGAGAAGAGTTCGTGGTAGTTCTCTGATTTCTAGTTCCCAAGGAAATAATTGCAAACGAGATCCAAGAAGAAAAAAAATTTGGTAATTGGTGACCATAATGAATGAATTTTGTGGTGAGTTAAAAAAAATTTTTTTTCAATAATTTATTTTAGCCGTTTTGAATTTTGTAATTTTTAATCCAATTTTTATCATGCATTAAAGAAGGTCCAATAAACTTAATAATTGTATGTTTAGAGATGAAACATCAATGTGAGTATATCAAATTGGATATGTTTTTTGTTATTATGCTTGTATAAAGTCTAAATAAAGTCATTTATAAACAATGCATATCAAGCAAAGAAAGTGAATTGTAAAAATAAAAATTAAGAAAATTGGCTTGAAAACTATGCCTATAACTGTTTATAAATCATAAAATATCTTTCCTGTACATAAACCGTGTTGTAATTGTTGAGGCACGATAGCGGCAATTAAACAACCACTTTGCAATAGATTATTATTTACTTCGTAATAAATCAATCTTGTTTAAACCTATTTTGGAATGCTATAAATTTTTTTTTGCTTTTAAATTGACAATTATTACACTATTTTATAAATGAACGTATCAAAAATAATGTTTATATTATCTATTTATTTCTAATGAGAGCGTTTTCTTTACGGTATAATAATGTATTGCAGTTTAAAACTTAACCTAAATAAAATTAAGATCAAGAATGTTTTGTACATTTTTGAAAATTAAGAACTTAAAAACTGGTTGATACAAAAAAGTTATTCTAAATTACGTACTTCTTGTTGAAACTTATATGCAGAAAAGGGTAGCAGTTGGAAAATAAAATAAAAAAAGTTTCGAAAAAAGTGAAATTGCTCAGGAAAGTACAACGAGAAATTTCTTTACATCTGGTATGATTTTTCTCAATGGTTTTTGGTTTTATGAATACAGTGGACAGCAAACGTATGGACTAGCCTTGCGAAATCCAAAGTAAACGGCTAAAAAAGACAAATTCGGAAGGTATAAATTGGGTATATTTTTACATATGACGTAATTTTGAAAAATGTATGAAGAAGAAGAATTTATAAGTCATTTTTGGTGTTTTCTGATATTTAAAAAATGTATCAGTAGTATCAGTGTATCTCGGGTTCGAGAACACTGACACTGACCTCGTAACCACGTAGATGACTGTTATTTTTGCATGACAAATGTCAAAGAAATTATTAGCAAAACCAAGCACAGCATATTTCCTCTGCAATCAGACCAGTGCCCCATGACATCTCATTACCCATTCCCAGCGTCCTGAAAGTCACACTCTTGATTCGGAATAGGAATCTGAAGAATATCCACCAGAAGCTGGACCAAGCGACATTCCTAGTTCTGATGATTAGTCTTCTAAACTCCACCTAATCACCCAAGCTGAATAGTGATCTTGTTCGTGACTTGAACCTTCCAAAGACAAAAGCGGAACTTCTTGGATCCCGTCTGCAGCACTGCAACCTTTTAGAAAAATAGCTAAGGTATCCATATACAGGAAAAGACAAGTAACATTAACAATTATTTTTGCAATGGAAGGTATAATCTTAGCTTACCGGTTATTTATAGATTTGTCTAAAACAAGTTTAAGAGCTGTTTTACTTTTTAATGGCAACAAATATCCATCAGTTCCCATAGGTCATTCAGCAAATATGAAAGAGACATATGACAATCTTAAGACATTACTCAGTTGTATAAAGTTAGAAGACGACCAATGGAACATATTATGTGCAGATTTAAAAGTGATGTCAAAACAATTGAGCTTGGTGTCAAAAATGTGGCACGAGAAGCATTACTTCAGAAGGAAAAACTTACCTCCACTTCACATTAAACTAGGCCTCTGCAAAAATTTTGTTAAGGCACTGAGTAAAGGAGATGTTTCTTATATGTAAAACAGAAATTTCCACGTATAAGTGAGGCACAAGATTAAGGAGGGAATTTTAGTTGGACTGTTTCAAGATGAAAACTTTAGGACAACTTTGAAAAACACTGAAAGACGAGCATGGGATGCATTTGAAAACGTTTGCAACTATTTTCTTGGGAACAAGAAATCAGAGAACTACCACGAACACGTGAAAGAACTACCCTCGGCCTACCACATTTTGGGATGCAACATGTCGCTAAAACTCCATTTGCTCCATTCTCATTTGGAATTCTTTCCCTAAAAATTTAGGAGCAGTATCAGAGGAGCATGGAGAAAGATTTCACCAAGACATTGCATCAATCAAGAAATGATTTAAAAGAAAGATAAAAGACGTAAATATTTAGAAAATTAACTTAAAATGTATACACATTGGTCTTTAAAGTCAATAAATTGGATATAAGTTGCGTTCTTATTGATCCTTCTGAACGTCAAAATATCTTCACCTACCTCATTATTGGAGGCTGATATCGATATTCTGAGGTCAGAGCCTAGATTCAGCCGACCAAAAGACGTAAAAACCAGACACGAATATTCCAGGAAAGAAAAAAAGTTTCGAAATTTTGGACGGAGACTGAGGACTAAATTTTCCACGCAGCCATACAATACGCTTTTGAAATCAGAAAGAATTCTCCTTTTCAGAAAATTCTATACTCCTCTTGTCATTTAAAAAAATAGTGACCATCAAAATGATGTCATAATATGCCCAAATGCACCTACTTAATTTACACCACAAAATTTGATTTTTTAATTTTGGATTTTTTGGATTTGGCCCTTACTGTATACAGTCTAGAATAGATTCATCTTATAGGTTTAAATTTTTTTTGTCCAAGACAAAGATGTTAAAATTTGTTTTTTATTGCTAATTTATTCAGTATTTAAACCATTTCTGGTTTGTTCAAGTTTAAAAGTTTGGTATGGAAATGACGCTTTGTGCTGTTTTTTGCATTTAATGTCCAAATTAATTATTTATAACAACATATAACGACACAATAATGTGCATAATTAAGTGCTTAAAATTCATTTCATGCAGTGCGACGATTTGCTTTTTGTTTTAGCCAAAACCGTTTTGGTATAATATCGGACCAAGTCACATAGGTTTGCAATTATTGCAAAATTGATTTACTAGATGAAATGAGAACAATCTAAAATCTACGAGGTACCCAACAGAGAATTACAAATAAGTATTATGTATCGGTGAAAACAAAGTGTATACAAAGAACCATTACACGCTACAGAGGCCGACAAAAGATATACGTATACTTTCTGTCATTTTGGTGTACAATAAATCCCTTGAATTTCGGTAGGAAAATCTTTCATGTCTCGCTCTGACTTTAGAATTCTTTAAACACTGTAAGATAGATAATATTACTTAACCACAATTTATATCTATATTACATAGTCGAACTACATTCTTAAAATATTTCCTATGCCTTTGGAAATTCATTCTAAATTTAAATAAATTCAATGGCATCGTAAATTTAGTTTTATTTCTACACAGCATTGAATGATAAATGGAAAGCGTTTTACCGGTCATTCATAAATAATAGCGCATATTATTAAGCTCAGCTGGTAGAAGCATTCACAGTTGTATTTACTAAAAAACTTGTTAAATTAAAATATTGGGCAAACTTGATTCGGTTTAACACCTAAAACATGTAAACTACGTGCCCAGGCATCCAGCTGGGTTTTTTAGAAGCGACACATTTTAAATAACCGACTGTCGAAGTATTTTAATTGGATTTACTGTTTTGGCAAATCTGAGGATATTAGTTAATTTAACGATGAAAACTGAATTTGTTTATGGCTTTATTTTTCGTGAGAATGCAGTTTTAAAAGTCTATGTACCGTTATGAGTTACGGTACTTTACTCTTTCTTTGTTAATATAGCGTATAATTATGTATTCTTTTCGGGAAATTTAATATAATAAGTATGCAATTTTCGGATAGCTTACCTACATGACTTTTATAAAATGTGACTAGAAAAGAAAAAAATTGCATTAAGTAATATTGATTGTTGATGAATTTGGAAATTTTGTCGTCCCGACCATTTTGTAATGGTCTTCTACAACGAAGAAGACCACGGCTAGATGGTCGAAACGTCAAAATATTCTACGTGGGCGACACCCCGAAAACTTTTCTACAAATGCATTAAACAACAAGATTACATTTTTTGGCGCTTTCTTCTTTTAGACGATATTAGCTACCTGGCCATCTATTATATTATTTCATCTATCAACGTCCAAATGGTTGCGTAATAACAAATCAGTGTAAAATATTAATTCACTGGCCAACATTTCGAAACTTTTTTCCTCCCAGGAATATTTTTGGCTGGTTTTTGTGTATTTTGGTCTGTTGAATCTTGCTCTGGCCTCAGAATTTCGATATCAGCTCCCAGTGATGAAGGAAGCGAAGATATTAACGAAATATTAACGACCATACAATAATCGGCCAATTTCTCCATTTCAATGCCAATGTGTTGGTGAAATCTTTCTACCTACTCATCTGATACCGCTCCTAAATTTTCCGCTTTTAGTCGAATCTATAAATAACCATCATTGATCTGGTGTATATGGTAAAAGCTAAGTTCCGTCATTAGGTCGGGTATATCGTGACAAAACACCAATTACCTTCCATTGCAAAAAAAATTGTTGATGTTGCTTGTCTTTTCCCGTATATGGATACCTTAACTCCTTTTTCTAAAAGGTTCCATTGCTGCAGACGGGATCCAAGAAGTTTCACTTTTGTCTTCGGAAGGTGCAAGTACCAACAAGATCACTTAATTCAGCTTGGGTGATTAGGTGAGGCTTAGAAGACGAATCATCAGAACTGAGGATGTAGCTTGGTCCAGCTTCTGATGGAGATTCTTCAGATTCCGATTCACAATCAAGAGTGTAACTTTCAGGACGCTGAGGAATGGGTAATGAGATGTCATGGGGAACTGGTCTGATTGCAGAGAGCTTGGTTTTGCTAGTAATTCCCTTGACATTCGTCACGAAAAAATACCAGTCATGCACGTGGTTACGAGGTTCCTCCCAAATCTATGGAACTGCGAACGGCATAGATTTATGAGTACCTTTCCACCACTCTGTCAATATTCTTGAACACCAACTGCAACAAATTTTTGGAGTCTTGATTACCAACTTTACAGGCAAAGTAGAGTTCATACGTTTGTTGTCTTCAAAAGGGCTAAAGCATTTCCATGAAATGTGAGATTAATTTTACGACTTGCAGGTCGTATACTAATTTAGGTCCAAATTTTACAAAATACTCATTTATTTCATGGATAGGATCTTTGTTGAGCAGTGAGTGAGTGTTTGCAGTCGTGACGCCTACGCTCCAGTATATTTGTATTTAGTTAATTCATGTAGAAATATGCAAGATAATTGCGCTAGAAGTTCATGGCACAACTCGTAAATTATAAACATACTCGAGAAGAGCTAATGGACAGGAGAAAGTTATACCAATTATTTCAATGAGATTTGTTAGTTTTGAAATAAACGAATACTTTATTGCGAAACGGTAGATATGCTTTATTGTTTATTATTCGCTATTTTGCTGTTTGCTGTTTACGACTTACTTCCGACATTAATAGTCTTTTAACCAATTACATTACCGTATTACATAGATGATTTATAAAGATCACGCATATCTCTTCCCATACGTATGTTGTTATACGAATTTGTATTCAGTATTCTTATTCCTCAACTTTCTTTTACGTCTGCAACTTAAAGAAATAGCATTCCAATGTAAGAAATTGAGTAATTAGTAACAATTCCTGTCGGATATGGCCCTACCAGGACCATCAGGATAAAATAAAAATAATTTTACATCTACAGAATGAAGGTAAATGTTAAATTTTGAAAAAAATTCGAAATGAAAAATATCGAAAAAAATTTGTCTTCAAAAATTAAAAAATAAAATTGAATTCAAAAATTTTGAAAAAAATTTGAATTGAAAAATGTCAAAAAAAATTGAATGGAAAAATGTCAAAAAAATTTAATTATATTGAGTTAGTGAAATATTTATCACTGGTGAACAAAATCTTAATAGATAAACATTATTTTTTAGTTTTTAGTTCGATTTCCCTTTAAAGCGTGTTTTTTAGTTTTTTAAACTATAATTTTTTTTATATTTTTTTTGTTTTAACAATTTCGTCTTAGCTCTGACATTTTGTTCCATAAACAGACTGCTCAGCAATCGAAAAGGTAAACTGAAAAACATTTGAAATTGGAACCGGTATTCGAAAACCTTACCCGATTTTGAATTAGTTCTTTGCCACTTGATTTTTGTAGCCAACTAAATTAATAGCTTGATTTTTTCAATGGGAGAAATATGAAGCTCTTATCGAATTTTTAGAAACTGTGTATCGTTTTACGTAATTTTTCGTTCCACTTAGCAGGATATGCCGACAATGAATATTTGGGATAATGAATATTAACATGACAAGAATATGAATTGGTGCCAAAAGCAACATATACGAAACCGTAATACAGCCATTTATAAGGCAATGAAACTCAAGATATCGTCGATTTCATAAAGTATGCAGGTGTAATAGTAGTTACACAATACTTTATAAACACCTCAATAATAAAGGAAGTAGATGTTAATATTGGCACAAATTATATTTTGCTTACTAGCCATAAATTATCGCTAAAAAATATTTTTGTTTACACTTCTTATTTACTTCAAATACGACAAAAATATATCTATTTATTTTTGTTGAGAGCAAATATTCCCCTTTGATATACTTAACAAAAAAATCTGAAAATTATCTCCGTGTTTATTTATAAATGAACGTACGTAAGACATTCGTTATGTGCGCGTGATTTCAAGTCATAATTTAAACTGAAGACTCTATTAGTGTTTTCCAGAGCGAGATGTACCATAACTCATATGGTTTTATTTCTATTCATTACATACTTTTATAATATTTCAAAAAAGTTTGTAAATTATGACGGTCGTTAAAAATATTTGTCCACATCAATGGCACAAATTACGAAACGAAACAGTGAGGGTGACATACTATATCCGTTTTATGATGTAGCGCCGCCTTAACACATATTGTAAAACTAGAAGTATCAGTCATTTGCAATTATGGTTATTATTTTGTCAAAATAGCTTATGAGGGTATAAAACACATTAGTAAACTGCCATTTTGCTAATTCGATGAACTAAGAAATTTTACCTGGGATATTTTTTTTAGAAAAAGAAATCGGTCTGAAACTGATGGAACATTAGACATTATATACTTTTGTTTTCAATCAAATACATAGCCCTCTGACGCGCAAGCTGTCCGATGACTAGTTAGGGTTACAGGGGGTTTAATTAATTTAAGAAGAGTTATTCCGATCAAGATCTTTTCTTGTAGGTCAAACGTACAGGAGGTTTTTATCTTGCATCAGCCATTACACGAAATGTAATTATTAGACATTAATATATTTAGTATAGGTGTGAAGCAAATCACCATTACGGAGCAGTTTACGTGGCGTCATAATTATATACAGGGTGTCCAGCGATTTTCCTGACAAAGGAAAACCGCAAATTCTAGAAGTGATTTTATGTCGATTTGACGTAAATCACACTACAGCCCTTTAAAGATGGAACCTTGTCATCCGGACATTTTTAATAATATTTTTTTTCTTGCATTTTTTATGTGATTCAAAAACTTGTAGTTTTTCTGACATTAAAGTACGCTTGTCTGTTATCGCTATGATGCACCGTTTTCGAAAATAATCGATTTGAATTTTTCATGTTTCCTTGCATAAGTTCCTCAATGATTACTAATGAAACGTTGGCTTTGGAATATCAACAAAATAACAAATGTTTATTTTTAGCTTAATAAATGTACCGAGTTTTTCCTTTTTAGATAAAAGCGTTTTGAAAACAAAAAGCATTCGTAAAGAAAGGTAGTATTATTAAAGCTGCTAGTTCTTCATATCAAAAAGACTTTTGTTTAAATATATATCGCTTAACCCCTTCAATGGGTGTTTAAAAAATTTGATGACAAGGTTCCATCTTTAAAAGACTGTAACTCAGTTAGGAAGCATTTTTAAAAAAGTGAGTTAGTCAAATCAACATAAAATCACATCTAAAATTTGCAGTTTTCGTTTTGCCAGGACACCCTGTATATATACCGGTTATTATGAAACATACATTTCTGAAATTTGAAACGTGGATCATAGACCACAAAAGCCAGAATCTGCCAGAATTATGCAGAAAATATATTGTGACGACATCTACTTACGTAACCTGTAATGTTTGTAACTGGCTGCTTACAAACAGAACTCTCTGGCTTTGTAACACTTTAGACGGAAACTCGGGCGCCAGTTCCTTAGTTTTTAAGTGCAAGGAACAGCACTTGTTTGGTTCTCCGATGGTGAGAATGTTTAGGGGTAGCTAACAGATGGAGATACGGTTATTTGTCCAGGGATCTTAAGATGATTGTCTTGTCAACTGGACTTGGACAATTTCTCAAACGGGTTAATTAGAAATAAATAACTGAAATAATAACTCGTGAATTTTACCTATGTATACCAACGTATTTATTTATTAAAACAGTAATGAACAAATCAATAAATAGGATATTTCAGCGACTTTGCAGTCGAGTATGTACATATTTGATAACTATAAGAAATATGCGGGCTGGCAATCAAGAGTATATAAGCGTGAATATGATTTTATTTCGGAAGACGGTGAGTTTGGATAGCCGGTGTCTGTTTTCGTGGCTGAAACGATTTCGGACGGCAAGCAAACGGAATTTCCAACAGGGTATAGTATGAACGGCGGGCAGCCGGTTAACTATTGATATTATTGTCTATACAGAGGGTTTTACAATACGGCGAACTACTGCCACAAACGTAGAGCTATTTACCAATGGCTATTTTTCGTAAGTTTTCCGGTCAAACTTTATGCATTGAAGCCTTAAAGATCGCCCGAGCGAGCAAATCTAACCAGCCGATGCATATTCTATGAAACAAAAGACCAACGGAGGAATTACTAATTAGCTCTAGTTTGATTTAGTAGTATAATACAGCGGTACTCACGAACAATAAGATCTCTGAATATCTATACTTAACTGAAGGCGATACGGACGGATAGTAGCGGACCACGGTGTATTCTTACCAATATTATTTTCAAGAACATTTATTACTATAATTCGGAGCGGCGGTTACGGACGGATAGTGAAAACGGTGACAGTTTCAGATTGATGTTGAACTGCTCTTCCACTGATGCGGACTGGACTGATCTCCGACGTTTTATTACTTTTATGACGTATCTAGATGGCGCGTTAAAGGGGCGTACTGACTTGAAACGAAGGACTCGTACTCACAACGTTACTTACGGAGGTCGAGCGTATTATGTAATTAGCAACATTGACTCGGAGCATCAATAACCGAAAATGGGTTGTTTGCAGTTTCTAGACTATATTGCAAAAAGAAACGGATTAACACGGGCACGGATTAATATTTTAACCGGTTTTAGTAACTAATGATTTTTGTTTCCGACTCGGTCATTATTTATAATAATTCACCTTCTTTCTGGTTTTAAATAGAACACTTTATATATTTTTGCATTTTTTTGTCCATCATGAAATTCTGATTTCAGTGAAACGAAAGTTAATATTCGTTTAAAAAATGGCATCGAAAATTTGAAAAAACTGAAAAACACAAGTAGACCCCTGCGGGATTTTATTCTTGAATTTTAAATAATTTAAAGTTCGTTAAAATATAAAAAACTGTATTTTCTTGAATATTTGTTTAGCTCACCCCTAAAATGTTGTAGCTGTTTGACACAGTTTCAATTTCAGTTATCCAACGTATGTGCATTTTGTTGTTTTCGAGAAAAAAGACATTCAATGTAAATATTATGTGTGATTATTGAACTTTGCCAAGTATAAGGTAGGGCAGTCCCATTAACAAGGAAGACATGAGTGGGGAAGTTTTACCAGTGAAAAAATTTTGGGAAATTAATTCTTTAATTTTGCTGTTTGTGAGAAAAGGAATATTTGGTATAGAAGCAAAATAAGCATTAGTTATTAACCAAAATATTTGATTTGAAAATTATTAAAATGTTTCTTGCATGCTAACTGGGTTAGCACAGTCTTTGCCATTCCAAAAAATGTATATTACTCACTTAATAAAATGAAAATGGAACAAACCAGATTAGAAATAATCAGGCGACATTATACATAAAATTAAATACTTTGAAATGTTTTTAGTTAATGAATTCTTTCCTGTTAAACCAAATAATTGATTACGTGCTAATTGAATGAAAATGAAGAAAAAGCTCGTTAACAGATTCTAAGAATTTTTGCATAAATAGTAATGAAATTACATTACTAATTATATTAAAATTATGGCTTATCTATGTAAAATTATTGAAATTTGGAATCAAATGCTACAACTGACTAGCAATGTTACAAATAAGCCCTATTAAAGAAGGAAACGTTAATAAAAACGAGGGGTTATTGTCCTACTGAACTAGACATAAAACCATAGGCGGATTAAAAAAATTATTTTGAATGGGGACAAAGTTTCTAACTGGTTATGAAAATGTCATTAAATTTCGAATATTGACACAAATTTATATACAAAAAAAAACAAAAATTATCACAAAAACTAATAATTAGACCTTATCCATGTGCTTTATTGAATAAACCTTAACTAATATTTAAAATTTTCTTGTATTATAAAAGTAACATTTTTTTAAAAATTTTTTTGTAATGTGGATATACAGCATTAATATCATCCTTTACCATTTTATACAACCACACCACAAGCAATACGACTCCTTGTATTCCTTAAGAGACAGTTAAATACAAAGGTCACACATCCAATATCCGAGTATATGGGCGTCAGCTTTAAAAAATAGTGTGGTAAGTGACACATCAAAGTTAAAAAAAGACGATTTTCTGTATTAAACATATAAAGATAAAATTAAATCAATCGGTTTGATGCTAATTAGGCAATAGAAACATTTGTGCCTTAAAATGAATATATTTAAGTAATTTTATGATGTTAATACATGAAGAATCCATAAAATTTGTCAAGTAACACCTAGAGTGCTACCCACTCCAGTAGTTTACTGTATTGTTTTTTCTTAAGATTAAATTCAAGGCAGCTAGCAGTCGATTATATCTACGTTAAATTAATTTAAAAACAATGAAACTGATAATAAAAATAACGTTGAAAATACCACATGCGGCTGACTTACTCAAGATTAGCTTCTCTACTTCACTTTAGTAAAAAGTTTATGTAAATTACTTAATTCTAATTTATGATGTTTCATAACTAATTTTATATTTAATCGTAGAGATTAAAAGTAAAACTCCTACACGATTAAATATCTAAGTCTAATACCTTATGTTATATCGTTTTCGCCATTTGTTTTTGAATTATACAACGCGGGGGTATGGCTTCGGAAGTAAACTTGTTTTGTTGTTTTTAAATGCGAATTCTAAGGATCTATTAATAAATAATGTTTGATAAGAAAAAAATAAACAAATTTCATAATTATACGCTTGCTGTCAAAGGCCACCAAAATAAAAACTCATTAATGAAATATTGCATAAACAACGAAACAATATATTCAAAGAATTAATTATAATATTATAATCTGGAACATTAAGATAAAAACGTAGACGGAATTCCGAATCAAACTTTGACACCACGGAATTCTAGTTCAGCCATGTCGGTGTCGGTATTTCATTTGTAGTTGTAGCTAATTAAGAAACATTTTTTTTAAATTATCTAATTGTCATTAACACTCGTATATTTTTAAATGTCTCCGGCACATTATTATTATTAGTTGCGGCTTCTCCGAATTCTTAAATTACAAAGTGCGTATTTATTATTTTGGATTTATTAGTTAAACCTACTTTTTAAAGTTATTTGCCATTATCCAAAATGACAATTTCGTGATAACCATTCAATTTAAGTTATAAAGACCTAATTGTATTATCTTAAGCTTATAAAGACGCCCGTGTTTCCTCAGACGGAGACAAGGAGTATCGTGGTGGTCAATGTCTTCTTAAACAAAATCTGAGATTTTGTGTTAGGTGATAGGAGATGGGGCCATACCTACAGTTTATTGTGAAATCAGAGCTACATCTAGGTCATCTACAGCCATCTGAGTCCTTTTATTTGCTTTAATTTGCTTCAGAATGGATTGGAATCATCGGTCTTCAAAACCAAATAAGTAGATGTCAACGCATTTATTCACTCTGGACTGTGCCCAGATGATATTAGCTTCTTCTTTGTAGAAAAACTAAAGAAAAGGCAAATATCGCCAACCAAGAGGTTAGTGAACCAAGAGCTATCACGTGACTCCCGATTTGGATTAAGTCCAAAGTGTCAGTTTAGGTGTTTAGCTTTAGTATGGAATATTTACAGCACAAAATGGCACATAATTTCAAATCCGACAATTCCATAGTTCTTGTGGTGTTCTTATATGAGGAAGACAACAAAATGGACGATTGTAATGCTAAATTGATAAATTGTTTTGGTCATAAAACCCCATTTACTTAATAAAAATTGAGCTGAAGAGCCATAGGATCACAATTTGTCTTTGATTGTGTTTTCGGTTTATCTAAGGTCATCGTACAGATCTAAATCCTTTGATTGTGTCTATGATTGGAGATTTTTGCAAAGTTTCCAATATTACAGTTATTTGGTCAACATTTTTAGAAAAACTGTCTTCTTATTTCAATAGCTATTAAGAGCTCCATAGCTGAGTGGACTAATTGCGTTAATACTTCTTAGTTCGATGGTTCGATTCCATTCTGAAGCAAATTAAAAATTTATTTGTGATTTGCTTCGGCCTGACATGGAAAAGGGAAACTGTCGATATCCTAGATGTGGTTCAATCACCACAATAAACGTCCTCGTCTCTCAAAACACAAAAATCTTACATTGTTAGAAAATTACTTCGGGGACTTGGGAGACGATTATGACATTTTTTATTACCTTCATCCGATTTTATTCTTCATTGAAAATGCAGAAATTTTATATTGCTTCTAGATTGTCTAATTTTCTTCGTTAAATCTTTATTCGTTTATTTGATAGTTAAGGAAATGGTGGAGAAAATTGGTATCAAATTTTGGCTGTTTTATTTAAATAAATAAAGTTTAAATTTTCGTTCATTTTCATTCTCTTTATTTTCCATATCTAATGTATCCTGAAAATGTATTTAGGTCAAATATTTACACTACCGCACTTAAAAGTTTCAGCTACTCCACTGCTCATATTGAGTTTATTTGTTCAAGTTCATATTGAACTGGTCTTATGTGTATTGTTTATGTGTATAACATTTTACATATTGTATTAACTTGGTACTATTTTTAATACTTAAGGTTAAGGGCGTCATTTTTAAAAGTGTATATTTTAGCGATTCAAAAACCAAAATAGCACAAACTATTTAAAAAACCCTCGTCTTTGGAAATGCCAATTGGCATTTTATTTGCTTTATACCGGGTGACAACGAAATCATTGTACAAGGTGCCATTTTATTGTCTTTGAGGTTACAGATTTGGTTTTATGGTCGAAGATATAGTTGATTAAGACCCACATTTTCCGATTTTTCTAGAAGTGGACCTATGTCGAAAATTTTAAATAGAACCCTATATATATTTTGTATAGTTTAAAAAATAACGCAGATATTTAAAGTTTCTGATAAGATACAAGCATTATATTAGAGGAAACATGTTGAGAATAATTTGCTTTTATACAGGGTGATCAGAGAGACAGTATCCACTTTGACCTAATTTAGAACAATATTTCACAGAGGTAGACATTATAATTTCTCTGAGCATTTTTCTTTCTTTCATCTATTTGGACACAGGATAAATTAATTGATAAAAAAAATCGCTTAATAAATAAAATAAAATAATGAAATAAATAAAATAAATGAAATAAATACACCACATGTAATTACGACCCCCTTTATCCCAGAAGGCTCTAGAAGAGCCTTGTGCAGGAGGGGGCTACACATTTAAAGACAAGGGACCCACATCCAACATCCGTGTATAATGGAAAAATCCCTCTCACAGTATTTTCCATTGCCACGACCGGGGTGCGAACCCGGGACTTTTGGGCGAGAGGCAGGTGGTACGCCACCACCATCTCGACCATCAGTCATATAAATATAAGTGAAGTAAATGAAGTAAATGAAGTAAATGAAGTAATGAAATAAATAAAATAAATAATATAAATAAAATAAATAAAATAAATAAAATAAATAAAATGAATAAAATGAATAAAATGAATAAAATGAATAAAATGAATAAAATGAATAAAATGAATAAAATGAATAAAATGAATAAAATGAATAAAATGAATAAAATGAATAAAATGAATAAAATGAATAAAATGAATAAAATGAATAAAATGAATAAAATGAATAAAATGAATAAAATGAATAAAATGAATAAAATGAATAAAATGAATAAAATGAATAAAATGAATAAAATGAATAAAATGAATAAAATGAATAAAATGAATAAAATGAATAAAATGAATAAAATGAATAAAATGAATAAAATGAATAAAATGAATAAAATGAATAAAATGAATAAAATGAATAAAATTAATAAAATGAATAAAATGAATAAAATGAATAAAATGAATAAAATGAATAAAATGAATAAAATGAATAAAATGAATAAAATGAATAAAATGAATAAAATGAATAAAATGAATAAAACGAATAAAATAAATAAACATGACGGGGTTAGCTTAATTTTCACTTAAAATTTTCCATTTTCAAAATTTCTATGAATGATTTTGAAGTTTACCTATTAATCGTAGACGACTTTCTGATGCAGCTAGAGCTAGACCCAACCAGCTATTGCATTTATTGCTATTACAAGGAGTTAATAGTAATAAATTTTAATTTTAATTTAAATTACAAAAAACGCTATATAATTTTTGAACATTAGCATTAAAGAAATCCATTTTTGGAGATAGGAAAATATGTAGTCGATATAATTATTTTCAAGAAGTCCAATTTAATTTTATGATTGTAATTACGCTTTTTGTGCAAAAGCGGTCAAAGAATTTTGTGCATTGTAATTAATGATTATTTATCTTGTCAGTTTTATGATGATAATGATTAGTAGTCTCGGAAGTTTGAAACAAGTGAATGAAACATTGATTTTTATCGATATAGTCGAATAAGATCAAAAAATAAAACTATGCTAGCCCCGAGCAATACTGAAGGTAATTATTATCTATTATTAAAATGAACATCTATATGATGAAAATTGCATAAGGATATGATATCCATTTAAATAATTATACTAAAAATCCACAATCAAATTGGGAATATACTACATAATAATCAAGTAATGGGTGGTCCTATGCAACTTTTTTGTAATAAAGTATTACCTTGGTTTGGTTATACAAATACATTTCTGCTGTCGCTATTCAGGTTCATTAAATTCACTAAAAAAACTTAGACTACGGATTGATATTAACTTATTTTGAACAGTAATTGTAATGAGTAAAAGCAGTGCTGGTACCGTAGAATAAATGAATATAGATTTCAAATTATTTCACCGACCGAATGAGATTACATTCTAGGTTCCAATGCATTATTGTAGCCGATGTAGAAAGGTCTCTAATCAAAAGAAGGTAATTAAATGTTATGTAACAAGAAAAAAATGTGAAATAAAAATATGAACTTTTTTTAGTTATAGATTTTGTGAAATATTTGACACCAGAGGGTGTCACCTAAAAGTATGACCAAAAATAAATGAATAGTCGAAATAAGTCTATTTTGAATCGATCAATCTTTGGTCAAACCTTTTGGGCACAACCTGTCCAGAGTTTGCAGATATTTTTTATTCACCAATTAATAATTCCATACAAAAATTACGTGAATATTGTTAAAGCTTTTATCGACAATTTCGAGCTTCTTGAATTTCTCTAAGGCTTTTGGTAGCCCAAATGCAGGCAGTCATATTGAGAAACTTTGAGACCAGAACGTTATAATATGTCACCAATTCCTTTCCCTAAAATGGCTTTGGCTGGATAAGTATTGATACTAGCACTAGCATCAGAGAAAGACTGCGACAAGATGGTCGTCACGTCAAGAATTCAAAATACTCAACGCGGAAAAGAATACGAAAACTTTTCTACAAAAGCATGGAAGTTTTGGAAATAAAATATAGATGTAATTTAAGTAAAATTTACGAAGATGTTTTAATTACGTGTTACGTAAAATAACATACGAAACTAATACACCTATAAAACTAACTACTCAATAAGGATATTTATTAATTATTATAATTTACGATTAAACATTTAATTGGCATAACTAAAAATAAACGTTGATACTAATGCAAAATAGGTCTAATAAATTTAAGTCTTATAGGCGTGTGTACGCGGTTATTTTTTCTTCCTTGATTTTATGTATGTTATGTTGAGCATTCTAATTAATTGTATATTATTGAAATATACAGGGGGTCGTAGTTAGTTAGAAAAAATAAATAGTAATAAATAATAATAATAATAGTAATAGTAATAAATAATAAGTAAATAGTGTTGCACCAAAATTAACAACCGAGCAAAAACTAGTATTTTTGCTAGAAATTAAATCTCCAATAAACTTGTCCATCTCACCCTGTGTGGTCTAAAGCTTGGGCATATAATTTCATATGATTTGACACAGCGGGATATTCGTTAATGGCTTATTGCCAGGAATACGTCGGTGCACATAGATTAATTAAGTGATATATTAAACCAAATCGGAAGTCAAATAGTAGTCATATGCAGCGCCCAAGTGCAGATTTTTCAACTGTTTGAAAAATACGCTGGCTGCATAACGATTTGTTTTAATAAACAAATATTTCCATAAAATTGTTTACCTCAGGACTTTGGCCTTGACTTGTAGTTCCGTGCATTCCTAAATTTTAATATTGTTTTATAATACAACCAGATGAGTTATTTTGACAACTTCATTCTTAAGTATGAGTTAAAGATACCGCAAAGATATATCATGAATTTTGAATAGAAGAATAATGCCACAGGAGGGTTCACAAATATAAATTACCACAGCTGGACTTCACACTTGATAATACAATACTCACATTTAAATTGCTTTCTTCAGTCAAAACAAAAGATTCAGATTATGTGGGTGCTTAAGTCGGATAAGTATAAGTGGACGCAAATTAATGAATTTAGTGTGTTAAAATTACCGCTGTTGGGTCCTCGAAGCATTTAGGTCAAATTAGTTGATGACATTTCTTATTTATGGTTAATGGACACTTAGATGAAAACAAACAGTTTTGCCGACATATCTCGTGATTATAATTCCACAGGATGTTGAAGAGAGCCTCCAGTCAATAATTCTTCCGTAATACCTTCGTTATTTCTGTTATGTCCGAATATAAATAGAAATGTTCTTACTAATCGTCCTGTAGGATACAAATTATTTTAGCCCCATATCTCCAATTATAAATGTTATCGTTTATACTATGGTGAATAAATCCTAGTTGTAAGGTTGGGAATCGATCCCGAGACCATTGTTATAAAATTAAATAAGCTTACCTTTAAGCCAACACTGTGTATACTTTTACGACAAATGAAGTACTTCTTGTTGAAATTTGGAATATCAATTATATACAAGTATAGATCTTTGCCAGTTTGGGCCCGTTTCGTTAACGTTTAAGCGTAAAATATAGAAAGGCAAGGCTTGTACGAAAAAATACTAGGCATTTAATGCTACACAATGAACGAGGACTTTCCTAGGATTGAACATTAAAATTGCCACTATTGTGAAATTTCAGTGAAATGTTAGTCTGACTGACTATTAAATATCGGATGATGGTACCTGTGACATATTTATTGTGGTCATAATTTCTGATTTTCTAATAAAATTAACAATAACATCAAAACGTGCCTTGAACACGAATTACAATTTTATGCAGATGATAAAATTTATTTAATGAATAACAATATAAACATACAGTATGTAAAAATATATTAACATAAACATGAATAAGTAACGCAAGAAACAATTTCTTATATTTATTTTAAACAAAATTACAAATTCCAACGCCATGCAAGCAAGAAGCGTGCTGTTTTAAGAGAGGAGGAAGGTTTAAATTTAACAATTTTCAGGCATAGCCCCCTGCCATTTCCATTAAGTGATGGGAAAACATGTTATAGTCCCACTTTTTACATAACTTATCATTATAATATTCTGTAGTTTTTTCAAAAATTGTAATAAAACTGCAATGAAGGGTTTATTTTTAATTTTATAACTTCCATGTCAGGAAGATACATGACACTATTCGTGGATCGGTTTCCGGCTGCCACCATCAGCACAGACCAGATGGATGAATCAACTTTATTGTCTGTACTGTAATATACAGGGTGACCATGACAGTATTGCCTAAACGGTAGACTTCTGATATTTGAAACGTGAATAATAGGTCATTAAAGCCAGAATATGACACAATTGTGCAAAAAGTACTACTTCCTTTCTAACCGGAAGTGGCATCAACTTTCTTATTTTAAATGAAACGCCATGTATATTCTTCCATTTTCTTGCTCGTTATGAAATTCTGAATTCAGCGATAGGCCACAAGTTGGCATTTGTTTAAAAATGGCATCGATAATGTGAAAGAATTGAGAAACACGATTTTATTTTTGAATCCTATAGAAAGTAGGCGTTGAATTTGACGCATGGGCGTGTATATACACAAAGTTCTTCTTAATTAAAAAAAGTGTTTTCTTCGCAGATTATGCATTTTTTAAAATTCATTAAATTTCATGAACGCATTTTAAATAAAACATATTTTTTTTGCACCACAAAAAAATGCTTTTATTTGATATGAATTTTGTCTAGATTTGTTAAGTCTTAGTGTTCGTAAAATCTGATTCTTCTGGTAGATGTGTTTTTTTTAATTAAATTGAATAAAATTGGAATTATTTCAGTTGGAGTAATTATGTTTCTGCATAACGTCACATCTCTAAATTAGTACTAGAAGTCAGGTTAAAAAATATTTTTTATATTTAGTTTTGGGTGAAATATTTTGTTTATTCGGTTCCAATTTTAAATTAGCAACAAATACGACAACGAATTGTAGAAGGTGCAAGGCAATTTAAGCAAAAATGTTTTCTTTAAATTAGTATTTTTATTTGCTTCTTTTACCTACGCCAGTGGCATAGTTAAATCAGAATTAATTTAGGTTTTGTAGGCAAAAATGTGTACACCACTGGTTTTTTATAACTTTTATTTGATTGAACTTTTCTAACTATGCACAACAAAAAACGACTCCAGCATTTTTTATATAAAAGTAATCGATTTATCGAAAACCAATGGTTACTACAAACTACAATAATAAAAAAACAATAAATTCCGAAAATAAGATATTGAAACTGAATCTGAATTTATTGGAATACCTCGTTAACCAAGGCCTAAATTAAAATTATATAAGAGTAAGAAAAGTCGCATAAAAAAGTCGGAAAGGTTAACAGGTATCACAACCCCTCTATTCCCCGTTTGCGCTTTGACTTTTTTTACTAAAATTACACAAAAAGTGTGATAAAAGTTTGTGCAAAATTTCAGGTGAAAATCTGAAAAAATAACAAAATTATTAATATAAACCGAGATATAAACAATTTTCATTATTTTCGTCCAAAAAATCGGTGGTTAACGGCTTGACCTACTTTTTCTTAACATCCTGTATAAATGAGAGAACAACGATTTTTTTTTCAAATTTGTCTCCATCCTAGAGAAGTCAGCTTGGACTCCCGTGTACTTCGAAGTTTTAGATTACTTTGTGTCAAGAACTTTTGGAGATTGTTTTTTATTTTTTTAAGAAAATTATCATTTTAACTTTTACTAGATAATAAAAGTTATAATTTAGTTTTTATAATTTGAAATCCAAAAATAAAACCGTCTAGGGATTTGTAAAATAGTTCTATATACAACACTTAGGTATACCTACCTTAGTTAAATAAAATGAAAACAATTTGGCAATGTTTCAACTATGACTATCAACAAGTGAGCTTATTTTTTGTCTCTTCCGACATATTTAAAGAGAATGACGTTTTGCGTAATATAGGGGGGTAATGGCCTCTTTTAATGTGCTGTAATTGTTTCCTTTTTACTACCACATTTTAACAATAATTATCTCATACATTTATAGCAATATGATATTTAACACTACATAATTAAAGCACTAATTGAGGTTTAATGCTTCACACACACACACTTGCTTAATACTTCACTCCCTACGCGGTGGTCTAATCCTATAATAATGAAGCCAACAGAATTAAAGTCATATATCCGAATTGCATGGACTGGATGGATTTTTTAGATGAACTCAATAATTAGTTTGAAATACAATTATTATATCAAATATTCAACAGTGTACTTGAAAAAATAAGAGCTGTGATTTAAGACGATTTAAGTGTCCCCTTTAAATGAATCTATACAAATTAATTTTAAATATGTAAATATCTTTGGATGTGAATAAATTAATATAAAAACGATAAGACGGGGTAAATGTGAAAATAATTATACAACCGTTCATATATTTACACGTGTTAGAAATAAAAAGATAATAGAATATAAATAAATAAATAATTATAAATTATTTGTAATAAAATGCATATGAGCGGTGGGTCTGGGTGAAACGTAGTAAAAACGCGAGCCGATTCAATTTAGATATTATGTAAAGTCGAATTCATTTTTGTACCGCAGATAAAAAATTACCGACAAAGGAACACGTGCGGCGGCTTGTTTGAACGTTAAAGAGGCCGCGTTTCTGCTTTGTAAATGCGGCATTTTTTCCCTGCTTTACAAATATGAAATGGACTATAAGTTGAGTCATCATGCAATATCAGTTTACTTTAAGGGGTTTATTAGTGATTTGTTTCTGAAAGCTATACATATATTTTCTAAATGTATGTATTCGTTTTTTTGTTATAATCCAGGACAATTCGTAAATATTAATTATTATGTTTAGTTTTGTAAAAATATAAAATTTATTTACAAAAAATGTCTGTATTACCTTATTCGAGTTTTTCGCGCCCCTTTAACCATTGCTCGCGCCACCAAAGGGGCACGCCCCACAGTTGACCTGAAGAATAAACACACAATGTTCAAAGTACAAAAAATATATATAAGTAAAAATGATATGACCGTGATTTAAAATACATAAATTCATTGATACACACGATAACTGTTTCAGTACATGGAGTTCTACTTCCAAATTAATATAAATGATTAATTATGGAAGTTATGTGGGCCAAACCAGTACATTTTTCCTATAAAATTTAACGACCACCAATGTTACGTAACGACTGTCATAAATGCTGTGAGATAGACTTATATTTTAAAACACTTTATGTTGAATAAGGATCTTGTTAAAAAATATCTTAATATATGTGAAACATGTGACAACGATTTCATTTAGATGTGTCCAATTAAATATAAATGGAAAATGTTAAAAGCTATTGGCAAAGGCCCTATAAAAGCAAATAGTTGACTCGTTAAAAAACAGAATTTTACTCATTTGCATACCTATCAGTATGTATCTATGTACTTATTAATTACAAGCGTTTTTATTGGCCTATCGCAAATAAGTCATTTCTATCTACTTTCAAGAATACCTCACTGTAAAATATACAGCATATTTTATCTGTACTTTCTAATTGACATATATTACCTTAGTCAAGTATTTTAATTATGTCACTTTGAATTATTTAATATTTAAGTCGAGCTATCTTCAATCTTAATATTATCGTTAACAATTTTTTTCAACGATAATCAGAAACAAATTTTTATTTCTTCTTATACCAGGTGTACCAGGATCATGGTACGCCCCCTTTTTTCTTTAGTTTTGAAGATAAATGATTTGAAATTTTGAGCATCCTATATACTTAATAAATGTTACTTTTTGACAAATAAACGATTTTATTTTTCACTTCCGGTTTCTCCGAAAGTGACACTAATTTTTGATTTTCAAATGGGACACCCTATACCGGGTGTAAACGAATAGTGGGCCACCCCTGTAACTTCCTCGTTTTTAAAGATAGCAGTATAAAATTTTGTATGGTGAAATTAGGTAAGATTTCCAACTTTTTGAAACCTATCCGCCATATTTGTCACTTCCGGTTTCACCGGAAATGGCCCCGATAGTCTTTTCTAAATGGACCACCCTGTATGTTTTACGTTTTTGAAATAAAGATCACATTTTGGATACATTTATACTATTTTGAATAATTTATACTGGATTGCAAGAAAAATTATTCGAATTTTAGTTGTCAATCTAGATGGCTGCGAATATGTTAAAATTATTTTTGTTCCAATGTGTAATTCATATAAAAAATACGCAAACGTCAATATGTCCAATAATACATTATACAGGGTGCTCTAAACTCATTAATATCACATTTTTCAAAATAACTTTTTTTAAAATATTATGATATGGGCCACCCGATATTTAGAAAGCTCTATTTAGTAGGGGTTAAACGGTACCAAAAGTTCCGTAATGTGTAATCGTTACCGGCAGGAATAACAATTTTTTTCAAGAAATTTATGATTTATTTCGAAGTTCAATTAAATTTTGATCAACCCTGTATATTTATGTTAATCAGAATGGACGTCTGGCTCATTCTTGTTGCATATCATAAAATATTAACACAAATATACAGGGTTGATCAAAATTTAATTGAAGTTAGATATAAATCATAAATTTCTTAAAAAAAATTGTCATTCCTGCCGATAACGATTACACATTACGGAACTTTTGGTGCCGTTTAACCCCTGCTAAATAGAGCTTTCTGAATATCCGGGTGGCCCATATCATAATATTTTTAAAACAAGAGTTATTTTGAAAAATGTGATATTAATGAGTTTAGAGTACCCTGTATAATGTATTATTGGACATATTGAGGTTTTCGTATTTTTTATATGAATTACATTGGAACAAAAATAATTTTAACATATTCGCAGCCATCTAGATTGACAACTAAAATTCGAATTATTTTTCTTGCAACCCTGTATAAATTGTTCAAAATAGTATAAATCCCGATATATTTAAAAACGAGGAAGTTACAGTGGTGGCCCACTATTCGTTTACACCCGGTATATTGCATTTTTGAATTCTGCATAATTTTCTAAATCCAATGTTTGTTTTCTTAAAATTTTTTCTTAACCACCTCTCCAGTCACCGAAGTAACCCCCGGAAAATCCTAGGATTTTGTGTTAGGTAAAGAGAAACGAGGCCCTACAGATTATTGTGGAGTCCGAACCACATCTAGGGCTTCGATAATTCCCTATCCATTGAAGTCCGAAGTAAATCAGAAATACATTTTTTAAATTTTTTTAGTGCAAAACACAATTTTTCCAAATGTTTTGTTACTTTTTTGTATTGCAAAGCCACCTTATGTATACCTAGGTAATTATAAATACATAAATTGTATTTTCTTATTTTCACTTAGATATAGGTATCGTATTTTCGACAGGATTTTGATTTTTCTGGCATTAGACAGGTCAATTATAATATATCGGAACAGTCATATCACACAAATGGAAAACTATAAATTTAGTTAGAATATTGAAAAAAGAATCATTTATATGTCACAAAGTGACATTTATTAACCATATAGGTTGTTCCAAATCAATCATTTGTTTTCAAAACCAAAGGAAAAAAGGAGGAAACAAGATCACGGTACGCCCCCCTTTTTTCTTTAGTTCTGAAGATAAATGGTTGGAAATTTTGAACATCCTATATACTTATATAAACGTCAAACTGTATGTTATTCGCAATAGCCAACACACAAAGTTCGAAATTTTTGTCAGTTTTCACTAGTAAGCCATGATTTTATTTTTATTTCATGATTTTATTTTTAATTTTAACAATTTTAATTGTTTCCATGGCTTACTAGTGAAAACCAAGAAAAATTTCGAACTTTTGTGAAAATTACAAAAAATTGCAAAATTCGAATTTTGTCTCGAAACTCGGTAGCTACGGTTAAAATAAGATTCTGAACAACTTTTTTTAGTAACTTTTTTCGATATATCCAACGCGACGCAAAATAATGAGAATGTGTCCTATTCACGAGGTCGCAGTAGGCTGGGGTTACACCTGACATTTGAGTTTAGTAATGTAAGAAATGCAGCTCCTGAAGTGCAGCTCCTGAAGTTCTACTTCTGTACCGAAATTCAAATCTCTACTTCTAAAAATAAATTAAATACAGGGGTGTCTTCATCTTAAGTGTGTCACACTGTATAAAATTTTAAAAAATCTACCATTTTCAATTAATTCCAGAATAATTCAGAAACCTGAAGATATACCACAATTCTCAAATAGCAATGAATTACTCTCACAATTCAGCCCAATTTTGCCTTTTTGTAGCTGTAAAAATAAACAAGTTACCCACGCAAGGAGACAGATAATGGCCACCCTGTATATTTATACGGAAATTAAGCATCTACAAATAATTAATTAGAGAAAGTAATATTATTATTGAAAGAAATCTTAAAGAATCAGCGATTGTTTATATTTACATTTAACACCTCTCCGTTAGGAATCAACAGAGGCGAAGAATGTAAACATATCGTAATATAATCATAACACACCAATCATAATATTATATATGTGTCTGGAAATAAATAAACAGAAGTATCATGTCTGACTTGTGCGAGAAGATATCAGCAATTGCAAGGTAGTCACTTTCAAAGAATTTGGGCACTGTGAAATTTTTATTGATATGATTAATAAATAAACAATATTCTGCAAAACAATGAGTTGTTGCCAGAATCGTAATTCTTTTATAATGACCATATTAATGAAGTCGTTAGAGCGGTCAATTAGTAGGTTTGACCGTAATCCTATTGAACATTTATGAGACGGATCAGGTAGAAATTTAATTGAAAATCAGTCCTTTATAGATTATGAAGGACTTTAAATAATCTTAGTGCAGGAATGGGAGAATCTTTCAACAGCAACGCTTAATCGAACAAAGTCCTTTTTTTTGACTTTTTATTATCGTGTTGGATTTCGTTATGTCAGAGAGGCACATACTTAATGTAACGTCTTAGTCAGTTTTCAAAAATATTTGATGTAGGATGCAATTTTTTTAAACTCTGTACGGAGTCAAATTCAATGCTCACCATTTAAGGGGGGCGAAGTTCCGCAATTTTATATCCAATAATATGCCGTGATGAAATCATGAATATCTTGTTTGGTTTTTGGGATATTTAAAAAAAACAAAATTTTCAGTTTTCATTTTTGTTTTTTCTAACTTTGTTTGAAGAGATGTCCAAAAACTAAAAGAACTTCTTCATTGCGACTTTTCCAACTCTTCAATATAGAGTGACAATATTTTGATTAGAACGTTTCGTCAATATTTTCAGTTCTAAAACTTTAATTAAGTAAAAGAATTAATGGATTTCATCATTTAAATACTTAATTTAAGTTTTGGAACTGAAAATATTGTTCAAATCAACGAGTGTCATATATCATTGGAATCAGGACGAAAAATACTAATGATTTAAGGAAAAACAATATCAGGTCCGTATTTGAAAAAACAAAGTTGAGGGTGGCCCCGATCTGACGAAACGTTCTAATCAAAATATTGTAACTCTATGTTGTAGAGCTGGAAAAATCGCAACGAAAAAGTTCTTTTAGTTTTTTATATCTCTTCAAACAAAGCTACAAAAAAAAAACAAAAATGAAAACAAAATTTTGTTTTTTTTTTCAAATATCTCAAAAACCAAAAAGATATCACGGCATATTGTTGGGTATAAAATTGCGCAACTTCGCCCCCATTTAAGCAACTCTCTATTTCTTAACGTTTCTGAGATCCCAATGGAGAGCATCGAATTTAACTGCAGTAAATGAATTTAATCTTTGTTAATAGTGTTTATTAAAAATGATACTTGCTTTATCCGCTTTGACTAGTTTACATAATTGGACCAACTAATCTCAGTTCTAATATGAGTAAGGCAAAGATATTTTTCGTGTCACATATTTCATTTAATCGCACCGCGCATATACTTTCTGATAAACCCCGGAGGTATTGTTTTAAAGATATTTGGGAGGTCAACTTTAAGACAAATAATAAATAAACCTATATAGGGTATATCTCGGGGGCACATACAGTAAATCTGTCAAAATAACTGATTGTATTACGTGGTGGGAAGAATTAGTAGGACTTACCCTGTAAATAATGATGGTTATATTTGTAATCGTAATTCACAAAACAATCAATTTTCGGATTTTCGTTATTAAAAATTTAACACAAATTATTATTTGTATTTTAATAGCGTCTAGTTAGTTTTTTATACTATCTTAAGGTAGTATTTAGTCTGCAATTTAATAGTTTCTTTTATAGCTAGTCTGCTTTTAATAAGGTATAAGCATTAATTATGTTTTTGATGACTCAAAGTCAGTATAATGTCTGAGAGTTAATAACATCTTTTGTAGTAAAATATCGGTTACATGGAGGTATGTATGTCCGTTGTTTAATCAACAATTTGCAACATTATAGCACTATCATAGTCATTGGTTTTTATTTGCATTGAAGCTCTTCAATTAAGGCACGAAATGCTAAATTAATGTTCTAGACGGTGGATTTAATCAGGGTACTTATTCTATAAACACTGGAGAAGACTGAAGACTGTGTATTTAGTTGTGTTAAAGTTTTTATTGCTTCTATAAAATTCATCCCTACGAAGGACATTTGACGATTTTTTCACCACATAAACGTAAAATAGAATCACATCGATACAGTTTTGAGGTACAATATCAAGCATCGTAATTGCTTTTTTACTTTAAGGTTAGGTTATATTTGACTATTTCCCTCACATTATAAAAACCAATGAAATAGCAAGATTTTGTAAATTTGGACCAATAAGAACAAACTTACAGCGATAATTGCATTGTAAATGATAATTGTACAAAAAATTATCGCGAAAATTAAGGTTTCCTATTTCGTTTACCAAAGGTAGGAAAATGAAAAGTAAATAAAAAAACAGACTCCATTGCTACAAGAAAATATATTTAGATTTGTTTGCATCATTCGGTATATCCTAGAAAATTATTTTAGTCAGAGTTTTAAGTGTAAAATGAAATCCCTGAAGTGGTATAATTTTAAAATTTTCTTTGATCTTCTTCATAGAAAGTTTAGAGAGCGCTGGATTTCGTGTTTATTTTAAAGTAGATATATAAAATATAAGCACCTGTTTAGAAACACGCTTTATATGTCACCACTAATGATAATTTAATGAAAACAATCAAATAAAAACCACTTCTCTATTAATAATTTACTTATGTGTTTATTTTTTTAAGTAAACTAATGCCGTTGAGATGGAAAAATATAAATGGATTCGTCTAACGTCAGAATTAGTTTATAATATGTAAGTATATAAAGCCAGGGTATCTAGTTGTAATTAGTATTAATGAATGATTTAAGACTAAATAATTATCTTTAATACGTCCGGACAATTCCCCTAAATTTTTATGTACGCATTAACCCAGATTTACTTATAATCTTTATTGATAAATATTGTAGGTATTAAAAAATAATATCGGATATCATGAATAATATAGTGTGTTTCACTTTGAGCAGCCCCACCCTTTTATTTCGACCCTCGTTGATCAATTTTCAGTATGTACTGTTCGAAGGAAATTTTTTATCCTCGTTCCACGACCAACTATGATCAAAAAACGCAACCTAAATTACTAAATCATATTCGCCATAATATGTTTAAGAAAATATTTGCTGCATCGATTTGCGCTCTTCCTAAATGCATAAATCCAAGCGCTTGTTACAGAAATTAACGTTTTCTAAAAATAGAATTTTTGCGCATCCAAAAATATGATCGAGGATGCTCAACGTGGAACACACTGTATATACCGGGTGTAAACGAATAGTGGGCCACCCCTGTTACTTCCTCATTTTTAAAGATATCGGGACACATATTCGCAGCCATCTAGATTGAAAACTAAAATTCGAATTATTTTTCGTGCTACCCTGTAAAAATTGTTCAAAATAGCATAAATGAATCCAAAATGTGATATTTATTTCAAAAATGTAAAAATATACAGGATGGTCCATTTAAAAAAGACTTATTGGGGCCATTTCCGATGAAACCGGAAGTGACAAATATGGCGGATAGGTCTCAAAAGTTAAAAATCTTACCTAATTTCACCATACAAAATTTTATCCCGATATCTTTAAAAACGAGGAAGTTACAGGGGTGGCCCACTATTTGTTTACACCCGGTATATACAAGCATATCCGATATTAATTTTTTTAATACTATATTTATCAGTAAAGATTATGAGTAAATCTGGATTAATACGTACAATAAAATTATATATAATTAAAATTGTAAATAATGTAGTCTGAAATCATATATTAACAACTACTATACACTGAGTGCCTTGTTCTTGAGCTTAGGGGACCTTACAATAATCGTTTAATTTGTTTCTAATCCTCATTTCTAAGGTATAGATCTGGGGCATGAAATATTGATCAGATACACTATTTTCGACACCTGAACTTTGTGAAACAGATTTCGACGTAGATTTTTCTTACAGCTCCAGCGTTCTAAAATTGTTTTGCCTGGTGTGCTTATTTACTTCATCGAAAAGTTCTCATTCATCATCATCATAGAAAGACACGGAAGTCTGTTTATACTAAACAAAAACTGCCTGAATCCTCTGATGTTTCCGGCACGATATGCAATATTGTTTGCGTGTTGAAAAAGTCAACGTCACATAGAATCTGAAAGAGCTGAATTGTAACAAGGTGAACTTAGGGTCAGTTATATGAACGGGATTCAATAAATGTCGATTGAACTAGGTTCAGAACTGAAAATCCAACGTTGACACCTATGATCGTTGGATTTAAACGAGAGCCCCCGCAATAAAACTTCAATATGGAAGTACAAATTTTATAACTTACCGAGCCCAAAAAAAACTGTTCGTGAATTTCCAAAAAACAACTCTAGTTTCGTATTATAAAAATGAAAATGTTTTGCCAATTAATTTTTTTTAATATAATAATTGTTTCGGCAATATCATGTGGTGAGCCTATTTTTTAAATAATTCTACTGTTGTTTAACTCCAAATTTGTACTATCCTACCACCTAGAGATAAGAACACGTGTATGTTTCTCTATGAGGCAATCGTGGCACATTCAAGGAAAATATTGATGTTTAATGAAGTTATAATCCAAGTACAAATGGTATTAACGAATAATAAAAAAAGATTAAGTAAAACAGTATATCTGTTTCCTTTTTGTAAAATTATCATCATAATATGATAATTTGACCTCTTTTGAAATTTTGGTAATCTGTTCATCTTTTTATCTCGACAAAGGAACCCGTTTTGGATCACTGAACATTGTCAAAGATCAAAAGATATAAACAAACGATATTTACCTTTGAAATAAAAAATCAACATGTGGCTGTTATAAGATAATTTTAATGGCAGATGCCTGTGAAGTAATTCGTTAATAATGCGTTAAATACGCAAATGTTAAGTAACCGGCTTCAAGAAAAGTTAAAAAGACCGACACAACCGTTGAAAATTCTATAAATAGGACATGTCATTATTTATGCAGAACGATTTAAATTTAGCGACTGGAAAGTCACGGGGAAGTTGTCTGTGTTGTGTCTGAGATGCCGAATACCTTCTTGACCATTTTCTATTGTTTATATTGCTCACCATTCTCTCTTTCTTTCTAAATATATAGGTATATACTATATAAGTATATACAAAAGTAAATAAGACTCAAAATAAGACCCAAAAACCAAACTATGACGAACAGCTATTTTCCGGGCTATATGCCAAGCAGAGTGCCGAATTACAAGTCACTAGATTGGCCGCATTTTGTATAATAATCTCATTACAACAAAAATGCTATGGGCTGATTTGCAGTAAACACCAGCCGAAGAATTATTCCCCGTAAGGAACTCTCGAGCCTGTGGACTAGTTTCACGGTCTTTGGCACTCATCAGCACAAACTAGGTGACGTAAACCCGCGGAAAGCAGACCACTTCAACACGACTGAAATCTGAAATGACGTTCCTGATCATGTAAGGTATTTCCCTGGTCGCTTATAGACAACCAAATACAAGAGCAAGGAACAAACTGCATCCACCGATGTTTACTGCAATCAATCATTTGGGTAGTCTGACGTGAGGCAATTAATAGTGAAGGAGTCCTAAGTAGATTTCTCTACTTGCCAACAGAGGGCAGGATATGTACAAAAGTAAATATTTTCATCTAGTCTTAATAAATAAGACATAAGACCAACAGCTATTCTCCGGGCTATATGCCCCATCGAGTGCTGAATTACAGGTCACCAGCTTAGCCGCATTTGTATAATAATCTCATATTTCAACAAAAATGCTGTAAATATATACAGGGTGGAACAAAAGTATCAAATAATGGCTTTAACTTTGTTATTTGCAAAGTTACAAAAAAATGTTCAATATAAAAGTTGTTTGATTCTTTACCGTGCATGTTTTGAGTTTTTTAGTTTGTTGATATCTTCTTCTGGTTTGTTCCTATGGCAACCAACTTTTTCTTTTTAAATGGCACCCATATTTTTTTTGCCAATTTGAAACAAGCATATTTTTCTCTATTCAGTCACAAAATTTTGCAATTTTTGGAAAAAAAATAAACGTGAAACAAAATATTTATTACGACTCAATCGGAACTAAATTAATTAATTTCACATCACAACACTAAAATTTACTTGTTTGCTTGTAAAAATTTAATTGTCAAACTTCCATGGCATTCTTTACCAAAAGTAATGTTTGTGTTTTATAACTGCATGACTTTTTCCATGGCATCCTTTATTAAGAGGCGACGAGTGAGTCGTAATAGATGTTTTTTTCTCGCTTATTTTTTTTCGAAAACTTTCGAAAATTTTGTGACTGAATATAGAAAAATATGCTTGTTTCAAATTAACAAAAAATAATTATGGGTGACATTTAAAAAGAAAAAGTTGGTTGCCATATAGGAACAAACCAGAAGAAGATATCAACAAAAAAACTCAAAACATGCATGGTAAAGAACCAAACAACTTTCATATTGAACATTTTTTTGTAACTTTGCGGATAACAAAGTTAAAGCCATTATTTGATACTTTTGTTCCACCCTGTATGTAACTTCTACAATGTCAAATGTCAAAGGTAGCGTCTCCCTGTTCTAACAAACCTCGAATATATCCATTCCTATCGTACTATGTCTCAAATTTGGGTCTCGATGAAAGTCGATAAGTCTTGGTCTTGACACCTTAAGACAACTCTTGTTATTGGTTTTCAAGACAAGTAGTATTTGCGAGACTAAAATAAGTCAATATTGATCGCGATAACTAATATTGGTTTTCAAGATATGATCAATTGATCAAGATCAAGTTTTAGTAGATGTGCACAAGATATTTAATTATTTGGTATCAGACGTCGACACCATATTATGTGTATCCATCGAGATGGAAAGATCCGTTATTAAACTTTCAATTTTCAAAAAGCACTTGTGGATACAAATAAAACAAGATCCGTTAGAAGTAAACCAAGTAAAGAACCTTAAAACCAACCTTCAAATATTACGAAATAATCTCTAGTATGGTAATTGATTAATAGGAGATTCTAAATAATTTTAGAACTGGAAGCCTTGTGGTAAATGATTTTCTGCGTATCTTAGAGGAAACGATTCACGCAAAATCATATCAGAATTCGACCGCAGTATTTATTACATGCGGGGAAAATAACTGGTCAAGTATCAAGTCTGATTGCCTAAAGCAGGCAAAACATTTTTCTCATCCAAATTGTTTTAAAAAAATCCGTAAAAATAAAGGACTGCGTCACCTTTTTGTGGAATATTTAAGATTTTATTATCAAAATGACTCTTTTTCGGTATACCGGGTGGCCACGAATCAATGTACGCCCCCAATTTTTTGGTTGTTTTTGATTTTAAAAATTTTGTTTTTGGTATACGTCAATAAGACAAAGGTGGGCTATTTTTAGACTAACAGGAACAAAAATATCACTTCCGGTTGAACCGGAAGTAACCACTTTTTTTTCTTAAATGGAATGACCGTGTTTTTTTTTGTGGTGTTTTATAAAACATGAAATTCTAACTGCAGCAGTTTTTCCCAATTTCAAAATTTCCAAAAAATAAGTGAGATACGAACGAATCTTTATTTTGTACAAAATGGCCGCGTCAGATGAATGCGATATAAGAAAATTACTAAGTAGGCTATGCAAGGTAGTAAGCTTGTTTGTAAACAATAAAATAGTTATTTAAATTACTGATAGATACGACTATTTTTAGGTATTTCTCAAAAAACGGAATTTAATTTTCATTTTCATTTTCGTAGGGGTCCTATAGAAAATTTTTAAATGGGACTGTACTATTTTTTTTTATTATCCGGACATAATGATTTATAAGCTTAAATTTTTTCGCCAATAATCATTTCTTAACGAGATCCTTTGTAATAATAAAAGTGTATTTAAAAGGTAAGCACAAATTAAACAAGAAATAATTTTAATGAACCTTTTAAAAACACTTTTATTATTACAAAGGATCTCGTTAAGAAATGATTATTGGCGAACAAATTAAAGCTTATGAATCATTATGTCCGAATAATAAAAAAAATAGTACGTTCCCATTTAAAAATTTTCCATAGGACCCCTACGGAAATGAAAATTAAATTCCATTTTTTGAGAAAAACCTAAAAATAATCGGATCTATCAGTAATTTAAATAACTATTTTATTCGTTACAGACAAGCTTACTGCTTTGCTAATAATTACCATAGCCTACTTAGTAATTTTCTTACATCGCATTCATCTGACGCGGCCATTTTATAAAAAATAAAAAATCGTTCGTATCTCACTTATTTTTTGGAATTTTTGAAATTGGAAAAAACTGTTGCAGTTAGAATTTCATGTTTTATAAAACACCACAAAAAAATATGGTCATTCCATTTAAGAAAAAAAAGTTGATATCACTTCCGGTTCAACCGGAAGTGATATTTTCGTTCCAGTTAGTCTAAAAATAGCCCACTTTTGTCTTATTCACGTATACCAAAAGCGAAATTTTTAAATTAAAAAGCAACCAAAAAATTGGGGGTGTATATTGACTCGTGGCCACCCGGTATGGTGAACGCCATTCGTTTGCTGTAACTGATACGTTAGATTTATTTTAATAGGTAATAATAATGAAAGAGGCATGAAGCTACTACGTCACGTGGTTATCAAATTTACTAATAAATGAAATCAGCAGGTTTGCACATTACGTTCATACCTTGTATATTGTATAAACATTAAATATAAACCTTTAAGTTGTTCGCACACACCCATTTTCATTCAATTTAATTTATTTAACTACGAGTTGTTGCAAATGTACGAGTACTGTACGTGTTCTATTTTATAAATTTAATTTCTGCATATTTCAAATTTTTGACGTAAAAGTCGTGGGCTATGGACACGTCAATATAAATTAGTGCTGGCATAGGCGGTCAATACTAAAATCTTGAAAAAATATTTCTCCACTAATATTTTAGCTAAAAATAAATAAGTTACCAAAAGATTTTTTTTAATACATATGTCCCCGATTTATTTACCGTATAAAACCTGACATACTTTTTATCTAATCGACGTCAACTAATATATTCTTTTACCAATGCCGCTAAACTAAAAAAATCATTTTCACTTTATTTATACAATCAATAATTTCTACCTATTTATTTCGTAACTTAATTTGTTGTTACTAATTTATTTATAACTTAGCTATTTTCGATAGCCGCAATGTAATCGATTGGATAAAAAAATTAATAAACTATTTAACTGTCAGTTAATAAACTGATTCATTATTTTGATAATATAAATTTAACTTACTGATTTTATTATAGATATATTTTGGCTGACATTTTAGAGATGGTACCTTAGTAAATTAAATTTACTGTTAGGCTTTTGGATGGCATTCAGCTGAATATTTTACAAGATCCGATATAACATCAAGTCTGATTTTCTAAATAATTAACCTGTCGTAACTAACATTTCTACCAAATATCTTAATTTACTAACTCACTGACAAAAGCACGGTTATTTATTAAAACAGTTTCGATTTGATATATCACGAATGAACATTAATAAATTATTCGTTTTAACAAAGTCTCAAATTCGTTTTTTACGATGTCAAGCCACATTATGTTAAAGCGTATTTCGACTAAAATTTTATATGCAGAGGTTGTGCGCAATTAAGATTTTAAGATAAAAGAAACAAACTTCTCCTTTCTCTTGTAATGTCGTACTTTTAAAAGATAACAATACGAATTAGAATACTGCTCTAATTTACAAATTGTTTTGTTAAACGATTAATAAGTCATTTAATGAGTAATTATTAATTACAATGCGATTAAGTCTACTGGTTCGAAACACGTGTTCTTAGTGGAACTGTAACCGGTAATGAAAGTAATCCTCGAATGTCGATGAATAAAACACCTTGAAAGGAAAATAATCAGATACCAGATCGGCTGATTGGACTGTACGAAAATCTAATAATTAGTTATCACGAATAATTTTTTTATGAGGAAACTTGTAACTAAGAACAGCATCTTTTTTATTTTTTCGAGCAACGAGCAACTCTTAAGTCTTGTTTGTAAATTGTTACCTGCAGTGAAAATAAATTCTCAAGTGCATCACTGCTGTCATGGGTGATGCCTTAGATCATTTGATCCCCATTATTCAAACCACCAGGCTTTAAATAATCATTTCTAATTAATTAAGGAAACGTATAAAAACAAACAAGGCACAATAATTATTATGCAACATAAATAATTTGAGAGAAACAACCACATAAACTACACTTTTAATTATTTGTGTAACAAAACTGACAGAGTGATAACATCTGGAACCCTCTCAGTTGATTATTATTAACTATTACGTAAACAAGGATCGCTCGATTTTTAGTTATTTACACGTGCCCTATTTTTTATAGACGTAAATACTTGATAATTGATAAAAATTTAAATTTAAGACTCACTCTCGTAGGATTGCCAGATTTTTCTAGACTAGTGCCGAACATTCAACCCAGACGCTGAAAATATAAGTATTATATATGTTTTCATTTTTTCTAAACATTCTAGTGCTGCCTGGAGGCATTCATAAATTATACACATTTTTATGTACCTACGTCCGTGATCTTTTCTCCTATTTCATGTAAAAGAAAGCACCAGTGGTTAGATGTATATTTTTAAGAATCATGATTTAACTAAAACTATGTAAATAATGTACATTTTCAGTTCAAATATGTATTGAAAATATCCCTTTAACGTTTGATTTTTGTTATATTTTATTTTCCATTAACCTTAGAGTAAGAGTTACATATAATCAAGTTTTAAAATACAATATATGCGAATGAAATATGTACTTGTGTAGTCTTTCATTAAAGCTTATTCATCAAAAGATCAGAACGTCAGACATTAATAATTGTAAAATATTTAATTGTAATTGTAAAATATTTATGTTAATTATTTTCTGGAATGAATGCGCAATGTACATAATAACTGCAAGTAGTCTCAACATCTTAATTGGACAATATATATTTTGAAAAAAAAACAAGCAAAATGAAAATTTGGCAAGTCACATCAAATTCACAAACCAGCTTTATATTATTTCGGGGATCATTTAATTAAATAACCAGTAAATTGTAGAGCGGAACGCATTTTTTATTTAATTATATTTATTTTACAATAAATTACTACAAAAGGACTATAACTCGTTCTACTTCTTATAAAATCGTTTAATTTTGAAATATAGTTATTGTGTTATATTGCTGGATCGAAAGTTTTTTCTTATTTAATGCAATAAAAGTTCGATATGCTTAAAAAATCATTTGGCATCACAACTTTTTAGGGCTGCCAAATCCCGTTTTAGAAAATGTTGGAGAATCGAAGACTGGAGATCTATCTCTATAAGGGAAGGGTTTTTACCACTATTCAAATGTTAAACGAGAAATACATTTAATTGCCGGAAAATTTACCTGCGTTTTGTAATATTAAAATAAATTTTATTTAAATAAACTTAAAATATGTGCCAAAAAGTCAGGATATTTTTGTCCAAAGTACGAAAGTGACAGTACGGCTTAACGGTTACTTTTTCTGTGGGAGAATAATCTAGTTGCACAGAAATTTAAGGCAACAGAAAACAAAATGAAACATCTGTATCAACTTAAGTGAGAAGAGCGGTTTAAAGTTTAAATTGTAAAGAAAATGTTACCGAAAGTATATCGTGTGAATAAAGCCAATAAACAATCAATCAGAATAATGTATTTTAAATTCCTAAAGCTCGAATTATTACAGGCTTTCGTCAAAATTTTTGTCCGAAGCAGGAAAACAAAATTCAAAATAAGTTTTAAAAATGGCAATATTTTTTTTATCTAACAAAACAGTGACAATTGAAAAAATCTAAAAATTCAGTTGCACAAAGTTTGAAGAAAGACAACAGAAGACAAAGTTAAATATCTTCTGTGAAAGAAATGTGACTAGAAATTCTCTACATTTTACGTGATATTTTTAATTTTTTTTTAAATTACGATTATTTTCTCAAAAATGTAGGAAATCAACCCCTGCTTATAGACCAGAAATTATAATGTCCCAGAGATCTGGACATTCCTATAACTTGGACCTATTTTTGAGTAACTGTTAAAGTCGTGCTAAAATGCAATAGTAGTATCTAATTTCAGAGAAATTTAACGCCATAATTAACTGGGAGGAAATTGTTTTAAATTAAAGTAAAAATACTTTATTAATCGATCGATTGTTTTTTATAAATCGATTGTAATTTACATGAAACTTTTTTCCTTTCATTGAACTTTTGTGTAGAACAATAAAATAATGTTTACGTCAAAACTGAATCACCTTACGGTGTATTAGTAGCATGCAGTGTTGCCACAACTCCAATCTTCAAGTACTGATTTTAAGGCAAAAAAAACGTACCGAATCTTGTAACTAACGTACGATATTGATTAATATAAATTTCATTATTGTTAGATGTTAAACGAATTAAAAGCAATGATTAAAATAGCTATTTGTACAAGTTCGGAACAGGTTTTTTTTCGTATTAGGCGTAGGCTCAAAAATAGGTCCAATATGAAAAAAATATTTTTTCTACTACCGATCGTAAAGTACTAACTTTCCGCACGCTGTAGAGTGCGTAAAGTTAAACTTTACGCACTAGTGCGTAAAAAGTAACATACTAAACAATTGCATACCTATTAGAACACCTATAATAATCATATCTTATTTTAAAAACGTTAAATATGGTTATTTAATTTTATGTAGTCCATTTATTTAATATCACGGTATTATTGTAAAACATACCACCTAATTTTCAGTATTCTTTAACAATAATGGTTGAATTTTGAAGTTTCATTTATATTCTTGTCATTGACATTAGACAAATAAATAATAGACATTGATTAATTTCACTCATTTAAAATTAAGTGGGCTATAACAGTATTGTGATTTTTAAATGACATATGAAGTTTTGACGTAATAGGTAAGTTTTGACGTTTCACATTATTATTAGAGAATTTAGATGCATTTCGGTAGTAGAAAAAATATTGTATGCAATTCGTGTGAAAAGTGAGCTTTTTTCACTAATGGAAAATTCCCATTTGTGAAAAAATCTCACCTTGCGCACTTGGTAAATAACTATTTCGTAAGCGTGATTTTTCTACTGATATTTTTTGAATTTTATATTTAACATTTATATACTTATTACCTACTTTTTTGACAATAATTAAAAATTAAAAAGTTAGATCAAGAAATTTAATTTCGTTACCAGGGAATATTGGCTTCGAAACGAGTAAAAACAGGGTGTCCCAAAAAGAATTCCCCGGGTAAACTCTATGACCAAAAATAATACGAATTACTTATGCAAAAATGTCGAAAAGTGCCTCCTTAATAAATTATGGCCATCTTAAATGTCGAGACATTTTCCCAAATCAAGTTTTCAAATATCCAAGTAAAAGAATTGTTCATTTAATAATATATGTTTATTAAAAAATAGTAATATAAAAAAAAAAAAAAAAGATGAAGATACTTCAAGTACTTAGTTAAATCATATCTGAATATTCTTGATTGCTGTGCCTTCTTGGCATAACAATAATTATGAAAGCTCACTTTTTCAACGTTGCATTTTAGTTTACTAATTATGTGACAATTCAGCTTTCACATTCGAAATTTCGTATTCTGTCTTCATCAAAGATGATGATTTAAATTAATAAACCTCGTAATAAACTATTTTTTTACTTGGATATTTGAAAACTTGATTTGCGAAAATGTCTTGATTTCAGCATTTACGATGACCATATTTTCTTAAAGAGGCACTTTTCGAAATTTTTGCATAAGTGATTTTCGTCTTATTTTTGGTCGTAGAGTTTACTTCCGGCGGCTGGGCTGGGGGATTCTCTTTGGGACACCCTGTATAAACAAAGTTTGTTAATGTATGTTTTTAACTTCAGAAAAATTGAGAAAAATATCTTGAATCTATAAACTCATTATGGGCAAATGTGACATGTTTAATGAGTAGCTAGCACGTAGCCAAAGAAACTATCTAACTACATACCTGTAAATAAAATATATACGTATAACTTTTTTTTTATTATTTGCATCAAATACAAAAATGTACTGCCGTACTCTTCAATTGATAAAAATGCTGAATCTAGGATCAACGATCTACTTTGGCAACACTGGCAATTTATTCTCTAAAGAGAATTTGTTAACCAAATATTTGATATCGTGGATTCGCAGGTGAAATAGATTGTAAAGGTGTTCAACTAGATTAAATGAAACATTTAAATAAATAAAAAAAGTCAAGGTCGTCCAGTGTGCGTACGTGCAAATTACATGTATAACCGTTCTTAATAAAGAGGGAACATGAACTCCAAGCCAATGAATTGCAATTAATTCGCGTAAAAAATGTATTATCGTAATAATTATTAAGCAAATAAAAACATATTTGACGTAGGCAAAACATATAGTAGATCACTCTATCCCACGATATTTTGCACAACACAAGTCACGATTTCGCACGTGGTGGGACAGAGTGTGCAAAACGACGAGACAATCCTCACGTAGCTTTGCCAATTTTCTAATTCAAAACCTCCTGAATCATAAATAGACGTATCATGTTTAATTTGTTCGGCATTATGACCGGTATATTTTTAACGAACTTTAGTCTCGGAATTCCTTAATAATTAAATATATCTCATCATTCTTATCTCAAGGATTACATTTGTGGAAATGGATTAATATTTGTATGTAGATGTTTTTTATTTATAAATGCCAATAATTTATTATATGACGCAATAATATAGAATTTATAATTATTAATTAGCTCATTTTTATGTAACACATTGGATTTATTTATTCCAATCTGCATGACAAATTATTTATATTCAAACAATATGAGACACAAGGGTCCAAATTGTGCCTAGTACTCTTCTTTCATTTGTTAATGATTCTATCATTCAGTATCGCCAAATTCCTACGCATATGACCACATCCCAGCTATTACTTTTTTAGAGATACCTAATTAATTTCTGACCTATTCTCAAGAGAGATCCCAATAATATGAAACTGCTCCAGTATTTCAAATGGACATCCATCTTAAGCGTTGTAACCATTACATGATTCAGAGGAACATGAACATAAATTAGATTTGATTTGGTCTCTACTGGCTGCCGGTGGTATTTAAGGACCCTGTCTCCTATTTACCTGCACTATTTTAGTCAAGGCAGATACGATGAAATCTTTGAATGATTTCCCCAAGTAAGTACTATTTTATCCCCATAATTTATATTGCTATATACAATATACAAATGCAGGTCTCATCTCATATATTGGTATCTAATCCTAACATTTTTGACCCAACTCCAAAATTGTGCTGAATGAATTGTTGGATAGACAATTGCGAGTTACGTTATTGTTGGTAATCTTCTCTGTCTTGTTTTAAGTTATTTTGCCAGAAGTTGCGTTGCTGAGCTCCTACATCCGAACAGTGATAACTTATCGCTTGGCCCAGATGCTTAATAACTGGTAGTAAATATCTTTTTAAGTGTCCCCTTATCCATGCACTCTTGTCGTATCATAAGTAGATTAGATTTTCTATTCAACACCTTCAACAAATATGCACAAATGTTTTTTTCATTGATTGGTCAAATTTTGCTGAATCAGGGAAAGACCTTAGAGCTAAAAATGTATCTAATCTATACGATCTGTTTGGAGTTTTAATTGAGAACGTGTGGAGATGTTTCCAATTACTTGTATTTGTATTTATATATTTTTAAACAATAGGAGCGAAATAATGAATGAAAGTAAAAATATTTCCATTTGAGAGTATAAGCACCATATAAGGCAGAACAATGATTAAAACATTATCTCGGATGCGTTTTATTCAAGATTTTGGTGGGTAATTTACAGAAAGCACCTATTAAAGTTGACAAGTAGTATAATTTTAAGAAATGTAGCTTAAATGGTTTACCTTCAAACGTGAAAGCGCTTTTTTGTTTCAAATTATAGAGCGCTTTCTATAGAAGGTAACAATATAGTGTCAGAAATAAAGCGTAACTGAGTACTAATTTATTAGTGTTTCGAAGATAAGTAAGATATTTCACCTTTGATTCAACTGTCTAACAAGGTCAACATGTGTCTGCCAAATTATGTCAGCGGTTTTATTCATATCTTTAACTGTGGTCTTTAGCGTCTACCATATTGCCCAATTAATGCCCATACTTAGACTATAACTTCAAAGGTATCTTTTCTAATTGGTTTGTGTTAACGCTTATGGGAAATCGGCTATTTAAATATTTTAAATTTGGGTGAACGTTCACGGTTACCAAAGATTACTCGAAAGATTAGTTTAAATTTTTTTTTTACTCTAGGGACGAAGCTGTTAAGATTTAAAAATTTAAAAAAAGTTGCGTCCCGTATCGTTTTCAATATAATTTGACTATTTAGAGTTATACCGGGTGTAAACGAATAGTGGGCCACCCCTGTATGGTGAAATTAGGCCATATTTATCACTTCCGGTTTCACCGGAAATGGCCCCAACAGTATTTTCTAGATGGACCACGTGTTTTTAAATTTTTTAAATAAAGATCACATTTTGGATACATTTATACTATTTTGAACAATTTATACAGGGTTGCAAGAAAAATGATTCGAATTCTAATTGTCAATCTAGATGGCTGCGAATATGTTAAAATTATTTTTGTTCCAATGTAATTCATATAAAAAATACGAGAACGTCAATATGTCCAATAATACATTATACAGGGTGCTCTAAACTCATCAATATCACATTTTTCAAAATAACTCTTTTTTTTAATATTATGATATGGGCCACCCGGATATTCAGAAAACTCTATATAGTAGGGGTTAAACGGTACCAAAAGTTCCGTAATGTGTAATCGTTACCGGCAGGAATGACAATTTTTCTTAAGAAATTTATGATTTATATCGAAGATCAATTAAATTTTGATCAACCCTGTATATTTGTGTTAATTGTGTTAATCAGAATGGGTCTCTGGCTCATTCTTGTTGCATATCATAAAATATTAACACAAATATACAGGGTTGATCAAATCAAATTTAATTGAAGTTAGATATAAATCATAAATTTCTTAAGAAAAATTGTCATTCCTGCCGGTAACGATTTCACATTACGGAACTTTTGGTACCGTTTAACCCCTACTAAATAGAGCTTTCTAAATATCTGGGTGGCCCATATCATAATGTTAAAAAAAAGAGTTATTTTGAAAAATGTGATTTGAATGAGTTTAGAGCACCCTGTATGATGTATTATTGGAAATATTGACGTTTTCGTATTTTTTGTATGTACTACATTGGAACAAAAATAATTTTAACATATTCGCAGCAATCTAGATTGACAACTAAGATTCGAATTATTTTTCGTGCAACCCTGTATAAATTGTTCAAAATAGTATAAATGTATCCAAAATGTGACCTTTATTTAAGAAATGTAAAAACATACAGGGTGGTCCATTTAGAAAAGACTATGGAGGCCATTTCCGGTGAAACCGGAAGTGACAAATATGGCGGATAGGTCTCAAAAAGTTGAAAATCTGACCTAATTTCCCCACACACAATTTTATCCCGATATCTTTAAAAACGAGGAAGTTACAGGGGTGGCCCACTATTCGTTTGCACCCGGTACTATATTGGTATAATTTAGCCTGAGGAACTTGTATCGAAATATTTCAGACTATTTCCACTCAGGCTATCTAGTAATAAACAAATCGACTGACATTTTTCAAAAATAAAGACATAAAGCAGTTTGTTAATGATCACCATTTAAACACTTGAGGCCTATGAGATAGTATACTCGATTACTATGAAAGATAGACTTCTGAAATTTGGAAGGTGGATAATGGGCCATTAAAGCCAGAATTTGTAAAAACTGTGCACAAAATACTACTTCCGGTCTAACCGGAAGTGACACCAATTTTCTTATTTTAAAAGAAATACCCTGTATATTTTGCATTTTCTTGTTCGTTATGAAGTTCTGAATATAGCGATACGTCACAATTTGGCATTTGTTTATGGTATCGAAAGCATAAAGTCTGCTAAATAATCTCCATGTTGTATCTATCAGAAGAATTAGATTTTACGAACACTTGGACTTAAGAAATGTAAAATTCGTATTAAATGAAAGCTAAAAGTACACCTTTCTCATGACGTAAAAATATGTTTCCATTTAAAATTCATACGCAAAATTAAATTGTTTTCCATGAATTTAAAAAAATGCAAAATCTGTAGGGAAAACACGTTTTTAATACATGGACAGATAAAACGCGTCACATCGAATGCCTACTTTCTATGAAATTCAAAAATAAAATCTGCTGCTGAGGCTACTTATGTTTTTAGTTTTTCATATTTTGACACCATTTTTTAAACAAATGCCAATTTGCGACCTATCGCTATAATCGAAAAAATATAGGGTGTACCATTTAAAATAAGAAAGTTACTGTCATTTCCGATTAGACCGGAAGTAGTGTTTTATGCACAGTTGTGCCATATTCTGGCATTAGTGCCTTATTATTTACGTTCAAATTTAAGTCTATCGTTCATAAGAACCGAGGTATTCCGTAGGCAATATTTTCGTGGCCACCCGGTATAACCTAGACATAGCTTAATATAATGGGTACTCGCTTAAACCACTGTTTTATTTAAACTGTTATTTTCCTTATTGTAGATAATATACCACTGAAATTAAATAATGGATTCACCTGACAAATATTATGTCAGCGTAGGTAACTTAAATTTAAGCAGTTTCTAATAAAACAACTGGATACAAAAGGTTTACCTTCAAATTGGCGAAAACTCTATATTTATATGATATGACAGTTTTAAACAGATACATTCATATGATTTTATGCGTTCATCCAAAATTGAAATATTCTGTCTACAGTATTCTTGACTAATTGGTCTCTTTCACTGTTAATGATTTCTAGTTATTTTAATCCTTTGCCACCAATATATTGTTTTTTCTTTTTAACCAGACCGCTGCCAAAATGCCTAACTATTCGCACACACTATTCTTGCATGTGTTGCATGCCAGATTTCTGATACAGTTTCTATCATGTTCATATCAATTTGATTCGATCCAATGGATATTTTACAATCACACAAGCTCTATTGATAATCATCTTCGGCGTTGTAGTTGGTATTAAAAATGTTGAAATTTATAATATAGTAATTCATAGACATAGTCAAGTGGCTATACGCCTGTTGGTAATTTACAATTAATTATTGCAATAACTTGACAATGACAATGGCTTTATCGCTACCGTTATCTAAATAATAAATCTTTACGTAATTTTCAATTTCAAGTACGGCCCTTATCTGACCATTTACTCAATAATAAAATGATGTTGAAACCACCAACTGGGTTTATGGCCAGTGCTAATAGCAAGCACATGACCGCGTTACTATATCTGTGAATAAAGTTTTACACGTAGACACATCTTGCAAATACTTGAAACATACGAGATCGGTCATAATGGTAAATTAAATTAATATTATTAGTGGTAAAAATAGCTAAAAATGAAAAATGAAATAAAAATTGCTTTATCACACATTACATTTACGTGGGCGTTTTCAAATTAGTATTTCAGTATTCAATTTAGTGTACAAATTCTTAAAAAACTGTTTTGTCATATATCCGAGTGAGATACTGTAATCCAGAGATCAAAAACCTTTGTAGACGCTTCTTAATTTACGTCGTAACAGTTTAAAATACAGGTTTTGGCAACCGTCACTTTCCTTTTCTGCGGGGTCGAAATACCCTAAAAACTGTGGTTGCTCAATTATTGCATGATAATCTTCTTTAACTTTTTTTAAAGAAAGTTTTTCAACCCAATTCAAGCATAAAAATACTGTTTCTATGGCCTTTTAGCCCGTTGCCAAAGGTAACCGGTTGGGTCTTATATTCAACAGTTTCTTAATTAATGTAACATAAATTAAAAGATTATATCTCATTCATCATTAAAAAAAACAATCTGCTTATACATGCATTATTTCAATTGGACATATTGATACGCTATTTAAAGTTCTGATTATTTTTTCTTTTCGCTGTTATAAACTTTGCGAGGAAATTCAATGAAATTATTTATCAATACGGATTCATTGAACTTAAAAGAATTTAGAAGCAACGTAATACATAGTTAAACTTTATTTATTTATCAGCGTTTAAAATTCAGGGCCGTCTCTACTGCTTTTTACAAACATATTTTTTACACACTATACAGAAAAACAAGAGAAAAGCAATGTGAACCAGTGGCGGCCCGTACCTTATGCCACGAGGGTTCTCAAATTCATATTTACGAGGAAGTTGGAGTTAATAAAGTTGTAAATAATTAAACCGGCGCATTCACCAAACATAATTTAATAAAACATTTTTTGGAAAGTAAACTGATTAAGTGGTTAAGTGTAAGAACAGCTGTCAGCACTGTGCTGCACAGCTGAACTTCGCCATTTCCTTATTTTATAGTTGTTTTTCTAATTTGTAATCTTTACTTCTTGGAATAAAGTGTATTATTATTATTATTATTATTATTATTATTATTATTTTAAAAATTGGATTTTTAGCACTTTGCTCACAGATCAGGCAGATAAAAAAAATAAAAAAAATAAAACTATTTAGATATAGGTATACCGGGTGAGCACGATGCTTGTCCTATATTTTCTTGGTTTTACAAAATACGAATTTCAAATTTGTGGATGGCAAACAACGGCTAAGTTTGCAGAATTCGACCGATTTATTGCTTTATGTCGCTTCCTGTTTCGCCGGAAGTGACGCTAAGTTTAGATTTTAAAATAAATCACCTTGTTTGTTTCCACAATTTTGTGTACTGGGAGTCATTTTGCATATATTTAATAACTAATACTATGTTTTTGGGTAAATTTAATTTTGCAACTAGGCAGCCACAACCCTTAAAAAAATTTTTGCTTTGCGTTAATTATTCAAAATATAAAATAATTACATTATATCATATGACTTATCGTTTATAGGCTCCAAAACATTTCATAAGTCGTTTTTCCAAAATAAGTAATTTTTTTCAAATTTTTTGAATAAGGCATTTTATTACAGATAATTAGGAATCAAACACAATAAAACATGTAAATACAAATTATGGTTATTTATTTTCGTATTTCAGCGAATAGTGATATAAATAGAAACAAATGAACGAATCAAGAACCAAGCAGATGAAAATAAAAAAAATCCCTTATCGCATTATCAAAATGTTGACCACCGACATTTACACAACGCTGTTGCTCAAAGGTTCTATCATCACATTGGTGAGACGTTCTTGTGTTATCGAATTTATTCCCTTCCTAATTCGATATTTTAACTCCTCAAGTTCTTTAATGCGGCCCCAAAAATAAAAATCTAATAGCGTTGGATCGGGCTATTGCGCTGGTCATGCCTGGTCCATTAGTTCCTATCTATTGATCTCCAAAACGATCATTTGAGTAACTGGTAGATATTGGTATAAAAACTGTTTTTTCTACTACCGATCTTAAAGTACTAACTTTCCGCACGCTTTATAGTGCGTAAAGTAAAACTTTACGCACTATAGTGCGTAAAGTAACATTAGTGCGTAAAGTAAAACTTTACGCACTAGTGCGTAAAGTGTTTTTTCGTTACGGACTAGTGCGTAAAGTAAAATAGTAAAAAATTGCATATTAGAGCACCTATAAGCACCTATTATAATCACATCTTATTTTAAAAACGTTAAATGTGGTTATTTAATTTTATGTAGTCCATTTATTTAAAATCACGGTGTATTATTATAAAACATACCTAATTCTCAGTATTCTTTAGCAATAATCTTTAAATTTTGACGTTTCATTTATACTTTCAAAACTGATTAGTGTCATTTAAAATTAAGTAGGCCGTAGCAATATTGTGATTGTTAAATTTTGACGTTTAAGTAAGTTTGACGTTTTGAAGTTCGTTTCATATTATTATTAGAAAATTTAAGTAAGGAAGCCTTTAAATTTGTTAGTTTTGATTTTTACGTAACTTTCACCTTTAAATTTTATTTTATTTTAAATTTCTTTAGTTTTCGAAGAGATAAGTAGGTACAATATGGATGTTGATTTATCAGATTTATCAAATTTTGAATGCTTCTCATATAACAAGTATGTTAATGTTTAAGCAGAATGCAGCATTAACCAACAACTGCCTTTACGCACTAGTGCAAAAAATGAAATACTTTACGCACTAGTGCGTAAAGTAAATTGTACTTTATACATATATTTCTTAATAACCACTTTGGTAGCAGAAAAAATATTGTATGCAATTCGTGCGTAAGGTGAACTTTTTTTACTCATGGGATTGTCCCATTTATGAAAAAATCTCACCTTACGCACTTGTTGCATAAATAACTATTTTATAGCATTCCTACCTTGTTGGATTTCATTATTACGCATTTTTATGTATGAGGTAATAGTGAAGTACTTGGTAATAGAATTGACATAATATCATAATTTCATTTTTTGTATAATTATTAAAGGAGGACAAAACATATTTTAAGGATCATGGTTGTCTAGACGCAAAATTAAATTTGCTTAAAAACACGTTAGTTATTAATATCTCATGTGGCCTAATTGTATGCAAAATGACTCGTAATACCTAAAATTGTAGAAATTATCTTTTTAACACCCAAATTAGGCATTTTCCGTGAAACAGGATGTGACAGAGAATGATTAATGGTCAAATTAATGCAAATTTGAATCTTTTGAGACAAATAATTCATATCTAAGACAAATAAATATTTTCTATATTTGGGAACATTTCTAAACTTTACGCTAAAGACAAATGGTGCAGATGGTTGAAATTTAATGTGCCACTAGTGAGGTAGTGAACAATATTGATTATCTCTAGACAATGCACCATGGTTGGAAAAAGGCATGCCAAGAGTACTGTTTTATTGTTTTGAAATTCATATCAAAATTAACTGTTTTATAGTGGCGTTGAAGATGATATTTGCCTTTTCCTAAGTAATGTGAATTAATTTAATATTTCTTATTTTTGAACTAATTTAAACCATACAATTATTGTCTAAAAGTTGTTTGTGACATTCTTAGTTTTCTTTGCTCCTTTTTTTGGGAATATTTCCAAGTTATATAATTCAATATTTTAATTTCTTTTAAAATTCAAGTGATCTACATAATAACTGGATTATTGAAAAAATAACCTCCACGCCTATGATGACAATAAATTGAATGATCTTGTACATTAACATCAATTGTTTTTATTATTTTGGCATATTTAATGTATTAATTAGCGAGGGGTGTCGTAATTTGACCGTGACATATTTTTAAACCAATAAAATTTACTCGTAGTGATTCACTGGTAGACCACAAAATCGTATTGGTATTTGTTTTAACCAATTATACTTTGCCAGTAAATAATTTGTAGCTATTAACATTTCATGTGAGTCATTAAAATTTATTGAGCATTGGCACACATTCATCTTTTAAAGATAAACATGTGCTTTTTGAAAGTAACACATTCGTATTTAGTGCGACAGAAAAATGTACCAAATGCGTTATTTGGCTGAAAGTACCAAAACACAAAATTGCACCTTTTCTGCTCGGAAACAATGGTTTGGCACCGGAATACGATTTTTATATATTTTTTATTTAGCTAACAATATGCCAACTTATTTGCTACATTAGCATATACAAATACCTTGGATTAACCCATCACAATAAATTAATGTAAATACTAATGACTTAATTAATGCCGACAAAAAATTTTCTATCCAATTAATTTATTCAATACATATCTCAGATACACCGGAATGGTCTAGGGATTATTATATCTGAACCAAAGAAGCCTTAAGAGGGCGATAAAGATTTTTACAATCTAAATTGAATTTTCTATTACATTTAAAGAAACTGCATACCTAGATTCTTCTTAAATAATGGGTGTGACTTCCGTTAGTATTTGGTACCACCGCGCGGATTTCCCTACCCACACTTAGGATTAAAATAACCAACTCTTCTGGTAAAATGACAGTCCATGCATTGCTTAAAGCCCCCAAAATGTGTTGATAGTTTTCAAAATATAAATTGACACTTATGACACTTAAACGGTCCTTAAACCTTTCATCCCGACTTAACTGATTTCTTTGCAAAGTTTTAATTGAAACTGACGCTGTTTTTATATTAGCCTGTTTGAGATATTGCCTAGAAGCTTTTGTCGGTGTGTCAGTAAATTCCAAGGGAATGGCGAATACGCCGGTGTTAAAGTGCGGTCGCTCTATTCGCGTAGCAATTTGTACGCCACTTTAACAACGCTTCTAAAAGGAATGAAATTATGTTTAAAAGTCAATTAGGAACCCACAGCTTAAACTAATGATATACAATTTTAATTAAAATCTGCAAATCAAAAGTATCGTTTTGTAGGGGATGATCAACGACTTATTTCGAATATTTTTCTCAAAGATTCTAGTTGCCACATATCAGCGATTATGTTTTCCTTTTACTTATGTCTACTACCTATATGCATTGAGTAAACAAATAATATAAAGAAACGCAACTGTCAAGGGGCCGAGATTTTAGTGTTGTATTTTTTTTGCCAATAACTACAGAATTATCTACAATATTTAGGGCTATGCAACCGAAATACAAATACCTTCCCGGAGCACTAAAAATTCTGAAGCTGTTGGCAAAAAAACACAATACTAAAATCTCGGCCCCTTAACGGTTGCGCCTCTATATTATTTATTTACTCAATGCTATATGTTTGTTTTTATTTTAAATTAAAATTCAATATCTATATCATGATTACTTCCGCTTTTATGTACTTACTAAATATTGCAAAGTTTTAGGTAATTGTATTTTTTCTCGTGATAATTATATAAAATTCTACGTGAAAATCACCACGTACGGTGGGTGAGGTGGGAGATTAATGTCTGTGTGAATTGATTTGTAAATAAATAATTATGCTAACATATTCACTAATCCAGAAAGATATGATAAATGCCTGTTTAATAATAATACAATAAATCAGTCAAATCAGCTATGAGCTAAAATCGAAGGTCAAATGTCGAATATAAATTCCTCTTGCAGATAGAAACTTCCTGTTGTTAAAGTCTCAAAATTATGCCGAGGAACATCTCGTTCTAGATAGGCGCTAGATTTTTTTTATTCCTTCATAGAAAACTAATGGAAAACTAATTTTAGCCCACAAGTGGATGAAGCTCCAAATAGGAGAATCCAAATGACCTTGTAATGACTTTCCTCTGCTTGTATTCGAGGTTTGATTATTAATTAATTTTGTTAATTATAATATCCTTCTAATGGGAATCTACAGTCGCAAAAATTATATCAAAATAAACCAAAATAAAAGAGCCACAAGATTTAATCCAAACATATTTTGATGCCCCGTTTGTATATTATATAATTGGCGCTACATAATATCACAATGTGCAACATTGTATATCAATAAAAATTAATATTATCACTAATTGTACTCTTGGATAAACAAGTTGTATGTAAGCTATTTAACATGAAATGACAAATTTATTGTCGGGGACGGATTTATTTCAGGATTAACTTTTTTTAGGTGTTAACAATTTTAGGGTTACCAGCACACTGAGGTGTGCAAAAAATATATTTTCATGCTTCCAAGTAAACAGAGTTATAAATAAGTTTAATTATTAAATTGTAGTGTTGATATAAGACTGATATGTGCTCTTTATGTCACGGAAAATAAAAAATACACACCAAGTGACCTAAAACGGTTTCCTCATTATTCCAATGATTATTATTCAGCAATGTGCATTTTAAAGTGCTTTTAACTGTGTTCCATGTACTTTAATCAAGACTTAGATTGGACTGTGCAAGCACCACAATTCAGCCGCAAAATAGTTGACATAATAGAATTAAAATCACTTATATTTTCAAAATAGTATACAAATCACGTAAATATCGTCAGTTTTCACATATTATTTAGTACGTATAAAATGTAATATATACAGGGTGATTCACGAGGAAAGGGACAAAATGTTATGGTAGATAGAGTTCACTTAGGTGAATTAGAAATGACTGTTAAGAAAAGCCTGTGCCTTTTTTTTATTGATCTACAGGGTGATTTATGAGTTTTGCCCAATACTTCTTAAGGTAATATCTTTTAAACTATTCACTAGAATCAGCTCGTATTGTGGGTATATAATATACTATTAATTGTCAATTTACATGCATAATCAAAGACAGAAAATTCCAGGGCCGGCTCAACTAATTTTTATTTTTAGGGCTCCTATGAAAAAATTCACTCTGTGTACGTGATTTTTAAATTCTAATACTGAATTATTATGAAACTACATACAAAAGTGATCGAAAACATGTACTTTGTTGTTTTGCCACACTTTCGGCGAATTTCAAATAAACGATCAATTTTCGCCAAAATCGAAGGTCTGCACAAAATAAATTTATAAAATTACATTTGCCTCTCTTATTCAAACTAAAATAGTTGTTATACAAAATTTTGTGATTTCATGCATGATTAATATGAAATAAATAATCAAAAATAAATAATTTCAACATCAGATTAAGTAATTTTTATTTCTGAGGTTTCTGTGAAAAAAATCAGTCTGTATACATTTTTCTCAAATTCTGATAATAAATTGTGGAACTACATTTAAAAATTAACGAAATTATTTATTTTTTATCACAATACATCAATAAACAGAACATTATAAACAACAAATTCACAGAACATAAAACCTTATAACTTATTTTCAAAATGAAAGCCTTCTGCCTCCCTACATTTTCTTTGTCGTAAAATTAAATTTCCTACGGCTTTCCTAATAACGACAGGATTATTAATGTTCTGTTTATTGATGTACTGTGATAAGAAAAATAAACAATTTCGTTAATTACTTCCTCACCAAAAGTGAGGAAGATATGTATTCGTGAAAAAAATTTTGACATTTTCTTTTTTTGAAATAAAGCTTTCAAATTTGGTACACACGTTCTAGAGGTCAAGGAAAAGATTGAGTTCGTTGATGAGCAAAATCGGTCCACTGGAATGGGGTTCACCGGACCCCAACATTTCAATTTCTAACTTTACAAAAAAAATTATTCGTGATGAAAGATTATAAATAGGATTTCATTATAATATTGTGTCCAAATGTTGAAATACACAAAATACGCCAAAAAAACAAAATACATACGTACAAAAAAAAAACAAACTGCGTCAAAAAACAAAATACGTCAAAAATTACTTTTGTTATAAACTCCACCACACGGTGAGGAAGTTTTGATCCCATAATTGGCAGCGGTTTTTTTTAATGTAGTTCCATAATTTATTATCAGAATTTGAGAAAAATGTATACAGACTGATTTTTTTCACAGAAACCTCAGAAATAAAAATTACTTAATCTGATGTTGAAATTATTTATTTTTGATTATTTATTTCATATTAATCAACCATGAAATCACAAAATTTTGTATAACAAATATTTTAGTTTAAGTAAGAGAGGAAAATGTAATTTTATAAATTTATTTTGTGCAGACCTTCGATTTTGGCGAAAATTGATCGTTTATTTAAAATTCGCCCAAAGTGTGGCAAAACAACAAAATACATGTTTTCGATCATTTTTGTATGTAGTTTCATAATTCAGTATTAGAATTTAAAAATCACGTACATAGGGTGAATTTTTTCATAGGAGCCCTAAAAATAAAAATTAGTTGAGCCGGCCCTGGAATTTTCTGTCTTCGATTATGCATGTAAATTGACAATTTATAGTATATTATATACCCACAATACGAGCTGATTCTAGTGATTAGTTTAAAAGATATTACCTTAAGAAGTATTGGGCAAAACTCATAAATCACCCTGTATAATAATCTTGCCTAATATGAATAGATGTTTTGAATAATTTTCTCGTTAAGAACCGTTCAGTTTCTAAATTTTTGGATAACTGCTAATTTTGCACGATTTTTAAAAGATTCCTGCGCATTTCAAAAATTGCATTGCCATAGTAATATGTAATATATATAACAGGACATGAAGAATTGCACGAAATATATAAATTTTTTGGAACTGGTGGAATTGCTGCAAGGAAGTACCATCGACCCTCTACTATTTAATATTTATATAACTTAAGGGAATTTCGAAAACAGGAAATATAATTATTAAAAAGCAACCCAAAAATGAGATTTCGACGAAGCACTTCATGTTGATATAAATATTAATAATTTCAATTATTGCACAATTAAAGTTTCAAAAAATCAAGTATGACTACAAAATACACTTGTCTTGTCTTGTGTTTTTAAATTTTTTTTTTTTTTTTTTTTAATATCAGATATGAAACCTTATCTGTATTGTCTTATTGTACAGAAATAAAATATTTATAGTTACTATCATTAAAGCCAAATAAGAGATCAAAATTGGCGTGACTGCTCTGTTCACATACAAAACAAACGTGTAACGTCCTTCGGCAATCATTTCAATTAAGTTGGGGTTAAAAAGCCTCCAATTGCAATAACCTTGGGTGTGACTGACAGAATAATTAGCGACTAAAATATATCAAGAGCTCTAGTAAAATATATGCTAAAACTAGTCTCAAAATGTTTTTTTTTAATAGCTACCCAATAATATTTCGCGTTATGTTAACTAAGTACAACAAATTACGACATTTAATCCAATATTCATACATCAATTGGGTATTAATTTCATTTAATTACAACTATATATAGCGTGCAAAAATTCTATAAATAGTATAGTATTTTTGTAGCAAACGCACTAGAAGTTCATTACCCTCTGCTAAATTGGCCGTTATAAAAGTACTAATTTCCCTCTTAATCTGTGTTAACAAATGGATTATTTCCTTATAAATCTGTGCCTAAAGCAGCCAAAAATATTAATATTTTTATAAATGATGATGATTAAGGTTAAGTAGACTAAATTTATTTGTAACAAATTTTAATTACTGGGAATTTGATTTATAATGATTAAGAGGAAAAACAAAAGATTGAAGTAGTTTGGCTAAATAGAACTCTGACACGTAAAAAATGTGTCGTTATCACTTTGTTTATCGGTCATTCACCTGTAGACGAAAGGCTAACCTATCATTTAAAATCAGCGCATTTTTAACTCATTGGCAACGATTTATAATTTAAAAATAAAAACTAATCCGAAGTAATTATTTTATTAAAGTATAGAAACTTCTTATAGTATTTACAAGTCGATAAAACTCAGGTAAATAGTTTTCTAAAAATAGTCCATCACGTTCCTATCTGACTTATTAATAGTACCGATTATGTTGTGATTTTATGCCTCATAAAATTCAACAATATTCAGCGTTTTGCATTTTGATAAAATTATTATTTATTTAACAATTTTCAGTATGACTGATCAATTATTTATACGATACATCTAATTATTTAATACCAACCAGCGTATCTTTATATTTTTGTATATATCAACTTGCACAATGTATTGCTAAATTTAGTTTACTTAAAAAAAGCTCACACAATAAAGTACTTGATTTGTATGACGTACCAGTTAGATAAGATAGGTATAGGTTACCAAAAACACCAAACTAGGTATTGTTTCAAATATTTTACTCGAGCATAAATTATTAAATAAGCCCCCCAAATAATAATTTAATTATTTCAAGAGAAGTTGTCGGTACAGGACAAAAAATAAAAATAACACCAAATAATTTTTTTGTTTAAATAATTTAATCATAAACGCAGATTAAGCTGAGCAAGGAAATATTTGTGATTTGCGATAGTACTGGACATTAGGATAATCAAGGATATGGTTGTGTTTTGGTCCGTATTATTTACTTTTTTGAACTGCGTATGTGATACTTTAGTATCCTTTATTCATATGTTGTACTATTTAGATATATCTTATCTGGATGGAATATTTTTTAAAGTCACACAATTTAGCAGACTGTGATAATTACTTCTTTTGTTTTTTTCCAATTATCCTACAAAATAAATGTATTTCACAAGGATGAAAATCATATTTTAACTGAAAACCGATTGCTGATACCGAAAAACGTTAATTTCAGTACTGTTTTTTAATCACCTCCTGGCACATTGTTGTTAATAATACTATAATGTATTTATAGCACCGTCATTTGTTATGCAAACATTATCGTGCTTTTCAACTGGTAAGCCCCAGTGAGAATTCATAGTAAATGGGTTATTTTTTCTCACAATTATTTATAAAAATACTTGCATTTCTTTGAAACGCATAGCAAGGTTATAAATATTATACCAGATATATTTACGCATGGTCGTAGTAATTCCCTATTTCTTTTTATCTCTAATATATACAGACACACCCATCAGGCCAATAAAATAGCAACTGAAATTTTGGCCAAACGGTATTCACATTTTTAAATTTTATTTATTGCCTATTACAAAAATTATAGTAGTAGATCTAAAATGTAAAATATACCATTTTCTACATAGAACTTAATTAAATCCATCTCCCCTCAAATCCAGTTTGGCTACACCACTGTCTCAATATATTGGAACGTTAGTAATTTATAGCGTTTGCAATTGTATTTATTGCTTCTAGGAGAACCGTTGTGGTACGAAAACATCTCATCTTTATTCACTTGTTATTGGGGAATTGAGGACCTAAGACATACATGGGCATACCATACATCGACTTAGATTAAAAAGAATCGCATTCTTTCAATTGAATGTAAGTAAAAACCATAATTTTGCGAATTAAACTCCGTTTAGCGATATATAAAGGAACCTCTGTGCGTGATATATTTTAATGAAACTAGCAACCGTTTTAAACAATAAAACAATTACATATTACCTAATTGACGTAAATCACAATGCGGCATGGCAGGATGATACGATCTTAAATTTATATGACGGTGTTGAAAATATAAGAGATAAATTGACTAATGGTTAGTAGTGCTTCATTAATCAGTAACATTAGATTAGAAATATTTAAACGTTTTCTTAGGCACTTAAAAATAGAATATCAAGTCCGATTAAAATTGTAGAATTTTAAGTCATAAGTCCAATTTTTTCCTTTTGTTTTAAGAAAGATTTGTTAATTTTTTAAATTATTTGTCCAAATTAACCAGATATTGTTTTTGTGAAAATAATGCATGTTACAAAGATTATAACCGACTATTTAATCGGGCCACAACGCACAATGGCCCCAAAATGACTTTTTTCAAACCAGTCTACAGGTCTTAATACCTAAGCAATTGGAAAGTTATTTTTTGAAATCTTCACTTTTTAATTGCCTATATCGATCTGTCGAGGAAGATTTTCGATTTTTGCTCCTGATTTTTCAAAAGTGTCCAAAGAGATTTGAATTTTCATCAAAATTTTCGAAAAGTTATTGACAAAAATAGAACATCTAGCTCGACAGATCGATAGGCAATCAAGAAACGAAATTTAAAAAAAAAAATTGTCGCCATTACGGTCTGTAAAGTGATATTTACACAAAAAGAGACGTTATTTGACGAAATATAAGTTTTTTTTTCAAATCAGTCTGCAGGTTTTAAAGCAATCGAAATAGTTATTTATGCAACAAGTGCGTAAGGTGAGATTTTTTCAATTCCATGAGTGAAAAAAACTCACCTTACGCACGCATCGCATACAATATTTTTTCTACTACCAAAGTGGTTACTAAGAAATATATGTATAAAGTACAATTTACTTTACGCACTAGTGCGTAAAGTATTTCATTTTTTGCACTAGTGCGTAAATGCAGTTGTTGATTAATGCTGATTTCTGCTTAAACATACTTCTGTACTTAACAAAATATATTGTAGTAACAAAAATTACGTGATTAATTTTATATAATATATGAGATATATGTTTCTAATACTAGTAATTTAAGTACAACTTAACCCGTAGGTAGTCATTAATGTGGCTTTTCGTGCCGAATTGGCTATATATTCGACGGAGTGCATTCAAAATCTGATAAATTTGATAAATCAGCATCCATATTGTACTTATCTCTTCGAGAACTAAGAAATTTAAAATAAAATAAAATTTAAAGGTGAAAGTTACATAAAAATCATATTTAATAACAAATTTAAAGGCTTCCTTACTTAAATTTTCTAATAATAATATAAAACGAATTCAAAATGTCAAACTTACTTATACGTCAAAATTTAACAATGACAATATTGCCATGGCCTACTTAATTTTAAATGAGTGACACTAATCAGTTTTGAAAGTATAAATGAAACTTCAAACTTATAAAAAATTCAAAGATTATTGTTAAAGAATACTGAGAATTAGGTATGTTCTATAATAATATATCGTGATTTTAAATATATGGACTACATAAAATTAAATAACCACATTTAACGTTTTAAAAATAAGATATGATTGTAATAGGTGCTTATAGGTGCTCTAATATGCAATTTTTTATTATTTTACTTTACGCACTAGTGCGTAATGAAACAACACTTAACTTTACGCACTATAAAGCGTGCGGAAAGTTAGTACTTTAAGATCGGCAGTAGAAAGTTTTTTCAAAACGTCGCTTTTTAATTGCCTATCGATCTGTCGATTTTTGACCCTAATTTCTCAAAAGTTTCCAAAGAAATTTAAAATTTCAACAAAATTTTTGAAAAGTTAATGCCAAAAATCGAAAATTTAGCTAGGCATATCGATAGGCAATCAAAAATCGAAGATTTCAAAAAAAATTGTCGTGAATACTTAAGAAATACGGCCTGTAAAGTGATATTTACACAGAAAGCCATTTTTTGATGAAAATTCAAACTTTTTTGGGAAATATTGAAAAATCAGGGGCAAAAATCGAAAATCTACCTCGACAAATCGGGAATTAAAAAACGATGATTTCAGTAAAAGAACTTTCCGTATTAAGACCTGCAGACTGATTTGAACAAAAAAAGTCACTTTGGGACTACTATACGGACGTCCGATCTATCAGGGAACAGATTGGCAAGGTAGCTTGAGGGGTCACTCAAAATTTTTTTGATACCTTACAACTTTGTAGAGTTGAAGTTTTTTTATAAAAAATAAATTTTATTTTTATACTTATTTCATTCTAATTTAAAAGCGTTAGAATGCTATTATAAATAAACAGATTTTTGATTATAAGTAGTTGACTTGTAAGTGTAATAACTAATAAATTAATTAATTAGTTTACAACATAATTAAAAAATAACTGCCATTTGTAAAGGTACTGCTTTCGTCTTAATTACCATCCCAACGAAGACGTGGCAGAGTAAATAAACCGAAACGTGCACGATTTTGCGGACCATTAAAAATCTGCGATAGGTCATCTTTATTACTAACATTTTTTCCCACGTGTTAAATGGATTAAGCAGTTTTTTCTACAAGAAATAAAATTGGATAGATGTAATGAACATGTCTTATTATTAGTTCACTACGAATCTTTTGAGATACATGGCTAACACACTGCTTTTGCTTTTAGTACGAAATGGTACTCTAATTATATAAGTATAATGTAAGTTATATAATTATATGAATTAAACGTTTTTTTAACTGTAGTGTACATGTATTTGAAACGATTAAAGTCACATGTCCCACATATTGTGTTGGAAGATTTTAACAAGCATCCTGTATGTATATGTATATATGTATCTGTATTATTACATATAACTGTGCAACATTATAAACTTTGTGGTGGAAAATTTAAAAAAATTTCGATTGTCGTGAGCGATATCAAATCTGTTTTCAGTTTGTTGGGCTGACTTTTCAGATATAATCCTATTGAAGAAATTAGAAATAAAGTTTCTTTTTATAAGGTATAACTGTGCAAAATTACTATGACTTTAACGTTCACCTGATTGGTCAAATATTTTTTCTCATTTCTGATGCGAAGACACATGAATTTTCTGAATCAGCAGTCTAATAACCAAGAAATGATTTTTATTTTGAACGAATGAACTGACTTGAACTTGAATGAACTGAAGATGAAACGTTAAAAACCAATAAGAGATCAAAACAGACATTTTCTTCAATATAACTTTTTTTCTAAATGGTATTTTATAAGGCACCCTTTTCGGAGCACCCTGTACTCTAATACACCGTTTCCCGATGATCATCTAGCATGCTCATCATTCACTTCAAATACTCAGTCATAATTTAACATTCAAGTTCTATTGCACCCAAATCGTTTTGTTCTTGCATCAATAAGAAATGGAGTTTTTTTAACAAAAAAACGAATTACGCAAAACGTAGCTATAGACTTCGCAAAAACCTTATCAGCGCTCTTCCTACAAAGATTCCTTTCATTGTTTGTTGGTGTTGTGTTGTGAGTGCATGTGTACAAAAATAGTTTCGATGCAGTTGTAAATAATTAGATGGTTACATGGTGAAAACATCTTAAAAGGTAGGATATTTTTATTGCATATCTATTTAACATGTTATTACATTAGTGTGCAATAATTTTCCAGCGAATTCTACAACTAAAATTAGGAAAAGTTCCTATACACGAGGGTTTAAATGTTTAAAAGTTCTTTATAGAGAGCTACAGTCTCCTGCATGAGAAGACCCAAAACGAGTAAAATAGAATTATAAACTTTGTTATATGCAATATCTATTATTAATTATTGTCAAAACTGTTTAAAATGTTTAATCACGAGCATCCTAAACAAAGAGGGTCAAGTCTACTCGACAAATTCTGTTTCTGGTTTTTGTGCTCTTGTTGCATATCATAAAATATTAACACAAATATACGGGTTGATCAACATTTAATTGAAGTTAGACATAAATCATAAATTTTTTTAAGAAAAATTGTCATTCCTGCCGGTAACGATTACACATTATGGAACTTTTGGTACCGTTTAACCCCTACTAAATAGAGCTTTCTGAATATCCGGGTGTCCCATATAATATTTAAAAGAAAAGAGTTATTTTGAAAAATGTGATTTTAACGAGTTTAGAACATGATGTATTATTGGACATATTGACGTTTTCGTATTTTTTATATGAATTACATTGGAACAAAAATAATTTTTATTCGCAGCCATCTAGATTGACAACTAAAATTCGAATTATTTTTCGTGCAACCCTGTATAAATTGTTCAAAATAGTATAAATGAAATGGATCCAAAATGTGATCTTTATTTCAAAAATGTAAAAACATACAGGGTGGTCCATTTAGAAAAGACTTTTGAAACCAGAAGTGACAAATATGGCGGATAGATCTCAAAAAGTTGGAAATCTTACCTAATTTCACCATACAAAATTTTATCACGATATCTTTAAAAACGAGGAAGTTACAGAGGTGGCCCACTATTCGTTTACACTCGGTATAAGGTGCGTTAAATCATCATATTTTGAATTTCCCTGCGCACATCTACTCTGTGTCGGTTCATTTACGAATCACCCTGTATATATAGTAGGTACCATATTTTATATTAAAATATTTCTGATAAGTGATAAGGAACATATTTGCCTTCGTCTAGACAGGGGAGTGTTGTAGTCGACAAGGCAAAAATCAAAATAATTTTTTTTTCACAAAATGAAGCTACATATATTATGTGTCACTACATCGTTTCCCGGATTCTACCAACCATACATTAATAATACATGACAACTACTCGCAAAATACAAGACATACCTCGACGAAATACAGCTGTATTCTATTAAAAACGATAACTGATCATTAATACTCTTCAGAAGCAGTTGGTTTTCTGTCGTATATAAACTGGGGACCAAAACTTAATTTTTCATAATTTCTCATAAATGCTGTTTTGGGATGTAGATGGTCTTTAGTTGTCAATGTCTAAATTGATTACATGAGATAACGCATTACGCATGTTACACAGAATATTTGTGGGTTTGTTCGTTTGTTTAGTTATGAAAAATGTATTAAGAACATGAAGAAAATTCAAATAAATTTTACTAGACCCTGAAGTCAAATGTTGACACATTTTACAACTTATTTAAAAACAATATACGCACATTACTATACGTTTAGGAAATAGAAGCCATTTCGAAAAGAAAATTCCAAAACATTGAAAAGGATTAAAAAGTTTGCAGTAGTCAAAAAATTTAAAAATAAAATGATCAGTAACGATGTAACAAGTACTCAATTTTATATTGGTACAATTTTCGGTAGTATTAAAATTTATAATACCTAGTTGTGAGTTTTATTCTTTCAATCAATTTTATTAAGTAACGCTAATATTTGCACGATATTGTTCATTCAGTTCAATAATCCCATTTAGTTAATGAAGTATAACAGATGTCTGGTATAATTTTAAATCTGATTGTTATTTTTGTAGTATTTGGCAGTGTGTACATTTACAGAAATAGTGTTTGCGCGTTTAAGTGTCGTAAATTCTGTATTCCATCACGTAGTTCTGCATTCTTGAAAATATTATAAAAAAAATTACCCAGCCTTTGCGTCCGATCTATGTATCCTTGTTTATAAAGGTAGGTGCAGGGTTAGTTTTATTAATATAAACCCCCCACTTTTATTTTTATCTTTGACCGATTGAAAAATTTAAAAAACTGGCCTTACACGGTTTTATATGTAAATTCCACTCCTGCTAACGGATTGGCAGTGGCGTTTTAAATATACAGGGTAGGTACGCAAAAAAGTTAGGTTTTTTAAAATGAAACACCCTGTATATTTTGACAAATTTCAGTTCCTCCAATTATTCTAATTACAAATATATACACATTGTATAATCGGTTTACTGGTTTTTGAGTTATTTTCACTTTACGTCGAAACAAAACTTCGATACATTTCTAACATTTAAAAAAATTCGGACGAATTTCTCGAAAAAGTGCTGCATCCAAATTTGGCAAAGTTATATTTTCTTCTATTTGATTTTTTATTTGTGCAAAATTTGACACTAGTTCACTGTAAATTTAGTCTTTGAGCGTTTCCCAAAGAAAATAATCTAATGGATTCAGGTCTGTGGACTGTTGATGGTGGTTATTTTGAACATGTTATGCCATTTGTTTTAATAATTCATATATTTTGTTTTGTTTGTTTATATTTATTTCATTTATTGATTTATTATATGAGTTTATAAAATAACAACGTATTCATAATAAAGTGAAAATAACTCAAAAACTAGTAAACCGATTTATATGTAGTATAATACAGGGTCCTGCAATAGTGCGTCGGGCTTCTATAGCTCCTATACCATACAAGTTAGGAAATTCATTCGAGAGTTTTGCATACCCTGTATATTTAAAACGATACTGCCAATCCGTTAGCAGGAGTGGAATCTACATAAAAAACTGTGTAAGGCCAGTTTTTTTATTTTTTTAATCGGTCAAAATTAAAAATAAAAATGGGGGGTTTACACTAATAAAACTAACCCTGTACATGTCGAATTAAAAAACACACCACAGAAATCATTATTATCCTAATTTTTCATTTTAATTGTTTATTTTAATTTATCGTAATTTGGGAATATCATTGCTTATGATCTCACTGGTTGCTATTTAATATGTTGGAATTTTCTGATATTCGGGGTACCTTAACTTTCGTAAAAAATATTTATAAATTACATTAATAAAACACAAAATGAGTAGAAACGAAGAACTTTGTTGAAACATTTCCAAATCGTAATTTAGGAGCCTTTGAGCAGATATTTTGTTAGCCACAGAATTCTGAACAGCTTTCAAAATATATTTTACGAAAAAATTAGGCAAAAATTTTCATCGCATTAAAATGCATATCAATTCCGTCTCTTCAGAATTGAAATTTGTATGTATTTGATAAGCTTTTATTTAATGACTTTTTTACAGCATAAGATTTATAAAATTAGTAACCATGTTGTTAAGTATGTATTATTAGTTTGCTCGAATTTATTAGCTAAGGACAGACAGTTTCCAAGTGTATATTAATTATTATGCAAATAGTATCACCTGCTAGCAAGGATAAATCAAAAAACATTATGCAATACAATTTCAATATCTTCTCTGTAGTATAACAATTTATTACAATACTGTATGTAATTATACTTCCACTGCCTCTTTTGTTTGGCGTGTTAACGCGTAAAATTTGATATATAATAGCAAAATGACCAATGTAGGCGACTACAGTCCGTCGCACCTAAATTATAAAGATTAACGTTACAAAGAGATATAACTCTACAATATGGTGGTAGTATCTTCACCCATTATGGTTCATGTAAGTAAGGTGTAACAAGTGCGATAAATTTTCATTCTATCGTGTTAGTACATAAAACAGTATACTTACACTATTGTCTATTCACTGTCTTCTGAACTATATTGCATATGACAAGCAGCAATAACGATAAATTCATTTTCAAATAATAAACCCAGACAACCTGTAATGTATGATCCCCGTGGGGTTGCAATACGTGTATGGCAGATTTATTGAAAACAAAAGTGCAACATGGGGGATAAACTCGCAAAGAAAGGAGTATTAAAGGAAGGTACAGGGAAAACTTAGACGTTTTAATATGGACCATCAGTATTGTAATATAAAATATTTTTTATTAGTGAATTGAAATTATATAAGACGACATAAAAATTTAAATTTTACGACACCAATCAAATATTTTATAGCCTTATAATTGGTGTGTCCAATAGGACTCTTTAAATATTTGTTTATTCGGCTCGGGTAGCTTAAAGAATGTGGTATAATAAACACCCAATAATTAAATTCTATTAAATTGCGTAGAAGACATTCCCGAGCAAATATCGTAAAATTTACGCACTTCGCCGAAAAAATGGTAAATTAATATTGTTAACTGTAAAATTATGAATTAATCTACAGTGGCAAAATTATTCGAAACGTCTATGGTTTTGTTACAAAGTAGTTTTTCTGTTCTCGATCAGCCCGACCTCTATTATCTATCGAACCATCATGCACACTCTCATTTTTAATCGCTGAAAGATAGTTAAATCTTCAAGCGGTACGTTCTGACATACGACTAGCAGTCATTCATATTGACGGCCAAACACGTGGATTTGGTATTAAGGATCTTGGTAGGTAGGTTAATTTTTTATGCGACTACAAATTCGTTTAATGATTGATTATATAATATGTATGTTAAACATTAACTAGGTATATCACATTTGCCCAACCTTGCAAATATATGTATGTATATGTACGAGTGTTCTTAAAACATTACTAAGTTAATTAAATTTTTTTTAAAATGTATGATAATTTGCTATCATGCATTCACATATTTTTTTATTATAATCTCAAATTCGAATTATTTTTCGTGCAACCCTGTATAAATTGTTCAAAATAGTATAAATGCATCCAAAATGTGATCTTTATTTCAAAAATGTAAAAACATACAGGGTGGTCCATTTAGAAAAGACTATTGGGGCCATTTCCGGTGAAATCGGAAGTGACAAATATGGCGGGTAGGTCTCAAAAAGTTGGATATCTTACCTAATTTCACCATACAAAATTTTATCCCGATATCTTTAAAAACGAGGAAGTTACAGGGGTGGCCCACTATTCGTTTACACCCGGTATATTCGAAAATAATTTCCGGTTAGACACTTTTTTATCTAATTTACTTGTACTTTTTTTTTTTTATTTCTAACTATCATAAAACTCAAGCTATCGAAGTCCGATGCACTATTGCCCCACCCTGTATACTTAAGACCATCCTTCAAGATTAATTATGATGAACAGTGATACGCCTTAGGCGGATTTTCTATATTTACATTAATAGATACCATATTGATATAAATAAATTATTATTATTTATTTGGTTTGTGCAAAAACTATTATTTTTATATTTTAGGCAATTTTATCTTCGGGTACAATTTAGTAAAATAAAATAATTAGCAATAAGTTCTGCGTTAGATAAATCAACTAGCCATATAAATGGTCTCGTTAAATAAAATAAATCTATTAATCGGTTTATAAATCAACCAGGGTGGTATATAATAATTTATTAGTTGATAATTTGAATCACTTATATCAATTTATGGTTAAAAATAATAATAAAAATTTAGGGTATTGGGATACTCGTAAATAATTTATGTTAATCAACATGAACTCTATTTAATAATTATTAGCAATTTTTGTCATGATTATATAAGTACTATAAATAAAGCAATTTAAGCTGCAGACTGATCTTTATCTTAATATTATAATACTAGGATTAGTCAGATTTATGTAAATTTTCTTGCAAAACATCATCTTCTGCAGTCTGAGCATTAATACTTAAATTGATTTTGGAATTAATTATTAATTTATCACAAATAAGTACTTAATCACATCAGGCAGCAGGCATATTTCGAAATATTTGTTATGTATTAAATTTTTCCGCCAAATTTATTGCACCATTTGTGCATAATCAATAAACAATTTGTTTGTAGTCATTCCGACGTATTGCAACGTGTACATAAAAAACCCTGAGTTTCTCTTCTGATACCCCATACGTATATAATTGATTTCACAATTAATAAAACAAAGAGTATATGGGCTACCTTCAATTTTGCACGTACACATTTGGTGATTATATAAAATGTGTAATTTGCGTCTGATACCGCCACGTAAAAATTATATCTACCTATGATAATATAGCACAATAAAATAGGGCGTTTTATTGAACTAATTAATGACGGGCATTTTTCATGAGCAAATAAGCAAATAACAAAATATCTAACTGTGCTGCTTCTAGATAGTCGAATTTAATGGAAAAGGTAACAAACATGAGTATGGTTTTAAATTGTACAAATCCCTTCAAGAGTCCTGCGTTCAGTGGTTGCTATTTCTTGAAACTTTTTAGTTTAATGTATTATATTTTTATTGTAAAAGATTAACCACAGGACTTCTACTTCAACCACGCATGAGATCTAAAATTAAGCGATCATTTTTGACAAGAGCGTGGTTTTGTATAATAGTCTTCATAAAATATAAGGTAGAGGAATTTGATGAATATATTTGCAATTCTATCGTTCAGAAATACACACACCGCACTGGTCTAGGGACGTTACTTCTATTTTAGAATAGGTAAACAAAAAAGCCTTCTTAAAAAATATTTTACCATTATTTTAAATAAAATTATATCGGTACTAGTGACAGTTCACTAAGATTTTTAAATTTTATGTTGCGGTTCCGTTAAATAAGGTTTTTCGCGATTTGCCGAAATTTACTGTAACAGTAAAATAATAAATTCGAAAGTATGCTCAATCGAATTAAGATCAAGTGACAGAACAGGCCATAGTAAAACTGAAAGATCGCATACTTTGACATAATAATATAGACATTTTGCGTGATTCATATTGTCGTTAAATAACAATCATTCATATATTACATAAATAACATATATAAATGAACGCTATTTCACGACTCAATTCACGCACTTAAATCAACTTATATTACTACAGTATAACAAATATGAGGTAGTTGATAAAACAATATATAATACATTAATAGTTAAAATTAATTATGCGCACCCGATGGACGTTAATAATAAGTAGTTACGTTATTGTAAGTTCATATTTATTGGAATGCTTAAGTAGATGCTTTTAAAATACACTTTAAATAATTAAATTTAATTGAATTACCGGTTTTATGCATATGGAAATAAAATATTGCGAAAAAAATATGCAAATCAAAATACCAATTTTTTTTATAATTTCCTTAGGCTTCGGTATAAATTATAATCCTAAATTCTTAACAAATTCTTCACAAGATAAAATATTGTAACCACCCGTGTATTAAATAGAAAAAATAGTTTGCACTAAAAATCTAACATTTTGAACCTAAACTAAAAAAAAGAGTTTGAATAAATAAAAGAAGTATATAAATAAACATCTTAAGATATAGCTTGATGTGAGAGAAAACCGTAAATTTGAAACCAGCGGGCTGTGATTCACCCCTGTGAAGTTAGCACCACTTTTTTGAAAAATTGAGTAAATCTTTAGAATTCTGAGTAGAAAAAGCATGGTTCTAGAGTTCCTGGCCGAAAAGAACAATAGTTCTGCAAAAATAAGGCCAGAAATCGAAAAAAATTAAATAAGGGTGCTAACTTCACGCAGCACCACTTTTTTTGTCAAAAATGAGTTCTGATGGCATTTTTCGGTAGAGAAAAAAGAGTTCTGGAGTTCCTGACCATTTTTAACAATAGTTCTATCGATTTGTTGAAGTTATTAAAAAATTCAAATTTGGCAGAAAAAAAACATTTTTATAAATATAAATTTTCATTATGTTTTCAGCAGAGTTCTTAATAGCACCACAAGAGTTCTGACGAACGGCGAAAGGAAAAATTGTCTACCGCAAAAATTTTGTTTGAAGTTTGAAAATTCGAAACTTTCTTATGAAGAAAGTACAAAAGAGTTCTGACGAGTTCTGATCGGAGTTCTGAATAGCACCAGAAGAGTTCTGACGAACGGTGAAAGAAATAATTGTCTATCGCAAAAAATGCAATTTTTATTGCAAATTTTAAGTTTGAAAATTCGAAACTTTCTTATAAGAAAAGTACAAAAGAGTTCTGACGAGTTCTAATCGGAGTTCTGAATAGTACCAGAAGTGTTCTGACGAACTGCGAAGGAAAAATTTGTCTATCGCAAAAAATCCAATTTTTATTGCAAATTTTTAGTTCGAAAAATTGAAATTTTATTATAAATGAAGTACTAACGAGTTCGTCAGAACTCTTCTGGTGATATTCAGAACTCCGATTAGAACTCGTTTGTACTTTTTTTTATAATGAAATGTCAATTTTTGGAACTTAAAATTTGCAATAAAAATTGGATTTTTGCGATAGACAATTTTTCCCTTCGCAGTTCGTCAGAACCCTTCTGATACTATTCAGAACTCCGATCAGAACTCGTCAGAACTCTTTTGTACTTATCTTATAAGAAAGTTTCGAATTTTCAAACTTAAAATTTGCCATAAAAATTGCATTTTTTGCGATAGACAATTATTTCTTTCGCCGTTCGTCAGAACTCTCCTGGTGCTATTCAGGGGACTCGTCAGAACTCTTTTGTACTTTCTTTATAAGAAAGTTTCGAATTTTCAAACTTAAAATTTGCAATAAAAATCGCAATGTTTGCGATAGACAATTTTTTCTTTCGCCGTTCGTCAGAACACTTGTGGTGCTATTAAGAACTCTGCTGAAAACGTAATGAAAATTTCTATTTATAAAAATGGTTTTTTTCTGCCAAATATGAATTTTTTTATAACTTCAACAAATCGATAGAACTATGGTTAAAAATGGTCAGAAACTCCAGAACTCTTTTTTCTCTACCGAAAAATGCCATCAGAACTCATTTTTGACAAAAAAGTGGTGCTGCGTGAAGTTAGCACCCTTATTTAATTTTGTTCGATTTCTGGCCTTATTTTTGCAGAACTATTGTTCTTTTCGGCCAGGAACTCTAGAACTAAGCTTTTTCTACTCTCAGAACTCTAAAAATTTACTCAATTTTGCAAAAAAGTGGTGCTAACTTCACAGGGGTGTGAGACTGTCTTATTCGCCTGGGCAGATGTCAAGAGTCGATTAAACTTATAGAATATTTGTAAATTATTTACATTATTTTTTCCTGTTGATAAATTGATTATTATAAACGTGGTATAGCACAGAATTATTATATATGACACTAAAATGTTTCTATTTATTTATGTCCGGGTGCAACTAAATGCATTACACAATTAAAATTAGACTCGCTCTCTTGACAATTTCATATTAATTAAATTATTTCCACTTTTGGCTTGCATCCAATTTTATGACGTTATATTATGTAGACGATGTCAGGAATTTCAGGAAAATGATTCTTATTTAACTGGCATAAATATTTTGATTAAATCAGTCAAAGCGCATATTAAATTTTTCTTACAAAATAAGTGATTTGAGTTGTATGTATCACGATCATGTAAACCACGACCTTAGTCACGTCGATTTACTTATATTTTCAATGTGGCCATGGTTACCTTACGTAAGTTATTATTATTTTTTAAGTAATAAGTAGGAATTCAAAATAAAAATCGACCCATCCGAGGACTTTTCCAAAAATATTTTCATATGCAGAAATAATGGATTTATTCCTTACACACTGTATATTATCGACAATATTGCAGTTATTGCAAGCTGCATTGTAGGGGTGCGTCATTAAGTAGATTCGTACAAGATAAAATTTTCCGTATATATTAATCTCGGTTCTACAAAGCTTTTTTTGACATTATATCTCGACAATCAGATTTATTATGGATAATTTTAAAAAGGAATACTGAAGAAAAATATGTTTTAACTCCCCCTGCGGCAAACCAAAGAATAAATACCATCAGACTTAATGCTCAAAAATTTTAGAAACTGTCGTTGCACCGACTAGACTATTGATGTGAGTACCATAATGCGGGGACCATACCAAAGATGCATACTCGAGCTTAGATCTTATAAACGATAAGTATAGTAATTTAATTGTCCAAGTTGGTGAAGTCACAACAATTACGTGCTATAAATCCGTATGTTTCACTAGCTTCTAAGGCCATTGTCGGGAGACTCAATTTGACATTGGTCAGATTGTAATCAAAATTAATGCACGTCGACTTTGTTGAAAAGGACATAATATTACACTTTCCAGCGTTTAAGGGCAGCATGTTATCTTGACACAATCACTGTAACTATTAACTACAGCAAACATTTTTAGGCCATCAGCATAAATAGGACAATTCACATCTAGTACATCGACTATGATTGATAAAGATAATAAATAGCAGGGGCCCTAGCATCCACCCCTGGGGAACTCTAGGTGTAGCCAAGTACTCCGCGGACTTAAACCCATTTGACACGACTTTCAATTTCCGTAAGTGGATAGTAGAATTAAAACTTTGTTCATCTACGGACTTACTAATAAAATCAGAGCAGGTGAATAATCTTTGCAGAAGAAATCTGAAGATATTCTGGTAAAAAGCCATAATTACAAAAACACCATCCTCTCGTGCTCTTTTCGTATCAGTTTCACGTCCTAGGATGTTTTTACACGACGACAGAGAAATATTGTTTGTTTTTTTATAAATGAAAGAAACTTATTTAGCACTGAACTTTCTTCATGAACCTTTGATATGAAATCTCCGAACGTTGAACCAAATATCAAATTTTTACCAAAATATACCAATGCTAAGTTGCATACATGGAAGTACTTTATTTGACTTCGTCAACAAGGAATTTATAAATAATATTTATTTTTATGGAAAATGCAAATACATCTTGCGGTAGTTCTTTCTGTACAAATTTGTACAATATTATGTCAATATGTTTCAATAAATATTTGTTTAGTATTTATGTCATTAAATACGATATTTGTACATTACCCTATTTTAAAATAATAAAGATACCTATTCATTACTATAAACACGTTATATACGTATTTCAAATAAAATCAATTAGTAGTAATTTATTGTGTATTATAACAAAATAAGAGCATTATTAAAACATCAAACAGTTGTGTATCACGCGATTCACGCGCGTTTATACGTTTTTACATTAAAATGTTTCGCGATTGATTGAAATTTTTATATATACATTTTTAGTATAGTAATTAATGTATGGCTAATTTTATTGGTAAATAAACGACTGCTTAAGTACCTATCGCATGACTTTCTCTGTATTTACTTATACCACGGTTATATAGTTCAAGGTTAAAATACTTATTCTAATGCATAATGTATATATAGTGCGATAAATGCGTGTTGACAAAGCTAATCAACGGTTGCTCCTCTCGATTACCTAAAATTTACAAAAATAATTTTAACGAATACTAATCGATATATTTAAAAAGTCGATAATCAGTTTAAACATATACCTACATATACGCGATGTAGGTATGAAAAAATGTACTGGTAATACCAATGAGGTCTTAATTTTTGGTAATACCAAAAAGTACAAGTCTTGGTAGTACGAAAATATAACTGTATCCACTTATATGGGACGCTCCTGATTAAAAGCATTTAATTACACTATGCAAAGTAGGGCACTGAATGATTGTTGTTTAATACAATTTAATTATATCATGTGTAACCGCCTTTCAATAAACTTGAATTTCTTAACAGGCAGGGTCGTCGTTATATTAGAAAACATTGCTTCTTAAAAGGTTTTAAGAGTCCCACACATCTACTAAAGTCAGCGTCCAGCAGATACATAACTGAATTGCTAAAAAAATTATATATATTTTTTAAACTTTCCTTTCTTAAAAAAAGTCATACTAAAAAGTAAAAAATAATTGCTTTTCTTGACATGAAATAGACCAGGTGGTATGGGCGCAGTCGTTTCGAAGTAAATTCGGATTGAATTTTTTTGCTGGAATCAGTTCAGGAGACAGTACCGATTATGAAAATCCATGTTACCAAGCGGTAACCTGGTCTGATATTGTTTAAAACAATTTTTTTTATAGCAAAGAGAAAAATAACATTTTTTCATTCAAACAATTTTTTTATATTTTTTGACCGATTTCCAACAAGAAATGTTCAATAACTTTTTTCCGTAAAGTTGATATTTTCAGTTCAGTTATTAATTTTTAAAAATTGAAAGAACGCCAATTTCCAGGTTTTTTATGCTCTAAAAGTACCTACAATAAAAAAATGTTTTATTTCCAATACATAAATTTTTGTAGTATCTCTAAACTTTGCATATAAACTTCCAAAAAAGAGAATTTACGATTTTTACCTTTGTTTATTAATAATACTATTATTATTATTATTAATTAATTAGAAATATATTTAATTAATTAAATAAATATTTAATTTAATGTAGGATTTTCATTAAATTATTACTCTGTTCATGAGAAATTATTGGCTTTTTATTAATATAACTTATTTATACATACATACCGGGTGGCCACGAGTCAATGGTACGCCACCAATGTTTTGGTTGTTTTTGAATTTAAAAATTTCGTTTCTGGGTATACTTACGTGAGTGAGACAAAAGTAGGCTATTTTTAGACTAACAACTTTTTTTTCTTAAATAGAATGACCTTGTTTTTTGGGTGTTTTATAAAGCATGAAATTCCAATTGCAACAGTTTTTTTCAATTTCAAAAATTCCAAAAAATAAGTAAAATAGGTACGAACAATTTTTTATTTTTTACAAAATGACCGCGTCAGATGAATGCGATCTAAGAAAATTACTAAGTAGGCTATGGAAATTATTAGCAAGGTAGTAAGCTTGTCGGTAAAGAATAAAATAGTTATTTAAATTACTGATAGATACGACTATTTTTAGGTTTTTCTCAAAAAGCGTAATTTAATTTTCATTTTCATTTCCGTAGGGGTCCTATGGAAAATTTTTAAATGGGACCGTACTATTTTTTTTTTATTAATCGGACATAATGATTCATAAGCTTTAATTTTTTCGCCAATAATCATTTCTTAACGAGATCCTTTGTAATAATAAAAGTGTTTTTAAAATGTAAGCACAAATTAAACAAGAAATAATTTTAATGAAAAAAGTCATTGAACATTTGTTGTTGGAAATCGGTCAAAAAATATTAAAAAAAATTGTTTGAATGAAAAAATTTAATTTTTCCCTTTGTTATAAATAAAATTGTTTTAAACAATATGAGACCAGGTTACCGCTTGGTAACATGGATTTTCATAATGGGTACTGTCTCCTGAACTGATTCTAGTAAAAAAATTCAATCCAAACTTACTTCGATACGACTGCGCACATACCACATGTTAGACCATTCTAACAGACAATTCTTTGCCAAAAAACAAACAATTTTTTACCGTTTGGTACCTACGGCTTTTTTAAGAAAAGCAAGTTTTAAAAATTTTTTTCATTTTCTACTTTTTCGTGATACTTTATTTAAATTATTTTTACTATGACCATTGTGCAAAATTTGATCAATTAATTATGTCAGGAACGACCCCAATTTTCTCGACTAAGTTGAATAAAGTTGACCCAAATTTCCAAAACTGAAACATTTTTTACTGCCCAAACGATTGCTAGGTATAATTAAAATTTTACTCTTCATTTCCTCAAGAACTCACATTTTTAAATACATGGAAAGTTTATTTTCGACAATATAAATAAAAAACATTTGCGTTTATCCAACAGTATTTGAGACTTAATATGGGTTTACTTTTAATACAAACCAAATAAACGTAATAAGCATCATTAATATATTATGAGGTAGCAATATAATGTAACAACTTTCACGGATCAACAGCATTAAAAAGTAAATTAGTATAGTGTTATGCTTGTTTGAGAAATATTATTATAATGATATAAGACACCTAACATGAAACTGTGTTATAATGACGGAGATTTAACATATTCTCTAACGATGCACTATCAATAAGAAACCCCTAGTAACACGGTTGATTTATTTAAACCTGAATTATAATAAAAAATAAACAACTACAACGCTTCTGGATGATGCATTAACAATGTTTGTTAAATATGTATGTTTTGTGGACAGATAGCAGTAGCGCATTTTTTTAATTAGAATTTAGATTAATATACTAAATAATATATTGTAAGTTTAAAATCTTGCCCAAGTTCTTCACATAAATAATACATTTTTACGTTGCGAGTCATATCTGACGAAAATTTGTGAATGCGTGAACAAATTTATCCAAATTTTGTGGACGTGTGCAACCGCAAATATTATCGTGACGAGCACACAATCCATCCGTTGTCTGTTTTCGCCTACTTCAAGGGAGTTTAAGGATAGTGGGTGTGAATTTAAAATGCGCCAAATGGTTGCAGTGATTTATAAAGTATACTGTAATGTTGAAATTTTGGAAAATGTTAATTGATCGTGTTTGAAAAAAAATGGCTATTGAGAAAGAAATGTTCTGCGTTTTTTAAAATGCAACAAAATACATCTTGGGGAGATTTCCAAATTGCAAAAAATCAACTTTCCGTTCAATAGTACTTATATTAAACTGTTTACCTGAGAATCACTTACAACGGGATAGTCACATTTAAAATAATTTACTTCAAATTTTGAAACCGGTTCTGTTTACGACAAGAAGATATTACACTGGGATATCACCCCGTAAGGGATCCGCAATGATATGTCTACTTTGTTCAACGCACAAGAAAATTTAAATTTAATACAGGACCGTACTCCAAATTTAACTATTTTTTATTCATAGTTATAGAATAGAATAGAACAAAAAATTAATGGTTAAAAACAAAATTCTACTTTTGAGAAAATTAATGTTTATATTAACATCTAGACTCTTGTCCCAGCTGAGATTCGAACTCGGTGGATAGCCCCGGTTCTCCCATAACCGTGATCTGGACTACCGTCTCGCTACCGCTGTCATCACCGTTAGACTTAAATTACAGACTAAATTGATCGACTGATATTCAATAATTACCCTAGAACACATTTTTGTATTAACAAGTTTAAATTTAAAAAAATCCGTAAGTCATAATAATTAAACTTAGGTAATGCTGCTGTTTTTTTTTTTGGTATTTGATTTGAGCTGTAATTTGGATTTCACCAACTAAGAATAAAAAGTCGTTGACTTTTTAATTTTAAGTAGGTAACAGAGATAACAGAAATCTAAATTTAAATTAAACAAATAAATAATAATATACTGTAATTTGTTTATTGTCTAAACGTTATTTGTCGCATTCCTAAATGTTTGTTTCTTTTTTTACTACCACATGTAGCTAAAAGTCGCACACGTAGACTGGCCCTTAAAATAATCAATATTAGAACAGCCATTCTGCCAATTTGTCATTTGTGAAAATATCAACATTTATTAAAATATGATATAACAAACGACAGACGGCTTAATAAATAAATAAATCTTTAAAAAGCCAGGCCTTTTATGGAACACCCTACATATTATTCCAAATTTGATTAGAGAATGTCAAGAGCTTCCCAATGAACTATCATAACATGTACTTCTTTTGAGCGGTTTTTGAAATATTCTAAATTTTGTCGAAATTTTGACTTCAGATAAAACCTAAAGAGAAATGCCATATTTTTTAGATTAAAGATAATTTATGAGAATTTTGTTTCCCAAAGCCTACTTGAAATTTAACTTAAAATTTTTAATCATGGAACCAATGAACTGGAAAATTAAATTGCTAATATCTTCAAAACTACTCAAAATAAATATCATATGTGGGGATGTGGGATCGTCAGAAAACACTTCTTGTATTCTCTTTAATTGATTATGAAATAATATACAGGGTGTTCCATTTAAAATAAGAAAGTTATTGATGTTTTTAAATCTACATATTCGAAATTAATTATGAATGCCCTGTAGATGAAAATTTAAATTCTAATGTTACATCATTTGAAAGTTCGTATCTAGCTTAATCAGCTGCCACAAAAAAGTTTAAAATTATTTTTAATCTGAAAAATATGGAATCTGTCAAAATTTCGACAAAATTTGGAATATTTCAAAAACTGAAGTACATGTTATGAGAGTTCATTGAAAAGTTCTTGATATTCTCTAATCCAATTTGGAATAATATACACGGTGGTGAATTTTTCGATGCCCACCATTGGTATCTCGGAAACTATAATATATAGGAGATCGGTTAAATTAGACAAAAGTTGCGTTATTTTATCTACAATTTCCTGCAAAAAAATGCGGTTTATCCTGAAAAAATTGAAAACCGTGATTTCAAAAAAAAAAAAGATCTATGCCATTCATGTGAATTTAATGAAATTTGGCAAGGTCATATTTTTGACCACCACCAATTGAATGGCGTTGATATAAATTTTCTAAGCCTTCTAGATTTTGAGCAACGATAGTCAATTTTTTTTTCTTGTGGCCGCCATATTGGATTTTTACACCATTAGTTAGAGAAAATAATTCTCTTTTCACCTTATGTCATCAAAATAGACTGATTTTTTAAAAACATGTTGATGTTCGAATTAGTGTAAAAATAATTTATAAAATCCAGTATGCTTTGGAAAAATAATTGCAAGTAACATTGTAATCGCTATTATTAAATTATACACTCGTAAAAAAATTACAGAAAAATGCCAAGTTATTCAAACTCCGATTAAATAATACAAACAATTAATTTATTAAAGAGTCAAGAAAACAAATAATACTATTTTTATTTTATAAAATTTCGAATTTTTGGGCGAGTGTCGGCGCGTGGCGTCGTATTTTATAGACGTATAGATCTTTTAGGCTATATTTCGTAGCAACCCTTCTAGTATTAAGAAAGTTATTAACGTTTCAATACCTCCGTGTCTGAGGAGTGTGTAAAATTTGCGAGATTAGAAAGAGATGCGAGATGCGAGAATAATGACCACTTCAGGATATTTGCAAATTTTAACCTAACTTCAAAATTTTCGTCAAAACGTCAAAATTACACTTTTTCGTTCGCTCCGACTGTCTCGAAAATCGCAATGAGATTGTGCGATTTACGATGTTGTTCCAAGTTGGACTCTCTACCTTGGTTTACTTACCAAAACGGCGGCCCGGCGGCGATTTTTCGTTTGGAAATAGCGTTTTTAAAGATTTCGTGTTTTCGCAATTTTTTCAATTTTTTAAATTTTTCCAAACACCAGTCCGGGTGGAGCTTAATAACTCGTGCTTCCTTCGAGATGGATCGGCAGCGTATTTTTTTTTTTTTTTTGAAAACTAGATGTAATTTAGAAAATCCTGTAGCGGAATCGTTTTCTCGATTTTGCCTCCTAAGAAAATTATGAATTTTTGAAAAAAGGCGACTTTGTCGGATTTTAGCGATTTTTCAAACATGTACCCTTTAGAAACGCACCACAGCATTTCCCTTTGGATCTAGAGGATCCGGACTTGGATGGCGGGCAACAAGAAGGAAAAATGAAGAACTTTTTTTAGGCCCATTTCCGATATTAGCCGAGAAATGAATTTTTTGTCGAAAAACTGTATTTTCTGCGGGCCCTTGCTCCCTTCCCGGAGAATTTTATCGACCGAACTTTCAGGAGAGCTAGAACCAACCTTCTTTAGTAACGAGATAGACGTCAGTCGCAATAGAATTTTTTTTTTTTCATATTAACATGAACTGTTGAAAAAAATAGAATCCCCGTGTCGCGATTGGGTCGAAAATTCTGGTCGAGGGCTCTCCTACTAGCTATGGAAAAAATATGTACTACGTGGACACCCGATATAACAGAAGGGCTTACCATATTGGTACAATATCTTTACAATAAAATTATTTAAAAGAGGTCAGTTAGTCAGTCGACAAAATAATCGAAATATCAGGACTGTTTATGTTTCCGCCGTTTAGATGGATTAATCAATTTTTTTTCATGCAGCTTTAGTTTTATTTACTTTTATTAATTCAGGTAGGTATATTAGAATGTATTACCTGACAGATTTATTGTATTGTGTTTATAGATTTGCTACTTTATGTGGAATACTGTTTACAGTGGATTATGAATAAATAAAATTTGTCTTATCTAACGGTGGACAGAAACTGTCTTTACTCCATTCATTCATATTTTAATCTCTACATTAAAGACCATTTTTATAAATCCTTAACCTATTTACTTCCTAGTAAATAATTCGCTTATCTAACGTCGTATTATTTTACAAAACGGTTTAACAACAGATAAAGGACTTAAAAATGATAGATGAGCGTATTACGCCATAAACTCCTTTTCCCTTAGAGCGTCATTGCCAATAATGTCACTGAACTTCGTTAATTTTGTCAAAAAGACACGTGCCGAATGCCCTATTTTAATAAAATATACCACTAAAAGGAAATGTTCATTTAAAATTTAATTCATGAGGACAGGAGAGATAGTTTATTCTAAATTTACATAATTTTGCCAAAGTGACAATTTTTAAGAATTTCATTGAAAAATTCATATTGAAATTTTTCTATCGTTCTAATTTTGAGAGTGGTCTAAGATCAGATCAAATCAAAAAAATATCGAAGCTGTAATCAAAAAATAAAAATCGCACACTAGATCCTGACAAAAGCTGAGCACATCTAAAAGTAATCGTTGAAATTAACCAATTTTTTGATTACCAGTGCAGGAAGTTATTGCTTGCTACATGCAGAATATAGTTATAGATAAAGCTATTTTTGCTCGACCCTTATGAACATAAATTTTTCCAATGTCTTATACCATAATAATAATCAACAAGTTGTCTCCTAAAAGTGATTATCGCTTAACGGGTGATTTCAAAAGTACCTACTATAACGATAAATAAACTAACTATAAATCTTACAATATACACGATTTACAGTTAATAAAGATACTAAATACTTATAATGAGATATATTAATCTCACGATGCTTTACAAGAATCTTTAAGAAATAATTCAAAATGCTCATCTTGACAAATCGGATTAGACTTATCTGTCTTCAAAGGCTTATAAGAAACAGTAAGTAAAAAGTAAATTTTAGATATTGCCACTTCCTCTACTAAAGTAAACCGTTAGTGAAAGCTATTTCTTTGGAAAATTATAAGGGATTTTAATAATAATCGACAATAATTAGAAATTATGGTAAATGTAATAACCCAATGACTAATGAGATTTGAACACCTTATACAGGGTGATTCACGAGGAAAGGGACAAAATGTTATGGTAGATAGAGTTCACTTAGGTGAATTAGAAATGACTATTGAAAAAAGCCTGAGCCTTTTTTTTATTGATCTACAGGGTGATTTATGAGTTTTGCCCAATACTTCTTAAGGTAATATCTTTTAAACTAATCACTAGAATCAGCTTGTATTGTGGGTATATAGTATACTATTAATTGTCAATTTACATGCATAATCAAAGACAGAAAGTTCCAAGGCCGGCTCAACTAATTTTTATTTTTAGGGCTCCTATGAAAAAATTCACCCTGTGTACGTGGGTTTCATAATTTTATCTGTGACTAAATTCATAAAACTAATTGGATAAAATTTAGCTTTGTGTAACAAATATTTGCAAAATTCAAGCTGCATTACTAGTCAAATTTTAAAAGTGCGTGTGACAACGCGTACCCACCTGCCTCTCGCTAGTTCATGAGTTGATGTTGATTTTCTGCGTCGGTACGGAATACTAATAGCATCGGTGACGTTTTGCGCTTTGAACGGAAACTGGGACAGGTGATTAACTAATCACCTGCAGCTACTTCTTCATTAATCATTAGCCATCAATATTCTGCAGCGCAGCTCAAAATACACGCTTCTGCAATATTTCTTCGACTCGTGCAAAGGGGTAAAAGAAACGGCAAGTCGAATAAATTTATTCAAACAGCTGTGAGTACTAGTTTAAAACTATCACAAATTACGGGTTACGCGCAGCAGCAAAGTCTATTTAGTATTCCCGATTTATTTTAGACATTTGTGAGGGTGCAACAAACTTGATTGTTTTAAAATAATTCTGTAACAGATAAAATTGTAACGATATTTGAATAAATAATTTATTTTGAGTTTTCCTACAAATTCGATATTTCCATATTGAATTAAACCTGACAACAGCGTTTGGAATAATAAATGGATTAGTTAGTTACTTCTCTAAATTGCTCTACCTTAGCTGTATTCACAACTACTTCAACTTCCTAATTTGAGTAATTTATTCCCGACCACCTACTAACTAAAGTATATTTTGATCTACTATTTGTTTTAATAATAATTATATTTTTTTTATGGTTGATTGTGAATCATTTGAAAAAAACCGGAATATATTAGCCACTGTTTAGAAGTTCTTTAACACGTCGATGCAACCCACGTTAATTAAAACTAATTATTATAGCTATTAAGTAGCTATTTATATAATTACCTCGCTATATTAACTATCTATAATAATTTATTTGGTTTGGGTATTAAAAATAGAACATCGAGAATTGTCCAGCAGAAAGAAATGAGTCGATAGTAAAATATCGCTAATAATTTGGTGGTAAACTGGTAAACTAACCATGTTATTATATTTGATTTTGTTTACTATAGATATCGAAGATATGTGCAAAAATTTGATTAAAATTAAATACATCATTGTTTCAGATTAATTCGTGTCATTTAGACTTACTTTGCTTTATCACTTATTTAATGCGACCCATTTCGGCAACTAAAGCTAATCATCGACGCCAGAAGATTAACACATTACTTTTTTGTTAATCGCGTATTTAAGTCGGTTGATTTAGTTCGTTAAAGTCAATCACCCACACCAAGCTCGTCATCAAAATTCAATCAGTTATGAGGGACATTAATATTAACATTTTATGTGAAAATTCAACGTTTCCATTTTATTAAGTTTTAACTTCGGTTTTAACTTACACCAAATTATTAAGCCCACAAGAATTACATGGTACGCCCCCTTTATTCCTTTAATTTTTAAGATGAATGATTCACCGAAAGTAACACTAACTTTTGAATATCAGATGGAACACCACGGATCATGGTAAACCCCCGCCATTTCCACAATTTTTTAGCTATCCAAATGAAATTTTGCAGCAGTAATGTACGTCCAAAAAGACTCATTATGGTCCATCCGATTTTTTTTTCGACGTCCGATTTCGACGGAAGTGACCTCAACTTTGGAATTTTAAATGGAACACCCTGTATATTATTGCAATTTTGCAATGGATTCCATACAAAATGGATTCCATACAAAAAGTATTATTTTATGGTATCGGTTTACCATTATGATATCTTTTGGGAAAATGGTCAAAATGGACAAAAAGTGATTTGGTCAAATTTGCATGCATGCCAAGACGCCATTTTTATATATTTTTTTGTCGATTTAATTTTTTGGGAGTTATACCAGTATATGTGAACCAAATTAGACCAATCATGGCACTCTAGATTGAAATATGAAATTGGCTCTAAAAAAATCAAGTGGGCTTAAAGAGCCCTCAATCTCTATCGTACTCAGAAATTTCTCAGTATTCCAAAAATGCAATAATATACAGGGTGTTCCATTTAAAATTCCAAAGTTAAGGTCACTTCCGTCGAAACCGGACGTCGAAAAAAAAAATCGGATGGTCCAAAATGAGTCTTTTTGGACGTACATTACTGCTGCAAAATTTCATTTGGATAGCTCAAAAATTGTGGAAATGGCGGGGGTTTACCATCCGTGGTCACCCGGTATATTGTTGAATTTTTGAATTCCGCATAATTTTCTGAATCTAATGGCACTACATAAGTGACATTTCAAACGTCAATATTTAATTTTTAGTTTTCCGTTTAAGTGTGCCATGTCTGTTCGGATTTATTCTAATTGACCCGTGTGAAGCTAGAAACATTGAAATTTCATCAAAAATACTAAATTATGTGATTTATAAACAAATAAAGTTCATCAAAATAGTTTTTGGAACGTCTAGTACACATTTTAAAAAATTTGGTAGTAAAATATTCAAAGTAACGTAGCATTTATTGTGATCCTCGGTGTAATCTCAAAGCAGAATCGATGTAATAATGTTATGATTTATGCAAAAATTTTAAGTGCAGGTTTTTTTAGATAGGCGTAGATTAAGAAATCACCGTCAAAAAACTTTTTGTTGAATTACCAAAAGGTTAAAACAAAATTACAGTTTATAGGGCTGTTAGCAAATGCTGTTTGTATCCTTTATGGTAATTACGAGTAAACATTAAAGCGCGGCTTTACAAATTTAGATTCGACGATGTTGGTCTTGTTTTAGTATGCAAGACAAATGTCCATAACATTAACAAGCAATTTAAATATTTATATAAAACTCTAATCTGCTATATGATCTCATTAATAAGATACTATCTAATTATTACCGTTTACGTTACTCTCCTAGTATGTACTTAATTATAATTAAAGCAAATACAATTATACATACCGAGTGTCAGAAAACTATTTACCCGGTCACTTTTTTCTACTTACAGTTTTTAAAATAAAATTTTGAAATTAGGGGAAATGAATATAACTGCAGTAGTCATGTCGGTGTCAAAGATATTACTTCCGTCGTAACAGGATTGACCCCACTTTCATATTTTAATTAGCACCCTGTATATGTCACTTTTTATAAAGCTATAAATGCTCATTTCTACAGTTTTTTTCATTTTAAAATGGAATTAACTTTGAAAATGGTACCTTTTTATTATTTTTAGCAGGCTATGATATACCGGGTGTAAACGAATAGTGGGCCACCCCTGTAACTTCCTCGTTTTTAAAGATATCGGGATAAAATTTTGTATTGTGAAACTAGGTAGGATTTACAACTTTTTGAGACGTATCCGCCATATTTGTCACTTCCGGTTTCACCGGAAATGGCCCCAATATTCTTTTCTAAATGGACCACCCTGTATGTATTTACATATTGACATTTTCGTATTTTTTATATGAATTACATTGGAACAAAAATAATTTTAACATATTCGCAGCCATCTAGATTGACAACTAAAATTCGAATTATTTTTCGTGCAACCCTGTATAAATTGTTCAAAATAGTATAATGTATCCAAAATGTGATCTTTATTTCAAAAATGTAAAAATATACAGGGTGGTCCATTTATAAAAGACTATTGGTGCCATTTCCGGTGAAACCGGAAGTGACAAATATGGCGGATAGGTCTCAAAAAGTTGAAAATCTTACCTAATTTCACCATATAAAATTCTATCCCGATATCTTTAAAAACGAGGAAGTTACAGGGGTGGCCCACTATTCGTTTACACCCGGTATAGGAACGAATTTAAAATGTTCGAAGAAGAAGGCTCTGCATTTCTTTAAAAAGGTATTTATCAACAACTTTAGTCTGAAATTGAACTGTTGCGTTTATATGTTTAGAGTTAGAAATAGTTTTTCTATTTTTTCATTTAATTATAATTCAATCCGTCATTTTATTTTTGCCCTGATATGCCCTTAAATTGATTTTACACTCTTTTTTTTTTCAATTTGTAATTGAGTAAACAAGAAAATTTTTAGATAAACTCTTCTTTAAATGATTTTTCTATTCTATGGAAATTCGATAAATAGAATTTTTTGGATTAGAGAAAATTTATTTTGAAAACTAAAAAACACAAAAACATGAACAAAATATATTCAGATTAAACCTGTTGAGAAACGCCCTTTTAATAAAATGCAAAACCCAAATCAATAGTTATTTATTTTTATTTGTTCCTGAATATATCATAAGCCGACTAGAAGCCATTTTCGAAGCAATTTATGATCCGATTTTAAATGGAGAAAACCCGTTGGAAATAGAAATTACAGCTTTCTAACGAAAATTACTTAAATATAGAGGGTGCTATTTAAAATAACCAAGTTTTTTGTATAAAATATTTGTCGTTTCTTGTAAAGTGTCAAATATGTGTCAGAAATGATAACACAGACACACAAGAAAAAAATATCTTATTTGGCGGATCAGACCTCATTAATAGTTATTTATGTATCAAGGCATTAAAGTTAATCTTTTTATCATGAATGTGGAGTTTAATAAACCACATGAGTGATAAAAAAGAACTTTAATGCCGAGGTGCATATTACATTTTTTTTAAATAATTTTCAGTGACATTAAGAAATGTCATAATTATTTAAAATTTTAAGTGACCTTAGGAAATGACAAAATTATTTTTAAATGTCAAGTCGGAATAATTTTTTATAAGAAAACCATTATTTTTAGCAATTATAATAGTGATAATACAATTCTGAATTTAAAAAACTGTATTTATTTACCTTTTGTTACAACACAATTATTATCACAATCAATAAAAAATTAATGTTTACGTTTATCTGTCACCTCGGCCAACTACAAAAATCATACAATAATAGATTACTTTAATGACTATTTCTATCACTTTAATGACGATTTTGAGGTACTTTAATGCCGATTTTAAAAAACATGTGTATTTTGACTCGCTGAACACGAATCCGGTGCCAGTATCGCCCTATCAGGTAAGGATTGTTCAGAAATCTCAAGAAACTACCGAAAAATTCGAAAATCCAACAAAAATCTCCTTCAATGGAAGGGGTTTTGAAAAGGGCTAGGGGACAATGATCTTATGTATTTTGACTCACCAAGTACGAATTCGAGGTCGGAATCACCCGAACAGGCCTTGATTTCGTATAAATCTAACAACACAACCCGAAAATTCAATTGACCAATTAAACCTCACAGGTACACCTAACGTAACGCGATAAGGGGTGAAAAAGAAGAGCCAATAACAGCCAAACCTAATGAAACTTAACGGAGGAGGAGGAGATAATTGAACATAACATCAGCTAAATCTCCAAGTAGAATTGGGATTAGTTTTGGAAGAATTGGGAGACAATGCTCCTATGTATTCCGACTCACCAAATACGAATTTGGTACCGATACGAGTTTGATTACTCCAGAATCCAATGGTATAGTAAAAGAGAAACATTTGAGATCCGAAAAAAAATCAAAAATTTGCCGAATGAACAGTAGTCAGCTATCCAGCGTCCTTGGTATCTGCGCGTCATCTTTTTAATGTCTTGGTGAAAATGTTCACCATGCTCCTCTCTGAAGTCTCCCAAATCTCTGGAAATTCATCTATATGTGAACTAAGGAAATGCAGTTTCAAGTTCACGAAGCATCCCAATTTGCTCAAGTTCTCCACTGTTTGAGAAACCAGTTTTCAAATACGTAAAAGGCCGCTTGGCTCAGTTTTCAAAGAATTGTTGAGAATTTCTTTGGTAACCACAAGAATCGAAACTACAGAAAACTGGTTTCGAATTGGTGAAGAAAGTAAGGCTCAGGAACTTCAAGGGATCAAAATAATCTCGCAGCAGGCCAGTTAGAACAACACACTGATAGATGTCGTAATGATCTACTCGTTTGACAGATTTGACACCCTCGGAATACTTTACGTAAATCCAAAGTTTTAATTACTGAACCAGATTTGCGACAGGGGATAATTGACGAATGTATGTACCTATGCCCATCACCAGGGAAACATTGAACAATGTGTCCCAGAAAATTTTCAAAAGATTGCCAATGTCGAAGCAGGTTCATATTCAACAAAATTTTTCATAAATCCTGTTAGGCGGGTCAGACATATTATAATCGATTGGATTTTTATAAAAAAAAAAACAAATTTGATTTCATAACTTGTTATGTATTCTGTAAACTCCTGTTTGAAACATACGTGTTTTGTAAGTTACCGTCAACAATGTATATACGCTACAGCTTTTTCATTTATTATTAAGTAATTCACACTGTTGAAATTGACATTTCATACAACGTGTGCGAACTTTATATGACAGGGAAATTATGAATAAAAATTTTTATTTGTGATTGCAATTATTGGTAACAAGAATTGTACGTTCTATACCCGCATTGTTTTGTATTTGTATGGAATAATGTTTAATGTAAAAAGCTATAAATCTTTTCATCTGCAGAAAAAACGTATTGCAAAAATGAATTTGTGAAACCTGCATGTGCATGTAGTGTTGTAATTTTTGTGTTTAACAATGCGTTAAATGTGTTAATTAGCTTTGTTTAGACGTGTCCACTTACAGATTAACATATACTGTACGTGATTTATTAACAAAGTACTCAAGTGGTCAAAGATACTTACATTGTTTGTACTGTAATGTTTTAATTAATACAAAATAAGTACTTACCAGTGAAGGAGTCAAGGACGTTTCAGGACTAGGCGCGCCCCTTGGAAATTAAAAAATATTTTTTCTATGCGATGCCAATTAGAAGGTAATAAAAATTAATCGGCGTAATTTGTGACGAATTTGGAGAGTGTAAATTGGGCATATTTGTTCATATTATGATTCTTGTTTTGAATTTTTTGGTAGTTTCTGAAAGAAACTATTTTTCTGATTTTAAACATGTATCATAAGTGCGATAAAATGGAGATATTAAGGTTAATTTAAAAAGTATTGTATTTTAGGGCTTTTGTCCTCGTTGCAATTCGATGACGCTTAAATTTTTTGGTTCAAACTTAAAACTTTCAATAATTCTTTTTTCTAAATTTTTCATATAATCACAATTAGACAATCAGAAAATTGCCATTTAAAAAATGACCGTGACCCTCTAACTATATCTTTTGATATAATAGTGAAGGAAATATCAAAATGATGGCATTTCCTGGACCTATCCACACATTTTTCGCTCCCTCTATACCGGGTGTAAACGAATAGTGGGTCACCCCTGTAACTTCCTTGTATTTAAAGATATTAGGATAAAATTTTGTATGGTGATATTAGGTGAGATTTCCAACTTTTTGAGACCTATCCGCCATATTTGTCACTTCCGGTTTCACCAGAAATGGCCCCAATAGCCATATGTCAATATTCATTATTTTGAAAAATGTGATATTAATGAGTTTAGAGCACCCTGTATAATGTATTATTGGACATATTGACGTTTTCGTATTTTTTATATGAATTACATTGGAACAAAAATAATTTTAACATATTCGCAGCCATCTAGATTGACAACTAAAATACAAATTATTTTTCGTGCAACCCTGTATAAATTGTTCAAAATAGTATAAATGTATTCAAAATGTGATCTTTATTTCAAAGATGTAAAAACATACAGGGTGGTCCATTTAGAAAAGACTATTGGGGCCATTTGCGGTGAAACCGGAAGTGACAAATATGGCGGATAGGTCTCAAAAAGTTGGAAATCTTACCTAATTTCACGTTACAAAATTTTATACCGATATCTTTAAAAACGAGGAAGTTCCAGGGGTGTGGTCCACTATTCGTTTACACCCGGTATATTTTCAAATAATTTTTATCCGTTTCTCCCATCAGGAGAATTTAAAAACGAACTCTTTGAAAGCGGGAGTCAGTTTAAATTTCGACCAAATGTATCAATTTACCGTTTCAGCTGCTAAGCAGTTTAGTCAATAAACGGATATGAAAATTTAGTTATCATTACTCGATTTTATTTAACTCACTTTCTCTATTTGGTGGGTCAAATCTTATAATCGATGTTGCTGTCACTTCCCGTGTACCTAGAGCCTTGAAATTCGGCCCAATGACGCATTCGCGATGACAACATAATAATCAATCATTAGTTGCACTAATTAATTAATTAATTAATGCATTAATTTTGACTAATATCCAATTTTTGGGAGGCAAGAGTGTTCTTAATTTTTTTCTTATATAATTATTTTTGCAATATAAAATTAACCGGAGTATGCTACTCGTTGGAAATTTGAATAACAAACCAAAATTTTTGAACTAGGTTTAATGTACAACAAAACGTAATACTTACCGCTGCTGCCTTAATTTATTCGATTCATTTCATTTATTATGAATACTACGTAAACATCTATTACTAGAAATTAAAACACAGTAAACTATCTTTCAATAGAGGTACCTAAATATTTAATTCAATATGTAAAAAATGTACCTAGCTAACAGTAGTTTTCATCTGAATATAATTGGTTACAGTAATGTTTCTATTATCTCGCTATATAGCCTAGCTATACCTTATGATGAAATGTTTTTTAATGGACCAATTATAATTTAAGAATAATTTAATACTAACCTTATCGATATGGAGAGTTAAAAATACATTTTGTTTTGTTCTACCGAAAGCATAAATTACTTTTCTATCGATATTTTACATCAATTGGTGGGCACAGGTATTATTTCCGCCCAACAGATGTTTTTAAATCTTAATTAGACCCCGAACGTAATCCATCATAAGAGATACAAATATTTATGCCCTAATTTCTCACATGAATATATTAAGTCCTTTAACGACCCATATTTTATTTCTAGAAATCAATGACCTTTCCAGTTGTAATAATTATGAATATTGTGTCTTACCAGTTTTACAATATATTATCATCTCAGTCTTCAGCTGCCTTGTTAATATTAATCGCACCGGCAATACCCGAAAACTGCAAATTCTTTCTTCAGTTTTACAAGAGACGATTATGTACGATTGCTAAAAGAATACAACATGTACTTTAAATAGTCGATGTAAAATAGAAGAGCAACAAAAACGTTTGTTAAAGAATTAAAATTCATCAATTACGTGTTGGACGCCATCCAAATACTATTAATCTATTTAATTGCAACATTCTCGACGATCTGTTTCATGCATTTTATTTCTCACTTAATTTGTGAACGCTTAACTTATCCTATCTCTTAATACCTATTGTTCTGTAATAAATATACACACAATGATATGGACCACATTGGGTATAATGTATTATTAAGGGGTGGACACGGTTTCGCTCCTTTTTCGGTTAAGATATTCTTTAGCAATGGTCAATTTTACGTAAATAAGTTGTTTATACAGGGTGTTTCATGACGAACTGTACATATTTCTAAGGATGATAGAGGATATCTTGACTATTCACGAATGGGTATAGAAATTTGTTTGATGCGCTTAATTACTTTTTTAACTCAAGTTTTTTTATTGCTGTATTGAAAATCACCCTGTATAATATTTTTTCCAAATTATATGGGAAATTATAACATCAGTAAACAAAAGCATGTGATCAAATTTTTTGACGCACTTTTATTGACGTACCTTTACTGATTTTTTTACAAGCGATTGCATTTGGCGAAATGAGGAAATGAGAGATACAAAATTATAGTTTGCTTAACTAAAATATATCGTTGGAATCATGATGAAAAATACTAATAAATTAAGGTAAAACAATATCAGGTCCGTATTTGAAAAAACAAAGTAGAGGGTGGTTGGCAACAAAAATGTAAAGCTGGCGATTTTCATTTTGAAAATTTGCTGTAAATATTTGTAAATTATTAAAAGGAACTTGTGTTAAAGATTTATTTTAGATAATAAATACATAGATACTAAGTCTATACACATTTATTTCTTATTTAGATAATTTAGTTAAGCAAATTATAATTTTTTATCTTTCATTTCCCCATTTCGCCAAATTCCATCGCTTGTAAAAAAATCAATAAAGGTGCGACAGAAAATCTGTGCACATGCTTTTGTTTAGTGATGTGTGACCTTTTATAATTTCCCATATAATCTGAAAAAAATATTATACAGGGTGATTTTCTCTACAGAAATAAAAACGCGAATGAAAGAAGTCCGGTCCTGGAATTTTTAAATATTAAAAATGGCATTATATGAACTGTGATAAGTATACTAATTGTATAAAATTTTAACAAATTGTGATAAATAGTAAGGAAGTTCTGGCCAAAAGAAATATTGGTCATAAGTAGTTTATCACCCTGTATCTCATTAATTAAGCGCAACAGACAAATTTCTATACCCATTCGTGAATAATCCAGGGATTCTCTATCATCCTTAGATGTATGTACAGTTCGTCATGAGACACCCTGTATACCGGGTGTAAGCGAATAGTGGGCCACCCCTGTAACTTCCTCGTTTTTAAAAATATCGGGATAGAATTTTGAATGGTGAAATTAGGCAAGATTTCCAACTTTTTGAAACCTATCCACCATATTTGTCACTTCCGGTTTCACCGGAAATGGCCTCAATAGTCTTTTCTAAACGGACCACCCCGTATGTTTTTACATTTTTTAAATAAAGACCACATTTTGGATACATTTATACTATTTTCAACAATTTATACAGGGTTGCACGAAGAATAATTCGAATTTTAGTTGTCAATCTAGATGGCTGCAAATGTGTAAAAATTATTTTTGTTCCACTGTAATTCATATAATTTCCGGTGAAACCGGAAGTGACAAATATGGCGGATAGGTCTCAAAAAGTTGGAAATCTTACCTAATTTCACCATACAAAATTTTATTCTGATAACTTTAAAAACGAGGAAGTTATAGGGGTGGCCCACTATTCGTTTACACCCGGTATGTATACACCGAAGTGAATTTTGCAGGTCTGAAATTACAGGGACCAATCAGGATCAGACACCTGAAAATATTGAATACCTAATTTATTTATCTCGATTTTTCATGATTCAGTTTAGTATTCTAATACATTTTCTTAGAAAGATAATATTTATATTGTTTATTATAGTTATATTTAATAATTATAGATAAGAGAGTGAAAGTTTAGACAATTATTGACAATATAGCCTTTTTCCTGAAGATGATCACATAATGTGCTTTTATAACAGTTTTTTAAAGAATTTCGTGTTAGAAAGTATGTTTTGTAGGATGTACTTATTTTTTTGAGAAGATATTTTTGATAACACTGTTTCATGGGTGCATAGAACTATTTTTTGATTTCAATGAAGAAATGGTCGGTCAACAAGAAGGTCGCTATACTTCTGTACAAATTAAATTGTGGGTGCTTTAAATTAACTAATTACTGCTTAAATAGTTCTTATTCTGTGCACATGATATGACACATTTGTGATACATTGAACTTAAAAATGGTTTAATAATAATATTTTTAGAAAAATGTAAGAATTAGGTGATGTTAGTTAATAGTGTTATATCTCACTTGTTAATTTTTCCAACTGCTTACACTATAAATTACAACCTTTTTATATAATATCTTATCTAAGTCGACAAACATAATACATTTTATAATGTTTATTTTGAAATTGTATTAAAATAACCGTTCTAGATACATTTTTATAATTATCCATCTGATTAATTATTTGCAATTTTAAATCTCCCCCTTAGTTAGATTCACAGAGTGTTTGTGTTATAATAAACAGGAACAGTTATTGCTAAACTGATTTTTTTGTTTGTCGAATAAAAATATTTATATAACAATGTACACAAATTTCGAACTTACTAAAGAACAATTAATATTAGCTTAGTACTAGACTAGTTTGTTTTTTGAAAATTGTAGAGTGAAAGAACAAATATTTTAACATCGTTATATTAAATAAAATAAGCATTTCCTCTCTAAGTACAATATTTTGTGTAAAAACATTTTTATATTTTAAGTCCTTCACTGTCTGCTTGTTAACGATTCGTTTACTTTCTTTGTAATATTGGCGTTTTGAAAGGTACGTAAAATAATTTATTGCTGTTAGTTAGTTTGACATTGAAAATATAACACTAAATTGAAAACTGGTACTGTATTTATGTATATATTTTAATTTAATGTTTTAAATACATGTACGTATTTTCAGGTCACTAAATTTCATATCGTGATAACAGTTTATTTTAGATCTTTAAATTACGAACTCCATGTGTGATCTAAAGTGAAATTGATAAATTAAGGTTTATAAGACAATCCAGAGATTACAGATTGACTATAAAATATTAATTAACAATAATTACATTTATAATACAAATAATATTAAGTCATAATATTTGCTTCATTTTACGATTTATATTTTTCAAGTTCAATATTTATCATTTAAAACCTAAATAAATCTTTGTTTTTAATTATTAATACTTATATTATAAAACAGGAAACCTTTTTATTATGAGTAATAAAAATTACGTACGGTTTATACTACAATCGCCTGCGTCTGTCTGTCTGTTCGTCACGTTTCTTGTATTAAGCTATGGATTGTCAGGAAGTTGTAGCTCAAGAAGTAACCCTATTGTAAATAGTAAATAAAAGATTTACTTAGAGCGTTGTTTAATGGAGAAGAGTATCTTTTTCTACAACGAATATTTAACAAAATGAAATTTCTGCCCTATGACCTAATTAAAATCGATGAAATTTCAATGTAAAGCACTAAGAGCCAATAACGTTTTTTCTTTTTTTATACAGTGACCCATTTGAAAGCGGGACACCTTTGTAAAGTGGCTAATTTTGGTCCGATTTTGATCAACTTTTTTTAGATTATTGATTATGGATAACGGCATATTGTGGCAAATTGATAGGTTTCTATCACAAAAGTCAAGGCCTACTTTGCGATTTTTTTGGAGCGAAAATTCGAGAAATCGTAATAGCGTTTCTTTTTATGTGAAAAGTATGTTATTTTTAAAGATATTTTAAAATTTTAAAATGTAGCCTTATCAGAAATTTTCCGAATTTTTCAAATATAATATTCAAAATTACCAAGGGCCAATACATACAGGGTGATGAAAAAAAGTTGTTTTTTAATGGAATACTTACCCTGTATATTTCTTGGCAGGTTTGTAGTACACTTTGAGCTGATTTAAAAAATATATATCTCGCTTGAGTAGATCAAAATAGGTTACAGTTAAATTTTTGTAACATTTTTAATAAATTCAACTACATTCTTGATAATAAATGAAACACCCTGTATCTCAGTAAGGAGGAACAATTTATCTGAAGTGTTTTGGGTTACATCTTCTTATTTTGGGCCTGTGATTGTTCAGTTAGATTATGTACAATTATTAATGAAACACCCTGTATAATATAACTAACACAGTTTTCTTAGAATTTAAAGAGTCATACAAGTTACTACAAAAGTGATCTAATGATCTTCCAATGTAATTTGAAAATGTGTTATTACGTATAGAATATTATTGACCATATAGTTATTAAAGGTTTCTTTGTGAAAGAATAAATCGTGTTCAAAATGATTTTAGAAGTATTAAAGACTTAAACTGTGTCCAAACCTCGGGACAATGAAATCATTTATTATATTAACGTTTCGATGGTCATAAAAAATGATTTATCAAAATTTGAAACTGTCACTTCGTCTATTAATTTTATGGTGCCGATTGGAATAATTGAATGATTTCGTTAAAGCCTTTATGTAATTTATTACATATTATACTATTTGTAATTAATATAATCAGTTACACACCAACATAAGGAATTTTATCGGAGTTTTCTCATGTATATTATAATTAAATCTTTAATAACTGTAAATAATGGACGAAGGTCACTTTCTTCGTTAATTTAGCAGTAAGTGCTTTTAATTTGATATAAAGTAGAAAGTATATGAAATGAGTTCCCTGTACCCTTTTGACAGGTACTTATATGTATTAGATTGATAACTGCTAACCCACACATGACGAGTGCACTGGACTTAACTCTCAGACATAGACACTGCATTTACATTTACCTATCCCATGGTCAATGAATGATGGCTTGATATTATTTGAGCGATTGTCTAGGCCTACAGGAGTCCTAACTGTTACTTAACTTTGTCATTTTCGAACACTTCACCCTTCCCATTAGCGGCGACTGAAAGAAAGGACTCCTCAAAGAATATTAATGAAAATACGAAACGTTTTATTGATCGTTCCTAAGGAAGAGCATGTATTTTGTATAGCATATTTTCTTCATAGTCGAATTATATCATAAATTTTTTAAAAATTTAAAAACTTTAACTTTCCATTTATGGTTTTTTGTTTTTTTTAACTGTTTATACTCAAAATGTGTAAAATTACAAAACACCACATAAATTTAGATGAAACATAAAATCACGTTATTTTGTAAAGAAGGTGCTCGATGCGAGTCTAAATTGCCTGACGATATCAACTTGGTAATAGTTTTATTGAATTTCTTTCGTCTAATATAAGGACGTGATTACTGATTAATAGTTCATTAACTATATATATTATATCATATCAACAATAATATAATCAATGGTGACAGCTCTTAATTTTTTTACTTTAATTAAAATATCGATAAATCAAATCAGTATTTTGACCCTAGTATTGGTGAATTGTACATAAAAAAATAAAATACATATTAATTTTATGAAATTTAAATTGTTTTAACTAAAGGTATTTGAACTTGGTATTTGTGATTGCTAGTAGATTCGAAAGTTTGACCATATCAATAGATATTTTAAAGAATTAGAATGGCTATATATGGAAAATATATTTCAATATCATAAGTTTGTTCACCGCTTACTCTACATCTATGTCTGCATGTCGTAGAAATAAATTGTGTATTAAAACCAAATTATCAAAATGTAAGAAATCCTAAAACGCGCCTCATGGCTTTGCACTTTTTAGGAATAATTTGTTTATAATTTTTAATCGTGGCACATTCATTTATTTATTTATTTATTATTTATTTCACATTTAGACAAAAATAATTTTTGAGGTAGTCTTAAGATTCATTTCATACAAAAATGCAGTTTCATGTCGCTTTAAAAACAAAACAAAAATAGCAAAATTATACAATTTTGCTATTTTTTTTCTTTTGTTTTTTGCAGTGCGTAGCAAATCCGCACCCTAATAAGATTTTAAAAAAAATAGTAGGTAGGTGCTCAATCATGATTTTAATAACTGCATTTAACAGCCCTGTTACATAACATTCAGGTCAGTTTACTGCTAGCTGTGCACCTGTTGTGTCATTTTTAATTAAGTGTGTTATCTCGTGTAATCTGGTGAATATTTTGTGATAGTGAACTTAGTGCAAATAATTAAAATGTACTGTAATTCTTATTTATCTTATGTATTGTGCACTTCAGTGGCTATAAAAATATATTCTTTTGTTTTCCTTAATTTAATGCACACTATTCGATAATACTTAAAATATTTTGGAGATTTAAATACCTAATCAATAAATTAACAAAATAATTTAAAATAATTTTATTCATTTATCATAATATATCATTTATTTGATTATAAATTTCTCTCGTTTGCATTAAAGAAACAATAATAGCAATATTTGTAAAATATTATACCGAGTGGCTGGATTAACTCGGTTATTATAAGAGATATAGAATTCAGAAATTTGGAACGTCGTTAAAGCCAAAATCTGACATAATTAGAATATTACTTCCGGTCTAACCGGAAGTGGCACCAACTATCTTATATTAAACGAGACACCCTGTATATCTTTGCATTTTCCTGTTCGTCATGAAATCCTGATTTCAGCAATGTCACAAGTTGGTATTTGTTTAAAAAATGGCATCGAAAATGGAAAAAACTGAAAAACTCTTGAAACATAGAAAGTAGGTATTTTTTGACACAAACGTAGTTTTAGCATTTTAAAAAATTTTGTGTCCTTCTTATTGTACTTCTTTTAATTGAGATAAAGGGATAAAAAATATAGTAAACAGAAAGCAGAGAACAATTCTAGTGGTGTAATTAAGTCAAATATGAAATGAATCAAGTTGTTTTATTTTATTCTATTGTGTGGTCTGTTTCAAATTTTTATAAACATGCATCGTCATAGCATGGATAAGAGTAAAGCCCATTTGGAGTTTCCTTTGATAAAATACTTGCACCCAATGCAACATTTATTGGGTGGTCTAGAAATCTATAATTTTACTGTCCTTTAACCCCTAGTGGTGCAATAAAAATTATATAAATGAAGTATTTACCTTTTCATTATTATAACTACCTATGTAAATAAGTTACGTAGACCAAGTGCAATAAATATAAATACTAAGTTGATAGACCAACCGCAGGGGTTAGAAATGATTTTGTCGATTTAACTTATATCCTTTCAAACTCGCGGGGAGCGATATCAGAAATATTAAATTTCTAAAAATATTGTTCTTAGAGGTGAAGGAATGTGGGATTTATTACATGTTACATGAGGAGCTTAACGTATTTGTTTTAAAGTTTTAGATATTTCTCGTAATGTTTACATAGCGAGTGTAATAGTAAAAAAAATATAATACTATGTTGCATTGTTTTGATGTTATATAATAATAATTATTTAACCAATTATCACATTAGACACTTTTAGAGTAGGTTAAATGATAATTAAATAACCTATGACATTACTGAACCATCACAGTAGTAGACAAACAATTTTTGCCTCTTCTGATATGTATACACATGTCGCAGTGGTTTAGGGATATTTAACATAGTCAGTAGCCTCTCAGTTTCTCAAAATGTAATAAATGTAAATGTTAATGAATGTGTACCTGTTCGTTGGACGTTATGAAATATTGCAACTACAATATCGATATTTTTAGGTTTGGTAAATACCGGGTGTAAACGAATAGTGGGCCACCCCTGTAACGTCCTCGTTTTTAAAGATATTGGGATAAAATTTTGTATGGTGAAATTAGGTAAGATTTCCAACTTTTTGAGACCTATCCGTCATATTTGTCACTTCCGGTTTCACCGGAAATTGTCCCAACAGTCTTTTCTAAATGGACCACCCTGTATGTTTTTACATTTTTGAGATAAATATCCCATTTTGGAAACATTTATATTTATATTTTAAACAATTTATACAGGGTTGCACAAAAAATAATTCGAATTTTAGTTGTCAATCTAGATGGCTGCGAATATGTTAAAATTATTTTTGTTCCAATGTAATTCATATAAAAAATACGATAACGTCCATATGTCCAATAATACATTCATTATACAGGGTGCTCTAAACTCATTAATATCACATTTTTCAAAATAACTCTTTTTTTAAAAACATTATGATATGGGCCACCTGGAAATTCAGAAAGCTCTATTTAGTAGGGGTTAAACGGTACCAAAAGATGCGTAATGTGTAATCGTTACCTGCAGGAATGACAATTTTTCTTAAGAAATTTATGATCTAACTTCAATTAAATTTTGATTAACCCTGTATATTTGTGTTAATATTTTATGATATGCAATAAGAATGAGTCAGAAGCCCATTCTGATTAACAGTGAAACCGGAAGTGACAAATATGGCGGATAGGTCTCAAAAAGTTGGAAATCTTACCTAATTTCCTCACGCAAAATTTTATACCAATATCTTTAAAAACGAGGAAGTTACAGGGGTGGCCCACTATTCGTTTACGCCCGGTATAGGCAAAGTTTCATACAGTTCTTATTTTAAAATAACATTAGTTTCTATTAGATTCTTACATTCTATTGTCATGTTTAGTAATGCAGTAAAATCATTTGAGCGGGAGGAAAATGTTAAGGGCCGTGGGCATGTCAAAAAATGACAGACTATTGCACTGTATATAAATTAACAAGCTCAAATTATGTCGTCATAATATAATAATATAATAAAAATAAATTAAATCACAATTTGGTATGTACAGATGATTTCAAAGTTTGATTAATGCCCATTTAATTATAAAATATATTATAATTTTTTTTATAAGAATTAAACATAAATAGTGTGGATGCATCATATAGCAGGGGGTGTAGGCCGTTACTGATTAAAATTTCATGAACATTTGGGGTTAACGCCCATGACAAAAAATACAATAAGGTTAAATAAACAATTAGCATTTTATATTAAAATATTTATTTTACATTTTAAAATTGATATTCTTGAATTAAATTTAAAAAAAACACTTAAATAAAAAAATGATTAACTTAGGTGTACGAAAAGATTAATTTTCGGTATAATTTTCATAAGTGGCATTAATTTCATGTGTTTGTGCTTAGCGATCAAATCAGTAATTTGTCGCGCACGATTTATACCACCACTATTATTTTAAATTTTTTTGTTAATTTAACAAACGTTTATTTTCTTTATCTGTAGATATTTATTAAGCAACGTGCATAGCTTTGATCGTGGTAACGTGGTAAAGAATAGATTAAAATATATAAAGATACGACAAGAAATAAATGTGGTTAAAAAATGTGAACATTCCCAAAGAATGTATGTTCGTAAAGTACTTGTAAATGAATACCTCTAAACCGGCATGTTAGTAGTTACTAAAAAAACACGTGTTAAACGATGTACTATTTAAATAATCTAGTATGATTTGTATAAAACAATATAATGAAGTAATTATAATAATAACGAGGAGCGATAAGTATCATCTCGTAAGATACTTAAACCTTTAAGGATCGCCGTTCCAATAATTAATTTTCTTGTAACAATAAATTCGAGTGCGATAATATTTTTATTAATGTTGAAGATTTAATCTGAGTCTTACTTTTACCGGCATATACAGGGTGGATGTTTTAAGTGGGCCACTTCAAATATCTCCGTTGTTACAATACGTAGGAAAAAATTTGTAAAAAATATCGACATTTTAATGGGCCATTTTGTGACCAAAACAAGATCATGCCAATGGCCTATTTGACAAGTTATCGACAAAAAACAAGAATAGCCGTATTTTTCAAGTATGTAGGTATGTAGGTACTTGTAACTTTTTTATTTGAAGAGGTACACGAAAATTTTTAAAAAAATTGTGTTCAAGAATAAGAGTATGAATGTAGTTTAATTTATATAGGATTCTACAATTTCTTCTACACCCTCTTGGACACCAGAAAATAATGATCGATTCACTGCAGGAGCTAATTATTTTGCACACCTAGTATGATATATCAAATGAAAGAGAAGAAAAATATATGTCCAATTGTATCAATACCATCTGTTGATAACTTGTCAAATAGGCCATGGGTATGAATTTTGTTTAAGTCACATGATGACCCAATAATTTTCGATACATTTTTTTCGTAAAAATATAGATATTTGAAGTGGCCCACTTAAAATAGCCACTCTGTATACGACATGATCGTTTATAATTTGAGTTTAAAAGTAATTTTTAGTTGAATTTTATGTTAGGGCAGTGCAAGGTAAAAGTATGCGTGTCCGGTTTTTAATGGACTCCGAAGTTATAATACTAAGCATGCGGTCAATGGAAATGTACCTTTTTGCCCATCAAAATTAGCAATGGCTTCACGGTCCGAAGAACGCGTAACCCGTATTTGTTGTTGCCAGGAATGATATGATTTTAAGAAAACTTCGAAATATTGACCTCACTTTCCATAGTATTTTATTTTAAATTGCCGAACGAAAATGATACAGGAGATACGAGATTTCCAATTCTATTTTTATTTTCAAGCAATTCATACATACATGCTACTCCTACTCTCGGCATCCCAAAAATTTATATTGCTCAAGCAAAAACATAATTTTAACCCTTGCTTTTACGCAGTCTTAAATTTAAATTAACTATAAGTAATTTTTGTAATGGTTTTAACCATAGATCGAAACGAATATTTTAGAAAATATCCATTAAAAAAATATGTATATTTCTCCCGGAGGAAGGTTATACATATCCGTGTATGTGTGTTTCCACACTTATTGGCATTGAAGTTACGAACTAAGCCAGTCATCTATCCTTGTAGGTTCTCTGTCTACAAGGAATTAATTTCAGTAGACACGCATTGCTGCAGCAGCATTTTTGTTATTAGATAATAAATTTATGAGTATTTGTATTGTCTTTAGTTTATCGTGTCACGCCAGTCGATAAATTGACGTTAACCTAACATATAATCTGCAACAGCTTTTTATTTTTCTTTCGATAGTATTGTTTGCCCCTACATACGACCTTAAAAATTAATGACATGAGAAGGATCAAGTGGATATAAATCGTCATATTTCAAGTATGCCCAAAAATGTGACAAAATATTAAATTTATTCCAGATATTTTATCGTTCATTTTTTAAAATCCGTCGTAAATTATAAAAATCTGATTTAAAATAACACTTAACTTTTGTTAACTTTTTTGTAACCGAGCATGAATTTTGTTTTCACAGATCTACCCCTGTTAGTGCTATTTCTATATGTATTTTGTAGGTACTTCCTTCAGAGTCCCTTAAATATATTTTAAGCCTTGCACATCAAAAAAAGCGGTAACGCTATAGAAAGTTGCATAAGAAAACTTCTTAACTCATGCATTAACCAACGACCTACAAAATCGATTAGTAAAATAATGTGTTCGTTTATTTCCATTATTTCATAACGATATTTATTTTACGTTTGTTAAATGATTTGCAACGACTGGTCAGTAACCCTAGCTGGGAACTTTAAGCATCTGATCGGTTTTGTATTACATGATCCTTCATTAAAACATGTCCACATTAAATACACCTACAGAGTGTCTCGGTTTTGGAACTCAGTGTCGTTATTCATTATCGAACACATTAATGTTGATGAAATATTAAAATGTGCATATAAGAGTCGATATTTAAAAAGTTTTTTATTCACCGTTTGATGCAGAAATGAACTCATGAATCACTCTGAGAACTTAATAATTCCGTAGGAATGAATTTTCTTATCCATATTCTTGTCAGGTTGAAAGTTAAAGTAAGGTTGAGGTTAGGTTAGGAATGTTATGTGTAATAAACGTAAACATATTACAATTGGGAAATTTTTTAAAATAGTAATAAATACTATTAAACCCTTTCCTCTCCCCTCTTTCCAAAAGTGCAGAGGAAATGTTGCTCCCCACATCCTGCATGAAATTGGAAGGGAAAAAATGTAGAATACTTCTTTAAAATTGCCTAACAAATCTGTCAAATTTCATAAAGATTTAGAAGTATCATTTATCCCTACAATTAGCCTACTGCAGATTTATTTGGTCTTTCAGAACTCTTTTTTGCTTTCTAAAGTGCCTGATTCTAAAAAAATCGTCACCGTTGTGGAGGTTTTAAAAAAATGTCGCCAAAGTAATTTTCTAAAAATCCTAGGATTTTTTTGGAGGTAAGGAAAGACGAGGTCTTTCAGTTAATTATGGAGTCCTAACTACATCTAGAGTATCGACAAGTCACAAAAAAATTCTTAATTTGCCTCAGGATTTGTTATACAAATTCCAGTTCAAGATTAATGTTAAGAAAAATTATCGGATTGGCTGTCTATTAGTAGTTCAAGTTAAACGTGCAAAAATAGTCAATAAATATTGAGGCGGGTATTATTTCCATTTCTAAAATCAAAAAACATAACTTACCTTGTTCGTAAAATTAAAACAATTGTTTTATTCATTAGTTCTATTTATGGTAACAATGTAGTATGTAAGCATTTTGTCACGCATCAATACGTGAATCTAATCATGTGTGTGATAATAGGAAATGATATATTGTTATTTATTGTCTAGTTAATAGTAAATATACCTACACAAATGTGCTAGAATTTTCTTTTTGGCCCATGTTTGCCATTTAAGATTTACTTGAAGTTATATTTTGAAAAATCTACATGTACAGGGTTTTTCCTTATAATTAGCCTCCCCTACAGTATTTTTTGAAAAAATATAAAAAAAAAATTATATACTTAAAAAATGCAGTATTTTTCCTGAATTATAATAATCTACAAATAAAACAAACAAATTACTATCGCAAAATGGCAAAATTCTATAAACTTAGGGTGTTTTAAATGGAACTCCCTATATATTATTATGTTTTCTAAATCCTTATAATTTTCTGTTTTCAAAAACATAATAAGTCTATATTTAGACTATTCGTTCTCCAGTTACTCAAAATACAAATGTATGTAAACCCGTGGATTACTAAGACAATATCATGTTTTTACGACAATATCATGTTTTTACATATATTTTTATTTTGAATAACTGGAGAATAGATAGTTAATTATTATGTATTTTTGAAATCAGAAAATTATAAGGATTTCGAAAATATAATAATACTTATATAGAGTGTTTCATTAAAAAATCCCAAGTTTATAGAATTTCGCCATTTTGCGACTGTCATTGTTTGTTTTATTGACAGGTTATAAATATTCAGGAAAAATACTGCTGCAGCTTTTGTATACATATAAAACTTTCTTTTATTTCTTATTATAAGGAAAAGCCCTGTACATGTTTTCCGACAAAAGCATATAATAGATAAAAATATTTCCTTATATCTAGGAATCCTCACAAATCATTTACTTATTACTTTGTATTTCTTTAAAGTAGATTGTAAATTTGCAGTACAATAAAATAAAAAAAAAAATATCTAGGAAGCTGTTCGGAAAGTTATTCTTAGATTATTTTATTTTTCTGTTTTATCCATCAGGTAATTAGACTCTTGAGAAAATAATTTATTTTTAGTTCTCTCAAACGTTTTGTTGCTAAGTATTGGAAAAAAAAAAAGAAAACGCGAAATGGGCTAATAATATATATTGAGAAATTCTACAGTATATACAGTGTGGACTAAATTCATTATTTTTGAATACGAAAATATTTTGGACAAACCTCGGACCGGCGATTTTTATTTTGAATTGCGCATCTTCTGCTTTGGTTTTTTTAGATATGACGTCATCGCTGCTTCGGTTATGACGTCATTTATTTTTTATAGAATACCCTGTATTTTTCTTTTTTAGAATTTATTACCACATTTCTTGAAATTCCTATCCAAACAAAGATAATTTATCTAAATCATATTCACCAGTTTAAAACTGGGAAATAACAGTTAAAACCCAGTTTTTAAATTGGTTAATTTGAATAGTTTTTAGATAAACTTTTTTTTTCATAGGAATTTCAAGAAATGTGGTAATAAATCCCAAAAAAGAAAAGGAAGAGAAAACATTTTTGAAATGCCACAATTAACATTTAAACAAAACAATACCCTGTATATTTTTTTTGTTTTTGGAAACTATGGAAAGCTGATTTCAAATACTTATAGGTAACACTTAGTGTCGCTAGCGGCCGAATGCCAAAAAAAAAAAACACAGTGTCTAGACTGTCTAGAGTCACAAGTTTGGAGAGCTACAAACATTTAAAAATATTATTTATTGAAATTAAATAACTCTTATTTTATTGTGGTATTTTACAATAAAACAGCAAAAGAACAGTTATTACTCAAGCAGCTAATTAGTTTGCTAAATCTTGTCACGACTAAAATTTTCAAATTATTCCGAGTAACTCGGCGATACCCCATCAATAATAAAAAATCTGGACCTTGGAAAGATAACTTTACGCTAAATTGAGGCTACTGAACTGTAGGGAATCACCCTGTATATTTTAAAATGTGTATATTCCGACATTGCACCACTTCTATAAAAAATTATTTTCCAAACCCCTTTTATATTACTTATATGGGAGTTGGATACCCTAAAGAGCCAATCAGTAGTATATGGGATAGTGAAACAAAGTTGCATATTTTTACATGGAGCAATAGAAAAATCTCATTAGCAATGTTGTCAGCATCAGTTTAAAGAGTCATCTACATATTTTAGTTACTAGTTATTTAAATATACTTTTTTTAATTAAAAATTAAAAATTTTTAAAAATACCATTTAATATACAGGGTGAATTCATTTCTTACTCAATAAACTTACTTGCATGGAACACCATGTATATTATCTAGTATTAAACTTTTTAAGGATATAATTCAAGGATTATCATCAAATTTAGTAGAACGCTTTAGTTTAAAAAAAATAATTTTGTATTACGAATATCCATAGTTTTTGTATCATTTATTTGAGGATTTTCAACAACAGTTGTCATAATTAAACTGTCTAATAATTTTGGGGAAGCCGTCTGTACTTATAAATTTCTGAATGATTCTTAAAAGTACTTTCTTGTGGGTGGCGCTATTTAGATTCTTAAACTTGACGTCAACAGCTACTCTGGCATTCTCCAATAATAAATGTTATATCACCCATTCTTGTGGAAATCCAGTTTTAAGAAGCATTTAATAAAACCCAAGATACACGATTACAACGATATTGAAATACTAATTTCTTAAGCTTTTTTTTTTGTAAACAAGGCAATGCAGTGGAATTTGTTTCCTGTTGGTCACGTTTTCTTTAAAGTTGTTTCTAAAGTACAAATTCATGAAGGTAAATTATTAAAATTGTTTTGATTAATACGTAAAAATAATAATTTTTTAAATTGAATGTTTTCCATGTTTTATCAACACACACTTTTAAAGCATAGTCGCATTGGAAAGCATAAAAATATGAACTTTCAAATTCTATAACAATATAGAGGGTGTTCTTTGATTAAAATGGCCATGTAGGAACTGGCCTGATGTCTGCCACTATGCTATGCACACTTATAAGGCACACCTTGTACTAATTCGCAAAATGTTACAAGTTTTGAATTAACCAAGGTATTGCCAAAAGTAATGAATTCTTATCTTTTGTGGTTAGCCAATGCCATTCGTGGTTACCGAATCACACTGCAGTGGCTCCAGCAAACTAACTGCCACTTTCAATATCCAACAAAATCATAAGTATAGACTGTCTTCGAATAAATGTTAAATTTCACATCATACTTAATAATTTTGACAAGTTTCCTACAACTGACCATTAAGAAATTTTAATTTAATTATATTTAACTATAAATTCCTGCTACCTACAAACTTGATTTAAGACCATCGATGGCTATTGATGGATCGACTAGTTTGAGGTTATGTTTTTGTCACCGAGCAGGAAGATTCAAACAACTTTTTAAAACCGCTGAATTTAACATTTCTTGTAAATTCCAATCTAAAACATGAGCATTAATTGGATGACATGCAAGTACTCACAAACTATGAAAGTAAATAAAATTAGCGGTACTCTTAGAACTACCGATAACGTGTTGCTGTTTTTACTTAATTAGTTTTTGACACTACTTAAGATAAATCTATCGGTGCATAGATAAATTATGATACAACTTTAAATTCCGTCCGAGTTTGATTAAAATTTCGTCACTATTTTTTAATGGTCTTGTTACAATTTTTGATACGCCGTTGACAGGAATAAATAAACAGATGCGGAGGTGCTATAATCGTAATATTTATAATTAATATATTATCATAATTAGACCACCACCACCAGCAATTTTTTTAATTTTTATTCTTCGATTAGTGCCAAGTTACCGGTTTCGAGGTTTTAATGTCCCATCTTCACATGAAGGAGTAGTGAAAAATATCAATTTCCTGCAAACAGGAATAATAGTTAAAATTTTATTCGTAAATACAAAAAATGCCATTAAATTTCACTTGAATTTTGAATTTCAATCATAATTTTATTATTATTTTGCTGCATTGGCCTATAATTTGACAAGTTTAAAAGTAATTAAAATGTTTCTGTATTTCCTACGACCTATCTGCTTAAAATAAGTAAATTATTAACATTAAAATAAAATAAAATTAGCATTTTGTAACTGGATTTAAAAAAAATTTAGATTTGGTGTTATTTACATACCTATGGGTATTGAACTTTTTACCGCTTTAAATGAGATGTGTAAACATCACGGACCATTTTGTCAAACTACTTCTATCTGCATTTAATGGGACTTGTGTTTTCACATTGTACAAAACCAGCGAGGTCTTGCATTTAACAGCCAATTCGGGCTTTGTTCCTTTGCAGATTTATGCGAGTTACTTTGTGTGTAATGGTTGTATTTTTGTAATGCCTATATTACACAGACAGCCTGCACTAAATAGCACAGGTGGCAGATGAAAAAACCACACGATTAGAAACAAGTGTTCTTACGTAATGGTTATTTCCTCAGACTAATCTTAAAAACAAATTAGTGAAAACGTTGAAACTAATTGCCAAGACAAATGATTGTTGGCGATAGCACAAGAACAACAAAACAGTTGAGGCAGTTAAATTTTATATGTATTAGTACGTGCGAAAATTTTGCGTACAAACTCGTTTCCGAACATGAGTATCGAAATGAAAAATGTCTGTATTAAGCAAATTTCTCCAATCACAATAATAGATATTTGTCAGGGTGGGGCAATAGTGTGTCGGACTTTGATAGCTAGAAATTAAGAAAAAATACACGTAAACTAGATAAAAAGTCTATAACCGGAAATTATTTTCGAATATACAGGATGAACGAAGACAATATAACGTGATTAAGTGCCTTTTTTTTAAATGAAACAGGGTGAGTTTATAAGAGTTAGCCCCCTTTAGTTTCTTTTAATTATATGAATGAAAAGTCTATCCAATAGTATTTTTTCTCTACTTTTTTAATACAATCTCCAAATTTCCATCATGCATAAACTATACAGGGTGTGAAAAAAGTTAGTTTTTTTTTTAAATGGAACACTATGTATATTTTTATACAGTTAGATGGAATTTTTTCTTCTGAATCCAAAAATGTATAATAGTTATGCCTTATTTTGAAAAATGAACACATTACAAACAGAAAACGATGTCATGAAATTGGGTGTTTTTGAAAAAAATTTGGATGCAGTTCATAATGCAAATATTGTGAAAACATATTTAAACAATAGATCACGTTACATTATCGAATAAAAATAGAAATATTTTCTGCCAATTGCAAATTTGTAATAATTTCCTACTTTCTCTTCCACCCTGTAGCATGCTCAATATCAACATTTTGTTAAAGTCGAAGGCTTTTAATATCCCATTCGCATTGAAAATGGTGTAGAATTTACGTTTTATGTTTCAATTGTTGAGCAGTTTATAAACTACCTATTTATTTTTCCTTTTTCCTTTAACTGCATCTCATTATTCTCATTACGTTTAGCGAAAATACATCACATTCTAAAGAAATACATTACATACACTTCACCATTAAAACAAACATAAAGGAACTTATTGGTGTAATTTAATTTGTAAGGATAATTGATTGTACTATTAATGGGTTTAGTGCAATTACGTGTCTGAATAAAAAGCTCTGTGCTGTAATTTCATCATAAATTATACGACAACCTCACATGATTTATACGTAATTCTTATATTTTGAAGTATAGGTTTAAATACAGAATCTATAGTTTCAGTTTTCTTTACAACAAAAAAATAAAAAAGTGGAAAATCAATGACCTACCCTTCTTCTTTTATCCAAATTTAAGCAGCATTGTACCCAATAAAAAAAATAATAAAGTTTTATAGTTTTTTTGCAATAATAATTACCTATTTTAAAACATACAAAATTCGAATTATATTGAACATTTTCCTTGATTTTTTTAAATTATTACCTCAAGTCGATTATGCCACGTATCATGGAAAATCACATTACCGTTTTTGTAGAAAAATGGCCATGTTCCGGCGACTCTTCGGTAGCTCGGAAATGTATCACGTTTTGTGAAAAAGTAGCGCACTATAAGTAATTTATCACCAATTTACTGTAACCAGCGAAATCAACGTTATTACCTTCCAATTATCACAAATCAACGATTCCTCGTACTGCCCGTTAATTTCTTATCTTCAATACACAAGTTACTTCATACATTCATCCAGCATGATTAACAAATCTGTAATTCACTATGGGAAATTGAATTTGTTCCCTGTTCCTTTAAATTTGCGTAATAACTTGTGAAATGCTTTATTGACAAGGCTAATACGAGAACACTTTTTCACTTTGTTACTTATTTCGCAAAGTAGAAAATAGCATACAGGTTGCGGTTTAATAACACACCTGAGAAACGAAACATATAATCAATATGCAAAAATGTTAATGCACATAAGGTCGTAGGTCAAATACCAGGTGAAAATTATAGTGTTTGAAAAAATTAAGTGCCCACAATTGACCATCAGTTCGAAATGCAAATTTTTATTGCATTTCTGGACGAATAACAACGAATTATGACGATTCTTCTGAATCCCAGCTAGTGCTGCTACCCTCGGATTCAGGTGGATTATAGTCATCAGAAGCAACGAGGGAGGCTGTGCTCCCCTATTTTCATCGTCAATAACTAAGTCCATGTTGACAGATAAAACACTTTATAAGAATAATACATTACAATATGCAAAAATTATATTATTATTAATATTAATATTTGAGAAAATTCTCTGTCAATTGGCAACTAAATTATAGTGTAATACTTTATTACTAGCTCATAAGTTATAATTTGGATAAAAGTTTTAACCGAGGTTTTAACACTGCAATCTTTTTTCAGATTAAGCCAAGGGACGAACTATTAGGGAAAGAAACAGATATTCAAGCATGTATTAGTTTTGACATCCATACCATGGACGACAAAGTGCACCTGTAGACGGAATATAACTACCTGTATGTGTATATAACAGACATTATTAGTTATATTTATTTGGACATATCTAGTTCACTCTATCGTAGAGAGAACGACCGGTTTCGTCAAACCAGAGCCGAGATCTCGACGAGTATCTTGTCAATATCTTTGTTATTTCTAAAATAGCTTGAATATTACAAGTGTTAAGGCTTGTAACTGTATTCGGGGATTTTCTGGGGGCTTCGAAGCCCAGAAGAGCAGTTAGTAGGCTCTGGTTTTCGCGTGCGAGTGATGGATGCCCAAGGATTGGAACGTCGCCCTCATATGATGTTTGCACTACGCTAAGTGGTGAGTAATATTATAATTATTCACCTAATAGGTACAATAATTAGTCTCGGATAGTGTTTCTGTAGCCTCCATTGGAAACCAAACACCTTAACACTTGATGCGTTTCAAGCTGGCATTATTGAGAAAAGATTGAAAAAGCTTCCAATGATGCCAATTTGATTGACGAAACGAGCATCGATTATTAAATATTTGGTGTTTGGTGTCCCAGTAGGAATTACTTTAGAAGCAGTACCACATTAAAGGTTACAACCTTTGGGATAAATTATTATTATTTTAATCATGTTGTTTGTTCTTCTTTTCCTTAAATAATCAATAGTGCCAATATAATATTTTTGACGAACCTAGCAGTTTGTGAGTCTATCCATATTTTAACTTCAATATTAATTAAGGGTGGTAATTTCTGGAACATATAGCTTGTCATTTGTCTAATTGTTTCTCTCAATTGTTTCAGGGTGTGTATGAGGGGTTTAAAGTTTAAATGGTATCTACTATTATGGGGACGAACCGCTTTAGGGAAAGGAGATAAAGGTATGCATTATTATATTATTCAATTATTCTTACTAATTTGTATTTTTCTATATGTAGGTAGGTTCCGAACGAGATAGGACATGGAGAAGACATCGTAAGGTAAATATACATAACCACTGTTTATATCCGATTTATTTTGATCGTGGGAAGGAGCACTATTTGCATAGATATCTTATGGTAAAATAAGAAAAGTCTGTTTTTGCTAATTTTACAGATGCAAAATACTCGCAATGTGATTTGGTCAAAACGTCATGTCGTCCTTCCCAGATCAAAATACGCTCTAATAGTGCAGGTTTATTTATTACCGTTTTTATCAAATCGACTAAGATTAACAGTGATCAAAAGATGCTTTTCATATTGCAAAAGAAATGATTGTATCGATCAGAAATTAACTCGCCAGATTATCTAGCAAAAGATTTACTTGCTGAAAAATTATCGAAAGCATTGCTCAATAAAAAAAAATGTTTGCTGAGTTTTAATCAAAATTAGTTAATAAAATATTCTTTAGTACTTGACTTGAACGGTAGGACCAGTATTGTTTTATTTCATAAAAGTATTAGTCTCATTTAAGTGTTATTATATTAAATGCCTAACTATTCTTTCTTTTGTTTCAGGGTGAGTGATAGGGTTTATATTGTGCCACCACAGAATGTATCGTAAAAGGGAAAAGGGCTTCAAAAGAAAAACATTTAACAAATGGTATGCCTTAACCGCCATGCATTTATTTAATATTGTTATTGTTAATATAACTATTGATACTGCTTACTTATTCGCAGGAGAACCCTCATCAACAAAGATATACCAACGTGTGCGTCCTTTAGCACTAGCCTGGACGGTAAGTTAATTTTGCAGTTTTGTCTTTAGATGAGTAACTATTTTCTGCTTTGTTTCATGGTGAACCTTGGAAAGCGACAGTGTTTGAAATGTGAAACAAGAAGAGAGTTAATAATGTCACCAAACGACAAAAAATTATTCTATGGATTCTTTTAAAACATCAGAACTAAATAATTTATGCCTTGGCACTAGATGGTAGATATGGTTAACCTCTTTGGAGCGTTATTATTAAACTAAGGAGATGGAATATGGTCAAGTGGTAAGATTATCTATCATGATCTAATAATCGGCAATAGCATCACTAAAGCGTTAAGACTGACGAGGTATTGATTTGTTCCTGTGCAAAGTGATAATTAATAAAAAGAAAAATAAATGTGCAATGTATGCAAATCCTATTGTGGAGTATTAAGGAAAGGACAATCACACTAAAATAATAAATTAGCAAATGAAAAATATTTTTAAACGTCAGCGCCATCTCTGATGATAATGTTATAATACTTAGTAAATTGTACTTCCTGAAGAAGGCTTTAACAATATAAATCTTATTACCGTTTACAGAATAAAAATATATTTTTCAGTTTCCGAGATATCGGCTGTGGAAATGTTAACTGAAACACCTGTAACTTCCTCGTTTTTAAAGATATCGGGATAAAATTTTGTATTGTGGAATTAGGTAAGGCTACAACTTTTTGAGACCTATCCGCCATATTTGTCACTTCCGGTTTCACCGGAAATGGCCCCAATAGTCATTTCTAAATGGACTACTCTGTATGTTTTTACATTTTTGAAATAAAGATCACATTTTGGATACATTTATACTATTTTGAACGATTTATACAGGGTTGCACGAAAAATAATTCGAATTTTAGTTGTCAATCTAGATGGCTGCGAATATGTTAAAATTATTTTTATTCCAATGTAATTCATATAAAAAATACGAAAACGTCAATATATCCAATAATATATTATACTGGGTGCTCTAAACTCATTAATATCACATTTTTCAAAATAACTTCTTTTTTAAAAATATTATGATATGGGCCACCCGGATATTCAGAAAGCTCTATTTAGTAGGGGTTAAACGGTACCAAAAGTTCCGTAATGTGTAATCGTTACCGGCAGGAATGACAATTTTTCTTAAGAAATTTATGATTTATATCTAACTTCAATTAAATTTTGATCAACCCTGTATATTTCTGTTAATATTTTATGACATGCAATAAGAATGAGCCAGAGGGCCCATTCTGATTAACACAAATATACAAGGTTGATCAAAATTTAATTGAATTTCGATATAAATCATAAATTTCTTAAGAAAAATTGTCATTCCTGCCGGTAACAATTACACATTACGGAACTTTTGGTACCGTTTAACCCCTACTAAATAGAGCTTTCTGAATATTTAGGTGGCCCATATCATAATATTCAAAAGAAAAGAATTATTTTGAAACATGTTATATTAATGAGTTTAGAGCACCCTGTATGATGTATTATTGGACATATTGACGTTTTCGTATTTTAAATATGAATTACATTGGAACAAAAATAATTTTAACATATTCGCAGCCATCTAGATTGACAATTAAAATTCGAATTATTTTTCGTGCAACCCTGTATAAATTGTTCAAAATAGTATAAATGTATCCAAAATGTGATCTTCATTTCAAAAATGTAAAAACATACAGGGTCGTCCATTTAGAAAAGACTATTGGGGCCATTTCCGGTGAAACCGGAAGTGGATAGGTCTCAAAAAGTTGGAAATCTTACCTAATTTCACCAAAAAAAATTCTATCCTGATATCTTTTAAAACAAGGAAGTTACAGGGGTGGCCCACTATTCGTTTACACCTGGTATATGACCGATATACCCAAGAAAAATAATACCTGTATTTGTCACTTAACGTGAAACACCCCTGTAGAAAATAAACGGTTATTGCTTTTCTCGTATATTTTTTAAACGACTATTTGCATTCGTGTATTAATAAAATGTAGGTATGTTCCAAACGGGTGCCTTGCCATGTCTGCTTTGCCTTGAAGCTATGATGGAGCAACGTTCTTCATTCATCATTGCCCTTTTAACAGCACGATAGGACACTTAAAACTGCTAATTAGGCAGAAGCGTATCAAAGGGGCGTGGGAAAAACTTATCAAAAATTTAGATAACAGATAACAAATTATTTAGTTCATAATAATAATATACCGGTATTAATTTTGATCCCCTACTGAATTTTCGCAAAAATATTTAATAATAATATCTCTATATATAAGCAACTATTACTGCTAAAATATAATTTACTGTTGTTCCAAAAATGTATGTTTGCTCTTTAATGTCACGACCAAAAATTAAAATACAAAGGAATTGATTAATAATCTAACTAGACTTTATAGGAAGCTTTGCGAATATTTTGTTATAATGTCCATTGTCCAAGTCTCTCTACGAAAACAAACTGCAGTAAATTTTAATAATTAAACATATCTAACTTAAGGCAAACGAAGAAAACTTAATGGAATGCTGGTTTGCTCATTTACCCAGTATGCGCGAACAAGAGCCCTAAAGGTACGGCCAGAAACATCTACTATTGCCGCGCCGTTTTAGGGGTGCGATTGCGATTGCGAAACCTTTTTTGCTAACATCAAAACTGGAAGTCTGAAAAATAATGCACGGTTTTATATCGTGGCTTCTCATCGTGGTCGCGTCTTTCATAAATTCAAAATAAGAAAAAAATGCACCAGGGCTAACTCCACTAATCGAAATTGATCCTCCAGAATGATGGTTTTTATGTCGCGTAGCATGTGCGCTTTTGCTCCTTTGAGTCCTCACGTGTTCGCTATCCAAACTAATCAAAATCGTCCCTTTTTTAATAACTGCCAACCAAATAGTCATTTTTTCATCCACCACAAATCTTACAAATTCAAGTCACACGTGGCTGCTTTTGGGACTACAACAAATATGCAGACAAACAACCTGTACGTGCCGCTTTTAAGGTTGCACGGGTGTTCACCTAGTGCGAAGTTTCCTTACCTTGCCAGCGAAATGTTCTTGGGATCAACAGGTTAGAAAATCCACTATGCTATTGAGATAGTCTTGGATCCGGAAGCGTGAATTCATGTAGGAGTGTTGCCGGATAACAAATTAATACTATTGCCATACGCCAATGTTTGTCCATTTGGTCTCCGATTTGTAAAGATTTAATTATATTTGATTATTTTATTTTATTTTAAACAAGTCTTGTATAAATAATTAATCTTAAGCGCGATTTAAAACTTGTTCCAAATAGGGTGTGAAACTACCCCCAAGTATAATAAACTGAGTAGTATGCCACTGTGTTATATACCGGGTGACCACGAGATAAGGTTACACTCTATAACTTCTTTGTTATTAAACCGATTAATTTGAAATTTACAGGTGAGGCATAACATCTAAATGCGCAACTTTTGACACTTGGTGGCTTTATTTCTTACTTCCGATTTAGCCGGAAGTGGTATTAACTTTCTTATTTTAAATACAACTCTACCTGTTTTTGTAATGTATCTTATTCGTTATAAAATTTACAATACAATGATATGTCACACAATGACATTTCATTTCAAAATGGCCGAAAAATTAAATTTTTTCAAAAATATTAAAATGTCAATTAAAAGATATTGAAAAATAATGTTTTTCCAAAGTTGGCCGTGAAATCAAAAGAGTAATGAATTTGACATGTTTAATTTTTAATTTGTACAAAAATTTTCTTTTGACAGAAAGATATTAGGAAAATAAGATAAATATTTTTCTGCAATTTTTAAATACTCAAAACAATTTTTTTTTAAATACACCTACCTGACTTTTTTAAAATTTTGCAATTGCTTGTTTCTTCTCTTTGATTTAATGCCATTAACGAACCGAATTATTCACAAAATATAAAAATTAAATAAAAATTTCTCCTAATATTTATTTTATTTTTCTAATATCTTGCCGCCAAAACGAAATTTTGATGCAAATTAAAAATTAAACATGTCAAATTCATTACTCTTTTGATTTCACGGCCAACTTTGGAAAAAAATTAATTTTCAATACCTTTTAATTGACATTTTAATATTTTTAAAAAAATTTAATTTTTCGGCCATTTTGAAATGAAATGTCATTGTGTGACATATCATTGTATTGTAAATTTTATAATGAATAAGATACATTACAAAAACAGGTAGAGTTGTTATTAAAATAAGAAAGTTGATATCACTTCCGGCTAAATCGGAAGTAAAAAATAAGGCTGCCAAGTATCAAAAGTTGCACATTTAGATGTTATGCCTCACCTATAAATTTAAAATTAATCCGTTTAATAACAAATAAGTTACAGAATGTAACCTCATCTCGTGGTCACCCGGTATTTACGTAGGTTCCCTGCCAACTATTTTAACTAAGTTCGAGTACAGATATGTACTAGTACTGCACATTTGGGACAGCAAACTATACATATTTATAGAACAGTAATTAGCACGTTGTTTTCATTAGCATTTGAATGAATAATAAGTAGGTCCTAGTTCTAAGGTTTATGAATTTTGCGGAATGTTATCAACAGTAAAATTCCTTTTCGGATTCAGTGAATTCTAAATATAGCAATGTAAAATTTTTTTATTGACTTATCAAATTTATTCATAAAAGATGGTTCATTGTTTTCCAATACAATAAATATGCATAAGGCGAATTCACCAATAATGACATAAAGCTGCCTAAGAGCATTATACAGGGTGATTTATAAGCAATGGGTAATATTTTACCTGCGGATTCTATAGCGGAAAATATGAATTTTTTTGCGTAATAACTGGGGGCCAAATATTAATATTTACTGAGATACAGGGTGCTAAAGTTGCAAAAATAATTCAGCAATGTTATATTTCAGTTATTTTTCATGTTAGTATTAAGGATCGACCGATATGATTTTTTGTGGCCGATACCGGTATTTCTATTATTAATATTTTGCTATAAAAATTAAGCAAAATTAACTGATTAAAAAAATAAAACAAATAAAGATATAGGTACTGTTACCATTTAACACGGTTTAACCATAAAAACACTGCTAAAAAGTAAAAAGAACACAGAACAAACTCCTATTATTATTTTTATAACTTTAACACCCTGTATCCCAGTAAGTATTAATAATTGAGCACCAGTTATTAGGCAAAATATTAATATTTTCCGCTATAAAATCTGCAGGTAAAATATTACCCATCCCTATGAATCGCCCTGTATATTTTTAAGTTGGGCTGTAACAATAAAATTCGTTTAAAAGGTAATAAAAATGTTGAGAGAAAGGTTACGCAGGTTTAGGCTAAGGCTAACTGTTAAAACTTTCGTACAATGATTAGATTATCGAATGTGGACGGTACAAAAAAGTTTTTAAAGTAGTTTGGCCAGTTCTACTTGCTGTTAGAGACTGCCTTGTTTTATCATTCATTTTAGCAGTCCTCAAGTCATTATATCAGAAATCATAATATGCTACGTTTATGTAATTAATACATGATCTCTTTGGTGCTTAATTTTTAAATTTCAAGTGTTTGTTTTGAGTTTTTTACAGCGGCTGTCACATTTATCCAGGGCCGTGCCTACCAGGGGGCGCAAGTGGTGCAAGAAATGAGGGCGCTAATGCGCGTAATAAACTTTAATTTTATTGATAAAATAAAATGCCATATTTAATTGTCTTGCCCTACGCCGCCGTTGGTTTTCGGAGAGTGCACCGGGTCAGATTTTTTCTTTCCGCGGCTAAGAAACGCTGCTCAGTTAGCATAAAGTATAATAATAAATAATTCCAGGAAGAAATTGTTGTATTTTATATTGTAAATGGGGTTGTGCAATTATTAATGCACGTTTTCCCCAGTTAACCGTTTCACTGTCTCTAATAATAACCGAGATGGCAATGCATGTACCCCCAATCTGGGACAAACTATGTTAATTTTTTCAATTTTTAGTAGTGGCGAATAAATGTTCTTCATTGCTTTCTACTTATTTGGGCCGATAAATTTCAACTTGCACCAGGGCGCCACCTACCCCAGGAACGGTCCTGTCCCTAACTAAGGCAAATTAATTTCCCACAAAATAACAGGGGAATTATTAACACCTAAGTAATTGTATTTCGATAATTGGTTAAAATATACATTTAATTGTACGTTTAAATAACATAAAAAATTAATCTCTATTTTATCTTCATTAATTAACATATACAAGATAAATGAATTAAATACAAAAAATTAAAATAACCGTGCCACACGTGGCATCGACATGTATAAAACATCAAATTATCTGAAATCTCATACACTTGCTCTATTTAAAAATGTTTTTGTTGATGTGTTTATTTTCCATTATTTTAAGGAAACATAATTTTATTTCGAAAGTAGTACGTGAAAACAAATAACGTTTTTAAATACAAATTTATTGACTAAATAGAATCAAATCAAACAAACAGGCTATATGAGGCAAACAAACAAAACAACAAATAAAATACAGATTTGAAAAAGAAAATAAAACAACTTTAGTTAGTTTTTAAAATTATTTCTCATATCAGTTAACTTAAATGGTTTCTCTTGCACAATTATTGGTACTTCACAAGGAGCTTTGTCTTAATTTTTGTCTTTTTTCTTTTTCCTTTGTTTTCATTTCTTTTGTTTTAATTTTTATTTTTTCGTTTCTTTTTCTCTATATTATCAAACCCAAGACGGCATTTTGTACTATTTGTACTATTTTGCACTAGTGGTGATATTAGAAAATTCCTCCGCACCCCAGTAAAATGCCACGTGCTACGTGATATCCGCAGCGAATTTAATAATTTTATCTAACACATCATATGTGAAGGATATGCCATGAATTAGGTAGAAAAATTACAAAAAACTTGCTTCGACTGCCAGTGTTCAACGACTTCAAAATATAGGTAGATAGCAAAATTGAAGGTTAAACATATTAATTTAATGTTTAATAATTATTCCCACTGAAACGGTAATGAAAGTTTCTACTCGGCTATAAATCATATTCAAAACGATAGAATCAAGTATTAAATCATCACTTTTAAATATTAAGCGAAAACTTGGCTCGGAAGGAGACAATACCATAATCAGCAACCCGTATTGACAATAAGAGGATTGTGAAACATAATACCATAACGTAAAATTCAACACATTTTCTTCTAGTCCACATTTGGGTAAAATTTTTGAAATATGCCTTTCGTGAACAGGGTTCGATCCCAGCTCCGATTGGGTAATGAACATGTAATCCCCTTTCGATCAGCCTTGACTTTGGATCTGGATATATTATATATTGTGGGTGTTAAGATGAAAATCCTCCCACATACAGTGCTCCTTGTTATTACGTCAAGTGCAGAAAGGCTAACACAAAATGAGAGTTATCTTATTTTACACCGTAGTGTTATCGAAATTTAATCTCATACAATCGCTGGTAATTATGTCATTGACTCATTACATAAATCAAACTGTTTATGCAAGGTCGAGAGAGATATCACTTACTAATCAATATGTAAATAATTAGCGACCACTTTCATTGTTTAACTTACAAAAATAGTACCTATTATGCCAGTATTCTATGGCAATAATTGTATACGACAAAAATGGCTTAATTTATTTATATTATCTATTTAGATTGTAATCGTTATTAATATTTACACCAAAAGTGTCCTTAAGACAGTTTTGTAGATTTCAATCAGTGTATTAAAAAAAGAAAAACGTTTCCTTTTCATACTTTAAACTCGTATGACCTAATCATACTCTTGTTTATTGAGTCGTTTTTAATCAGAATCTTGTAAGGCCCGAGGCAATTTTAAAATGCAGTTTTTAACTGCTTTCATCGCCGCCTTTCATTACGACAATCCGCTCTCTAGTTACTCAATTATTAGGGGTTTTCAAAAGGACCCTCTTCTTGGGTCTGAGTCATATTTAGTAAGTTCACTTTTATCCTTCAAAGAAAATTTTATATTTAAGACGTTTATTAAAATAAATGTACGATTAGTATTTGCATAAATATTTGTGATAGTATTAATCGGTGTAATAAATTTAATTTTCAAATTACACATATAATTCGAGGATATAGAATTCTGTCATTATGCAATAATTATACTCCCACTTGAATAGTTTAATATACATATTTGAGCCTTCCTCGTAAGTATTTATAGAGTGGAAATTATAGTATTTTTAAAGCTCAATTAACCGAAATTAATATTCGAGATTTTTACCAGGTGGTCGGTGACTCGTTTTGACTTCTTTAAAGAGTTTTATAAGCTATAAACTTTTAATGTACATCTAGAACGATATGTGTTATGATAAGTTCTCTCCGGTTATTAACCGCTAATTACTACCGCTAATAATGGATATTTCTGAAACGGTTTATTTAAAAAAATGTATAGCGAAATATTTTTATTTTTATAATACAAAAAAGTCGTTATCGGTTATCAGTTTTGCAAATTTTTGAATTTACGAAAGATTTTTAGAGTTCTTTGTTTCTAACTCATTGAAATATTAATTTCAACCCCTTCACCCCCTTTTTGTTAAACAGTATTGATGCTCAAATCAACCTAAACTAGGTTATGAATTGTACATCTAAGAAATTTTATCGGATTATTTCAAAAGCTGCTCAACTCATGAGGATAAAACAGACTGACAGACTCGCAGATATTTTTTAAGAACGCTTATAGTTTTTTAAAATCTAAATGGCGATTTTCCTACAATCATAGTACTAATTATAAAAAAATATAAAAACGAAGTATAACGTAAAAGATCTTATTATCTAACACGAAACTTAAATCTTCAAATAATTCTTCACAAGAATATGGAAAAATATACAGGGTGCTCCATTTAAAATAAAAAAGTGTGCACTGCTTTCGGTTAAACCGGAAGTAGTATTTTATGTACAATTGTCTCAAAATCTGGCTTTAGTGACCTGTTATCCAAGTTCCAAATTTCAGATGTCTATCTTCCATAATGACCGAGTTAGGCAATCTTTTTGTGGCCACTCGGTAATCTTTGTTTGCTCCTTGTTTTTCAAGATATTAAAATGAAAGTCGGCAGAGTCAATATAGACGTAAAAAGTCACATTTTGAAGTTTTTTCAGACTTCCTGTTTAACCGGAAGTGACACCAATTCTTGATTTTTAAATGGAACATCCTGTATAATATTGCTTTTTCAGAATCCTGGGAAAATTCTGAGTAGGTTTGAACTATTTTGGTGAGTTTTTCCGCCGAATTGAATTTTTTAGAGCCAAGTTTTTTTTTTGGTTCCATAATCATCATAAATGACATAAAAAATAATGGAAAGGTGTGTTCTAATCCTTCCAAATTAGTTTCTTGCAAAAAAGTATTTTTTTTTAAATGACATCACCCTGCGACATCCCCTCAATTAAAATTTTCACGACCAATTCAACGGTACCATCAAACTCAAGATCCATTAAGTATTGAACTAAAAAAAACTTATTTTTTTTGTTTTCATTATGATAACAAATTAGTAAGATGCTCGGTAAGATGTCTATATTTTGTTTTAAGTTAAATACTCAATCATTTGAAAAAAAAAGACAAATTTGTATTTTTCATTATTTTGTATGCAATTTATGATGATTTAAAGCAGCACCTAGATACAAAACAAAACTTGGCTTTAAAATGATCAAGTCTGCGTAAAACTACCAACCAAAATAGTTCAAACCTAATCAGAATTTTACCAGGATTCTGGAAATGCAATAATATACAGGGTGATCAATTTAAAAATCAAGAATTGGTGTCACTTCCGGTTAAACCGGAAGTCCGAACAAATCTCCAAACACGTCAAAATGTGACATTTTACTTGAAAAATAAGGAGCAAAACAGGGGTGCTAGTGATATCATTGTCACGGGATACCGGGTGTAAACGAATAGTGGGCAACCCCTGTAACTTCCTCGTTTTTAAAGATATCGGGATAAAATTTTGTGTTGTGAAATTATTATATTTGTCACTTCCGGTTTCACCGGAAATTGACCCCAATAGTCGTTTCTAAATGAACCACTCTGTATGTTTTTACATTTTTAAAATAAAGATCACATTTTGGATACATTTATACTATTTTGAACAATTTATACAGGGTTGCACAAAAAATAATTGGAATTTTAGTTGTCAATCTATATGGCTGCGAATATGTTAAAATTATTTTTGTTCCAATGTAATTCATATAAAAAATACGAAAACGTCAATATGTCCAATAATACATTATACAGGGTGCTCTAAACTCATTAATATCACATTTTTCAAAATAACTCCGTTTTTTAAAATATCATGATATGGGTCACCCGGATATTCAGAAAGCTCTATTTAGTAGGGGTTAAACGGTACCAAAAGTTCCGTAATGTGTAATCGTTACCGGCAGGAATGACAATTTTTCTTAAGAGATTTATGATTTATATCTAACTTCAATTAAATTTTGATCAACCCTGTATATTTGTGTTAATATTTTATGATATGCAAGAAGAATGAGCCAGAGGCCCATTCTGAGTACATTGCTTCAAATAATGTTTAATATAAATTTTAGTATTCATTATTAATACTCTTTCAAATAACATGTAAATAATATTCATTTATATAGTAAAACATTTCGAAAATTCAACCGCTTTCGAGATATTTCAATTTACATTTAAGGTCTTTTAAAACTTCTTTCAAAGAAAGTTAATGCAAATCATATTACCTATAACAAAATAAATTTTACGTTTTTCGGTTAAACCGAAAGTGACGTTTATGTTCAAATTAAATGGGACACGCTGTATTTTATTATGAAATATTAAAGGAAATAACACCTATTGTATGGAAAAACATTTTTTATAACAATTTAACCAACACAGGACAAAAACTAAATACACAGAATTTGCCATTCGAAATTTGGTCCAAGACAATAATTGACAAAATTCTTTCCAAAAAATTCCAAAGTCGCCTATGATTTTCGTGTTTTACTTGCAATAAAATAATAAATAGATAATATTGAATTAATATTTTCTTATTGTTAAGTTTACTACATATTACGTTACATTTGAAAAATTTTTATAATTATTTTCCTCGATATTTTATCGTTACACCCTACATATATAAAATTTGTCCTGAGAACATTCAATTTCCTGAAATTTAAACAGTCGTGCTTTACGATTCCTAATGTTCTACTTCCACATCTACAAATGGAACAATACAAATGTACTTAATAACAGCAACAATTTGTTAAATTGACTGTCTTGGTAGCTACACAGCAGTTGACTGCAACGCCCCTGCAATTCTCAGCACGAATAGGGTAATTTTATTTGTTTTATTTGCCGCAATCACAAACAGAAAAGAAATAAATGAGACTCATTTGATGTATTGGGGAATATAAAGCGCACACGAAGGAAATTAGTGTTAATGTTTCTTTACATTGCAAGAAAGTCTTTCTTTCTGAACACGACCTGTACTGAAGAGTGAAGACCTATTAATACAATTATGCACAACACGTTCATTTTTAATTCTTTATAAATATTTATAAAAGACGTACCTGATTAATATAATTATAACAACTGGGGTCAAAAATCATATCACATATCATATTTACTTTGCTGTTAAATAGGTTATCTTTTCTGTCAATTAGGATGATCAGATCAGATACTTAATATCTATTTTTGATTAGTAAGCAATGAATATCAGCCTAGCAAATCTAGGACAAGATTACAACAAGACCATAGTCATACTGCATTTGTTTTAGAAATTTTGATTGGACAAGCCAATAGCCCAAAAATTACGTCAGCACACCTATGCCTATGCCTGGGCATTCTTTGACGTTTGGCTGATCTGATCTAATTGAATTTAGTTTCGACATACCGGGCGTTGTGACGTTTCAGTTATATTTTTGCGATTTTCTACCAACCTAAAAATACCAAAGTCTGCGTACTTTGGTATTTTTAGGTTGGTAGAAAATCGCAAAAATATAACTGAAACGTCACAAAAGAAAAGGATGTTGAGGCTTTGAATATGTTTCTTTAGCTTTTAAATTGTAAAGGCTAGTTCAACGTCACTCTCAATTGCTCGATGCTCGATGATGTCACCGGATGGTCATTGTTCCAGAGATACCAATTGGAACCAGCAAGTCCATGTCGCTGATACTTCCAATACTACTATGGGTAGTAGTACTACATGATGCTAGTCGCGTTGGGTGAAATAACACTAAAATTTGGTTAACACATCATGGGCCCAATTTTATTCACGGAAGAATCACGTCATGATTCAATAAAGCGAGGAGTTTGGAGAAAATTATTAGAAACCTGTGCGTTGAAATTCAAACTGGTGGGAGGACGAATCTTTTTTGGTGAAGAATTGTTTGACAGCGGCTCTTCAGCTCTTTGGAACATCGTGAAGACCAAGTTAAGGCAGAACAGATTCGTGGTTCAAATTGCTTGATGTCTCTCGATGGCCATTGTTCCGGAGATACCAAATTAGATCGACCAAGTTTACGTCACTGATACCTCCAATACTACTATAAGAAGCAGTAGATGCCGGTCTTACAAGTAGGTCAGCCTCCCAGAAGAGGCAATCGCCTTAGGTGGAAGAACACTAAAATCAGAAGATTTTGGAGAAAACCTGGACTCAGGAATATTAGAGAACTGTTACAGTGTGTCGGGAAGCACTGGTGTGGTCATTTATGAAGAAAGCACGGAGGATGGAGTAAGTATTAACTTGGGCTGTGTTCCAGGCAGGAGTGATAGCAATCACAACTTGCTCGCAGATCATGTTATGGAGGGAATGCGAAAATAAATTTAATGTGTGACAGTCTGGCAGCACTAAAAGCCTGTCTTGGGAAATGTAGAAATACACTCCAAAGGAGTACAAGAGTGCTTTAAAAACAAACCTGGTGGTCTTGGCAGAAAAGAGCAGAGTTACTCTGGACACCAGGACCAGGACACCAGGAATTTGATGGTAATGAGGTAGCTGACGCTCTAGCGAGGAAAGGAGCGAAAGAGGTCTTAGTTGGCCCGGAACTCACGCGTGGGATGCAAAGGAGACAGTGTAGGGCGAACCAAGTAAGTAACATGGCATTAGCTGGATGGGGCTCCCGGCAATCGCGGATGTTCCCTAAGGCACTAATCAGAACAAGAGCCGAGGAATACCTGCAATTGAGCAGGATACAATTAAGAATAGGGATAGGATTCCTCATCGGACACTGTCCCATAAGGAAACATCTCAATACCATGAAGGTATTAGGCGATTCAAGTTGTAGGGTATGTGGAGAGGAGGATGAAACTCTTCACCATATTCTATGCCAGTGGCACCGACACTTTGGTGAGCCATTTTCGGAACCTGAAGAAATTGCAAACGCACCCATCGGGGCAGTATCCTGAGTTTCGTCAGGAACGTCTGATGGAGTGGAAACGCAAGGGGCACAATAAGCCAATTTTGGTGAAATTTGAATGGTGGGAAAACGGATCTCATTTTGGTGAAGAATTGTTTGACAGCAACTATTATTTAAAGAAAATGCAAATTTGAAAATCTTATGTGAATAAGCATATAAATAATATGTACATGGAAAAAAAATCATATTATACAAAACGAAATAAATTTTCGGTAAAATAAAAACCATCAGTTTAATCATATATTTTTACGCATTTAAAAATAAATTGTAACGTCTTTACATAATATGCCCTTTGGTATTTTGGATAATATAAAGTCAAACGTTGCCTAAAAATATATTTTTAGTTACGCCTGTGTCCATATCAAAATCCCAGAATGATTTACCGACAGCGCTTGAAAAACTGATGTGTATTATAATGAAATTATACACTCAGGTTTCTTTTCAATTTACTCTTTCGACTCGCAGCGAGACCCGACATTTTCGCACACTTAACTACCTCATTTCTTTTATCAGTGCCATTTGTGGGGGGCATTATATACATATTGAAATAAAAATTGATGTAGACGTTAATCGTTTTAAAACCACCGTTAAAAATCAACAATTCATTAAACTACATAGAACCTACACAAGTAATTTGTAAATACAAACTGTTTTAGAGCTTTAATTATTTTTTTGTTCTAGGTGCGTTTTTCAAAACGTTAAGCAAATTTTATGTATCGAATTAACAAGCTAATCTGTCAGAATCAATTAAATGAATGTCTTGACATTTATTAACATGTACCTACTCAAACTTAAATATATAAGTTTGATTCATACGCATTATTTCAGAAATAATTGTGAAATAAAGTAATACATTATTTTATGGTACTAAGGTATTAAAATTAATAATTGAATTTATGTGAATTAAATTAATATTAACCAGCCCTAACCTCGGAAATTGAGGAGTACATTTTGACACTTTTTTAGTGGGAACTATTTAAGCATTGACTACACAGTAAAAGCAGAGTAGATTTGAAAAAGTGTTCGCAATTGTTTAAAACTGTTCCCTTGACTTTTGTCAAACGTGATTAATATATTAGGTATTTATGTGATAATCATAATCGCGTATACTTATTTCGAAAGGGCATTCTATTAGCCTTAATTAGCACTTTACCTGAGAGTGAGTCGTGGTAACATTTGCATTCGATGGTGCACCATTGTGGCTGGTATACCAATAGAGTAAATTTTTCTCAATTTTTTTATGTCAAACCCTTTGTAAATTTACGTTACCAGTTGTAAAATCGAAAAAGTTTGGTCCTAACGGACATTTTTGAGCTCTATTACACAAACATTTTCGATTTGAAATTGTGCGCCATTACGGAGTTATTCAACTTTTTCTAAAATACATAATTTCTGATTGATTCCAACGTCTTGCTTCTGTACAGATCCAAGAATTTTCATTTTACGAAATTTTACATACGACAAACGACTTTCCAAAAAAGCACTTTTCTTAAAAAACCCAATTTTCTCTGACTTTTTCTAAATGTACCTTCCGAGGTACTTTCGTTGGCTAGTCAACAGGCATCTTTCGCTCTCGTATTTCGATTACTTTCACAGTTTTTATAAATGTTAGTATCTCCACTTCCGGTTGGTCAACAATTTTCCATCTACAGAATTTTTTGTGAGCATCTTTTATTGCTGTGAATTCGATAAATATTCGACACTGAATTCGGATACTTTTTGAGACTAGATAGACCGACATACAGAATTTTCTACATACGATTAGAAATCAATGTATCCAAATATCATTAGAACAGATTACCTATGGACATACCATGTTAAAAGAAGTTTGAACTAACATTTTTTCATTTTGTATTTCCATTCGATATTTTATTTTTGTGTTCACATTTTTCATTAAATAAACATAGATGCGTGCACAGTAGTTTATTTATAATTGATAATAAATTTTCACCAATATTTTTGAAACTGATTAAGTCGCAGGTTTTATTTATTAAATTATCTTTTTTATTTCCATATCTAAAGATTACGCTGTTTCAAATATACTTAAGATTAATATTGGTCTATACAATTTGTTTACTTCTCATTGCATCTAAGGATATGAATATTATTATAAGTCACTTAGGCATAAATAACTCTTGATAAATTAATAATGCTACTGTTTTCAGCTGTGGCTTTGTCTTAATCCAATAATATATTGTGCTAACGTCTATAAAATTTTCTAAACTACATGATTTGATTATGATTTATGAATAGTTTATTTTATATAAAACTTGTAACATGTACATGTTTTTTTGTTGATAAAAGCGATATTTAAATAAATATTTCTAATTCGATTTAAATAAAGTTATCTTATTTTTGTTTAAATCATGATCATTTCTAATCCACTAGCAACTGCTGCTTTTGGGAAGGGATTTATAGTGTAATTCTCCACATTAAACTGTAGCTCTTCATTTCTCTTTACCTGAAACAAAATCCTAGGATTTTCCGGAACTCCGGTGACTTGAGAGGCGGTTAAGAAAACATTTTTAAATTTTCAGTGTATAGTTTAAATGCTTTAAATAGGCATCATTTTAATTTATATTTAGTGACGAATAGTAAAGTGTATTCGTAGATAATGGCTATCTGCTTGCTATGAGCACTGGCCAATACGTTTTTTTTTTTGTAAAACTTGCCGGTCAAAATTATATTTTTTAGTAGGTATTTATTACGTTCAGGGTTTGTAATGATAGCCAAGAATTGAATTTTTGTTTAATTTCACATTTACCTGTGTACAGGGTAATTTCTGTAACGAAATATCGAAAATATAAAAAAAAAACAATTGAAAGTCAAATAAAAGGGAGAAATAAGCAAATGTTTTTTTAAATAGAAAGGAATGCCCTGTATATTTTTACAATTTTGAAAAAAGACTTATCTTTCCAAAAATACCTATAATATAACATATATTTACTTTCATATTTAGTAAAATGAGTAAAATACTGATAAGAATTGAAATAATTTAACGCCGAGTTGGCTTAGAAAGTTTTTTGAATTGGCACTTAAATAGTTTGTTGTAACTCTACATTGATTAAAGTTAAAAATGCCTTACTCGGCAGAAGAAAAAACAGACTTAACATGTTATTTAATAAGTGATTAACGAATAAGTTTAGGGCATAGGTATGATAATTAGACATTTTTGACTTGAAATTGCTTTGGCAACGTACCTTCAAGCTATGGCCGTCATGTTATGGGACACCCTGTATAAATGATATACTATTTGTGTCGAAAATAGTACTTAGAGGACATTTTGAACAATTCCTTTAAATATAAATGTTATTCGTTTGTTATGATATTTGACGTTACTTGCTTGATTTAATGTTATTTCCGAGGTTAGTTCCTTTAATAATTTTAAATAAAATTTAATTTATTCTTATAAATTAATTCAATTATTATCAGTTTTTACTAAATATGAAGGTAAATATATATGTTATATTTTTGGAAAGATAATTTAAATCTTCTTTCAAAATTATCAAAAAAAATACACGGCATCCCATTTAAAAAACATTGCTTTGTTTTTTGTTGTTTTATATGACTTTCAATTGTTTTTTTGTTGAAAGTTTTGAAATCCTTTAAAAAAAATGCTATAAGTTACGTTAAATATTTTTCGAGATATTTTGGCAATTTTCTTATTTCTATTTAAATTACCCTGTACATCAAAATCAATTAATCAATTCGAAAACCACCTGAATTTTTTCACTTTCTCTTTCTGTATGTCTGCGGTTAGAGTTAAACCAATGATTGAAATGCATTTTGAAATGTACAGGGTGATTTTCAGATCTTTATATTTTGCCAAAGACTTTTAACGATTTCTCATTACTTTCATAATACTTTGGGCTAATACAGGGAGACGTTTTCGCCATTTTCAGTCTATCACCGACTCTAACACTTTATGGATATACATGGCGATTCTTAGACCCCTTACATTTTACCAAAAGTGTAACAATTTCAGTTTCAGTTCTTTAAAAATAGTTGAAATTTTTTTACAACCACTGTAGATTAACATGTCACTTCAATGGAATTAAAGGCTTAGGCTTTTACTTAACAAAGCAAAATGATATTAAGTAAAGGATTCAAGTTTTGTTTCGTTTCATTACTTTGTACATCAGAATGACAGTAAAGTAAGTATTTTGCCAACCTTCGCGCATGGAAAGTTGTCAAATTTTTGGCAAAATGTAAGGCGTCGTCTGAAATTCGCCCTGTATACAAAGTCCGCTTTAATCCCTTATCACTGTACATACAAATTACAGCGAGAAATAGTGACCAACATTTCAGAGCCTTGAATTTTGCATGGCAGTTTAATCTAAATTGCTTTATTAGTTGACTTCAAGAAACAGAGGATATTTAACACCTTGTACTTCGTTGCATGCTTAGAATAAGCCGCCTGCGTCTCGTACAATTAAAAATAAATATTATAATTCGTAAGCAAACATATTTTTAGAAAGTAGAAATTATGAAGTGTTACTATCAACTTTGTCCCGTATGAACGCTTTTTACGTATTCCAAATAAGACCACTTAGGTATATAAAACTGTTATTTTATTATCTTCTTTTTCTTTAAAGGGCACCTTTACGTGCTTATCAAATTAGGAGTTAATTAAAATTTTTGTATTGTGTTACAACAGACACAACTGATTATTTTGGTATTCCGTACATCACTAAATGTCCGTGACAGCGTATATTTAAAACCATTTAGTTTGGTGCCTGATAAACGGGTAAATTATAGTGCGAGGTAAGCAAAAGGTATTTTCTGTCAATTGCTGTTCATTTTAGTGAATTTTTCTAATTGCATTCTAATTAGTTCTCCCATATAATCACGTGCGGTATAATTAAATATAATTAAGCGTGGTTGGGCTGATATATTACTTTGACGTTCTAATTTCTTTTCCCCAAAATTTATTTGTTACGCTCTTTTACTATTTGTAACCATATTTCACATCGTTTCAGGATGTTTTATTGCAGCACGTAAGCTAATTTAAGATTTTCAACAATTGTGATTTTTCCATTTTCCTCTAGTTGGTTGCTAAAAATAGGAAATTTTACAATACAATATTATTTCCGAGATTATTTCTATATGTCAGTCTGTTAATCTACATTATTTTTCTTTTTTCTTAGGTAATAACAAAATAGTTTGAACTAGTCCTTTATAATTTTACAACAGTTTTAAAATACCGCCAAATTTTGAGCTTTTTCTTGCTTAAAAATATATTCCGAGATATATTCAGTTGCGCTAGCACTATTTATTATGGAAATTTGTATTAATTTTCATTGTTTTCTTTTCGACCATGTAACATAGCCTACTTAATATCAAAGCTCTGTTAAAAATATTCTATTGCCAAAGGTTTAAGCTTTCAATACATTAAAATGTGGTTTCGGAAGGAGGGGTTTTAAAAATGATGTAACGTTTCAAATGTTGAGTATTTTGTTTTAATTAAGTTCATAAAATGACTCGCTCAAATAAAACAAAATTTTGTTACCGCTTTAAAAAAAAAATTGACAAATGATAGTCGATTAAGTGCGACTAGTTTAAAAACTGACAATTACGACAATTAAGTACCTACTTACTAAATTATTATTTTAAGATTTCTATCGTCATTTCAGATTAAACTGTGACACCTAGGAAGAAAAACTGTGCGTTTTGAAAAATGTGTACTATCTTTCAACAAATACTTAAACTGCGTTTAATCGTTAATATTTACCCGGCATCATCGCTAAATCGAGATAATACCTTTTCAAAATACTCTTTTATTGCACAATATTTTTTATATCTGTATGATCTTTCTTTATATGTAATAGTTACTATGTAAACTATTATAAAAGTAGTATTGTTTAAACTGGCAAAATTAAATCAATTTTATATCTCATTTATTGCATTACCGTAGATTCAAAAACTGTGTTACTATTACTATATTTATGGGTTTACTTTCTTTTACATGTTTTATAATGCTGTAGATAAATTAAACCAACAAATTTGTAGTCAAGTGAATAAATTGACTTTTAATGCTTCATGGCGAGAGATCATAGCATTAACAAAAAGTTTATGAATTGATCAGTCACTGGAGCAAATCCTATACTGGAAATTTGGTTTTATGATTTCTCTTAAATTTTAGTTATTCTGGCACGCTATTTAAATAATTTCGTAACTCCTACAATGTTCCGTTAGGTTAGACACATAAAACCTTATATCCTTAAATAATTCTGCTCGTTTATGAAGTTCCGAGTAAACTTCTTAGGACATTGATCATTAAGTCTGTGACGACAGTCAGTTATTTAATATGTAGTGATTTTCTTAACAAATGGTTGTTAATTATTGCTTGGGATATATCAGGTGAAGACGTGGAGGACATTCTATAAACACATTTCTAACATTATTTCGATCATCTTCAGTCAAATTTGCATAATTACATCGAAATCGAATTGTTTCACTTATTTTGTAGCTTTAAATTAATTATTTCCGACATTTTCAACAATTTTTCAACGGAATGATGAGGAAGTTAACTCCTACAATATGACGAGCTGTCTACATTTCAGTATTTTAATGACATAATTAAATCTAATTACGTGTATTCTCTGATGTGCAACTAGAGGAGTTGCTAATTTTATAGGTCGGTTCATAAAATTGCACAAGAATTTGTACCTAATTATAATTATTTTAGAATTTAGTTTTCGTGTTGACAAATCTTACATAACGCACCAACTACCCCAAAAAATGAACCACGGACAGGTTTCAGGATTATTGTTCCTTATCAGCATTTCGCAGCATAAGAAATATAATTTAGATCAACAGCAAATATAGCAGGAAACTACACAGTATAAAGTACTGAAATGGCACCTTTATGTCCAGTAACAGTCAAAACGGAAGGTGCCATTTGAGCACTCTTTCGTCTACATATTTGCTGTTGGTCCAAATATATAAATTGTTTCTTGTATTTCTATTGTATTAACGTGCAGTTTTTTACTCTCCTTTGTTTATCGACTGGGTTGGAAACGGGTAGTAGTTCTTGTACTGGCTATTTGGAAGGATATGCAGGACTGTTTCTCCAGACCTTCCTTATAGAAGCTGCGCTGACGAGGAACAATAATTTTGAAACACGTAGCTGGTCATTGTTTTTTGTTAACTTCGTAATCACTCTTTTATACAATGTTACCTAGTTCGTTGATAATTTTTGATGATTTTTTTTTGCAGACATGGTAGTAAATAACATTGTAATTAAGCCAAAATTTTGTTGGAGGAAGCAACAAATGACAATTGACTAAAAATGCCCCGGGGCGTTTTTACTAATTTACAGACATACTGTCTCAGTAACTAAGATTATGCCAAAATACAAATGCAACAGGGAAATGGCCTAAAACAATGCGGCGTTCTGTATTTCTTGGACTTTAGACAAGTATGAGACTAATAATAGGGTTTTGGTATTTCTTTTTTTTTTATTTATAATATGGTACATTTTTAACTTGCTTGTGTGTTGTAACAACAGGCAAACGCGTAATATGCATTACTTAGATGAAATATATAAACAGGTTAATATTAAATTAAATAAAAATATTTAACCATAAACTACATAGTTGGAGTACCTAGAGTTTGGACTACACTTTCCAAATATTTTTTTAAATTCTACATCTATAGTACTGTAGTATTTGTAAAATTATTAACTGGTAATTATTTATATTCGTAGACAACAGAAATATTATCAGAGATATCTGGGGAGATATCATTTTGGAATGTTTTTACTCGCTAATTATAATTAATTTTTTGTGTGAGACAATTTATTATTAACAACAAAGTGATTTATGCTTCGAAACGTTCGAGACTAACAAATATATACATGGAATCTGATATGACTAAGATATTAGCAACAAAAAATGGGCAGTTTAAAAGATAACTTTGGTTTAGGAATTTTGAGATGCTTCCTAACTGTCTTGCATATTATCACTGCCAATCTGTCAGGAGTCATTTGGAAAATTTTCTAGTTTAGCGACTAGCAGTTTGCAGTCTATTAGACGAGAGCCGAATATGAAAGTGAGGAAAGTAAGAGGAATAAATTATAAAACAAGATAATTTGAAGATTTGGCTCGTACGATGTGGATAAAATAGAGGACATAACACATAATAGCGTCCGCATAGGTTATGCTTATTTTAGCACCTGAGTCTATAGCTGGGGAGCACGTTGGATGTCGGTGGCGGTGACGCGGACTGTGCAAAACTAATTCAAGCGCGGTTCTAATCGTGGGTGCCGGCGAGATGATCGCTATGTCGTGACCGTTGGCAGCTGAAGAGCTGGTGATTAAGAGTGTAAAAGTGGCGTCGGCGACGTCGTGTGCCGTTTCGGGAAGTGGGGCGGTGTGTTGCAGTAGCATTTGATAAATAATCATATTGTTGGTGAAATAATGTGGTAGGTCAGTTGGTTCCGAAAAAAATAAGAAGAAGACTCACTGTAAGCACTGGTGTCGTCAGTGGTGCCATTGACAGTTCCGTCCGGAAGTATCTGTAGATGTCTATTCTTGATGAACATTTGTATCTTTCGAGCGGTACCAGTGACGTGGGACAGATTGGTGCTTCGTTCGCTGCGGGCCGCAGGGTCCTCCAGCGGGGATGCGGCAGGTTCTGGTTCAGAATCGGTTGGCTCCGGGTGCTGGGGTACTTTGGATTTGATATGAGGATCAGCGGCGGGAGCGGCGTACACGAAACCACAAATTGTAGCAGCTAGCAGTCCCAGTAACAGCGTCTTCACCATGACTGGGACATAGTGTCGCACTGTTGCTCACTGTCACTGTCTGTCACTGGGTATGCCAGGCCGGCTCCGGTGCCGGCAAGGCACAAGGAACCTTAGCACCGACACTACACACGTTCTCATCATAACTCTCTCTCAATACGTGCGTGCTACTTGTTCGACCGCCGCGAACACACTACTAAAACTCAACTGACAATGCCGTCTGTATGAGGATCCGATCCGTAACTGGCGCAATCTGACTATGCCGGCCTATGCCTTTTCTCATCTGCTGTTACTGCTGCTGAACCTCCGTCGGCGTCGGGATCGCCTTCTACGCGTCCTAATTACCACTCGGACTCAAACCGGCAGCTCTATGCTCTATGGTTCTGCTCGACGCTCGTCGTCGATGTGTTGTGTAGCTATCTATTACTTTGGACACCAGGACACCGGCACTCACGAACTAATAGCTTCCCCACCTAATTAAGATCAACGACGTCGTGATAACCATTTAAAAAACTATTCCGTATGACGTGACTTTAAACTGCTAGACCATTTCTTTTGCACAATAATTGCAATTAATGTTTCTCATAAATTCGATATTTTCGTAGAAATGAAGAATTTACAACAGAATACTCTACTGTTTTCCGGAAATCATAACTATATATGAAATTTGTTTTTTACCGAGTTCCTACTAATAAAATGAGAATCCTTATCATTTATAGTTAAATTTTGTTACGACGTACTTTCATTGATATTTGATATGTTCTTTCAAAAATTTGACCGTTGATTGAAAATGTGCGTAAAAATAACGAATGTAATTTTTATATATTTTTTATTATTTAATCTTTTGAATATTTTCTCGATATTTTGGGAAACATGATTTATTTGTTGTAATACACTAAACCATTTTTTAATATAACGATAACATAAATAAAATATGTATATCTTAATCTAACATACAGTGTGTACGTAAAGTATGGAATAAATTCGTTATTTCTGAATACGAAATTATTTTGAAAAAATCCTCGGAGGTCGATTTTTATTTTGAATTGTACATTTTCTGCTTTGATTTTTTTAGCTGTGACGTTATCATTGCCGTAGTTATGGCGTCATCTACTTTTTTTTAATGGAACACTCTGTATATTCTTTAATTTTTAGAATCTTTTTGGGAAGTTAATTTCAAAGACCTATATTACTTAGGGTCTGGAGTTCATAAGTTTGGAGCTATAGAAATTTGAAAATATTATTTTCTGAAATTAAGTTATTTTATTGTGATATTTTACAATAAATAATAACATAAACTAATCAAAAGTTCAAACTGAAAACGTTCTTGTGCCTACCTGACAGTATCCCAAACGATCAATGAAAGTCTTGCTGAACTTTATAGTTTCTTGAAAAATGTTACATTCAAATCTAATTTTGTTTTTTAATTCTTCAATATTGTCAGGTTTACATTGGTACACTACGTTTATTAGGTGGCTCCAAAGGAAAAATCTAGCTGGGTAAGATCCGATGATCTTGGTGGCCATTCAACACTACCACGTCTTCTTCGAGACCTTAAGTTAATTATTTATGTTATTATTTACTGTTAATTTGCTATTTTATTGTAAAATTATTACAATAAAAAAGATTTACTTATTAATTTTCAAAAAATAATATTTTCAAATGTCTCTGTAGCTCCAATCTAGACCCTAAATAGTATAAGCCTTTGAAATGAGCTTTCCATAGAGATTCAAAAAATAAAATAATATACAGGGTGTTCTATTTAAAAAACAGTATATGCATGACGTCATAACGAAAGCAACGATGACGTCATAGCTAACAAAAATCAAAACAGAAGATGCGAAATTCAAAATAAAAATCGACTTTATGTACTCTGTATTATACCGGGTGTAAACGAATAGTGGGCCACCCCTGTTAACTTCCTCGTTTGTAAAGATATCGGGATAAAATTTTGTATGGTGAAATTAGATAAGATTAAAAGATTTCCAACTTTTTGGGACTTATCCGCCATATTTGTCACTTCCGGTTTCACCGGAAATGGCCCCAATAGTCTCTTCTAAATGAACCACCCTGTATGTTTTTACATTTTTGAAATAATGATCACATTTTGGATACATTTATACTATTTTGAACAATTTATACAGAGTTGCACGAAAAATAATTCGAATTTGAATTGTTAATCTAGATGGCTGCGAATATGTTAAAAATTATTTTTTCAATTCAATTAAATTTTGATCAACCCTGTATATTTGTGTTAATATTTTATGATATGCAACAAGAATGAGCCAGAGGTCCATTCTGATTAACACAAATATACAGGGTTGATCAAAATTGTATTGAACTTCGATATAAATCATAAATTTCTTAAATAAAAATTGTCATTCCTGCCGGTAACGATTATACATTACGGAACTTTTGGTACCGTTTAACCTTTACTAAATAGAACTTTCTGAATATCGGAGTGGCCCATATCATGATATTTTAAAAAAGAGTTATTTTGGAAAATGTGATATTAATGAGTTTCGAGCACCCTGTATAATGCATTATTGGACATATTGACGTTTTCGTATTTTAATTACATTGGAACAAAAATAATTTTAACATATTTGCAGCCATTTAGATTGACAAGTAAAATTCAAATTATTTTTCTTGCAACCCTGTATAAATTGTTCAAAATAGTATAAATGTATCCAAAATGTGATCTTTATTTCAAAAATGTAAAAACATACAGAGTGGTCCATTTAGAAAAGACTATTGGGGTCATTTACGGTGAAACCGGAAGTGACAAATATGGCGGATAGGTCTCAAAAAGTTGGAAAACTTATCTAATTTCACCATACAAAATATTATCCCGATATCTTTAAAAACGAGGAAGTCACAGGGGTGGCCCACTATTCGTTTACACCCGGTATAACAGGTTGTCTCAGGTTCATATGAACTTGTATGTTTTAAAGCTTCGTTTTCGAAATACAGGTGTCAAAGTTAATTAAAAAAAACATATTTTTTCAAATATCTTAAAAACTACTTGACCGATTTTGATCAAACTTATTTGCACGTTTTTAGTAATAAACAAGCAGTTTAATTTGATGTATGGATTGAGTAATTCAATATATAATATATTTGACTTTTGAATTTTTTTATTTTTCCAGAGGCGGTAAACAAATTCTATTTTTTTTCCCGAAAAGTAAGCAAGATAGACAAAAGAACGCGAGAGAAAAAAATTGTATTATAAATTACTCAATCCAAATATAATATCAAACTTATAAAAAGCAGTGGCGTGCTCAAATTAAGCTCTTCATTTATTACTATGAAGTTTTATCAAAATCGGTCTAATACCTAGTTTTTAAGATATCTATTTGAAAAAAAAAATTTTTTTAATTTATTTTAAACTCTGTATCTCGAAAACGAAGCTTTAAAACATACTAATTCTTATGAACTTTACTTTTTATTTTTGCGAGATCTATCGCTTAATATTTTCCCGAGAAAAACCTGTATATTGCATATTATGCATATATTATGCATATATTAATAAGTATATTTTTTCAAAATTAATTGAAAATTTAAGTGAAAATAAATAAAGCAAACTTTATATATGTATATATTTTTTTATTATTTAATCTCTGAAATGTTTCCTCGAAATTCTGGAAAACAGTACTTGCTTGCTATGATAATACACTAAACCATTTTTAATGTAATGATATTAACGATAATATAAATAAAATATAATAATATAATAATATATACTGCATATTATGCATATATTATTACAATGCACAATCTTTTAAATATTTCGTGGAAATTTTGGAAAACAGTGATTATTTGTTGTAAGAGGCTAAACCATTTCTTAGTGGAACGATAATATAAATAAAACATAATTATATAATATTAAATAAATATATTGTTTTGTCGCTTCAAACAAAGAAACTAAATTTTAATTACGTTTGATGTTTTAAAACTTGATTAATGATTTATAAAAATATAAGTACATATCGACTTTGTTTATTTAATATCATAGAAAATTTGGTGACCCCACTTAGTAAGCAAAACTCGACTATCAAGTCCGGATATAATCCTTTAATTTACTTACTGAGTGTAGTTTATCAGTACACAAGGGTAATAAAACCGTTTACGATCTTTTTGAAATATGTACGCCTAATCGGTTGAAATTGGTACCAATATATGTACGGAACTGTTTGTTTGCGTGAACATTCAAAACCAAGACGCAAAGCCCGAAGAAAATTTCATGAACGGAATTATGTGCATATATATACGTCTAATATAAATATACAAATGTGCAGTGAGAGAAACATTTTCTAATTAATAAAAACTAGTATAAATTTTGTTTTCCAAAATAAAAACGAAATTCGAGTTTAATAGTAAACACGTCCTACAATTTTTTTGTTTAATAAATAATTTATTATACCTATCTATTATTGTTTATATTTTAAAAACCAATTCTTATATCTTCTGACATATACTAATAAAACTATTGTTCCTACGTTCAAACTATGTCTCCAAACTTTTAACTATTCAAGCTTAAGTTTTTTAAGCATACCTGTATCACAAAATTTATATGTATTTGTCCCCAGGAGTATGGGGCAAAACTTTGGGACTGTATAGTTTGGATCCAAATACCAATCAACCTAATATATTGGTTGTAATATAATTTGAACAGTACAGTAAGTATCTATGACTGAAAAATATGGCGTCTTTGGTATCTTCATAGGAAACTAGAGGTGAAATCCCCAATGCTTTTTACCCCTAAACTTTGACAAATATATATCTAGAATTTGTAGGGACATTTTTAAATTCTTTAAAGATTTTTTTTTAGAAAAGTGCGCCCTTGTTTTAAACCGATAAAAAAATTTAGTGATAAAGATTTAAACTTGAACCAATTAATCACTATTACAAATTGAACAAATTATAAATATAAATATTTTTTTAAGAAATAAGATTAGTTTATCATTTAATTTACTATTTGTCAAAATTAAAAATTAATTACTAAGTTATTTTCTCATAAATTTGATGCAGTTATATTTCGATTTTATTCATTACTTAAGATTTCTTGTCTATATTCTAGAATTTTTTTGTGTTCATTAATAGGTACAGCTCAATAATACACGAACTTAATAATATCACTACATATTCTAAAAATGCATCCATGTTAAAAATTAGGCATAAAAAGCATTATTAGGGATTTCTACCTCTGGTTGTCCAAACAAGATAACAAAAGCGTTATATTTCTTAATCCCTGATACTTACAGTGTTTGTTGTCCAAACTTTACTACAATCGATGCAGTAGTTTGGAAGTTATCAGCAAAAAACTTACTTAAAGATTTAATCAAAAAGACGAATAGGTACGAGGGGGCGTCCTAGGAAACAAATTACAAGTATTTATAGTGTTATTTCGACTAGTTTTAGCGATGAATAATTAAAATACTAAGTTCTTATTTAATTTCGACGAGAGTAAATATGAGGTAATTATAATACGCGATTTGAAAGATGAAAGATGAAAGTTGAAAACAGAAATGAAGAAATGCAAACGGAGAAAGAATTCTGAATTTCTTTGTAGAGAATGAGCCAATTGTAGCAAACTCACTTTTCAACATAAAAAAATACACAAGATTACAAGAAAACTAAAGATAGCAGGAATGAAAATCGATAATAGAAAACTAAGCAGATTATTATGAATGTAAAATAGAAGAATTGGTAAAGAAAGGAAAACAAAAGTTTTGGGCCATTTTCGGAGAAGAAATTAAAAATGCTGGCAAAGAAAACCAGGAATTATCCTTCGGAGCTGTAAGAAAACACAAGAAAAAAACAGAAGAAATTAGACATATAGAGGGGACATCGAGTGGAGTGAAACGTAAAGTACAAAATAGAAAAGAATGGGAAGAAGAATGGAAGAAAAAACGAAAGATCTCAACTTACTCAGTCGAACGCTCGCAAAAGTAAAAAAGCTTAAGTAAGTATTCATAGATATAGGAAATTGGCTATCTACCTGCCGTTAGCACTAATCATAAACGCAGCGCGTGGATCAAACATTTCTACAAGTGATTATTAATGTACTCCTGTGTCAACGCTTTTATTTCTTTTGAGCAAGTATTTAATTATCTATTAAGACAACTTGCATTATCCACAACAGTCATACTACCTGGAGGATGTTAGACCACCCGCTGAGTCTATGGTCATCAGTGATAATAGCATGCAACTAGTCACTTACTATATCTATTTAATACAGTATAAAAGTATCTGAAATATGTCACAATAATTTCACACTGATATCGTATATTAGAAATATCGGCATTATTTCACATATGGAGACGTGACTTAGATCTGCTAGGCCAAGAGCATATTCGGAATATTGCAAATATTATTCATGAGGTCTACAAGGTTTCATAGAAATTTCTCATCTGGAAATTTTCTACCACCTATGTACAAGCTTCGCTTATTAATTAACTAAACAGCACATAGGCCTGCGGTTTTCGAATGTTTTATTCTAATACCTTTTCCCCATTTGGTTATCTTATAAATCTATGTACACATGATGACTGATTACATTAGTACAAACGAAACCAAATTACCATGACGTAAATTTAATTGCTGAAAACACGTTGTTCCATCGTATTTGACAAATGTAAATAATTTTCTGTTGAATAAATCAGATACAACCGGGGACATATCTTAATTACTCAACGTAAAACCACCTCACCGACTCGGGAGATAATCTCATTATCTTGCGTAAATACTGGCACCCTATTGTGTAAATTTTGCAGAATTCTAATTTGGTTGTGAGGTCTTTAACGCGCTAGACTATGCTTGGACAGATTTGAACACATGCTACTTGAAGGATGCGATATGCGCAGCAATTTCCTTTTTTAAATCCCCAAACGTGCAAGCTTATAAAAATTTATTGTGAACTTAATCTCGAAAATGCTTCCTGATCCAAGATACGTAGTTAAATATTGAAGGTTTATCCAAGTTGGTTTAATATCTAATTACTAATGAGCGACGTGAGCGAGGTATTGTTTACTTTCTGCATTTTCTGCATTTTTTAACAACTAGTGTTTAAAAAGTAAAAGTTTTTTTCACAAGAACATTAAAATTATTTCTTATACCGGGTGTAAACGAATAGTGGTCCACCCCTGTAACTTCCTCGTTTTTAAAGATATTAGGATAAAATTTTGTATGGTGAAATTAGGTAAGATTTACAACTTTTTGAGACGTATCCGCCATATTTGTCACTTCCGGTTTCACCGGAAATGGCCCCAATAGTCTTTTCTAAACGGACCACCCTGTATGTATTTACATTTTTTAAATAAAGATGACATTTTGGATACATTTATACTATTTTGAACAATTTATACTTACAGGGTTGCACGAAAAATAATTCGAATTTTAGTTGTCAATCTAGATGGCTGCGAATATGTTAAAATTATTTTTGTTCCAATGTAATTCATATAAAAAATACGAAAACGTAAATGTCCAATAATACATTATACAGGGTGCTCTAAACTCATTAATATCACATTTTTCAAAATAACTCTTTTTTTAAAATATTATGATATGGGCCACCCGGATATTCAGAAAGCTCTATTTAGTAGGGGTTAAACGGTACCAAAAGTTTCGTAATGTGTAATCGTTACCGGCAGGAATGACAATTTTTCTTAAGAAATTTATGATTTATATCGAAGTTCAATTAAATTTGGATCAACCCTGTATATTAGTGTTAATCAGAATGGGCCCTGACTCATTCTTGTTGCATATCATAAAATATTAACCCATATATACAGGGTTGATCAAAATTTTATTGAAGTTAGATATAAATCATAAATTTCTTAAGAATAATTATCATTCCTGCCGGTAACGATTACACATTACGGAGCTTTTGATACCGTTTAACCCCTAAATACAGCTTTCTGAATATCCGGGTGGCCCATATATAATATTTAAAAGAAAAGAGTTATTTTGCAAAATGTGATAATAATGAGTTTAGAGCACCCTGTATAATGTATTATTGGACATATTGACGTTCTCGTATTTTTTATATGAATTACATTGAAACAAAAATAATTTTAACATATTCGCAGCCATTTAGATTGACAACTAAAATTCGATTTATTTTTCGTGCAACCCTGTATAAATTGTTCAAAATAGTATAAATGTATCCAAAATGTGATCTTTATTTAAAGAATGTAAAAACATACAGGGTGGTCCATTTAGAAAAGACTATTGGGGCCATTTCCGGTGAAACCGGAAGTGACAAATATGGCGGATAGGTCAAAAAGTTGAAAATCTGACCTAATTTCACCACACACAATTTTATCCCGATATCTTTAAAAACGAGGAAGTTACAAGGGTGGCCCACTATTCGTTTACACCCGGTATATTTTGGCCATAAATTGCAAGAAATGCTATCTTTCAGCCTTTTTTCAAACCGGCACGGTATGGATTACCCTTACTGACTACTGTAAAGAACAAGTTTGATGCGAATCATGCGTAGGTACTATACTGGGTGGTCACAAAAATATTGCCGGAGGAATAACTCTGTTATTATAAAAGACAGACTTCTGAAATTTGGAACGTGGATAATAAATAGGTCACTAAAGCCATATCTGACAAAATTTCGCACAAAGTGCTACTTCCGGTCTAACGGGAGGTGACACCAACTTTCTAATTTAAATGGATCACTATATGTTTTTGAATTTTCCTATTCGCCATGCAATTCTAATTTCAGCGATATATCACAAGGTGGCATTTGTTTAAAAATGGCGCCAAAAATCTGAAAAAACTGAAACATTCAAGTATGTGGAATTTTATTCTTGTATCATATAGAAAGTAGGCGTTGGATTTCACACGGAGTGTTTGTTGTTTCTTCATGTACGTAAAGTTCCTCTTAATTAAAGGAGTGTGTCTTCTCTGCAAATTTTGCATTTTTTAAAACTCATGGAGAACAATAAAATGTCGAATTTCAAATGGGGACATGTTTAGATTTGTTAAACCTGAGTGTTTGTTAAATCTAATTCTTCTGATAGATAACACAAAATGGCGATTATTTTCAGTAGATTTTTATTTAAAATTCGTTCACAAAATTTAATTGTTTTCCATGAATTTTAAAATATGCAAACTCTGCGAAGAAAATACGTGTCTTTAGTTGAAGTGACAAAAAACACGACCAAGCGCTAAATCCAATGCCTACTTTCTGTGAGATTAAAAAATAAACTCCCACAGGTGTCTATTTGTGTTTTTCAGTTTTTTCACACTTTCGACACCATTTTTAAACAAATGCCAACTTGTGACGTAACGCTGAAATCAGAATTTCATGACGAATAAGAAAATGTAAAAATATACAGGGTGATTAGTTTATAATAAGAAAGTTGGTGTCACTTTCAGTTATTTCAGTTATTCTGTAGGCAATACTTTCGTGGCCACCCGGTATATTACATGAATTAAGCCGCTATTTGTCTCGGGATTCAATGTTGCAGAAGTTACGAAAAAGAACTATTGAGGTTTTTTTTATATAGGTACTGTGGTTTCAATATGAATGACCGTTGTTCTCTAAGTGTATATCCTCGTGTATATCCCTTTGTACCATGTCTCTTCAGGGGTAATGACGCCACATTACCTGTTGCGTCATATTGTGGATGCTCAAGAGTGTTTGCAATGAAAGATGCCGATGAAACAGAACATGGTTTATCCCAGGTCAGAATCTGAGAATCCACGGCAATACCACAAATACCATGGGTTGTCTTAAGAAATGTTAAACGATACTGTAAAATTACTTTTACGTATGCAAACAGCGCAGCGGTTTTGCTAAAGGTGTAAAGCACAAGTGAAACCTTTAGAATGATGTCGCTGTAAAATGGTAATATTGGAAACCACCAAGAGCACTTATGACGGGTATAGTGTTGTGAGCTACGGTAAATAATATTGACTACCTAGATGTTATAACATTTTTTAAATAGTTGGCTTCCCTAATCCAAGATTTGTTACAAATATGGTCAGCTTAGTATAATTGAAGAATAAATTGCTGCAGACTTGCCTGGACTTACATTAAAGAAATAATCATAATCATATTAACATCTTATTACTCAAAAGCTGTCAAAATCGCATTAAAGTATCATTGAATCTAGTTTAAAATTGTTAGTGTTAAATTTCACGTTACCCCTTCAATTGTTGAGCAGTATCTGATGCAGTAGAAAATAACCAACATCTCAAAATAATTTATTTTAGAAATTCAGAGCGATTTGTTCTTGTCAATAAAGTAAAAATAGATAAGAACGTTAAACTGAAAAAATATTCACGAAACATACATAGAATTATTGAATCAGATACGAATTCTTCGATCTATGAAAATACCTACTTTAAAATGGCTCTACAGTCAAAAGATACCAAGTTTGATAATGCCGATTACAGAAAACTAATTCACGTGCTATTTTATGTGCCAATTTTTGTACTAAATATATCGATAACAATTTTCAAATTTTCTATTTTCACTCTTATTAATAGACTGCTAGTCTACTGGTTTTTGTATGACATCCAAAATACATGTTATGTTTTGTATAAATTGGCACAATAAACACCTACTACTACACCATTGTACTATCCAATAATTATTATAATTTTAAATTTCATCCCATACTTTTAGAGAACGTAAAATTAAAGTTTCATGAAAAAGGTGCACAGCTTGTTATTTTCCACTCAGATTAGAGTTGGAGTGCCACAAAGTCTAGTGTCACTCGACGTGCACTACTTTCTCAGCGTTACATTAACCAGATCATGAATCCTATAACCTCTTCTCACCTTGTGTCTATGTAGATGAATCCAAATTTATTAGTAATAAAGTAGTAGAAAATATAAAAATATACAGGGTGTTCCATTAAAAAATTCAAAATTATCGTCATTTCCGGTGAAACCGGAAGTGGCAGAAAATTTTAAATCTGTCGAATTAATGAATATTTGGCCGTTATTTTGAGTTTTTAAATAGAACACCCTGTATAGATATCCACTGTTGAATATTATGAGTTTTTTTTCACTTATATTTTGTTGAATGTTATTCTTAAGTATTTTTTTTTTTTAACAAAAGTAGTTATTCTGAAAAAAACATAGTTATTGTCATTTCCGGTGAAACCGGAAGCAACAGAAAATGATAAATTAACCGAAATAATCCATATTTAATCGTTATTTGACGTGCCCAAATTTGTAGAGTTCATTGTAAAACCAATAGGATACAGGGGCGAGCGTCATTTCGTGGTCACCCGGTATACCTCTTATACATTTGATTTTTTTTGCCCCCTGTATATGTTATTGCGATATATCAAGGATATGGTAAGGAAAACTATGCAGTTAAACTGCGTGAGATGTGATTAGTAATCTGGGGTCCTACAGGTGGTGAATAATCTCCTTATGATGATTTCCTAAACTTGTACGTCAATTGTCTACGTGCCGTTGGTCAACTATTGACTTGGCAATAATAATTTGCACGTAACTATTAAGTAGTAATAAATTTCAGAAATAATATTGACGCAATCATTACGCAGAGAGGAGATATGCCAGTGTTTACAGGAAAAATTCGTGGCGCCTTCACCATTATTTACGAAATTCAAAGTCAATAAATAATAATGATTCATCCTCATGCGTGTACTTTTAAACTATTTACGTTAGATGGCTGATATAATAATATAACAAATTATACAGGTACTGCCTAGTTTTGATTTAATAATAATAATAATAATAAGTGATAATAGTTCTATATTTATTTTTTCGTGTTGGAGAGATTATGCTAAATTTAAGGAATATAACATGTCCCTTAATTGTAAACAGCACATACACAGTGTGGTTCTTAAATAAGTTAACTAAGCACAGGGGATGATTTCTCGGAGTACTTATTTTAAGACAAAAATTTCATATGAATAAATGACATGAAAATCCTGATAAGATCCGTAATAATCTATGCAATGGAAGCAATAACAATAAATAAAAAGGAAAACCTAAAAATTATGGAGAGAAAATAATGGGAACAATACTAGGAGCTGGAGATAATACATAGGTATAATAAGAGAGGAAGACTGAGGAAAAACGGAGAAATGGAAAAGGAACTTGGAGGAGAAAAAATAAATATAAATAAATAACACCACATGTAATTACGACCCCCTTTATCCCAGAAGGCTCTAGAAGGTATTAGATATTAAAGCACAACGACTACAATGCGCAGGACACATCATGAGAAGGAACAGAAATGAAATGAAAGGAATAACGCAGTGAATCCCTATTTGGGCTAGAAATAGTGGAAGACCAATAAAAAGATGGAAAGATGCCCTTGAGGAAGATACCAAGACATTGGGAATAAAAGACTGGAAATTAAAAGACCTAAGAGAATAGAAGGAAATAACGGAGACGGTCAGGACTAACACCAAACTCTAAAAACTAAGGAACAAGAGATCTGATCCACCCCAAAAAAATGGATTAGCCATACTCCCGAGGATTGAACAGCTCAATGAATGAATAAATGATCTCTTGGTAGTAATAACAGGCGGAAGCGCCATTTCCTCACTCTTCAAAGAGCCCAGCTCTCTCAAGGAGCATTTACGGATCCATCCTCCCCTTCCCCTTCTTACTTTTGAACTAACTGATATCATGAAGTCTGATGAAAAATTGAGTCAAGCAGTAACATTGAATGAACTATTTTCTGATGAAAATATGGTTCCTGAAAATTCAAAGGTGATGCCAGACCCACAATCATCTCAACAAATTTAAGTGATGGGGATCTTGTTACACCTCAGTTAATGTAACTCGTTTTTGAAAAATAAGGATTCAATCATTCGTTCTTTAGTTATAAGCATTAATAGGAATAAATACTTCAATATCAGTTCCACTAACAACAAACTCTAAAAACTAAGGAACAAGAGATCTGATCCACCCCAAAAAACGGATTGAAAAACTTCTCGACGTTAGCCATACTCCCGAGGATTGAACAGCTCAATGAATGAATAAATGATCTCTTGGTAGTAATAACAGGCGGAAGCGCCATCTCCTCACTCTTCAAAGAGCCCAGCTCTCTCAAGGAGCATTTACGGATCCATCCTCTCCCCTTCCCTTTCTTACTTTTGAACTAACTGAGATCATGAAGTCTGATGAAACATTGAGTCAAGCACTACCTTGAATGAACTATTTTCTGATGATGGTTCCTGAACATTCAAATGTGATGCCAGATCCACAATCATCTCAACAAATTTAAATGATGGGGATCTTGTTATACCTCAGTTACTGTAATATAACTCGTTTTTGAAAAATAAGAATTCAATCCATTCGTTCCTTAGTTATAAGCATTAATAGGAATACATACCTCAATATCAGTTCCATTTAGTTTCAAATAGTTCATAGTCCTAATGATAACACTGATCCAGTTGCTATCTTCTTTGAATGTAATAGGTAGTATTTTTAATATGAAACATTTTGATCATCTTAGAAAATATTTCAGAAAGCTCATTTCGAAATTCGTATATTTCGGGAATATTGTGCCTGTAATCATAGTAAATCCTTCGCAATCCACATCTCAGATTAGCCTATTACATGATGTATGCTCGCGGTCTGTACGAACAGTCTCTAGAAAATCAAATTTCATTCATATAGAAGATAAAAATAGTGGAGGAGTTGACGGAAGGTGAACCAAACAAACTTCTGTGAGATCACTACTGGTAGAATTCCCCCACATTCTAATTACTTGACAAGCATTTGCTTCAATGATGAATGCTCTGCTCATGTAAGCTCACTGCAAATGAAGGCGAACAGAATGTGAGTTACTGAAGGGATGGAAATCTACACTAATACAGAGAAAGTCACATGGTTTCCTTATGGATATTTCATGCAATCACAACGGCGACCATATTCCATTAAGGAAAGTTAACTACCCCTCCCACTTTATATTAGCCATGCCATTAATCACCTGGATTATACTCTAATATGTGTGACAATCATTTGGTCTTCTTTATGTCTTTATGTGGAGTTACGTTGAATCTAAAATGTTCCACAATATACACCAGGAAAATTTCAATAAATATTGCTAGAATCCAAGGAGATCATTAACTAACTAGAACTAGATAATAGGACTTCATTTTTCAAAAACTAAAGAAGTGTAGATAATTGAAATACCTTCCAAATGAGGTGATGTTGAAAACATTTTCATTGATGTCTTCTTATCTCTGGCATCATCTTTGAATTTTCAAAAAGGAGAGACTTTGTATCGCAAATGGGTTTCCTCGAAACATCCATCCTTCGACATCTACACATACCTGGGTGAGCCCAACACCTCATCCAGGAATGAAACAAATGACTTTCCTCAGTAAACACACACCTTCTCCAAAAATTTCTGTTGCTCATTTAGAAAAATGAAATGGAGTTGGTTGGTTGATTAAATTAGGTTGAATGTGTTTGATGGGAACTAAAGAGCTGATAAGCTGTGTTAGTAAATGATCATACCCTCATGTAACCAGACCTGGTCACAAAGACAATATCTTTGTGATTCAAATACTTCGAGCGGTACTCTCATGTAATACTAATAAGATTTATACACAGATAAACATATTTGTAATTTAGTTTTTGATGAAATCTAAAGATGTCAGTAAACTCTAAAGTATGCGAACAGGAGACGTAGATGTATTATATTATATGATTATCTGAATATAGACTTTTTTAATCTGGATATATGGTGTTTGGAGCAAATTAAAATTCATTTTCATAAAGTTGAAGTGTGGAAGATATGTTAATGTTTAATAAATACCATATTTTGTGTGTTTAAGACTTCTGTTTAAATAAACTGCCAATAAATAATTTATAGTTTCAAATAAAGCAAGCGAATTTATGATGTTTTAAAGTGTTTAGTCTATAATTACTATGGTCCAGTTTATTGTTTGGTATGTAGAGATGGCTGTAAAAAATATATTATCAATAGATAAATGATATAGCGCGGCGCCATTTTTGTATAAACAAATTAACTACTTTACAAAAATTTGTAAATGATTTCAGTTTATATACGAGGGGTGCTAGTGTTGGTACAATATTAGTTTGCCTAATTTTTATTTTAACATAAATATCGATTGCTGAAATTACATCTGAAATATATTTACATTTTTTCAAGAAACATTAGTATTGTGATAGTTGAAACAAAACTAAATACATTGGAGTCTTCGCGTAATTTTGGAATTGCAAATGATTTTAGATGATTTTTAGACGATTAATATTTACGATATTTTATACAGGGGGAATTAATGTAAGAAAATCAAACTTCGCCATCATAAAATAAATAAGCGTGTTCATATTAGGTAAACTTTATTTCACTAAATAATCCTGAACATTAAAAAAGCTGTTTTATTGATATTGATAACCCATGTTGATGAAAGATACAATGTTACAAAATAGAATAAAATTTTACTGATAATACGTGTGAGAACATTATCAACAAGTCTTTCATAATTATATACAGTGTGTGCGTAAAGTATGGGATGAATTCATTATGTTTGAATACGAAAATATTTTGTAAAAATCCTCGGATAGGTTGGTTTTTATTCTGAATTGCATCTTTTGTTTTGATTTTTTTTAGCTATGGCATCGCTGCTTCGGTTATGACGTCATCTACTTTCTCTAATTGGGACACCCTGTATATTTTTTTATTTTTAGAATCTCTATGGAAAGCTGTTTTCAAAGACTACCACTTAAGGTCTAGAGTTCATAAGTTTGGAACTACAAACATTTAAAAATATTATTTAAGTATTATTAATTATTAATTCTTGTTTTATTGTATTATTATTATTATTATTGTCATATTTTGCAATAAAATAGCAAATGACCAGTAAAGAATGACTTAAAGAATTAACTAGTCAAAATGTTCAAATTGTGTTCTTATGCCTGACAGTATCCCAAACGATCAATGAGTCGCTTGGGATATATTGTTACAGTCTAATCTAATTTTGTTTTTTAATTCTTCAATACTGTCAGGTTTGCGTTACGCTACGTTTTTTATTTGACCTCCAAAGGAAAAAATTTAGCGGGGCTTAAGATCCGGTGACTTTGGTGGCCACGAAATCAGAGATTCTAAAAATGAAAAATATACAGGGTGTTCCATTTAAAAAAAGCAGATACCGTCATAACCGAAGCAACGATGACGTCATAGCTAAAACAATCAAAGCAGAAGATGCGCAATTCAATATTAAAATAGACCTATCCGAGTATTTTCCAGAGTATTTTCGTATTCAGAAATAATGAATTTATTCCATACTTTATGTACAGGGTGTCCCAAATTGCTTGATATTGGCTGGTTTTCCTATTTCCAGACCAGGTAGAGAAAAACTCACATGAGTCTAGAGCTCGATTTTTGTGAAACGCCGATTGGTGAAAATTACATTTCGATATCTCTAACCGTTTCCGAGATATCGGCAAAAATTGACATTTTACAGATACCGAAAAACTTTTTTAATGTTAAAAAATGTCATTTTTAAAGAGAAATGTGTTATATTGGCGGCAAGGATGACTAGACATACCTTGGCATATATATTTTTGGAAAGCTTATTTTTTTTCCAATTTTCTAAAGTTAAAGCCAACTATGCCATGGTTTCCACAAAGTTAGCTTTGATATCAAACAATCGAAAAGCGATATATTTTTTTTGACAAATGCATCTTATTCTACGTCAAAAAGTGCATGTAGAAAGTTTTTACCGTTTGAAAAAATATCCACAAATAAAAAAGTTGACAGTTTTTCGGAATCTGTAAAATGTCAATTTTTGCCGATATCTTGGAAACGGTTAGAGATATCGAAATGTGGTTTTCACCAATCAGCGTTTCACGAAAATCGAGCTCTAGACTCATATGTCAGTTTTTCTCTACCTGGTCTAGAAATAGAAAAACCAGCCAAAATCAAGCAATTTGGGACACCCTGTACACACTGTATACATATATCGAGTAGTCACTCGGCCATTTGTTTTCTTCGCCTTATTTTCTAGATATATGAAACATTTAAAAATTACTCTTAAATTATTTTTTCAAAGGAATGTAAATCCGAAAACCGAAAAACCAAAAAAAAAATAAATTTATAAAAGCAAGAATATCCAATTTAACGTGTTTTATTACATAATACGAGATTGTATTTAATTATGAATATTAGTACTTCGATTAAGCCGAAAATGACCTCCAAATAGATTTACCCCATATTTTGAACTGAACGACTGACGTGGTCTTGGTCTTTATAATTCGTCATAAACAGATACATAATCCACACCGGTTTAACAGGACATGAACTACCTGTACTTTAATTGCCTTTTAATAGTTTCAGGAAACTAAACGATATGGTCTTTTTACAAACTCATAAAAAATAATGAACATAAAAGGTAAATGTAATATTAATACTATTAACATAAATGTCATGGAGAAAACAGTTTTGTGTGTAGGCGTAGTTTCAAAATAAAATTGCTAAAGGTCATGATTGAATGAATAACTTTTCCAAATAACTTTACAATCTTCAATTTCAGAAAGAAGTTATTAAACATCGACAGTAATTTGAATTTCAGAAGATATGAATTTAATTTTGTATTCAGAGATAAAATTCCCTTTCATCTCCACCTCCAAATAGATTTACCCCATATTTTGAACTGAACGACTGACATGGTCTTGGTCTTTGTAATTCGTCATAAACAGATACATAATCCACACCGGTTTTACAGGACATGAACTACCTGTACTTTAATTGCCTTTTAATAGTTTCAGGAAACTAAACGATATGGTCTTTTTACAAACTCATAAAAAATAATGAACATAAAAGTTAAATGTAATGTTAATACTATTAACATAAATGTCATGGAAAAAACAGTTTTGTGCGTAGGCGTAGTTTCAAAATAAAATTGCTAAAGGTCATGATTGAATGAATAACTTTTCCAAATAACTTTACAATCTTCAATTTCAGAAAGAAGTTATTAAACATCGACAGTAATTTGAATTTCAGAAGATATGAATTTAATTTTGTATTCAGAGATAAAATTCCCTTTCATCTAAATTCTTCTGAATTTATTTCAACAATTATATCATCTAACCGCATAGCAACATGATGAACATTTGGGCATTTACCTCATCGCAATATCAGCAATGTTCTCTAAGTAACGCAATCTAAATTCCTTGAGTCAGTGTGCCTGTTTCATCTCCTGCAATGAGCATACCTAAAGGATTGTTTATAAATGACTTTATTTAGGTTTTATACAAGGATCTTGTAGCTGCTTTATAATATTAGACCTGACAGCACTCCAAATATGCTCGATGGGATTGCATTGGGCTATATGGAGCAAGACGACAAATCGAGACGCTTCCAAATTCATCTTCTAATAGGTCTTCCAAACGAGAATGGTCTGGAGCGTTGTCCATAACAATAGTTTTCAGTATTATGCCCATTATTCACGCATACTCGTGGACACCATCTTCTTTGTGCACCAAGATGTTCTAAGAGATTTTCCACATAGACAATTTGAAAATTTTCTTTCCCATCTCATAGTCTTTAATGTTACCTGGCAATATTCTGCCAGCTAATTTTGTCGATTACTTCGTTAGCAATGATTGCTTCCACAATTCTAGCATTCAAAACTCCTTTTGTTAACCAGTCATGGCTGATTCATAATTGACGCCATTAGCATCAGCAATAATCTTCCAGTTTCCCGAACCTCATCCTCTCTTAAAACAGCATTACCATCAATCCATCAATAAGATGTGGTAAATCCATTATTTATTATTTTATAAATTATTTTATGTAGGTATACATTTACGAGAGTATATTTTTTTGAAGAAAATTTAAATCTGAATGTTGTTTGAACTATCTCAGGAACCACGAGTTAAGGTTATGTTGGAGGTTTTTTGGTACACCCGTTATTGCTTAAACAAGCTTAGAATTAATCACAAAACAAAGAGTTTAAATATTTATACAGGCGTAAAGCATGGTTTCCATGTCAGCAAAATTGTATTCTAGTTCCCTCGTACTCCATCGACCCCATAATTTATAAACAATATATAAGCAGATACAGAATTCGAAATTAAAGCAAAAATCTAAGAATAGATTTGAATACAATAAGATTTGTATCTCCAGTGGTCTCGTCTGCGGTATTTTCTAACACTTCGGCGAACTTTTTGCTGGGATTAACTGTATACAAAATATTTATATGTGACCTGAAAGCAAATATTACCAAACTTTAGTTCGGATTTATTCCTACTGGAAGTGACGTGGGCCAGGCTATTCCTATACGGTGAACACATTTGAAACATTTCCTTTGTGTTAATGTTGCTCGAATGGAAACTTAAACAGAAGTGATGAAGTGATGGAAACTTAAACGTTCATTTATTTTTCTGTTATCACCATTCTAACTGGCGGAAAAAAGCTACAGATTAATTTCGAAATACTTTTTGGCCAACCAATGCCAAAGCAGTTTCTGTGGTTAAAGTATTCTGGTCCCTCAGGATATTACTGCTATGTACAACATTTTTCTGGTAGTTCTCATGTTAGTGGTTTCCTATTGCAAAAATTTGCATATTGTAAAAAAATATTATTTACTCACATGCCTTCTGCTTTATGCCATTGTCATTATTTTTAAATAAGGAAGACTTTAGCATTCTACCCTTTTCGTTTCATTATTTTTCTGTTTAATGGTCATCTTACATATTTTATTAGTGTCAAAGAAAAGCGTTTTGTGTCGCTGTATAGTTTGTTAAAATATTGAATGGGGTACCAACTACCAACAGTAAAATGTTTTAAAATTTAAGGCGACGTTTATTAGCCTAGTATGCAAATATTTACATTCATATATACACGTTTGCCGATATACCGAAGTAAAAAATGTAAAGTTCAATAGAGTTTGACATATTTATAAATACTCGGTATGTTACTTCTATTAATATGTTAACAATGATTTATGTATTTTTAAATTTTTTATTTCAAACTTCACCCAATGGTAATGGTTTAAATTCATTCAAAAGAGGTGCATTTTCAGGCCAGGTTTAGGGCATTGAAATATTAACAACAAATGTAGAAATGATGTTTTAAAATATATACAGGATGTTTTTTCCGGTTTTCAAAAATTTAAATACGTAAAATTGTTGGTCAATATAAATTAATTCTATTTTATACACTGAAAAAAAAATCAGTTGTCTCTGGAATGGCGAGCTCAGATCCTGCTTATAATATATTTACTATAAGCGCCAGGTGAGAGACTGTTTATTATCGCTGATGAAATCTAAAAAACGGGCTAATATACTGTCTCAAAAGTTAATTTGACAGGCAGAAGAATTATTACACCTTTTATTGAAAAACAAATCATTTCGTACCGCAATGACCATGTTGCTTTAAGACGAAGAGGGTGATAAAGTAGGGTGGTTTCGTGATTTATGGAAAATTCTAGTAAAAAGGCTATGTATCTTTCAAAGAGTAACTAGGAAATACACTACATCCCTCCATGCCGAAGAATCCGCATCTCACGCCAGATTTCAAAGAATTTATTTCTGGTACCTGGAATGTTATACATCATTTTGTATTTTATTTATCGTTTCACAAATAAAATGCTCCTGCTTAAAAAAATTACTTATAACTTGACGCGAAGGCAACTATAGAATTGACTAATACATAACATAAAATATTTAACGTAATTTACGCCTCATTTTCGGCACTAAAATTTGACGGAAATGACAAGTGAAAGTTCCTAATCGGCATGAACTTTTCACATCTTCGTATATATTATAGGTGGAAGATGGCCCACTACCATCGCCCGGTGAAATACCACCGCATTTTGCTATAGGCACCGTGAAATGGTTAACGCCATGTTTCAGTGTTTAGCTAATGTTTCCGGTCGTATGCATCACCTGAATCCTGTAATCTTGATTGAATTATTTTCCTATTTTTTCGCTGCTTTATTGAAAGTATAGCATAAAATCAGTTTCATGATAGCAGAAAATAATTTCTTCTTTTTCTAAAATTTTATTTGTGGCATTACTACCCAACAGAATAAGTTTCAATTACGGTTCAGGAGAAATACATTTTTGTATAAATTTAATAATTACATATACTTAGGTATTTATTTGGTGAGGAAAAAAATTTAAATGGCATTCGGTTCTTTAGCTTAACATTAATTTATTTTTAATTTTCTAAAAATATGTGTTGAAAAAAATATCACTCTTTTATACAGGGTCCTGCAACAGTACGTCGGGCTTCCATAGCTCTTATACCATACAAGTTAGGAAATTCATTCGAGTGCAGTTCTTAACTAAATGTGAAGGAGCACCGCAGGAAAATATTTTCGAACGTCCAGGGTGTTACAAAAAATTGTGACGCCTGTCAGGCAAGTTTTTTTTAAATGAAACACCCTATATATTTTACCATATTTCAGACGGCCTTAATGTTCCTCATTCACACGTAAAATATGAGAACATCCTAATGCTTCACTTGGAAATAAAAAATTAAAAATGAAATATAAAGCAATTTACATCGCTAAAGAAAAACGCTCCCCATTTTTCCGAACGGAGATTTGAAAACAAAACAAGGTTCAAAACTGTTTGAAAAAGGTCGTAGGATACCGTATCTAAAATTGTTTGTGTTGCATCATGTACAGGGCACTCGAAAAATAAATTCAAATTCCGAGTATTTTAAATTGATTTATCTCAGTTTTTTCAAATGGAACACCCTGTATATTTTTACGTAGTAATATGCAGAATTTGAATGAAAACATTTTTTGTATAGATGCTACTATTGGAATTTCTATCCGTTTTTGAGATAATTGGCAAATATTAAACATGGGCTGCTAGAACGACTTTCATTTAAAGAAAATTTTAATAAAACAACAGTACATTAAACTACATTAAATGTTTAAAGTATCTTCGGAAATGGAGAAATGGAGAAAATAGCGACAGATTTTAATGGATTTTTTGGTGCGATTTTAAATTTTTTTAAAACTGTTTTTTTTCTTATGGGATTATATGGGGCATCGAATACAACAAGCGATTATATGGGACATCGTATACAACGAGCCACCGACAACCGAGATAAATATGCGGGAGAGAATAATACATGCGTTTGAAAATATTTCAATTATCTCACAAACCGATAGAAATTCCAATAGTAACACCTATACAAAAAAATGTTTTCATTCAAATTCTGCATATTACTGCGTAAACATATACAGGGTGTTCCAGTTTGAAAAAACTGAGATAAATCAATTTAAAATTCTCGGAATTTGAATTTATTTTTCGAGTGCCCTGTACATGATGGAACACAAACAATTTTAGATACGGTATCCTACGACCTTTATCAAAAAGTTTTGAACCTTGTTTTGTTTTCAAATCTCCGTTCGGAAAAATGGAGAGCGTTTTTCGTTAGCGATGTAAATTGCTTTATATTTAATTTTTAATTTTTTACTTCCAAGTAAAGCATTAGGATGATCTCATATTTTAGGTGTGAATGAGGAACATTAAGGCCGTCTGAAATATGGTAAAATATATAGGGTGTTTCATTTAAAAACTTGCCCGACAGGCGTCACAATCTTTTGTGACACCCTGGACGTTCGAAAATATTTTCCTGCGGTGCTCCTTCACATTTAGTTAAGAACTGTACTCGAATGAGTTTCCTAACTTGTATGGTATAGGAGCTATGCAAGCCCGACGCACTGTTGCAGGACCCTGTATAATACAGTGTGTACATAAAGTATGGAATAAATTCAATATTTCTGAATACAAAAATATTTTGGAAAATCCTCGGACAGGTCGAATTTTATTTTGAATTGCGCATTTTCTGCTTTGTTCTTTTAGCTATGACGTCATCGCTGCTTCGGTTATAACGTCATCTATTTTTTTTTAATGGAACACCCTTTAAATTTTTCATTTTAGGAATCTTTATGGAAAGCTGATTTCAAATATCGAATTTTTTTGCATTCAACAATCTTGGACGTTTAGTTGTTTCTAACCTCAATTTATTTTATGTCTTTTCCAGTGGGGTTGTTGAGTTAAGTTTCAGAGCGTAGGAGTTATTTTTATTACACCAAATTAATTAGTAAAAACCATTGTATTATTTGGTATAATGTTCATAACATTGAAAGAACAATGTTAAAAGTTCAAATGTATATCGTATTACAGGGCGTGATAGGTCCTTTATGGCGGTTTATAGATGACAGGATCATGTATTATAGTACTGTGATACTCTAGCTGGGGAGATCAAAACAAAATACTTAGGCGCCTGAATGCCAACAATGGCTATAATCTGTATGTTAAATTAATACCAAATTTCGTGTTAAAATATTCACTAAAAGTTTCTACTGTAAAATGTAAAATGTAATAAATTTTGAGAATATATACAACCACATATTCACAAATCGATTAACAAACAGTCAAAAGTTAACCTTTTTGAGTCTAAGGCTTTCACGGAGCTGACATCTCCGGGTCCTCTTTCGCGTTTATTATTTTGAATGAGAGACGTTTCGACTACGCTTTTTCTGACGCCTCCAAGGTTTTCAGTGATCAAGAAAATATTTATAATTCAAACAAAAATTAGTTCCAGTAGGCAACGTCCCACTATAATATTGAGTAGTCAGAGAAATAGAAAAAAATATTACACGTGTTTATTATCAAACTACTAGCACAAGTACTATAATTAAATTGCAAGATTAATGTTAAGCGTAGATGTGCCATCCTGTATTCAAGTTTACCCATTCGACATGTTCAATGGTGTTCGTTTATTTATTATTTATCGATAAATAGTCCCCGTGCTCTGCAGGGGTGTGCTCTTGGACCACACCTTATTGTATCTTAACATTTCCAATGCTTGTCTACATTTGGCTATTAAAGACGTTAATTATTATGTATCCCTAAATTAACTTACCTTTAATGGTTTGTCAATTGCTTTACAATATCTTTCATCTGACTTTAAATTCTCGTGTTTTATCGGTATCACTAATGTATTATAAAAAAAGGTGTTATAAAAAACTACAAATGTATATGTTCCTAATGAATATATTTAAATTTTTTTTAAAATTTGCCATAAACATTTTTATTGTTTATTACTCAAATAATTCTTATGTGCAAAACATTTTTTATCGTTGATTAGTATCTATAAATGGCATTTGTTAAAAATAAAAGTGACGAAAATATTATTTGGTTTATCGGAAATTGATCGTTTCATAAAATAAATGAGTGTTGCAACACTTGTAAAAACAAAGGGAACTATAACTAATTGGTATAATTTCAGAGCTGGCATCTAAAACGAAAGATACATCCCCGTTCACATACAGATGTTTAAAGAGTCAAAAAATTGATTTGTCATTGTCTAGAAATGTCGACACTTGAAAATATTACACAAAACACACATCGGTGTCCTGACATTTAAAAAAATGCGGCACCTCTTGCACTGTTAACTGTTTACATTTAAATATTGATCGGCACAAATTTGATTAGCCACAATAAATAATCAAATCTCTCTATAATAAACATTTATTTTCAAGTATTTATAAACAAGATGAGTATCAAAAATATATAATGCTTTTATCCTACATATTTGCCGTCTATAAACTACACCACAAAAATAGGGATCTTAAATAAAAAATATTATTTTCACCAAGAATTTCGTAAATATTGAAGAGATAAGAATGACAAATAGATTTAGATTACACATGATACGTATCGAAAGCGTAAAATATAACGATCAGATCAGATCAAAAGGATACATGTACTTGCCATAGGACAGTTGTCCAAAATTATTTTAAAAATATTTAAATGATTTGGAGCTTTTCAGAATTGCTTAGACTGTTCCACTAGACAGAAAAAAATAGGAGACTTAATAATAGCTTTATGTAGGTATTAAATTCATATTGTCGATGAGCATTGTTATAATTATTTTGTGACGCTCTTTTATTGTGTACGGGAGCTGTTTGCAATTTGCTACTTATAAATAGTCCTTGCCAGCTTTCTAATACTTTCTCGGGCACCAGTTCCTTATTTTAGAATCTAAGGAACACTACTTGCTTTATCACTGGCTTCGACGTTGGCTGGGATAGCTGCAGTGACGACACGGTCTTGTTCAGGGGTCTGTTGGATGATTGTCGGTTTTCAGCGGTCTGGACAATTTACCAAACGGATCTAATTAGTTAACAACAGACTTAAGAAAACTCGACGATTTTAACACATTAAAAAACCTTTTAATGACTATTTCTATCACTTTAATGACGATTTTGGGGTACTTTAATGCCGATTTTTTTTTAAATATGTTAAAAAATGATTGAATATATTCCGGATGAATTTTAAACATGAACATTGCTCTAAAGTGCATGATTAAAACGAATTTGTTAGTTTTTGTCTCCGATAATTAATTTTATACTTGATTTGAAAATGTGCGTGATTTCACAGGGTATTTGCTGAAGTATAGCATATTTTATTAATGATCTATATTTATACAGATATTAATAACTCATCATGGAGAATAGTGCTGTATTAATCATTTTCTTAAAATTAATGATACGGGGTGATAAAACCTCAGGAAATAAAGCAATTGCTGAAAGATTAAGCACTTCGTACTGTCGAGCATCACCAAAACATCGGAAACGACAGGCAGACTAACAATAGTACTTATTTAGATGCTTATTTTAAAACTTCAGATCTCGTAATTTTAAATTTCAACTATGCAAAACTAATTTGTTGATACTAGTTTTAAAATTAGCCACAAATGAATTTTTACAGTAACATACCACAGTGATTTTCTCTTTTTTTACCGTTGATATCAATCAAATTTTTGAGTTTCTTAGGTTATTCGTCTTGTAAATGAAATTTTATTTTTTTGCTTTCTGAGTCAACTTCAGGCACATGTGTATACAGAACTAATGTTAGTAACATTTTTATATTTGCTTAAGTAGAGTTACTGCAAAGATTTTTACACCGAAACCGAAACGTCAGAATTAAAAAATAATTTTCATTTCCTCCTCAATCCTCAGAAACTATACTTCAAGCTAATAACCACATCAGGAAAAGCTACTAGCACCGCGATATACAAAAATACAGTCTTTAATAAAATGTGGATGCAAAAAAACTATGTAAAATGTCCACATTATTTTTAAGATCAGTTTATTATTAGATATAGAACATTTTGACTTAAGTTTTCCCACTCTGTATGAAACTAACAAATACCTTACCTATTTCTTTATTTTTCTTTCATGGCGACACAAATAATTTTTAACTTCCTTCATGTACTTTGAACTGAAATATTTGCTTCAAAATAATAGTTGTGATGCTTTAGTACCTGTTCCTAAGGTGTGTATGCACAATAAATGTCAGTTACACAATAAATTTGATATTTAAAGAGTATATTAATTTTATTGATTATTTATTTATTTAAACCAATAAAGGAGACTTGCCAGACAAATATACTTACAGAATTATAGTGTTGTGAAATATCCGGACATTTATATTTTTTGACTTGCCCAGTCAATTTTCACGGTATAACCAGTCAGACGTTGAAAATTTATAACAATCATACATAATATATCACTAAAATTACAACCATCTACAGTGTGGGGCACATATCGTTCTCGCCCCAACACTCTTTCAAGAGTTACGTACAAAAATTAGATCGAGAAGTCCTCTCTCCAAATATGTAAAAATATATCTTGTTCTTCAGAAATATATAAATTTTCTTTGGCATGGGAAATTGGAACGTCCAGTATAAAAAGTATACAAAGTTTTTTGTAGATCTTAAGCGACGTAATTAATCCCAATAAGACGATAAGTAGGCTATAGAAAATATATAAGAAACCTTTTATTGTAATTTTCTTTCACTAAATTAATGACAATTTTCTTCAACTAAATTAACGACTATTTCCTTCCACTAAATTTAAATATATTTCTTATGTACACCATAAATACTTCACACTTGCTCTTCGTTGATTAAGACAAGCAAATTGTCAAGGGGACCAGGTGTAGTTGAATTCCTTGTGCTAAATCTTTGTGAACAAGACGGGTTTTAAAACTTCACGGTTTATTGTAATTTCCTTTCACTAAATTAGTGACAATTTCCTTTCACTAAATTTAAATACATCTCTTATGTACACCATAAATGGTTTACTCTTGCTCTTCCTTGAGCAAGACAAGCAAACTGGGAAATAGTGTATTTAAATTAATAAATAAATATAAATTAATAAAAGAGAGCCAGGTGTAGTTGAATTACTTGTAAAATTCCTTTCACTAAAATTAAATGTATCTCTTATGTACACCATAAATATTCACTTTTAGTCTTCCTTGAGCAAGGCAAATAAACTGGGAGATAGTGTATTTGAATAAATGAATAAATAAAAATAAATATATAACAAACATTTTATTGTAATTTCCTTTCACTAAATATAAATATATTTCTTATGTACACCATAAATACTTCACACTTGTTCTTCGTTGAGCAACACAAGCAATTTGTCAAGGGGACCAGGTGTAATTGTTTTGTTAAATCTCTGTGAACAGGACCGGTCTTAAAATTGGTCAGTTTATTGTGTAAGAAATATTATATTTTTAAAAGTAGGTAGATCTGTTGTCGACTTTATCTGTGGAATTTGTATGCCTCTTTAAAACTTAGGGTTGCACTTGTACGCCACATCTGTTTGCGATTAACTCGGCCCGAAGCGATTTTAGGTATATATCCAAAAACTTGCATACTTTCCCTTTGGTTCTTTAGTATTATTTTTGTGTTCCTAGTGAGTGGTTGATATTTAATAAATAGTTTGTGATTTAAGTTGCTGGGCTTTTCTACGTTAATAAGGGTGAGTCTTCACTGAGCATCATTCTAGCGATCTAGTAATTATTGGTATATGATTTATATTCCGAATTATATTAATTTGGCTTAGAATATTAAAGCAGTAATGTGAGTTTTTATTGAGCATCATTTTCTAGTTTTCTAAATATGCTTAAAGTTAACGTAATTATTGATATGTAATTTATATTCTAAATGAGATTAATTTAGCTTAAAATATTAAGGCAGTAGCATTCTTTCCTAGTATTCAAAATTGAATTACAGTAAGTAATTATTGACATGTGATTTACATTCAAAACTAAAGTAATTTGAGTTAAGTATTTAATCAGTGATATACAGTTTTGTAAACCATTGGCGCGCATAGCCCATAGGCGTGCGCTTAGAGATTTGAATTTAAAGTTAAGGTTGAATTAAATATTAATGTATATATGTAGTTTTATACAATATTAATGCGTATAGGCGCAGTACTGTTTTGCTCACCAGTGCAGAGAAATCTGTGCTGAAATGTTGTTGATTCATTCTACTAGTACTAGTTGGTTTATATTTTTGGGCTACCATGATTAATCGAAATAGTAACACTAGTGCTTGGGAGGGCCGTCTTGTTTCGTGCCCATTGCATTCTCGGTCTAGTGGGCCTGGTTTTTTGGGTTTGGCTACTTGACGAAGTAACACTAGTGCTTGGGGGGGCCGTCTTGTTTCGTGCCCATTGCATCCTCGGTCTAGTGGGCCTGGTTCCGTTTTGGCTACTAAAATTAATCGGCATATGGTAACACTAGTTCATGGGAGGGCCGTCTTGTTTCGAGCCCATTGCACTCCTGGTCTAGTGGGCCTGGTCTGGCTACTGAGTTAATGGTCAATGAAACGAAGTAATACTAGTTCTTGGGAGGGCCGTCTTGTTTCGTGCCCATTGCACTCTTGGTCTAGTAGGCCTGGTTTAGGGCTACTGAGTTGAGGCTTATTAATAAGGTAACATTAGTCTTGAGAGGGCCGTCTTGTTTCGTGCCCCTTGCACTCCCGGGCTAATGGGCCTGGTTGAATCTTATTATTATTTATTAAGGTCAGTACTTGGGAGGGCCGTCTTGTTTCGTGCCCATTGCACTCTCGGTGCTGACTGGTGGAGTGAGCTCTTTGGGTGGACAGTAGTTCACTTGAAGTTGGTACTGGGACATTCAGTGCCAAGGACAGTAATGAGTCTGATATAAAGAATTTAATATGATATGTTTGATACCATGATTTTAATATCATAAGTTGGATATCATGGTTTTGATATGATAAGTTTGATATCATGGTTTTAATATGATATGTTTGATACCATGATTTTAATATCATAAGTTGGATATCATGGTTTTGATATGATAAGTCTGATATCATGGTTTTGATATGATAAGTTTGATACCATGGTTTTGACATGATAAGTATGATATCATTATGATAAAGGTTAAAGGTATTTAGTAGTCATGTCTCTAAGAATATTGGATTATTCATGTGTTTAATTATTATTGTTGATCAACTAGAAAACATGGTGCTCAGATACTTTTATTTATTTACAGTGGCTACCATTTGAGTGTATAACCAAAGGGATCACCTCGTCATCACAATAACCGCCATCTGTCCTGACATGACAAATGTGTATTTCTAGAAGTAATTATAAAACCATTACTCTTTAAGTAGTTATTTGTTTATAGTGTAACTTATAAGATTATTGGCAATAACGCCCTGTCTGTTTATAAACAAAAAAAAAGGGATGTATATTTTCTCCCTTATATTTTTTTGCTATATATTTTTCTCCTGTCTTACAACGTCAGAAGTGGGATCTGACATTCACAGCTAGATCTGATATTCACATTGATCTGACATTCTCAGTTAGATCTGATATTTACAGTAGGATCTAACAACCACAGTTTGATTTGATAATTGATCTAACATTCATAGTTGATCTGATATGCACAGTAGAATCTGACAACCCTAGTTTGATTTGATATTCACAATTGGATTTGAGAACTACAGTCTTACTTGATAGTCACTGTTGAATCGGATATTCACAATTGAATCTGACATTCAGGTGACTCACATAATGATTGATGTTTTAAATTATGATGTACGAGGTGATCTGAAAATACACAAAGGTAAAACAAACCAGAAAAGTTAGTAAAAGCTAATCGTTAAAGAATATAGAAATTCAGTTATTACCGAAAGTCACCTTAATTCAATAAGGAATATTTCTCCTAAACTTAATTCGATGGTTTTGTGTCTTCATAATCAATTTAATTGTCTGAGTTAAGTTAAAATAATTCCTAGGAAACATTTAGTTGATATAGTGATAGAGATTACAAATAGTGATTTTGATAGTGATGTTATTGTTGAAGCTAGTGTTGAGTTAAAAGGAAAGGAGTGAATAGTGTGTGCCTAGATTGGTACGTGGGGTACAATCGGGTCGTGATAAATACACCACAGGAATTAGACACAATATTATTATTGACTAACTTATTCGATGCTAAGGTTAATAACGAAGTCAAGTCACTCGTTTGTTGATGGTCACGGATTCCTAATCCATCAGCGAGAAAGCCATTACGATTCGAAGCAACCAGTTTGCCAAAATTTCCTTGGAGGATGTAAATATTAATTCAGCCACGATCAAGTAGCGCGATGAGTTAGCTAATCTCTTGTAGCAGTATGGGGGTTATTTTTCGTAAAATGTCACCGAGTTAGGCTGCACAACTTCTACTGGATACTAGTGGACAGTAATAAACCGTTACTTATGGCGCACCGCTTAGTGAAAGTCGAAAGTTGGTTATGGTACTTGGATTATCAGAAAAAAAAAATAGATAAATAAGATAACAAACAAATAAAATGAAATGAAATGAAATGAAATAAAACAGTAAAGAAAAAAAAAGGGAATTCCATTACTGTAAAAGGAAATAATAAAGAAGAAAAGGAAAGAATCAAGATAAATAAATAAATAAATCGATATTCATCACGTAGAATAGACGATCAGTTGAATATTTACATGGGAATATTTATTTTACAAGCTTAGATCTTAGGTCCTGGGCACTATCAAACATCCGTAGCAGGAAGTTCCAAATATTTACACGGGGTTAGTTACTTTACAGGAGCAAGGCCAGTTTAACCGAATATTGTTTGGTTCAACAAATGCAACAAATGTGTTTCAGTGGTTGAGGAATAAAGTTTTAGGCAAAAAATAATAATAATAATAATAAATAAATAAATTATAAATAATAATAATAATAATAATAATAATAATAATAGTAATTATTGAAATTAAATTTCAGAATAGTTTTTAAACCTAGTGCTGTGTCAAATATGGTGAATAACGTGCGACAATTCATTGATCCAACTGGATATTTTAGGCATTATTTGGTCATGAATTAAACTACAATAACTAATAAACCGACACGATTGACTAAAAAGAAAAATTTACGAGCAGCAATGAACGCGAAGAGAATGAGAGTCCTCCGAAAAATTGCGGGGTGACTCAACAACACGACCAACATTAGCCATGTTTAATCCAAATGCTGTAACACAGGTTTATACACATGCAGTTCCATGGTGTAGCAGGAATTCTACTTCGAGCCCAGCTTGATGAAATTATGCACACAGATCAAGCAGATTGAATTCTGGTAGGACAACTAATGAATGACAAAATAAAACAAATACGCGAGACCTCGTCGCAACTCCCTGAAACTCAATACGATAGCGACATACATAAAAATTATGAGCCTTACAGTGGAAGAGTATAACGCATCCCTGTTGAAAGAGTAATTTGGGTTATACCCCAAGCAAAACACTAGCAAGTTTGAAGGTTTACACACGACGAATTTGGACATGTTCTCGTTGAGAAGACATTATTTCGTTTCGGCGAACATTACTGGTTCTCCAGAAGGAGGAACTACGTAGGACACCATAGGACTTATTGCATTTCTTGCATTTACAGTAAGAAAAGGAAGAAGTTTCCCTGCACTCTATTAAAACAACGAAGACATTGGCTACATTCCACGTTGACCATTTGGATCCGTTTCTCAAAGGTCGAGATGGAAACCACACATGATTGTTGGAATTGACTTATTCACCAAATTCATATCCCAGGCAGCGATTAAATCGACAAAGATTATATATACGATATAGGTTATTTTAAAGACGTATTCGTAGCTCATGGGATTCCGAAAACTGTATCTGACCAAGGCTGTTGGTTCACATCGAAAATCTTCAAAGACGTTTGCCTCCAAAATAACATACGACATGTTCTAAATGCTTTTGCAACACCAAGGGCGAATGGCCAAGTTGAAAGGCTTAACCGAACTCTATTGAGTGCATTGTTGACCTCCACCTTGGAAGAAGAACTTTGGGACGAGAACGTTCGACGTGTACAATTTTCCATTAACAATGTCGTAAGCAAGTCAACTGGAAAAACGCCGAGCCAAATGATGTTCGGATTTTCCCCAAGAAGTGGTGTGGATACAGTTCTGCGAGACGAAGTTGCTCAAATTCCCTCAATAATTCATGACATAGTTGAGACAAGGAGAGTGGCTTCAGAGAAAATCACAAGCGCACAGGAAAAACAAAAAGTGTTGTTTGATAAAAAAAGGAAACCACCACGGCGATATAAAGAAGGTGATTTAGTGGTAGTGGAGCAAAATAAGGTAACATCAGGAACGAGTCGTAAGTTGGTGCCACCTTATGGCGGTCCTTTCATAGTGAAAAAGGTGCTACCAAATGACCGTTATGTAGTGAAGGATATGGAGGGTTCTCGACGTACCCTTCGGAGTGCAACGTACGATAGAGTGGTGGCGGTTGACCGTATGAGACCATGGACTGTACCAGGAGGAGTTTCTGACGACACTGAAAGCGATAGTGGAGAGGATGGAGTAGGACTTTCATCCGATGAGGAGGTCCCCAAATAAATGGCACCTCGAGGCGAGGTGAACTTCAGGATGGCCGAATGTAAGAAATATTATATTTTTAAAAGTAGGTAGATCTGTTGTCGACTTTATCTGTGGAATTTGTATGCCTCTTTAAAACTTAGGGTTGCACTTGTACGCCACATCTGTTTGCGATTAACTCGGCCCGAAGCGATTTTAGGTATATATCCAAAAACTTGCATACTTTCCCTTTGGTTCTTTAGTATTATTTTTGTGTTCCTAGTGAGTGGTTGATATTTAATAAATAGTTTGTGATTTAAGTTGCTGGGCTTTTCTACGTTAATAAGGGTGAGTCTTCACTGAGCATCATTCTAGCGATCTAGTAATTATTGGTATATGATTTATATTCCGAATTATATTAATTTGGCTTAGAATATTAAAGCAGTAATGTGAGTTTTTATTGAGCATCATTTTCTAGTTTTCTAAATATGCTTAAAGTTAACGTAATTATTGATATGTAATTTATATTCTAAATGAGATTAATTTAGCTTAAAATATTAAGGCAGTAGCATTCTTTCCTAGTATTCAAAATTGAATTACAGTAAGTAATTATTGACATGTGATTTACATTCAAAACTAAAGTAATTTGAGTTAAGTATTTAATCAGTGATATACAGTTTTGTAAACCATTGGCGCGCATAGCCCATAGGCGTGCGCTTAGAGATTTGAATTTAAAGTTAAGGTTGAATTAAATATTAATGTATATATGTAGTTTTATACAATATTAATGCGTATAGGCGCAGTACTGTTTTGCTCACCAGTGCAGAGAAATCTGTGCTGAAATGTTGTTGATTCATTCTACTAGTACTAGTTGGTTTATATTTTTGGGCTACCATGATTAATCGAAATAGTAACACTAGTGCTTGGGAGGGCCGTCTTGTTTCGTGCCCATTGCATTCTCGGTCTAGTGGGCCTGGTTTTTTGGGTTTGGCTACTTGACGAAGTAACACTAGTGCTTGGGGGGGCCGTCTTGTTTCGTGCCCATTGCATCCTCGGTCTAGTGGGCCTGGTTCCGTTTTGGCTACTAAAATTAATCGGCATATGGTAACACTAGTTCATGGGAGGGCCGTCTTGTTTCGAGCCCATTGCACTCCTGGTCTAGTGGGCCTGGTCTGGCTACTGAGTTAATGGTCAATGAAACGAAGTAATACTAGTTCTTGGGAGGGCCGTCTTGTTTCGTGCCCATTGCACTCTTGGTCTAGTAGGCCTGGTTTAGGGCTACTGAGTTGAGGCTTATTAATAAGGTAACATTAGTCTTGAGAGGGCCGTCTTGTTTCGTGCCCCTTGCACTCCCGGGCTAATGGGCCTGGTTGAATCTTATTATTATTTATTAAGGTCAGTACTTGGGAGGGCCGTCTTGTTTCGTGCCCATTGCACTCTCGGTGCTGACTGGTGGAGTGAGCTCTTTGGGTGGACAGTAGTTCACTTGAAGTTGGTACTGGGACATTCAGTGCCAAGGACAGTAATGAGTCTGATATAAAGAATTTAATATGATATGTTTGATACCATGATTTTAATATCATAAGTTGGATATCATGGTTTTGATATGATAAGTTTGATATCATGGTTTTAATATGATATGTTTGATACCATGATTTTAATATCATAAGTTGGATATCATGGTTTTGATATGATAAGTCTGATATCATGGTTTTGATATGATAAGTTTGATACCATGGTTTTGACATGATAAGTATGATATCATTATGATAAAGGTTAAAGGTATTTAGTAGTCATGTCTCTAAGAATATTGGATTATTCATGTGTTTAATTATTATTGTTGATCAACTAGAAAACATGGTGCTCAGATACTTTTATTTATTTACAGTGGCTACCATTTGAGTGTATAACCAAAGGGATCACCTCGTCATCACAATAACCGCCATCTGTCCTGACATGACAAATGTGTATTTCTAGAAGTAATTATAAAACCATTACTCTTTAAGTAGTTATTTGTTTATAGTGTAACTTATAAGATTATTGGCAATAACGCCCTGTCTGTTTATAAACAAAAAAAAAGGGATGTATATTTTCTCCCTTATATTTTTTTGCTATATATTTTTCTCCTGTCTTACAATTGTAATTTCCTTTCACTAAATTGAAATATATTTCTTACGTACACCATAAATATTTTACTCTTCCTTGAGCAAGACAAGCATTGGGAGATAGTGTATTTAAATAAATAAATAAGTAAATTGCCAAGGGGACCAGGTGTAGTTTAATTCCTTGTGCTAAATCTCTGTGAACACGACTGGTCTTAAAATTTAATAGTTTATTGTAATTTTCTTTCACTAAATTTGTGACAATTTCCATGGAAACCATAAATAGTTCACTCTTACTTCTTGAGCAAGACAAGTAAATTTGGAGTTAGTGTATTTAAATAAATAACTAAATAAAAATAAATAAGTAAATTATCAAGGAGACCAGGTGTAGTTGAATTCCTTGTTCTAAATCTCTGTGAACAGAAGTAGTCTTAAAATATTACAGTTTATTGCAATTTCCTTTCACTAAATTAATGACAATTTCCTTTTACTAAATTTAAATATATTTCTTATATACACCATAAATAGGCCACTCTTGCTCTTCCTTGAGTAAGGCAAGCAAATTGGGAGATGGTGTATTTAAATAAATAAATAAAAGGGGACGAGTTGTAGTTGAATCCTTTGTGAATTTCCTTTCACTAAATTTAAATGTATCTCTTATATACACCATAAATAGTTCGCTCTTGCCCTTCCTTAAGCAAGGCAAGCAAATTGGGAGATAGTGTATTTAAATAAATAAATACAAATAAATCAGTAAATTGCCAAGGGAACCAGTTGTTGTTCAATTCCTTTGTGAACAGGACTCGTCTTAAAATTTAACAGTTTATTGTAATTTACTTTCACTAAATTAATGACAATTACCTTTTGTTAAATTTAAATATATTGCTTATGTACACCATAAATACTTCACACTTGCTCTTCGTTGAGCAAGATGAGCAACTTGTCAAGGAGACCAGGTGTAGTTGAATCTCTTTTGTTAAATATCTGTGAACAGGACCGGTCTTAAAATTAGAAGTATTTTCATATGTGAATTCTCTCTTGCTCTTCCAGGTGTAGTTGAATCCCTTGTGTTAAATCTCTGTGAACAGGGGTGGTCTTAAAATTTAACAGTTTATTGTAATTTCCTTTCACTAAATTAATGACAATTTCCTCTCACTAAATCTAAATATTTCTTATGTATACCATAAATACTTCACACTTGCTCTTGGTTGCGCAAGATGAGTAAATTGACAAGGGGGCCAGGTGTAGTTGAATATCTTGTGTTAAATATCTGTGAACAGGACCGGTCTTAAAATTAGAGTAAATTCTCTCGTAGTATGAATCTTTCATTAGGAGGATTCGTCAACATTTAATATGATGAATGTTATTCAATATTAAAAGCAAAATTTAACGTTCAAGAACACATTGTATATACATATTTATTGTAATAATACATATTTTTTAAAATAGTATGAAACCTGTTCGATTAATTTCATAAATACTAGGTACATTAAATATGATGTCATTGGTATAAAGTCAACGTCATGTCTAAAATTGTTGAAATACCTTCTGCATAATGTCTGAGCAATTTTAGTTTGTTTAGATAAAATCAGACTACAAGACAAATAAAATAATATTGTTAATATTTTTTTCAAATATACTTTTATATTAACAAGTAAATCTAAACGCTGGTGTAAACAAATTAATATTTGTTTTTTCAATAACGATGTATTGCCTAGTAATTAATAGTGGCTTTCCTTATTACATCTGGGACTGCGTTGACAATGGGCTTTGCCTCTACCGCTTTTGACATTGACGTTTCATAGAAGTACTGCTTGCTGACAGAAATTGTGTATCACCCAAATCCGGTTGCTCTGCTAACCTACAACAGTACCTATTTTAAACACACTTGTGTGAGGTAGTATTATTTTTTTTTTTTGGCTCAAAGGAATAATAATAAATACGTCACATGTAATTACGACCCCCTTTATCCCAGAAGGCTCTAAAAGAGCCTGTGCGGGAGGGGGCTACACATTTAAAGACAAGGAACACACATCCAATATCCGTGTATAATAGAAAAATCCCTCTCACTGTATTTTCCATTGCCACTACCGGGAATTGAATCCGGGACTTTTGAGTGAGAGGCAGGTACGCTACCATCTCGACCATCAGTCATATAATAATATAATATTAATAATTTTATTGATGGATTAAAGTTTACAAAAAGTATGGGGTGTTATGCAAAGAGGAGTGAAATAGATACAGGTTCGCTGCCTAGTCCATTTTCATTATTTATTTTTTAGTTATTAAAAAAAGTTACTATAATTATAATGTGTGTAAGCAGACACTTGTTACCTACTTTATTCATGAAATTAATTGATACATGTGTGGATACATAAAAATATATTTAGTCGAAATCTAGTGGGCGCCAAAATAAACAAATTTTACGCGTTTATAAACTTATGCCAGTTTAAATTTCATAGTTTCGGGTCGTCGTATTTTTTCTCCTAGTTCCTAAATGCATCGTAAACTAATCTCAAGGCAATCTACTGCAGTTTTCTATTTTTAAAAACACCCTGAGAAGACTGGAAACTTTCTATTATGTTTGTTATGTGGCAGATAACCAAATTAAAGATAAGTGGGAGAAGTGCCTTAGAAAATAATTTATATTCTCGTGTACAGGGTGTCCCAAACTCGATGCCTCAGCACTATAACTGGAAGGGGCGGGGCAATTGAAAGAAAACGATATATGGGATTCTTAGACATTAACCCAAGCTACAATTTGCCGTAAAACTGGTGACCATAACCTAACGGCGGCCGGCATCGCGACGCCTTGAATATGTTTTTGTCCACAGACACCCCTTTTTGAGTACGGCACTGGAAAGATTATTTTATGCTGATTCAAAAATCTAAATACAGTTTTTTTATATTTTGAACTGTTTTGAAGATATACCAGATTTTATAATTAATTTAAATTATTGTATATTTTAAAAAATTACTTTATTTGTGTAAAATGTTCGTATTATATAAACAGAAATACTTATGTTTGAATATATTTATTATAGAATAAGCAGTTTATAATTATTTTTATTTATTATCAATATGTAATTAGAATATGACAATGGTTTCTTAAATTATAAGCTTAATAATATGTAATTTTAATACATAATAACAAAAAGCTAAATAACAACATTTACAAAATATGTTCAACATATCCCCCATTTTGATCAAAACATAATCTTAATCTCTTCAATACGTGCTGTGATGTGGTTCTAAATAATGTTTCATTATTAAGGTTCTCACATGCATTTATTATTTTCCTTTTTAAATGTTCTATGTCATTAGACCTGGTTTTATACACTTCATTTTTCCATACTCCCCAGAGGTAAAAATCCATAGGCGTAAGATCAGGCGATCTAGGAGGCCACTCTATAGGCCCACGGGTCCCAATCCATTTATCAGGATATATTTCATCTAAAAAATTTCTTACCGCAACAGCATTGTGTGCTGGAGCTCCATCTTGTTGAAAGATTATATTTATTCGTAGTTCTCGAGGCAGAGTCTCCAGTAACGGTGGAAGATCGTTACGTAAGAAATTTAAATATTTTTGTCCCGTAAGTGAACCTTCATAAAAATGGGGACCTACTAAATGACGTCCGATTAAACCACACCAGACATTAACCCCAAAATGGCCTTGATTGGCGATAGGGAATACAATATGTGGATTTTCGTTTGCCCAAAAATGGGTGTTGTGACGATTTGGAGTTCCATTACTGATAAAGTGTGATTCATCCGTCCATAAAATATGATTTAAAAAATTATTGTTAATATTCATCTGAACTGTAGCTTGATCTACAAAATTTGATCTTCGTTCAAAATCTGGTAATCTAAGTTCTTGTAAATTGTTGAATTTGTAATCATGCATCTTGTTATCCTTTAAACTTCTCTGAATAGAACTGCGTGGTATTAAAAGTAGTGCAGAAGCGTTTCGAACTGATTGCCGAGGATTTTCTTCAAAAAATTGCAGAACTTGTGCAACAGACTCATTAGTCCTAGTCCGTTTTCTGATTTCTACACCCTTTCTTATGGACAATGCTTGTTCGTTGGCTCTTAAATTATCTTCTAACCTTGAAAATATCTTATAATCTGGGATTCTCCTATTAGGATATCTTTCTGCATATAATCGCCGGGCAGTACGGGCATTTCTTCTTGCTTCTCCATAAATTAGCAACATATCGACTTTCTATTGATGGGGATACATTTTTTAGCAGACAATAAATACTAATCTATATACTAATTAATTAATATTATCGATATGTCAAAATATTTCAAGACCACCTATGAAAAAATATAGTTAAACATTTATATTTTCTTCAAGGAACTATATTAAAAATTAGAAACACTAAAGATTTACAAAAGTTTTTATTTAGTAACGTTAGTTATTCAAATTTAAGTATTTCTGTTTATATAAGACGAACATTTTACACAAATAAAGTAATATTTTAAAATATACAATAATTTAAATTAATTATAAAATCTGGTATATCTTCAAAACGGTTCAAAATATAAAAAAACTGTATTTAGATTTTTGAATCAGCATAAAATAAGCTTTCCAGTGCCGTACTCAAAAAGGGGTGCCTGTGGACAAAAACATATTCAAGGCGTCGCGACGCCGGCCGCCGTTAGGTTATGGTCACCAGTTTTACGGCAAATTATAGCTTGGGTTAATGTCTAAGAATCCCATATATCGTTTTCTTTCAATTGCCCCGCCCCTTCCAGTTATAGTGCTGAGGCATCGAGTTTGGGACACCCTGTACTTTACCACAATAAAAAATTAGAGAGAGACCGTAAAGACACCCAAATAATGCAATATACATTTGCTCAGTTATTAGATCTTATCTGGGGTATACTATACACGTAGGCATTTCATATAGTCCATAGACTGCTCGTGATAGATACACACGTATCATTATTCTTTAAAAATATTTCGAACTGTTCTTTCAAACATATAGTGGCCTCTTAGACAAAAAAAATCAGGAATTGCGGTTTAATCCGACTTTTCTACATAATTTGTGAAAAACACATATTTCACGAGAAAAATATAAAAAGTGTGTACGTGATAATCGGACAGTCTCAACAAAATTTGAGCTTAAATTTGGTATATAATGATCAATTTAAAAACAATGAAGTGTCAATAGAATGAAAATCGAGAAAAAATATTTGCCTCCGACTTGTGACAATTTAAAAAAATACATTTACTGAACCAAATGAAAACACATTTACATAATGTGGATGAAACAACAATATTGACCGGATATAAATGTTTCTTCGGTACAATACAGCAAACATAACTGCAAAAATATTATTTTGCTCTAGTTTTTATTATTTCACATTAATTAATCCTTAATTTGGCAACGTCAATTAATGAATAATTGCCTGGGTTCCGCAAGTATTTGGTTTTATCCATTGCACTACTTTAAAGGTACTGCCATCATGACTGCTGATCCATAGAGAGAAATTGCAATGTAATGAAAGGTCATTGGAGCATTGTGATTATAATGGTTTATTCTAGAGCATTTCAAAATATTTGCGTAACCGTGTTAATTTGTTCTTGTAAAACAAATAGTTTACGTATTCAAACAGTGTTAATTTAAATATGTATAGAAAAAACTGTATGGAATTTCTGCCTGTACCAATTATTTATTATTGAAGGAGTCGGAAACTCTAGCAATTTGGAAGGCATTTTGAAACATCATATATCAGATATCAAAAGAAGTTTGTTTGAACATTATATTATACAATGACATGTGTATATTTGTCGAGTGCTTTTTATACTGACATAAAATATTAAAGGCATAAATCGATAGTAGTAAAGTGTTCGAAACATGAAATACCGTGAGTGCAACTTTTTACTATTTATGAAATCATCTGAATGGATGTAGTAAATGTACCTAAAATTTACACTACAAAATTCCACTATTGTCATTCAGCATTCAGTATGAAGAATTAAAATTGCCACGGAGCTGTTAGCGACTAGTTAGGAGTTGACACGACCGCATAAGTAATATGAAGGGAAAATGATTTTTTATTAAAATTTGCGATAATTACCGAAAAAATATGAAGGATGTCGGTAAAATTCTAAACATTTTCAATGTATTACACTTTATATCCAAAATCAATCGTTTCTGAGTTATTGATATTTAAAATGAATTTTTTTGAAAAAGAAAATATTTTTAATATTAAATGAATTTTATTTTTAAGTTAGCAACAAATTAAAATTATTTCAACATGTGTTCAAAATGCATTGGCTACTTGCAATAACCCGAGCAATAACCTAAACAATTAATACATTTTTCTTGTTTTTTTTTTCTAATCATGTCTGGCGCAATTAGCCTGTTCAATTCAAATAAAAGTTAATAACTCAGAAACGATTGATTTTAGATATAGGATGTAATACTTAGAAAATGTTTACAATTTTACAAGGAAATTGCAAAAAAATTGGGGGTTGCCATTTGAAAAATTGAAGTTGATCATGATCACAGCTCAGCTTTTTTGGGAAACCTTGTAGAATAAAAACATTTTCAAAATAGGCCTAATATAAAATAAAAATCGACCTATCCGAGCGATTTTCCCGAAACTTAGGCTTTTTGAAGATGATAAATTTGTTTCGTACTATTCGACCTCACTGTATACAGGGTGTCCCATAAGTAATGGTACACAGAGCAATGGCAGATTCCTTACGTAAAAATATTACGATTTAACCAAACTTACCTTAATCCAAAAGTTAATATTAACAGAGATACGTAAAGTAAAATTTGTATTTTGGTTTTTATTAAATAATTCCTTTCAAAATTTAAATATTTTAACAAAATTGGGTGATTGGGGGTTTCTAATGCCAGGGATTCAAATCTATTCATAATCTTGCTGTTATTTGTAGAGGATGCCATACTTACGGTAGTTTGCGTGTCGCTTTTAAAATAAAAATTTCTGTTTTCTCGTCTTTTTGATAATTTGGTTTTAAAATATTCGATTTAACCAATTTAAATTATTAGGGATATACAATTTTTCAAAATAGGATTCAATTAGAACAAAAACAATAAGAGACCCTTTCAAAAAAAGATAATTTAAAGAAATTGTGACGCTCTTTACTTACGTAACCTGTACTGTTTGTAACTGGCTGCTTACAAACAGACCTCTCTGGCTTTGTAACACTTTTTAGACGGAAACTCGGGCGCCAGTTCCTTATTTTTAAGTGCAAAGAACAGCACTTGTTTGGCTCTCTAACGGGAAAACGTTTAGGGGTAGCTAAACAGATGGAGATACAGTGATTTCCAGGGGTCTTAAGATGATTGTCTTGTCAACTGGACTTGGACAATTTCTCAAACGGGTTAATTAGAAATAAATAACTGAAATAATAACTCGCGAACTTTACCTATATAGACTAACGTATTTATTTATTACATTAAAATCAATAAATCGGATATTTCAGAGACTTTGCAGTCGAGTGTGTACAAATTTGATAACGCTAATAAATAGGTGGGCTGGCAATCAAGAGTTAGCGTGAATACGATTTTATTACGGAAGACGGTGAGTTTGGATAACCGGTGTCTGTTTTCGCGGCTTGAAACGATTTCGGACGGCATGCAAACGGAATTTCCAACAGGATATAGTATGAACGACGGACAGTCGGTTAGCTATAGATATTCTTGTCTATACAGAGGGTTTTACCATACGACGAACTACTGCCACAAACGTATTTACCAACGACTATTTTTAGTAAGTTAAGTTTTCCGGTAAAACTTTATGCATTGGAGCTTTATAGATGGCCCGATCGAGCAAATCTAACCAGCCGATGCATATTTTATGACACAAAAGACCAACGGAGGAGGTATTACTAATTAGCTCTAGTTTGATTTAGTAGTATAATACAGCGGTACTCGCGAACAATAAGATCTCTGAATACCACGGTGTATTCTTACCAATATTTTTTTTTTTTTTTTTTTTTTTTTTTTTTTTTTGTTATGGCATTAAGGACGGAGTCCATTCAGCCAGTTACCAATATTATTTTCAAGAAAATTTACTAATATAATTCGGAGCGGCGGTTACGGACGGGAGTGAAAACGGTGACAGTTTCGGATTGATGCGGACTGCTTCGGATTGATCTAGAACTGATCTTGAACTGCTGCGGACTGAACTCGGACGCTCCTCCGGCATTTTATTACTTTTATGACGTATCCAGATGGCGCGTTAAGGGGGCGAACTGACTTGAAACGAAGGACTCGTACTCACAACGTTATTTACGGAGGTCGAGCGTATTATGTAATTAGCAACATCGACTCGAAGCATCAATAAACGGAAATGTGTTGCGAAAACTAATCAATTAATTACTTGACTGCCTGTTTACCAGCGGGTTTTTTTACAACTCAATACTAACTTAACTAAAACAAGGCTTACTTACTAAAAAGCGGCGGCAAGGTGTACCCAAGTGACGGTAATATTTAAAGCAAAAACAGACATTCCTTGACTGGAAAAATCACTTCGTTACAAAATTATTTAAAAAAAAACCAAAACAAAAATTTTATTTTGACACCCTGTATCTCTGTTAATATCAACTTTTGGATTAAGGTAAGTTTGGTTAAATCGTAATATTTTTACGTAAGGAATCTGCCATTGCTCTGTGTACCATTACTTATGGGACACCCTGTATATCATGTACTACGACTGTAGAAAGCAAATAATTAATATTGCAATAAGCGCCACCAGATGGATTAACACCTTTTTTTTAAAAGTGTGTAGCAACTGTAAAAAGTTCAACAATGCTTCACAATAACTTAGAGCCAGGCGTTTTGTGATAAAAATGTAAACACAAATATAACGTATTAAGAATATTGTGTTAAGTTCATATTAAATACTCACCGGGCACAGGTATGTGGCATGGAAATGGTGAAAATGGTAAATTTTGTTATAATTATAGCATACAGTAAAGAAATATTTAAATAACGTTTTCCTTATCCGTCTCTCAAGTCACCGAAGTTACTCCCAGATAATCCTAGGATTTTGTGTTAGGCAAAGAGAGACGAGGCCCTACAGTTTATTGTGGAGTCTGAACCACATCTAAGACTTCGATAATTCTATTTCCAACTAAGTCCGAAACAAATCAGAAAGAAATTTTTAATTTGCCCCAGGATGGTTTAGAACCATTGATCTTTGCATCAACGCCATCAATGCATTTACCCACTCGGCTACCTACCGTGTCTTATAATTATATAATATTAAATTAACGAATTATATAATTAATTATTCGTAGTCGATTCGTCTCAATGCAATTATTACTAGTTTAATAAATTTAGTTCTGAAACACTGTTTTTTACATTTTTATATTAATTTGTCATTGACTACTCGCCAAGTTGTATCTGTATTTTATAGACACGTCATGTCGAAGTTAAAAATTTACGTTGTGGCATTTGAGGTCGAATGCCATGCCAAAGATAAAAGTAGTAAATAAAGAAGTATGTAATATTTTGTTGAAAATTTATATAATTTCTTAAGTGCCTAAAGGTATATTCAGTATGTTCCCGGATTGAGTTTACAAAAGGTAAAACTTCTTTATTTTTGATATTACGAAATATTTGATTCTTCATAAAAAGTTTTGCTTCGGTTATAAATAAGAATGCCATTGACAGAAATAAAATGTCAAAAAAATACATAAAGTACCCTGATTTTTAATTTTATAGAAAAATAATTTAGGGAAAATCTTTTAATTTCAGTGTCAGAATCGTTTGTCAAAATGTCAAGTTCATGTTAACAATTGAATATTAAAAGTATAAAATTTCTAAGTTCCCACTAAATTATGGATCACCATTATTAAGTGAAAATTTAAGAAAAAGTCTGTCAACGTTTCTATCACGGATTTGGTAGTTTTAAAACAATCAAAATCTTTTATTCCTTTCACATTTTTGTATAAAACTAAAAATTAACGTAGGTACTTTACTCTTATATTATTTTCACATTATTGATTTTCTTGGACACCCTGTACACGAAATCTTATTTCTATCAAAGGCATTCTTATTTATAACCGAAGTACAACTTTTTATGAAGAATCAAATATTTCGTAATATCAAAAATAAAGAAATTTTCCCTCTTGTAAAATCAATCCGGGGACTTACTGTATATTTTTATTTAGTTTCTCGTTGTAATTATTATTTTTCTACAAAAAAATAGAGAACAATTTATTATAAGATTTAATGACCTAAAATACCAAACAATTATTAAGAAAATAGATAATATTCCTTCTATTTTCTATCAGTGGGCTGTATTTTATTTTATGTCATCAGGATATAATTTTCCATTGAAGTGAGCCGACTTATTACCTCATGGTTTACGTTTTCTACTGATATTATTATTGAAAATAATCTTGATATGAAAAAAAATGATTTTAATTTAAATATTCATAATTTTGTATCAACGCCATATGGTCAATTTATTATTTTTATCCAACTTTTGTTTAATAATTAATACAGTTGTTACTAGTGTCATATTGTTTGTTGTATAAGGGCTAACCAGTGTATTTACCTTCTATAACCAGAAGGTGGAAATTTGCGGCTTGTTTCACTCATTGTAAAATTCTGGTAATGGGTGTTATTATTGGTAATTATCATAATTATCTTTTATAATAAGTACCTATGGGAATAGGTCATAAGTAATAATTATCACTAGACATGATAATTATACATTACAACTCTTTCCACGTCTTATTTGATTATATTATACATGTTAAGCTTCAGTCGTAATGGAACGATGAAGCAAGATGCATTTTTTTATATTGAACAAAAGATGAAAGTATTCACAGACATGCGAAATTGTAGTTGCCATATAAATTTGAGATTTCACAAAAGCAATCGCTTCTTGAAAATTTGGATGGCAGGGTTTGTCTCAAGTCGACGGGCCTAAGTAATGCTTCACAACAGGAGAGACCGCAGATCGGATCTCCAATTCGAGTAAGGTGGTTGGCAGGTCAAACACAGAAGGTGGTCTTCTTATGTTAAATTCAATTGATCGGGTTACATGATTCGGAAATCTACAGCCACTAGCCTGAAATGTCGGACGCATAAGTAGCCATAAATGTATTGATTTGATTGACACCTTAAATGTCAATTTTAGAAAATGTTCATTTTGTTATCGAGTTAACAACGATTTCAGTTTAAATTATTTAAAATTAATTATGCCGTACTGCCTTAACGTTGTCTTGAATCTACAATATTAAAACTTTATATATCTTCTGTCTAAATATTATACTTAATAGATCCATGTTAAAACTACAAAAATTAAAATTAAAATTGAAAATAAATTTACAAAAACAAAAAATTTGAGGTTAGAGTCATATATGATGGACACGACCTATACCAATGACTAAGTATCCGTTTTTGACGTCACAAAAATAAAAAGCACTATAGTCTGGTGTAATTTGCAAAATTTCGAAGAAGAGCCCATTGACATAATTGTTGCAAAGCAATTCTATCAAAATGATTTGGTAAGAAATCAGTAGTGTTGCGTTTTTACAGAATTATTTGTTTTATAAAGATATTAAATGCTATTCTAGTTGTGTAATAGTATATTATTCAACAAGCATATTATTCACGAGGTTGAACGAGCCGCAGGCGAGTGTCGTAAATCACTCGAGTGAATAATACCCGTTATATGCGAGTAGAATACCATACTGCTTATAAATCAATATGCAAAATTGTAAGCAACAGCCGTTTTAATGCACCTTATGTCAAGCCGTTCTTTTGACACATAATGGCCTACTCGTACGAAGCTTCATTTTTAATATTTCTGGGTCTAACTCCCTGTAACCCTAAAGTACCGTTATGGAGAGACTACACACTTAAACACAACATACACCCAATACAGTGTACAGTGGAATTAGCCTTTTTCACTTTTTGGCAAGGGTCAAGTGCGTTTGTCTCTCCATTCAATATTGTTGAATAAGAAAGAGTTTCTGTGGTAATTTCCTGGTCATGTTTTGTTGGTTCTCCATTTAAAAATAAAATATAATATTTATTTTAAGTTGTCACTTAGGTCGATTTTAACTTGGTTGGGTTGACGATGTCTTAAAACCTTCACAAAAGAATACAATTTTCAAGAAAATTTTAAAGTTTGTGGAAAGTTACAGAAACCAAAAAGAGAAACAACCTAAATAGATAAGTATCCGTCAGCGTCGCATTTTAAAAGTGAGAAAAAAATAGTTTAAAATCAAGGATCAAATGAGTTATAATTTTGTTTATCTTATGTGGATTCAGATCATAAAATAAGAAAAAAGTAATAAAATTATAAGCTATTTAAAAATCCCGGATATAACCCACCTGGCACATAAATATTTAATATATGTCACTCATCAACTGTTTAGCTTATATTTTACAATCTTCATGTGGTATTAAGCAGTCAAGGTGAGTTAAGTTTACCCTATGATATACTATCAAGAACTACAATATAAATAAGGATAATAACTAATAAAATATTTATAGTTATGTTACAACAAAGTTGCGTTTGCATTACGTGCACAAATAAATACAATAAATCAATCTTTTACCCAGCTTCTCCCAGTACTGAAAACAAGTTACCCGTGGCATAAAAAATTTATGAATTATTTGGAAGCAGTTTATTCGAAAATTTCGACCATAAACAACGAGAAATAGTTTAATCGGCTGTTGTGTTTTGACTAGTCTAATGAATACACAAATAGAGATACTGTTTAGGTAGTTAAATTTTATGACTTACCCCTATTGAGCGGCGCGTCACAAAATGTGTAAACTTAGGAAACCTCTTAACTCTACCGACAACCCCTATTTCTCTGCATGTCTAAAATAAAGGTGTGTCTCAAATACATTATACACATAAAAAATACAAAATCAGCCCCAATCAGATTTAATTATTCACATAAATTCATTGGTTACGATTAGATAATTCTTAACTAGGAACACATTTCACCAGTGTGATATTCTTATGTTTTAATTTCCGACTGCAAACTTATTTCAACTTTCCACTTTATATCTGGATATTTTACAACCCTCTTATGTCGACAGTTAAGGGATGCTATAAAATCGTAGATAAGGACTTTCTAGAATATTGTTTTTAAAGCAGGCGATTTAACATTGTTAACGAAGGACCCTTGTTGAACACAGGTTACGTGTCAACTCGGCTCGTTTAGATAATCTTGATAACGTGCGAAACAGTTTTGTCACACTTTTCATATGCACTAGTAGGTAGTTAAGTACACATATACATCAAAACGCAATATTAAGTATGCAAGTAAAGTATTATAAAAGTCGGAACTTAATATCTGCAAACTGAATTTTTCTTGGCGCCTCTGTTCGATTTTCGAGGTATGTAATTAATGCAAGTGAAGCTGACATTTTTTTAATCCGCAATTTGATTTATTAACATCCGCAATTTGATTTTTTAACATCCGCAATTTGATGTTTTTACATCCGCAATTTGATTTTTTAACATCTGCATTTTGATTTTTTTAATTTCCGCAATTTGATTTTTTAACATCCGCAATTTGATCTCTTGCGCTTCTGTTCGATTTTCTAGGCGAGGTTGATTTTAAATTGCCAATAATTGAATAATTGACAAACGTTAAACGTAAAACTTTACACCTTCTTGGATGTTGAAAGTTTATTCCTCTACAGAGTGGAAGGCAGGCATGTAATTAATGCGAGTAAAGCAGACACTTTTTCTAATTTTTTTCTTAAGCATTCGGAGTTTAAGACTGCCACGCATGATATCAAACCCTGTGTACCAATGCAATCAAAATGCATTTTTAAATATGAAGAAAAGTATTATAAAGCTCAGAACTTAACATCCGCAATTTGAACTTTTCTTAGCGCTTCTGTCTAGGCGAGGTTGATTTTAATTCTTCTACAGGGTGAAAAGTGTGTAATTAGTGTAAGTGAAGCATAAATGTTTTCTAATTTTTTTCTAAGCACTAGGAATTTAAGAATGCCACGTATGATATCACCAAACTCTGCATATATACCTCATATGCAGTTAGTACATAAGCAAAATGCAGTATTAAGCATGACGAAAAGTATTATAAGGGTCAGAACTTAACATCCGCAATTTGAACTTTTCTTGGCATTTCTGTTCGATTTTCTAGGTGATCTTGTTTTTAAATTAAACTGTCAATAATTGAATAATTGATTGTTATAAAGGTAAAATTTTACACTCCCTTGGATGTTGAAAGTTGTTCTTCTACAGGATTAAAGAAAAGTAAGTTAATGCGTGTAAAACGTATTATAAGGGTCAGAACTTAACATCCGCAATCAGTACTTTTCTACCAATAATTGAATAATTGATTAACGTTGAACGTAAAATGTTACACGTTCTCAGATGTTGAAAGTTAATTTTTCTACAGGGTGAAAGGAAAGTAACGTTTGCGAGTGAAGAATTTTTTTTCCAGTTTTTTCAAAGCATTAAGAGGTTAAGAATGTCACGCATAATGTCACCAAACTCTGTAAATGCATGTGTAGTTAAGTGCATAATCAAAATGCAAAATTTAGTATCAAAGAAAAGTATTATAAGGGTCGGAATTTAACATCCGCAATTGGAACTTTTCTTGGCGCTTCTCTTCTAGGCGAGAATGGCTTTAAATTAAACTGCCAATAATTGAATAATTGACGAACGTTAAACGTGAAACTTTGTACCTTCTCGGATGTTGAAAGTTAGTTCTTCTACAGGGTGAAAAATAGGTAATCAATGCGAGTAAAGCAGAAACATTTTCAATTTTTTTTCTAAGCACTAGGAGTTTAAGAATACCACGCATGATGTCACCAAACTATGTATACATACTGCATATGTAGCTAAGTGCATAATCAAAATGCAATATTAAGTATGCAGGAAAATTATTATAAGAGCTGCAACTTAACATCCGCAATTTGAATTTTGCTTCGGGCTTCTGTTGTTTTTTCTAGGCGGCAGTGGATTTAAAATAAACTGCCAATAATTGAACAATTGACTGACGTTACATAAACATAATATGTTTTCTAAGCATAAGGAGTTTAAAAATGTCCTGCATAATGTCAGTAAACCCTATGTATATACTAGTATACATATATAGCAAATAAAAGATGAATATCTATTTTTCATGATTTATTATGTATTATACGTTATGTTACGTTCAATTGTACAATTTGTCAACTAAAGAAATGCCACCATATTTTGTCTATAGACTGTTAATATATTTTTTAAATGTACATATAGAGATATGTAGAGTAGGTGTCTTAATAATTGACAGGTCTTCTTTCTCTCTAATAACAAAACCGAATGATATATGACAGGAGTACATAAAAATTGATTGAGATAAAATATAATAAATACATTATCATTCATCACTGACGTTATGTTGCGGATTCTAAAAATCAGTGCAAAACCCCTCTGTGTATATGTATATAACGATTGCAATTTAATGTTCTATTAACTGTCACGACGCCGCCGTATGAAAACAAATTAGATCCATTAAGTACTTCTGAAGAAGCTGATGCTCGATACGGCCTCTAGGGACCGTATACATTAAGCCAGCACCCTCTTATGATATTCAACTGTTAAGTTTAGGTAAGGGTAGCTAATATGGTTTGGAGGACACATTTTAGGCAACATCTTACTGTCACTTAGGCGGAAAATAGCACCGCTACGTGATACAAATTATTTTCCTAAATTGTGACTAATGATATCCAGCTCTTGTCATTAGCTGAAAAATATTAATGATTATTTTTATCAACATTTTTTTCTGTACCTACCTAAAATTTCGAATTCATTTTTAGACAAAAAAATTTCAGACATGTTTACTATTTTCCCATGTTTCTTAGATCATATCATCAAATAAATGTTCAAGATTGAGTACCTACCTAAAATGTTTAATTCTTTCTTAATGTAGGTACTATAATAATATTATAAAAATGCAAATGGCAGAAATTTTCTGCGTGTGTCGATGTCGATTATTCGCACCTGTAAAAAGTAACGAATTTTTAACATTTCAATTGCCCTAGAAGGACTTTAATCGTTACTTGATTTAACCCAAAGTTTTTGTAACTCTATTGATAGTCAAACTATTTTTGGTTGAAAATTGTATCAAAATCGATGCAGCCGTTTATGCTGTAGAGTGTAGATCAAGATGAATTTAGAATTTAAAAATCTTAAAAACCATACTTGGTAGATTTTAGTACTCAACTTACAACAAATTTTGCTTCTATTTTAACACACAAATCAAACTTTTTTATAAATAAAAATGTGTGGCTTCCACTGTTTCGTGGTAATAACACAGGACGATATCAAGTGGTGTCATATCAAGTTTATGTGGAGGCTACCTTAAGGGCCATTGATACCTACCCAAGCTAATCTACATTTATCGTAAGTAAATATGTTTACTGCGGTGTTTTATCTTATTTTATACCCATGTTCTGGTGAGTGGCGAGTATTAATTGGTACTTCTCAACATTATGGGCAGCTGGTTTTACAGTAAATTTAAATAGTTTCCTATTTCAATACATTGCTATTCAAATTAAAACGCGTGTAAAGCCTTATTAGACTGGATTATATTCGAGTGGAAAAAATATCCAAATAAATCATTTTCAGTACCTAGTTCAAAATAGCTATTAAAGAATTCTTCAGGAAGGATATCTTGAAATCCTTCGAAATGCGAGCAATTTGACGTACTAATCGAACTTCAATTTCAAACCAATCAGACTTCGTTATCGTGCACCGTCGGTGTCAATTTTGTTTCATGTAGCTTTTTTGGTTTTGGAGTATGTAATTAGCTCAGAAGTTTTGCATGGAACATCCTGTATACATGTGGAAAATACTGTTTAAATTTAACTACTCGCATATACGCTTGGCATGCAAAATGATTTTCTAAAAGTTCAGGAATTTGCGTTTGTAATTCAATAAGCCGATTATACAGGGTGTTAAGAAAAAGTAGGTCAAGCCGTTAACCACAGATTCTTTGGACGAAAATAATGCGTCGTTTATAGTGTGATTTTTTATTTTGGCTCGTAGTTTTCCTTTTCTTATACAGGGTGTTAAAGTTTAAATTTTGAAAATTATTTTTATTAATTACTCAGTTATTTTTTTAGATTTTTACCTGATATTTTGCACCAGTCTTTTATCTTTATTTTTAGATTAAATACTTATTTCCCCAACTTTTCTTACTCTTATAAAATTTTACTTTAGGATTTGATTAACGAGATATTCCAATAAATTCAAATATTAATCCGAGGGGTGATCACAGTTGGTAGTTGGTGTACAAATTTTTCTTGGAATGATTTCAGTTGTAGTAATTATGTTTCTGCATAACGCCACATCTCTAAATTATCCTCGAAATTACCACTTAAATTCAGGTTATAAAAATATTTTTTATTTTTAGTTTTTTGGGACTTATGAAAGATTTTGTTTATTCGGTTCCAATTTTAATTACCAACAATTATGATAAAGACATATAGAAGGTGCAAGGCAATTTAAGCAAAAATATTTTCTGTAAATTAGTATTTTTATTTGCTTCTTTTACCTACGCCAGTGGTATAATTAAATGAGAATTAAATTACGTTTTCTAAACAAAAATGTGAACACCATACTGTTTTTTTTTATAATTTTTATTTTATGGAACTATTCTTACTATGCACAACAAAAAACCTCTAGCATTTTTGCCTAAAAGTAATCGATTAAAAAAAAACAATGGTTACTACAAACAATAATAAAAATAATAAATTCCCAAACAAAGATATTGAAAATGAATCTGAATTTATTGGAATATCTCGTTAATAAAGTCCTAAATTAAAATTTTATAAGAATAAGAAAAGTTAGAGAAATAAGTATTTAATCTAAAAATAAATATTTAGAGACCATAGGCGTACGCATGAAAAAGTTAGGGAGGTTAATGAGTACCACAACCCCCCTTTTCCAAGTTTGCGCTTTGACTTTTTTACCAATATTACATAAAAAGTGCGTTGGCGTAAGATAATAGTCTGTGCAAAAACGGCTTGACCTACTTTTTCTTAACACCCTGTATTTAATAAGTCACCCGAAAATAAAATACCAGTTCTATTTAACATGAAAATGACGAAAATAAGACATGAAACTGATTATTAATGCAGGTATACCTATATTCTATAAGCAGTAACGTTGCTTATATAACATGCATGTTAAATAACGCATGAAAATAATACAGCGAGTGTATTATTTAATAGCAGTGTAAATATAGAATAATAGATGTACTTATTGCCAAAAACAGTGTCTCATAGGTATATTATATTCTTTGTTTCGTGTTAAATATTTTCAGTTTCAATTTTCAGTTTTATACTAATTCAAAATATAAGCACCCATTTAACAGCAATAAAAGCAATCGATTTGTGTTGCTTTTGTACGACGACATGTCCAAAACCCCCAAATGAATTGTGAATCCCAACTGTCCCAACCACACTATCGTTATCGTTGTATCGTGCAGTAGAGATGCAGTCCCCCTCATGAATAGTATAATTAGAAAAAAAGTAGGATCAGAGTTCTGTGTGTTAGGCAACCCAATATAGCTGGTTGGTAACATCTAGTTGCCTAAATATGAGGATCAGGCATTTTCCTCGTAAACTAATTGAAGATTTAAAGAAACATCAAGAACAAACTTTCTCTAATTTTTAGTGTAGATTTCAGAATTGTAGTTGAAATTTTGTCGAAGGACCACACAAATGTATAGCACGCTACAATTTCTGTTGCTGATTTTGATCCTTATAATATTCTAAATTCATTTTATTCAAGTAACTTTTTCCTTTCGGCCGCCATTTTTGATATGTTATTGGTAGCTGTTCTTAAAAAGCAGCAACTGATTCTCTAGTTGCTCCACTGCAAGTATTAATGACCCTTAATCTTATTTCCTCTACTTTGTTGGTACTAATGGTATTGTACAGTGGCCACCTAGATTCCCTGACTTCACGCATTTAATTTATATCCTTTATTGGGTATTTGAAACATGAGGTTTATTTTTTTTTTTTTTACAATTCTCTTTCTTTGTTTGATATGCATTGTTTATAAATGAGGTTTATGAAAACAAAAATTTCATCAGAAATATGGAGAAAATAAGAACTAATGATTTACAGAGGAAAAAATACAGAATTAATTAATGGCGTATAAAAGAATAAAGAGAGAATCAATTGTCACTGCGACTGGAGAGGCCTTTTAAGAAATGTAGTGCCAGCAAAGAACTGCCTTATGATGATCAAGCATTTTCCATTTTCCTTATAAAATAAGCACCCATTTAACCCTGTGTACAGCAAAAAAACAATCGATTTGTGTTGCTGTTGTACGACGACATGCCCAAAACCGCCAAATAAATTGTGAATCCCTTGTAACCTAATTGAAGATATAGAGAACATCAAAAGTAAACTTTCTTTGGTTTTTAATTTTAATAGTATCTTAAAAATAAAAATCAGCAAGAAAAATTGTAGTTTGCTGTACATTTGTATGGTCCTTCCACTCCTTCCACAAAATTTCAACTACAGTTCCAAAATCTACACTAAAAACTAAATAAAGTTTATTTTTGATATGTTCTAAATCTGCAATTAATTTACAAGGAAAATGGAAAATCCTCAATCATCATGAAGTTATTCGAATGTACTGCTTTTGCTGGCAGTACATGCCTTTCTTAAAAGACCGCTCCAGCAATTGATTATCTCTTTATTCCTCTATAAGCCATGAACTAATTCTGTATTTTTTCATCTGGGAACCATTAATGATTATTATTCTTATTTTCTCCATATTTCTGATCGGATTTTTGTTTTCATAAACCTCATATTTTAAATACTCATTGAAGAAAATAAATTAAGAGCATGAGGTCAGGGGATCTAGGTGACCACTGCACAGAACCGCAGTATATCACTATAAGAAAAGTGGAGGAAATAAGATTAAGGGTCATTAATACTTGCAGTGGAATAACTAGAGAATCCATTGCTGCTTTTTAAGAAGATCTACTACCAATAACATCTCAAAAATGGTGGGCGAAAGGAAAAACTTACTTGGAATAAAATGAATTTAGAATATTATAAGAATCAAAACCAGCAAGAAAAATTGTAGCTGTACATTTGTGTGGTTCTTCCACAAATTTTCAGTTCTCCGAAATCTGCAGTAAAAACTAAACTTTGCCAGCCACATATGCTTTTCTTAATAGGCCTCTCCTCCAGTCGCAGTAGCAATTGATTCTCTCTTTATTCCTTTATAAACCATTAATTAATTCTGTATTTTTTCCTCTGTCAACCATTCATGATTATTATTTATATTTTCTCCATATTTCTGATGGGAGAAGCGAAAATAGAATGAGGGCGCGAAATCAGGGGATCTAGCTGATCACTGTACAGAACCATTAGTACCAATATCACCATAAGAAAAATAGAAGAAATAAGAATAAGAGTCATTAATACTTGCAGCGGAATAACTATAGTTTTTCCATTTCATTTTTCGCGTAAACAAATTGGAGATTTAGGAAACTTTCTTTGGTTATTAGTGTAGATTTTGGAACTGTAATTCACATTTTATGGAAGGGCCACACAAATGTAACACGCTACAATTTTTCTTCGGTCTGTTCCAGTCGATTCGTCTCGTTCTCCTCTATCGCCATGTACTGGGTTGAAAATCTTTTGAGACAATTTTTCCTCAACTGAAAAATCGAACTCCTTTGGATTTTTACGAATAATTAAAAATGTCGATAATATCTTCAAATTATGCGGGGACATAAACATGGATGTGTGCAATATATATAAATACCAAACCGCAGAACGATACCTGATTCCATGGTGCAGATATCGAGCTGCAGGTGCTAACGAACGTGCAAAAATTAATTAAATGTGTAAATAAGTAGCATTCAGGAGGCAAAGCCCTATCCTTGGATTGTCTAGCATTTGTCAGGCAAGCCGCTTCTCCTATCCCGACAAACCGCGGTAGTCGAACCTTACCATCCAACAAGAAAATTTAAGTGCCGTAGACCCCGAAAGAGAAAAATTTTTTTTTGGTAATAACTCTCATCATCGCTCATCACTCTCTTACCATCCGATTTTGATCCTTATAACCTTTGACCCACCATTTTTGAGATATTATTGGTATCTCTTCTTAAAACGCAGCAGTTGATTCTCTAGTTATTCCGTTGCAAACGTTAATTGCTCTTATCATTGGGTAAATATTAATAAAGAGGTGCAACTGTCAAGGTTTCGAGATTTTAGTGATGTACTTTTTTGCCAATAACTACAGAATTGTCTATAATATTTAGAGCTATAGAAGCCGAATTACAAATACCTCCCCTTACCACTAAAAATTTATGACAATCCTGAAGCTATTGGAGACAAAAACACAACGCTAAAATCTCGAAACCTTGACAGTTGCATCTATTTGTGTTATTTCGTTACCAATGCTCTTCTTCTTATTTCCACTAATTTTCTTATAGTGATATATTGGTAGGTACTAACGGTAATATACAGTGGTCACCTAGATACCTTGACCTCACGCCCTTAATAAAAAGAGAATCAATTGCTGCTGCGACTGGAGAGGTCTTCTTAAGAAGAGCCGCATTATGTGTTGCCCAGCAATGGCGCGGCGCCGGCGGTACATTTTTTGAGTAGTTTCTTAGCGTGCATTAGAGAAAATAAAATTCTTTTGTAATCATCATTTTAATAGTTTAAACAATTCTTACACTAGTACATCATCCCGTGTGTGATGATTCTGTTAGTTCAGAAACTGTCTAGTACAGGATTTTGTCATTGTCGCTCCACTTACCGTCGGACAATTAATAATTTCTGCGATTACATATTTTTTTAGTGTTGTACTGTTGGCGCCCAACACCATTTCTTTGTCTTTGTTCTTATTGTGGGAATTGATCTTTTTGATTTAATGAACCAGTTTCATATTTTCGAATCGTATGAAATCAAAAGTAGAAATATTCGTTTATCTTCTGAATGAGAAGATTCCTCGGATGGAACGACATCCCCATCTCCCTGACTGTTAATTTGGCCCATTAGGTAAATGCGTCGATATCTACTTATTTGTGATTTGCTTTGGACTTGAGAAAACTGTTGATGCCCTAAATTCGATTCGAACTACACAATAAATTGCAGAGCCTCGTATATCTTTACCCAAGATTTTACGTTACTTAAGTTACTTTTATGACTTGAGACGCGATTTTTTAAGAAAACATTTTCCGCAGTAGATCAGCGCGTTGAGTGAAATACGATTCCTTTGGTCAACGGCTAAAACCAGTAGATTTAAGGAGTTGGATATGATGGTATCTTAAAGGGAGAGGTTCAATGGAGAAATACTTGCTATTTTTGGTCATCTTTATCTGAATGTAGATATTGCCAAAAAAACTGTAGCAATATCTAAACCAAACTATGAGAAGATTATATAATTGTGTTTTTTTATTCAACCACTATAATTCTGTTGGTGGTATTATTGGTAAAGGAAAACTTATGACCAGAAATAGTAAATATTTCCTTATCAGCAAACGCACTTTCCATATGTGCAAAAACACGATAATCTTTCAATGATGCTTTGCGGTGATAAGAGCGAAAGTATCAAGTGATAATAACGTTTACTTTTTCATTTTCCACCACAAGGATTCACCAAATGTAAATTGAAATCAACTTGAATTGATGTGTTTGAGGTTGTGACGTTGTTGAAGCGTCCCCTAATGTTGCACAATAAAGCCCAAAAATAATACTGTATATTCATTGTTGAAAAATTTATTTTTTCGTTAATCAATTATGTACATATAAACATAATAACAACAATTGAATTACAATTATTTTATACTTTAGGCCGATATTTCCAATTTTACACATATATTGTGTCGTCGAAAACCGGTTTATCTTTGAGAAAAATCTGATATAGCTTTCAAACCGGTTTTCGGAATTTACAACTACATATTACGAATAAAAACCTGTCATTCTCCAGTATATATTTTATATCAAAATATGGTTGATATTACTTTATGTTTATTGCAAATCTAATTTATATATTTTGTATAGCTGACAGTAGCAGTTAAGATATGAACACTTACACAAACTTTTGAAATCTAGGTTTTTTTCTACATTCGCTTTATTGTAAAACATTTTATCACATATATAAGGAGGGAAAAATAAAAATTCTTTTAAATAAATAAATATATTTCATTACGATTACTATGTGAAAAAGATTGATCAATATTGATTTATTGTGATTTTGAGCAATATAAAGAATTTGTTTATAAAATAAAAAAATATTATATAGATAGGTACATTGCATTAGAAAAATTCATATAAAATATGTTCGAGTTTCAAAATCTCGGAGCAAAAAATATAAATATAATTAGAAATAAGTATATCCATTAAAAAACACAATACATCAGTTTCAGTTGACATTAATACATGCTATTATAAATATTGTAGTCATATTATATACAGATTTTCAATTCCTTTTAAATAGCAACAACATATTAGGAACAATCATGTTAGGCAAAAATATAGTATAACAAATAAACACTACCACCTCAATAAAATACAATCCATATACAGATTCCTATAAATACTATCACACATTTTAACGAAATGCAAGTATCACGTGAACGTACAGGAGTTTTCTATAAAAAAAAATAACAGTTTAGACACGAAAGATATGTCTTTCATGACTAATGAATTTAAATGAAAAAACAGAGGACATTAACCTGTTTAGAAGGCAAAATTATTTCTAGATCTTCTAGAAATAAATTCTGTTTCAGCACAATTATTGTATAATCGTTTTTCACTTTAGGTCAAAACAAACGAGAAGTATTTATATTAAATATAGCTAACATTAGACACGAAAATTGTATAAAAAATACAATTAAATGTGGACAAATACTTATCTCTTTTCGTTGCTGTGTATATATATGTCCACCAAATGTATTAATATACAATATATAGTTTGCTTGTATTTATATAATTGATTGATTAAATATTATAGATATGTTGTGAAAAATCAAGCAGGAAAATAAGAAAATAAGACGATATAACATTTAATTATGTATCTTATTAATTAATCACATGTAATGACAACTCCATATATCCTTGAAACTAAGCTTGAGCGGGAGAGACTACACATTTACAAACAATTGACTCACATCCAACATATATTGACCGTTTCTTGATCGGGATTTGGGTATTTTTGTTAGGTACCAAGAATAGCGAACATAGACAATATAGAACACTTCCCGCTCTACTAAGGACATTTACATTTTATATTCATTGTTTGTATATCTATCTTTAGTGATTTGTTAAAATCTATGTTTTTTGTGATTATTTTAAGTATTCGTTATATCATAAGTTATTTGAAACATCCAGTTAAAGTCAGCCGTAGTAGTATTACTTAACTCATGATCAAGAATCACGAGATTTTTCTGATATGCTTATCTAATCCTGTTTGGTTGAAAAAGAAAATAAAGATATCTCGTGTAGTGAACCTACAACTTTTATATATATGCGCACGTACCTTGGGTGCACACGCTCACTCACATTCATATAAATTCATGCGCATATCCATACACATTCACGCACACACAATATACCTACACATTAGGTCTAAAAAAACTGGTTCCGTAAGGCACGTAAAATAATGAAACGCGTGGGATGACTGATTTCGCCGATCTTCTCGTACGAATTAGTCGGTTAGACGAGTCTAGAAAATTCGGATATTTCCCACAAATTAAAATTATCGAAAAAAAAAAAGAATCGATCTAACTTAACTCGCAAATTCTAAATAATTCTAAAATAATTTCGAAACACATCTACGTAATAGGGTTGATAAAATCCAGAAGAACTTGAACTGCTAAATTCGGTTTTTGGGTTAATTCTAGCATTGAAGTTAATTAAAAAACAAATGGAATTGCACAAATACATTCAGTCGCTCATTCAGAATTTTTTAAAAAACCTTACAAATTTCTTCATGCAACCTCTTGCTTTACATTTTATAGAAACACCCTGTATTGAGTTCAGGCTCCGATATGCCACATTACGTGTTTTCTCATCTCCAAGGTCAGTATCTAGATCAAATATTCCACAGCAGTAGATGGTTAGTAGAATCTTCTCTTCCTGCTACCTCCGATAAATTCGATGTCCGAAAATCTTCGTAACCATCCCCACCAGAAATGACCAACAATTTAGTGTTGCCCCTTTGATCCTGTTTAACTTTATATGAATTTCTGTGAGGAGCATCTGCTGAACCAAAAGGTGTTTCAACAGATGTCAAAAATCGAACATGACCTGTATGACCATGTGGAACTCCAGTTACAGTCGGAATGCTAGTTAATTTTGTGGTGGTAGCAGTAATGTGCGGCAGTGGCATTGTAAGCAGTACCCCAGCGGAAGTTCCAATCCACAACAGATCTTTACAAGTCACCAAAGCTGTTACCCGAAGACACGCAGCCTTGTGCTGTCTGATTATGTCATCGCAACCTGAAATAGAAAAAACAAAAACAATTCTTAGTCTTTACAACTTTTTCAACTGAAAGCTTAATTTATATACGGATTTTCGAAAATAATGCACTTATTGAAACGGCAATTGTTGCAATAGTGAAACGCCCCAGCCCTGGGTTGCTTAGGAAAGTAGAATAGTAATAGTGTTACTGTAACCCAAATTCTGGCTCCATAGGAAACTAGTAACTATGCAGTACCTGGCCAAAGCGAGCATCATTGTCTGGTACACGTCACAGGAAAAAATCATAAATACAGAACCAAAACAACCCTCGAGGAGACTGGCTTCAGTTTCCAAAGAACCACAACGCCGACGACGCCTTGAAACGATACTTTGTAAGGACTCAACGACACTGACCCGTTTCTTTTACATACGGCAAGGTTTTGCTATTTCACTATCAGATGTAGCGATGCAATCACAGTAATTTTAGTTTAGTCAAAGAAAATTCATTACTGTCATTAATGCTGTTTTTTGTAGACCTTTCTGTATAAGCAAGTAACTTTGGAGTCGGTGACTCCTATATTTTCATTATCACTCATTAGTTAATTTTCAGCAACATCTTAAAAGAAATTGAATAGCCTGAAATTCTTTTGGAAGTTTTTTCGAAAGGTCTGAAGAGAAGCTATCATATTTTACAGACATTTAACAAAAAACATACCTAGTATAAGAAAGGTTATTAAAGTAAGATATTTTACAAATAAGCGTGTTTATTGGAAGAAAATATGTAGGTATAGAAAAGAGTGGCTGGCATCATTACAAAAACCTACATCATTAGTCGGAGTTATATTTTCTTCATATATATATATAGCATTTATACTTATATACTTATGTACTTAAAATGTAGAAAGGCTTCCATCAAACGAATTTTCCTTTATTGTTATAGTCATGTTCAAAAAAATATGTCAACAACTCGTGCATGTGGAAGGTTGCTTATTAATAAAAATACTTACTCGTCAGCATCTTTGTAACGGCAGGCGCCACATTTACTTCACAGAGCGATTCGAAGGTTAACGCATGATAACATTTTATTACAGCGGAATTCTGTAAAGAAAGCCATACGCCATTTCCACATAACATTATGCACGTAATAGATTTATTATTGTCATTGTTAACCGTAAAGTTAGTTTCTGTTGTAAGAGCTTGGGTGTTGAAAATTTTGATAGTACTGCCACAACTACACCACAATTTGCCAGCACTTGGAACCATTTTTGTTACTGGTGTACTTGAAGATCCGACTGCGTATGTTGTAGGAGAATTTATATTCCAACTTCCAGCTAAAAAAATCAATAATACTTTTAGTTATTTGCTTTGGTCTGCGAGATATAGCAATAAAAAATTATATTTTTTCTGATGAAGAAATTAGTGCTAGGATATTGGGTGCGTATCTATTGTGTCTAAAAATGTAGTCTTCTCCCGTACAAGATCTCAGAGGGGTTTACTTACACAAATCTCTGTCGTATATGGTAATATCTCCATTGGCCAGTGAAACATAAACTCTATTTTCTAAGTATCTGAAACAAAAAAATCATTAAATTTCATTTTGCCAGTTGATGGATAATAATTGATTTATTAACCATTTGAAAAAAAACATATTTTGGAAATTACACTTTACAACACAGCAAGAGTTTTTTGCACTCAATAAGTATAAACTAGGAGATTACTAAATTGTACAATTTAAAAGAGGGTATATCTAGGTTTTGCTCGTTATTTCCATGTGTCCTATGAGCAACAATAACAGTACTAAATCCTAAATCTTGGTTTTTTATCTAAACTAAAAATTGCAGAAATAACTTTTTGAGACCTATCCGCCATATTTGTCACTTCCGGTTCCACCGGAAATGGTCCCAATAGTCATTTTTAAATGGACCACCCTGTATGTTTTCACATTTTTGAAATATCGATCACATTTTGGATACATTTATACTGTTTTGAACAATTTATACAGGGTTGCAAGAAAAATAATTCGAATTTTAGTTGTCAATCTAGATGGCTGGGAGTATGTTAAAATTATATTTGTTCCAATGTATTCATACACAAAATACGAAAACGTCAATATGTCCAATAAATATACAGGATGCTCTAAACTCATTATTATCACATTTTTCAAAATAACTCTTTTTTTTAATATTATGATATGGGCCACCCGGATATTCAGAAAGCTCTATTAGTAAGGGTTAAACGGTACTAAAAGTTCCGTAATGTGTAATCGTTACCGGCAGGAATGACAACTTTTCTTAAGAAATTTATGATTTATATCGAAGTTCAATTAAATTTTGATCAACCCTGTATATTTGTGTTAATTAGAATGGGCCTCTGGCTCATTCTTGTTGCATATCATAAAATATTAACATGGTATCATAATATTTAATAAAAAGAGGTATTTTGAAAAATGTGATATTAATGAATTTAGAGCAGCCTGTATAATGTATTATTGGACATATTGACGTTTTCGTATTTTTTATATGAATAACATTGGAACAGAAATAATTTGCAGCCATCTAGATTGACAACTAAAATTCGAATAATTTTTCGTGCAACCCAGTATAAATTGGTCAAAGTAGTATGAATGTATCCAAAATGTGATCTTTATTTCAAAAATGTAAAAACATACAGGGTGGTCCATTTAGAAAACACTATTGGGGACATTTCCGGTGAAACCGGAAGTGACAAATATGGTGGATAGGTCTCAAAAAGTTTAAAATCTTACCTAATTTCACCATACAAAATTTTATCCCGATATCTTTAAAAATGAGAAAGTTACAGGGGTGGCCCACTATTCGTTTACACCCGGTATACAGTGATTTTGAATAAGGTTTGCAAACTTCACCAACGTATTCCTTAATAATAATAATAATAATAAAAATAATTAAGGGTGATTCTTTATATAGGTAATATTTTTTCTTAAATAAGCTTTCCCTATAAAGGTATCTCCTAAAGAGCTGAGTCCAAATCCAGTTTTATTTTTTCGATCTCAACGAAAGAAACCAAATTTGCAGGAATATTTCTACTGAAGGGTCTTCATATTGTTTCTTTATTTATTGAAAAAGGGTGAAATAACTAAAACAATTACAGAACTAAAAAAAGTCTTCATGTTTGGTTTATTCAATATTTAGGTCTTTGAGATAAAAAATTAATTAATTTTCGTCGACATGTGGATGAAGTTTCTGAAACTTATTCAAAAACACACTATATAAAAAACAAATAAATGTAACCGTTTTGTTTATAGCTTTATTTGGGTTTTATACAATAATAACAAAAATATCCAGTTTGATAAATTTATATTGATGCTCTACTTCTGAACATGCAAATATAAAATCTGCTGGGCGTAAAAATTATTTTTATTGTCGAATTCTTTAAAAACAACTATTTTTCATAACTATGTTATAAAATATATAAAATATACGGTGTGGTCGAAAAGTAAGGAACAAATTCAATATCTTCAAAACGCCTAAGTTTTGGAAAAATCGCTCGGACAGGTCGATTTTGATTTTATATTAGGTCTATTTTAAAAATATGTTTTATTCTACAAGGTGGCCCCCCTGGGCTGTGATCAACTTTGATTTTTCGAATTCCTTGTAAAATTCTAATCTATATATTACACCCTATATCTAAAATCGATCGTTTCTGAGTTATTAATATTTAAAATAAATTCTTTTGGAAAGGAAAATATTTTTAATATTAAATGTATTTTATTTTTAGGTTAACAACAAAATTATTTCAACATGTTTTCTGGTCTGTCTGATGTAATTAGCCTGTTTAATGCAAATAAATGTTAATAACTCAGAAACGATTGATTTTAGATGTAAGATGCAATACATAGAAAATGTTTAGAATTTTACAAGAAATTCGAAATTGCAAAAAAATTGAGGGTTGCCATTTGAAAAATCAAAGTCACAGCCCAGCATTTTTGGGACACTTTGTACAATAAAAATTATTTTTAAAATAGGCCTAGTATAAAATCAAAATCGACCAGTCAAAGAGATTTTCCCAAAACTTAGGCGTTTTGAAGATAATGAATTTGTTCCAAAGCAAAAATATCCTCCAATAATTGCGTTTTAAAGTGGTTTCAATGATTTTTACGTCCAACAGATTTTATATTTGTATGTTCAGAGTGGAGCATCATTAAAAATATATCAAATTGACTATTTTTGTTATTACATATTATACTTGTATGAAACTTAATAAAGTATCAAGTAAATAAAGTAGAGTAATTTAATTAATTATTGTGTTGCTTTATAACTCACAATATCAATTTAAATTATTTCTGAAGTAACCAAAGAAATGTGGAACAATCAATCGAGTCTTTGACGAATACATAGAAATGAATTCAGCGAACGAAATTAAAAGAAGACATAATTAGACTGATATATTTGGCACAAAATAATAATTAAGAGAAAAGGTCGTCAGGTTTTCAAGGATACAACATATCTTATAAATATCTTATATGATCAAACCTACGAATACGACTCCGGGGGTGAATTGTGAATTAAATTCCATTCATTATTCGACAGTGATCCTGGAGGTTAATGAGGAAACCGAAACTTTGACCCTGTGTGGGTTATTTAGTAGTATGCACGTGGCATCCGTCAACGGTATTGAATTTCACTAGCTCAAGATTATCCTTGCTTTAAATTCATTTTACTCCCTTGCACAGTGTGTTTTAGTTTCTAAGTGGTTGAGGAAAAATTGTTTTACGCGCAGTTTTTCTAAGCATATAACCAACAAAACATTTTTTTTCATTATTACCAAACACCTTCGGTTACATTATTCCTTTGTTTGTGTGTAGAAATTATAAAAGTTACCACCCTGTATAGGTATTTTTGGAAACAGAAATGTGCATTTTTTTCCAAATACAAAAACGTATACCACTTACATATTTAATTAAATTGGTAGTATTCCGAATAGCCAGAAAAAATTGTTAATAAAAATTATTATATTATTAATTTCTTAATTATTATATATTTTTGTATTAGGAACTTTCAGAATAACTAAAAATATACTGGGTATTCTTTTATCTCGTATATAATTAAAGCAAACAAAAATCTCATGATCTTAATAGAGTCTGCAGGATATCTCATTAAAATATGTTATTGAATTTAATCGTTATCTCGAGTGATTTTCTCTGTACGGGGTGATCAATTTAATTGCCTCACTCGATTTTCCTGCTTTATTCTTCACCTAGGAAAAAAATTCAAAAGCCATACTTGTGTACTTTTTCCCGAGGAATTCTATTCCGAAAAGATAAAAACAATTGAATGTCAAAGAAAAAAGTTATGGCCGAAAAACTGAAAAGGAAAAAAATATACACCCTGTATATTAATGCGGAAATGGATATGTGACATTTCACTGATTGTAAATGTGTATCAGATACATATTTTTCACTTCCGGTTTGACCGGAAATTGCTTTAATTTTTTTATTTTAGGTGATACATCCTGAATATTGAGCTCAGTTTGAAAAACTTTTCTTTCTGAATTCAGCAATATATAACATATCATCATTGTCTTTCATATTTAATAAGATATTGGGGTTTTAATTTAAAATAACACAAATATATGTTATGAAATAAAGTCATCCATGAAAACAAACAATATACAGGGTGTATCACCTAAAATAAAAAAATTAAATTAATTTCCGGTCAAACCGGAAGTGAGAAATAAGTATATGACACGCATTTACAATCAGTGAAATGTCACATATCCATTTCCGCATTAATATACAGGGTGTATATTTTTTCTTTTTCAGTTTTTCGGCCATAACTTTTTTCTTTGACATTCAATTGTTTTTATCTTTTCGGAATCGGATTCCTCGGAAAAAAGTACACAAGTATGGTTTTTGAATTCTTTTCCTAGGTGAAGAATAAAGCAGGAAAATCGAGTGAGGCACTTAAAATGATCACCCTGTACATAGATTGACTAAATGATTTGAATTATGAAATAATTGAATTTTCTCATTTCTCTTATGCAGCCCCATGAAAATTTACAGCTGGTTGTGTCAATAATAAAAATGAATTTTATAAGGGGTTGTTTTAATTGTTTTAATTGAAGGAGTTAAAACTGAAATTAAAAATCACATAATAATATAAAAATAATAACTTACATGATGCACAATATGGACGAGCCGAGTTGCAACTTAATTTTATTTTTTTTAATTCGTATATTATCACCAGAGTTGTATACATGAATACAACCATCTTCAGTGCCCAACCACATGGTTGACTGTTGATTATCAGTTTCTTCATTGTCTATGCTACATGTTTCCGAATCTATAAGTCTTTGTGGTTCCTCGTTGTGCTCACTATCACAATTATCATCTTCATCACTAGAAGAACTACTGTCAAATTGCATTGGCTTATGTTCTTCAGGTTCATCTCTACTTTTATTTCCTCTACTCGGAATGGACATTCTAAAAAATATGTACGACATCGACAAATAATAAACATAAATAAACGAGGGAGCGTTTCTGTTCCTCTCGAAAGTTATAATTCTTGAGTAGTGTTTTTTCACGGCTAATATCTTACCCATCATTTATCCCAGGTACCGAAGCGATGCAAAGAATTCTTGCATTGCAGACCCCATTGCAAGAAGTAACTGTTGGTTCAGGTGTTAGACTGAGAACGCAGACTTGCCCCACATACCCATCACTGTTACAAACCCATACGTCTTTTCCATTGTCACCCAGTGTTGGAGCCGCACAAGTAAATTGTAGTCCAGCTCTTGTTTTTCTTATTGGCACGGTTGCCAGGAGTTCAGGACAAGGTCTTCTGTCACTAGACATCGCTAAAATGAAGACATAACACAAGTAAAATAATATTATATTCGTGGTTTGAGGCAACATTACAAGTTGGTTGGAGCGATGGTATTATATTAAAATTTCCGACGTGCTCTTTCCTTACGCGTATTTTAAAGTACACAACATTATTGAAAGCTGCATTAAAGTATCAAATTAATGGTTACCCTAAGAAATATAAATGTATAAAGTACGTTGAATTAAAAAAAAATACCTTTTAATTATCCTAAAATATTTTTTGGTTTTCAGTTTTGAAGAAATTAAATAATAATATAACTGACGATAGTTTTAAAAAAATATTTATTGTTTACCTAATCTTTGTTTGGCATCATTCAAGGACTCTTCCCATGAAGTTCTCTTTTCTGCTTTTGAAAATACGATTGACACGTTTTCCAAGCCATTCCTGTAAAATTACGTAAATTTTATTTTCACGAATGAATACGGTCTTTATGATATGGATATAGGTTTTACTTGGTTTAAAATTAAAATAATCTAAGATTTAGTAGAATAGTGGAAATAATAAAAAACTTGGTACAATTAACTTTCAAATTGGGCATAACATTGATGTAAGTACCTATATAAATATTTCTACTAAAACTCATATTGATATATTATACAGTGGCAGTAGAATACTTACGGTGTGAGAACGGTGAGATCTAAGCATGACAATTGAGAATCGCTATTCTGTTGTTCCGTCAACTGCTTATTTAACGTCGTTAACATATCTTTCACGACCTCATCCAACTGTGAGTGGTTGCAATGTAGAGACCAAGCTAATTCGTTTATCTGATTCAAAACCGATATGTCTTCAGTCAAGTTGTCAACCTCTATCATAATTTGCCTTAAATTTTCATCTTTGGATCTAATAATTTCTATATCCTCCAATGGCACTCTCATTAGTAGTTTGTACTTATTCGCCTCAAGTGTGCTGGTGACGCTCCCCTGACCAGTAATAGGCCGTCTTATTGTTCCACTTCTTCTTTTGATACCCGTAATTAAAAGCAAGTCGGAGAAAAGGAACAAAGCCCTTTCCTTTCGTGGACCACCTCCATGAGACATACTCACTGAGTCATGGCGAAGATACTGTCTCTCTGGAGTGGCCAATTCAATTAAGCCATCAATAAGTCCTTCGATCTCACGAAGTTGTTCAAGCTCCAGAGCCTCTTTTTCAGTACAGTTTATTTTTAATAATTGCTCGTGCACTTGTCTTTGTGCCGCTAAAAGTAAGTTGTGATCAGGGTGGTTCTCATCGGTGTGTTTTATAAGCCTCTGCAACAAAAGTTCATACTTCGGGAATTTTTGGATGGGTTTTATTAACAGAGAGTCCAATGCCAACTTTCCAGTGTGCTGTCTGGCCGTTATCTAAAACAGCATTAAAAAATATCCCATCATCCCTATAGAACAATTATTGGGTGTATATGTGTGTGTGTGGGCGTGTAAAAGAATTTGTTTCAAATAATGTTTTACTATTTCACAAAATGTTCTTGTACTATCTTGCTTGGACATTACAATCTCCAATTTAACACCAATGTAAAAGGTACAACTTGCTACTCATTCTCGATTGGTCAAATTAGGGTGTGTTATTGTTTAACACACCCTGTGTTGTTTTTAGGCTGAGTGAAATTAAAGTAAATTAGGTGATTGAGTAATAATCAAGAAAGAGGTGTTAACGAATAATTGGTCACCAAAAATGCACGACGCTTAAACTTTTAATTTAATCCTACCATGTGACACCTGATCGTGTCTTACTTGCCGTTTATAAATAGATTTATTATTGACAAATTTTCGGTTCCTAAATATCGTAGATATTTGTTTCACGAATTCTTTACTTAGAACGCCTTTATAGTGTGCAGCAGATTATTAAATTCAATAAGACATTGCCATGAGCAACTTTCAAAGGGAAATGAAAAAAAATATATTTATGAAATATAAAAATGTCAGAGCAGAATTACTATGTGTTCCGTTTTCCTTTCTGTTTCAAATATACTCTTTGGCTATTATTTTTCTCTCTTGTTTTATTATGTATTTTTTGTTTTTGCTACACAATTTTTGTTAATAAATAATAAAAGAATTTTTTTATTAAATTAGAGAAGGTTAATAAAAATAATTTGTGTTTTGTTTTGACTGGGCTAGGACTGCCTCCAATTATGGATGAGGCAAATAAGAAATTTTAATAAAATATTTTCCGGTTCAGCTCAATACGTTTAGTAACTTTAGGTGGTCTGTGAAATGACCCATATCCATAAATTCCGTTTCTTCAGTAATCGAGTTATATTACAGGATGTTGAAATTTATAGAACATTATTATCTCTGATTTTTATAAAAAGTTAATGATGTCAAATAAAAGCAATAATTTGTTCCAATTACCCTCCTGTACATACCCTTAACGAATCAATATTATTTTATTGAACGGTAATAACGTGTCTAATATTACTTACACTTTTGTACTAACTGGTTATTAATCTAGAGGTAAATAGAAATTATATAGATTGTGTTTCTCGTCTCTTGGGAAATAAATATATAGATATGTTTAAAATTGCATAACAACGTTTAATATTTTTAATATATTACATATGTAGTTCAAATGAATAATTTTAAGTCTGATATATTTTGAAAATTATTAAAATATTTAATTGTGCCTATCTTTTGGATGCTATGATTCGTAAATGAGCCGGCATAAAGCAGGTACGAGTAAAATGATTGAAAAATATAAAGATTTAATGAAACTTACCTAAGTATATACAAAATTGCTCCCATGAGAAGATATAAGCCCTTAAAGTGGGGCTTTGAATTTCGATAAAAACTAATATATTTTATAACATTGTAACGTGGAAGAATCTTTGGTACCTACACGATTTATGCTCATTACTAATTTTACTTTACGGTAAGCTAATTTTAATGAGATCACTGCAGGGGGTTGACTTACCATTAAATTTATCTGAAAATAATTAATTTCATTCAAAGCGGAATTTTATTTTATAACTTTTTTACTCTTGTTAATTTGTGATCAACTTTATGAAGTAAAACGGGATTAACTGATGCAAAATATGAATAATTTTATTTAGAAAATAATCGTAGTAGCCTATGATTCTATCTTTCAAATTTGTCAACTAATTAAATAATTAATTAAATTTGCTATATAATTTTTTAACTTAATTTATTTCATTAAATAATTAATTAAATTTGCTATATAATTTTTTAACTTAATTTATTTCATTAAATAATTTTTGTTGAAATTTCTACCAATCTTTCAAACAATTTAATTATTTTCCATTAAAAATCAAACTCTCGTTTACGCTTTTTCTATGCTGAAAAATATCCAACACCTTTTAACACTTCTTCTATAGAACTTTAAGACAGATTCATAGGTTTTTGATTATTTTCTAATTAAAACGATTAGCACTTTGCTTCAGTTAGCTCTGTTTTTTTTTTGAAAACCATAAAGTTTATTAAAAATTAACAAGAGTTGAATGGAATTTCACAAGGAATAAAATTATGTTGATCTGCTGGCCGGCGGACAAAAGCCCTGTATAATTTTAGGTGTGAGCGACCCCCTTGCAGCTTCCATTGACATTTAGTACTTGTTGTTGAATCCATTTAATATAATATATCATGAACAAACTTTGGTTCCTCCACGATATTTATTTATTTTATTTGAAGCCTAACTTTGGGAGCTTATATCTCCTCAAGAGTACAACTTGATATATGGGTAAATTGCGTTAAATTATGTTTCGAGTTTTCCTGCTTCATGTCGATTCAATTGCGAATTATCCATTTCTATTAATTTTTAATCAATTATTGGACATAAAAATGAGAATTTTCTATAGTGAAAACTATAATCACCTATTGGCTGAATGGACAAGTATCCGAAGCCAAAAAAAAAAAAAAACAAAAAAAAAACAAAAAAAATTAACTATAACTAACAAATATAAAAAAATATAAATAGGGGTTGTATATACTCACCTCTAAAAATCTGCTGAATGCTGGTTTCGACTGCTGTGCACTTTTTAATATTTCTCTAGCCCTTTTCCAATTATTTACGTAGTTTGTATAGCTTTCAATCACCACCGACTTGGAAAACTGAAAAATAAATTTACCTATATCTGATATGAAAAAGTGATGAACGATGGCCTGGTGCCCGTTCTTGAACATAAACAAAAAATCAAAAAATCTAAATGACACCGTTACCAAATGCGCATATTATGCACGTTGAAATAAACTGCTCAACAGTTGAAACGAAAAATTTGAAAAATTTCATTCTATTTGAAGATTCTAAAGCTGGTTACTTTGTCCAGTCGAACGCGATAATCAAAATGAACGCAGAGTACCATTGGCACAGGACTGCTGTAATATCTGAAGTAAGCAGGACTGGAGATTTTAGCCAAAAGCCAACAGATTTCATCACCTGTTATCGAGTGATTTGTTGTTTCAAAACAAATTAATAAAAGTATAAAAATCTTGATATATTAGTTGGAAATCCAGCTCTTACAGAAGTCACCATAAATGCAACTTTGATTTTGATTTCAGTTCTTTGCCGTTATTTTCATGGATTTCTACAAAAGCTATGTCTGTCAATAACGCAAATTTAGCTACGCTAGAACAGATTAATAACAATAATATAATGATTTATTAATATAAGGGACAACAAACTGAATTATCGCATATAAATCACATTTAAAAGACTTTTATTAATGTTTGAGTTATGTCAATATTTTAATTTTAGTAATAAACTGGATAGCTCCGTCCTAAATTGTTTATAAAAGAAAGTAATTAAATTTAATTTTAATGAAGATATTCTTTTTTGTATGACTCTTTATTCGAATTTAAGCAAATATTTTACAGCAAATCTGGATGTTTAATTAAAAGAAATGTCAATTTACACAAGATGTAAACAAAAAAATAATTAATCTTATTCATATTCTTTAGGCAAATATTTTGCTACAATTTAATATAAAACGTTCTCCACCTAAGCAACAACTGTATCTCAGTTACGGCTCATATTTCAACGTATATCACATGAATAAAACGCATTTGTGAAATAAATTGTCTTGGAAATCACGTTCAGATCTGCGTGATTTCACAATTACGATCAACTTGACTAAAATTGACTTTTATACATATATGGAATTTATGGAAATATATTTAGAAATACGACATTTATTCTATTTTACGAGTATTTCCTTGTACATATGGCAGAAAAAACAATTTTCAGTCATCGTTAAACTATTTTCATAATTCTTTCTTAAACAATTGGGCTTAAAATGGCAAAGTGAGTTGGTTCAATTGATGAAAATTACGTCTTCAAATTTGTTACGTTTACAAGACGAATAAAGCGATAAAACTAAACCAAGATACTAATTAACTTGATAAAAAAGATTAATTATTTTTTGGTGGTAATACCATCAATACGCTGAATATCTGCACAAGATGTCTTCTTGTAGTTCTTGTGGAAGGATTTAAGGATTTAGTATACATCAATACGAAAATAGCATTAAATAACCAAAAACTGTAGTAGTTCGAAAAGTATACATTTTAAACGTCCATTTTTTTAACTTGATTCGGTGAGTGTCTGTTGAACCACCTTGTATAATGAAAAGTTAATACACATCACAAGCGAATTTATAATTTTCAAAAAACACCATCCTTCATCATTGTAGAAAAAATTCCTATCTTGACAAAAATGTTTACAAAAATTCGAACCTTCCTATAGATATGGCCCCAAAGTTGCGCGCATCAGACCAATTTTAATAAATCTCCAAAAAGTAAGTATCCTAAACTGTTTGCAATGCTATACGCTTTTTTCCTGCAGTACTTGCCAGATAAAGGTGTTTGATTGACAAAGTAACCGGTATCTTTTTCCGTTTCAGATATTGAAGTTTATAAACCACTAGTCTTTTTCCTACGTATTTCTTTAGGTTAATTAGGACTCGAAAAATCCGTACATTAAATCTGGTCGCCCATTAGCCCGGAACGAAACGGAAATTAATACCTCAGATTGGAGTAGATCAGAACGGAACAGTTATTAGTTCGTCCACCGTAACAAGTCGGAAATGAAACATTGCTATTGCCATTTCCATTCTCTTTATAAATTTTAGTTTCTATCATTCTTTAAGAGATGATGATTTTAGCAGCAGCTCAGACGGCAGTTGTCTCATAGCTTTAATTCTTCCGCAAAGAAAATAACATCTAGTTGCAGATGATTCAAGGTACCTACATTAAATATTAAACACACATAAATCTTAAAACTCCCAAAATGCAAAGACAAGCCTGTTGAAAAAACGCTGACACAAATTTATAAGTCATCAATATGGCCAGTGCTCAGTGCTGGAACTGGATTCGAACTCAGTTCACGATAGACGGATAAGAAGAAGAAATACTTATTCTTTCGGATCTGACCAACTTAAGATCCTATGACTGAACATCGAAAAACGAATAATAAACCTCATATTACAGTACCGAAATGGTTACAACAAATGTAACGAAAAATGCCGTCCATGTCTGATAGTCGATAATGTAAATCGTTTTCAATATTTTCATCATATCCATATGAAAGTGTACGACTAAAAGAATGTGCATAATTTCCACATTGCTAGCGTACGCCTAGAGGATTGGAATCGGGACCAAATCAGAAGTGTTCTGTTTTCTATTCATTCTAGGATGATGGGCGTTTTCGCTTGTAAACATGCCTTTAACATTTTTGCAACATTTCCGTAAATATCTCGCACGTTTGTTTTCATTCTGTTCCGTGTTAATGGGCGAAAGCAGTCTATCTTTCTTGTATACGAGTTTATGCAATCCTGCAGGCATGCCTGACCGTATATAACATAAAAAATTTGAGGATCGTCGTCATGTTTCGTATTCCAAATTGAATGTTTTCCCCAGATTTCAATTTCTGGGTTCTTATTCTGAAAGTTTATTGAACCTTGAATTTCCCTACGGCGCAATTTTTTTGCCTCAAACTTAATTTTGAATTAATTACAAGTTTCCTTGAGGTTAATTTGCCTACAGTGAAATACATAGTATGTATCTGGTGTATCAACATTACTGTGCTGAATTGCAAACTGCATGTGTTAGTTATCTTAGCTGGATTCTGAAACAGTTAATTTAGAACAAATTGGGGATAATTCACCTCGGATAACGGATAACTTTGTATGACCTAATTCTTGTTTCCAAGGAGGAAGAGACTGTAGAGAGGGGCGTAAAAATCATTTTGAATACAAAATGAATAACACCGAGGGGTTGTTGGAACAGTAATTGACTATTTCATAATGAAAACGAAACCAAAAGTTAAGAAATATATTCATATTCATAATTTTACGGTTGACGCTTAATTCTAACGTCAGAGTTAATTAACAGCAGTGGGGTGCAACAGCAAAAAAAATAATCGAAAATTGTGGAAAAATTACAAAAATCAAATATTTTTGTAATCATACGACAATAAATAATTTGTAATGCTTACTTACCATTTCCAAAAAAACGTCACCAATTTTCTGTTTGACATCCCAGTGTTCTAGCCGTTTTTTGAGTTCTCCCAAAAAAGCTTGATGATGATTTAATAAAAATGGAATCTGTAAATAAATAAATTATTCCAATGAAATGATTTAAATAACTTATTTATTACCTGGTAGAATATCTCGTCTACTAAGTTTGCGTCCAGTAGATTGGCATTTTCAGGATTCTTAAGTGGTTCCAAATATTTCTGGAAAAGAAGTCGACAGTAGACATTTTTGTTTATATTATGAAGGGTGGCGATTTAAAGCATCGATTTGAAAATTAGGAATAAGTTTTTTTTCTGAAATTTTCAATTTTGTTTAAGAATGCCCTAATTGTTTCAAAATGATGATAAAATTCTTGCTTTAATTTGCAGGGCGTCCGATTTTCGATGTCAAAATTTATTTTTTTATTTTTTTAAAAATCTATAATTTCGTATCAAAATGGATGTCTGACACTTTAAGACGGGATTTAAAACGCCAATTCTACACAAATCTAACAGTACAATAAATGAATTTTGACAGTATTATTTCAATATATGTACTTCCTTTGTTTCCATAGCCTACTAAAAAAATGGTAAACTCTCGGATAAATTATGTATTTTTTAACAAAAGTGTAAACATCTTGAAAACGATTGAATTTAGTGATATTCGAAATTTAATTCTGCTTCATAAAAGACACAAATATACGAAGTTAAAAATTTAATTTGAAAATTGCTAAAATTACTAGAAGCGCCATCGATCAAAATTTCGAGTTATTACGACACGGTTAATTTCATAAAAAATGTTTAGTTCCAGTCAAAAGAAACAAGTTTTATTTATCAAGGAAAGTCCCCAGGATGTTGCGGAAAGGGTGAAAATAAATTTTCAGTCGGTAAAAGAAACATTACGGTGATCAGGCAGACTCGCTCTAATTTCGTGTGAGTTTTTTTATATACTTTGCCACCTCAAAGGCTTTTTTCCGGGCGAGTGTCGGTGCGTGGCGTCGTATTTTATAGGCGTCTTCGTGTCGAGAAAATCCGAAGGAAAATCTTCTAGGCTATATTTCGTAGCGATTCTTCGAGTATTATGAAAGTTTCATACCCCCGTGTCGGAGGATTGTGTAAAATTTTTGAGATTAGCAAGGGATGCGAGAACAATGACCGCTTCAGAAAATTTGAAAATTTTAACCCAACTTCAAAATTTTCGTCAAAACGTCAAAATTCCACTTTTTCGTTCGCTCCTACTGCCTCGAAAATCTCAGCGAGACCTTGCTATTTACGATGTTGTTCTAAGTTGAACCCCCTACCTTGGATTTCTTACCAGAATGGCGACCCGGTGAAGATTTTTCGTTTGGAAATAGCGTTTAAACATTTCGTGTTTTCGCAATTTTTTCAGTTTTTCAAATTTCTCCAAACACGTGTCCGGGCCGAGCTTAATAACTCGAGCCTCCTTCGAGATGGACCGGCGGCGTATTTTTATTTTTTTAAACTAGATATAATATAGAAAATCCAGAGGCGTAATCGTTTTTATCGATTTTGCCTCCTAAAAAAGTTATGAATTTTAGTGATTTTTCAAGCATGTACCCTTTAGAAACGCGCCACAGCCTTTCCCTTTGGATCTAGAGGATCCGGACCCGGACGACGGACTAAAAGAAGGATAACGAAGAATTCTTTTTTTTTGTTCATCTCCGATATTAGCCGAGATATGAATTTTTAAAAAGGTCGATTTACCGAAAAACTATACTCTTCCGGGGGCTCCTTGCTCCCCTCTCTGAAGGATTTTTTCGACTGAACTCAGGAGAGCTAGAAGCAACCTTCCTCTCGGATCCCTGAAATTTTCGCGGCCGAGCTCGGATAATCGAATAACTATTATGACCCATTTTTTTACATCTTCGATAATTTTTTTCACCCCTTTAGCAACAAGATAAACGTCAGTCGCCATTGAATTTTTTTTTCATATTGACATGTATTTTATAATAATTTTGAAATAATCAGGGCATTCTTCTTTGATGACTTCTTCCTAATTTTTAAAATTGATGCATTTGTCATAATTTTCGAAAAAAATTAAATATTCTTCGAACTATTAGAAAGTCATATCATTAAACTAACAATCTAAATTTAAAATAAAAAATACCGGGTGGCCACGAGTCAATGTACGCCCCCAATTTTTTTATTGTTTTTGAATTTAAAAATTTCGTTTTTGTCATACGTGAATAAGACAACAGTGGGCTATTTTAGATTAACAGGAACGAAAATATCACTTCCGGTTCAACCGGTAGTGACATCAACTTTTTTTTCTTAAATGGAATGACCGTGTTTTTTTTGTGGTGTTTTATAAAACATCAAATTCTAACCGCAACAGTTTTTTCCAATTTCAAAAAGTGATATTATTTTTTCGTTCCTGTTAGTCTAAAAATAGCCCACTTGTATCTTATTTAAGTATACCAAAAATGAAATTTTTAAATTAAAAAACAACCAAAAAATTTGGGGCGTACATTGACTCGTGGCCACCCGGTATACCATTCCATTGGAAATAAGAAAGTTGAGGTATGTATCGTAAAAATATTTTTAAATTGTTCAACGATAAAAATTATACGTATTTTGTAAAATTTTCAGATTTTTAACTGTAATAATAATGCCGCAACTCATTAAATCACTCATTAAATCGCCACCTAGTATAAAAACAGAATTAAAATTATTTTTAATAAATGAATTACAGTTTGACTTAAAAATAATGTAAATAATGGTTTTTCAGTGCTATCGATTAACTGTAAAGATCAATTAAAGTCAACATTAGCATTAAAATAATTTTAATTTAATTTCATACAATTAGAAATGTAAAAATTGCACGAAAACCATTAAAATTAATTATAAATATGTATAGCCAATAGATACATTTTATATTTTCTGCACTAGATTCCCAAAATGTTGCAAGAAATAATAAGGTAAAGTCAACAAATTTTCACTAACATATCTAACAAAATAAACAAATTAATATAATATTTGTATATACTTCTATCAAAACTATGCAGGTTGCTTTAATAAATATATCAGAAATTTGCATTTGTCTGGAATGAGCTAGATTAGCATTAGGTGGAGAACATACAGTGTAATATAATCTCCACTTGTCAAAATAGAAAATATAAGCGTTAAGTGATACTTTAAATGCTGCGTTTTTTATTCTATTCACAGGCTATTATCATTAAGTTGGTATTTACTGAATGTAGTAAAAATTAATTCTCTATTGAACGAATTTTATGTAAGAGCGACTAGAAACAAAAAGCAGTGAGATATCGATATTTCTGAGTAATCGACGTAATCGTAATTATTTCCAGTGCGAAGAAACCTTTTTATTTTAATCTTATTTGTTTAAATCTGTACGTGGGAAAACTTTGAGGGTTTCCGTGATATATAAATTTTCGAAAATTGTATATTACAGAGACAGAAACTGTACAGGGTGTCCCAAATTGCTTGATTTTGGCTGGTTTTCCTATTTCCAGACCAGGTAGAGAAAAACTGACATATGAGTCTAGAGCTCGATTTTTGTGAAACGCCGACTGGTGAAAACCGCATTTCGATATCTCTAACCGTTTCCGAGATATCGGCAAAAATTGACATTTTACAGATTCCGAAAAACTGTCATAACTTTTTTATTTGCGGATATTTTTTCAAACGGTAAAAACTTTCTAGAGGCACTTTTTGACGTAGAATAAGATGCATTTGTCAAAAAAAATATATCGCTTTTCAATTGTTTGATATCAAAGCTAACTTTGTTATTTCAAATGGAAACCATAGTTGGCTTTGACTTTAGAAAATAGGAAAAAAATAAGCTTTCCAAAAATATATATGTCAAGATATGTCTAGTCGTCCTTGCTGCCAATATAACACATTTCTCTTTAAAAATGACATTTTTTAACATTTTAATCCAGTTGGCCACGAAAAACAGTTGTCTTAATTGAAATGTCAATTTAGTGTTTTACAGTAAATAAAATAAGTGTTAAAGTTGACATCTGTTATTATCTGTTTGCATTATTCCAAAATGTATGAAAATTTTGAAAAATGCCAGATGTTTGTATGCTTTATTGAATCAGGCCGAAATTCTGAAGCTGCACTAAATCTATATTTCGAACGATACCCTGAGCGCCAGCAGCCAAGCGGACCTAAGTCCTTTGGACTTTTTTATCTTGGGTTTCGTCAAAGACCAGATATTTAAAACCATACCAGAGACGCGTCAAGATTTAGAGTAACGAGTGAGAAATGCAATCGCTCGGATAACACCATTACATTTTAATTAATTAATTAAATTAATTTAATAGAAAAACTATTGTTTTCATTTGAGTAACTGAAACTCTTGTTTTCCATGGCCATATATCTCTGCTAAAATGTCATTTTTAAAGAGAAATGTGTTATATTGGCAGCAAGGACGACTAGACATATCTTGACATATATATTTTTGGAAAGCTTATTTTTTTTCCTATTTTCTAAAGTCAAAGCCAACTATGGTTTCCATTTGAAATAACAAAGTTAGCTTTGATATCAAACAATTGAAAAGCGAAATATTTTTTTTGACAAATGCATCTTATTCTACGTCAAAAAGTGCCTCTAGAAAGTTTTTACCGTTTGAAAAAATATCCGCAAATAAAAAAGTTATGACAGTTTTTCGGAATCTGTAAAATGTCAATTTTTGCCGATATCTCGGAAACGGTTAGAGATATCGAAATGCGGTTTTCACCAGTCGGCGTTTCACAAAAATCGAGCTCTAGACTCATATGTCAGTTTTTCTCTACCTGGTCTGGAAATAGGAAAACCAGCCAAAATCAAGCAATTTGGGACACCCAGTACAAATACTTTTTCATGTGCTACTACGTGATGGCTCAGTATTAAAAAATTTGAACGAAAACATACCAACTTTGAAGACTAAGTACCTATACTTTTATGTTTTGATAAGATATTTTATTTTTGACAGATGTTGCATACAATGGGAGGAAGTTTAAGGGGTCGAAATACAATGAAGGTATTAAAATTAAATAGAAAAATACCACAGCGAGTCAGGAAGACATGTGGATCCTGACACTGACTCGAGAAAAACAAAGCTGAAAACTTTAAAGGTATTAAAGATAAAAGAAAAACCGATTCTAAAGCTTTTAAACACGAAATATCCTCACTCTGGTAAACAACTGTAATGAAAAAGCTCCTGAAGGTTTATCAAACATCAAACAAGCTTTTTAAAATTTTGTTTTTTACATCATTCAATTCTTTAAACTGTTCATTTAAAGCTTGCCTCGTGCCCACGTGCTTCCAATTTCGTTATTGCACTAACTAAAATGCCTTAAGTGCTATTGATGTACCTTATGCCTTCGCGTATGTTTTGATCATATCATATCTTGACAATGGCCTTGCGACATTAATTTGTTCACTAAAAGGAAATACTCTTGTGTTTTAAGTGCATGAACTTGAACTACACGTGTAGAATGTACCTACCTATACATGCATATTTTTTAGATAAAATTTCTCGACATGTAGGTGGTTACGTCAATTAGCATCAGTACCTAACACTATCTGAATAATTGTCTCCACCAGGCCATACATAATAATATTATTAACAAATGGTTTCGTGGTTAATTTTATTCAGGATCTAAAATGCCATGAAATGGCTGTCACTGGCACAGTCTTGAACTTGTTCATTGTAATAGCATTATTTGAATACAATACAACAGTCTAGTGGTCTGCTATCTAGCTTGCGAACTGGCCTGGACCGGAGTTGAAGATACCACCAAAAAATTATAAACAAATATCACAACATTATATCTGTGTAACGAATCATATTTGTAAATATATTTATTAGCAAAATTGCCATAATCTTTCATCGGATATTTTGATATTAAACATACAATCTGTAAATCAGTAACTTGTCTTTTAAGTTACGATATGCCCGCTCTATAAATGTTCGAATATTCACTATAAATATTTATTAAAGTGATTGAATAACACATCAATTGTCAAAATTTAACAATTTTAGTTTTATTTCAAATATACGTTTATAGTTTATTTTTCCATCGTATAACATAAAAATGTGATGGATAGCAAATAATAAAAAATAAGAACTGAAAAACAACTATGAATAAGTATTATATTAATATAATCTAAGTCTCACAAACAAATTTTTGGTATCAATTTTTAGTACAAATTTAGTCAGTTTCTAACCTTCCAGAAGTGATTTAAGCAGTTCGAAAATACTTTTAAAAGGATTTAATGTCTTGAAACAAAAGATGAAACTGAAAATCTGGTCAGTAGTTAGATATTTTTTTATTTAAATTACAATATTATGCCAATTAAAGCAAAAGTTAAATATTTACAAATACTTAGAGACCGTTGTAATAATAAATCACCATAAAAGTCTTATCCTTATTAGCCGTACGGCATTAATATTCATACATAAAGGGTAGTCACGTCCCCACGCTGCTAATTTTAATAATTCACATACTGACAGAGAATCGTTGATTGCATTAAGCCCGCAGTGCAAGATTTATTTTAGGAGGGTGCAAACAACATCCTTGGACGCTCCTGACATAGAAGTTTCTCAAATTAATAATAAATCCTTCACTGCAGACCTATTCCAATTAGCGATTCTTTAGTAATTTTTTAACCGTTTACTAATTTATATAGGCGTCTTGATAATGAATACATTTGTTCTTCACAAAAGCAAAGACAAGTGACGCTATCAAATTTTTAAATTAAGAGCAGATACCATTTAACCGAAAAACATTGACATAGCGGTTACTATTATTATTATTATTATATAGTATTTTTTCGTGGGATTTCAAGTCTAAAGCCGAAAGAACAATAGAACATCAAATTTACGAAAAATGTATTAAAAAATGTAATCGGTTCCAAAATAAATTTCTTGTTTTCTGTTCAACCCTGTATAATTTAGATTCAGATTTTTACTGACACCAACGATACCACATCCGATACACTTGCCACGGCTATTTTCTGCATTTCAACCACTCTATGAACAATTATGCAGGAACTTGCCTTTGGTAATGAAGCAGAAATATTTGAATTCCAGTAGAAATATACAAGGCTACGAAAAAATAGCATATTTTCAGTGAATGAATTTGTTTCCTAGCACGATCGTTATGTCAACGTTTGCGCTAAGATGGACCACCCTGTATACTTGATACAATTTTATTGTTAATAATCACAAAGTAGTATTTTCGCATGTACTCAAGGGTTTCCAAGAAAAAAAATGAATGAATGAATTAAATAAAAATAATGGCAAAATTTTGAATAGCAAAACTTTGTTTCTTCAACTGTGACAAAGATGAAGTCACAAAATAATTATTATATGTAACAAAGAAGAAAGGTCGATTTCTCCTTTGCCATCAACTTAGATTAGATTAGGAACAATCGTCAATGTCAGTCATTCTCTTATATCAGAAGACTTATTAAATTTGTTTATTATTTAAGTATAGAGAATGTGATAAAGCAATATCAAGAACATGTAACACATTTGCTACTTGATACCTATAAAAAGAGAAATCATGGGTGTAATTTAAACGTGCTGGCATTTTTTGACATAAGAGACATTGGTGATTGTTTCTAATCATGGCGAAGTTGATGGAAATTTTCACTAAAAATTCTTGAACATTTCAAAAATTGTATCTTTAACCCTCGTAATACCTATACTAGAAAGAGGGAATTTAATTTTACCTAACTTGATGTAAAAAAATACAGGGTGTTTCATTTCAACTATAAAAGTTTTCGAGGTTTGAACTTGACAAAATGTAACGTAAAAAATGGATCACGTGGTATACTATTATGTATTTTCATTGTAGAATGTTGCTCACCTTGTGTTTTTTTTACATGCCAAAAAGCAAAAGAGGAGCATGTACACGAAGAAAATTATAACGCTTCTTGCAAACCAATGCACCCGCCAAATTCTTTATAAAACTTCAAATATCTCCGAAACTGCTGGGTTTAGGTATAGGGGGTATGCTACATATCTTCGACTATTTCGAAAAATCGAAAACATACAGGGTGTTCCGTTTGAAAAAATTGAGTTATGGCAGATGAAAAATGTAAAAATTTTAATTACCGTAGAAAACGCCCTGTAAAATTGGGTTCATTTTAAAAGAACTGGATGTTAGTATATATATATTTATAAAATATATGTTAGTATACAGGGTGTCTTCTAAAAAACGGCCAAAGCCATAACTCAGTGAAAATTTTATTATTTTATTTTTTAATTAGGAAATATATATTGGCCCACGAAACGTTCTTTTCAGCATATAAAATATGGAGGTACTACTTCCGGTTTTACCGGAAGTGACTTCATTGTCATTTTTTTAAATAGCACCCTATACATTTTTTTCGAAATCTCTACTAAGCGTAAAAGTTCCTTTCCGATGATGTGTCACAAGTCAATATTTTCCCACCAATAACCTCCTAACAACTTAATTCTTCCCGAGGTAAGGCAAGTTGCTATTAAATTATCAGTTGTGCCATGGAAAGAGATTTTATTGTTATAACATCATAAAACAAAACAAAGTGCAAAAAAACTGTGAAACTAATGTTAAATGTCGATTTGTTGACATTTGTGTTTGTTTTTGTTCTTCACGGCACAATTGATAATTTAATAGCAATTTGTTTTATCTCGAGAAGAATTAAGTTGTTAGGGGGTTATTGGTGGGAAAATATTGACTTGTGATACATCATCGGAAAGGAAATTTTACGCTTAGTAGAGATTTCGAAAAAAAATATATAGGGTGCTATTTAAAAAAAATGACAATGAAGTCACTTCCGGTAAAACCGGAAGTAGTACCTCCATATTTTATATGCTGAAAAGAGCGTTTCGTGGGCCAATATACATATATTCCCCAATTAAAAAAAATAATAATAAAATTTTCACTGAGTTATGGCTTTGGCCGTTTTTTAGAAGACAGCCTGTACATACATATATATTTATAAAAATATATATTTTATTTATTCTTGTTTGCTGCAAATATATTTTTTCCGGAAAAGTTATTATTATTATTATAAAGAAATAGACGTCAAATAAACATATTTTTTGGATATTTAAAAAAAACGAATATTAGCTCCACCACTAAAGTGAATCACCCTGTAGATTTAAAGGCAATTTTATATTATGTCGCCCTTGATCTTCCATAATTTTTGTCAAAAATATTTATTTTAATTTTAAATACTTGGGAAAACATTAACCTTCCACAACTTATTGACCCACCCTGTATATCCAAACTGCAACTTTTATAACATGCCGTTTAAACAGGTAATTTTTTTTAAATATTAATCAAGTACCGTGAAAGCATGACCTGACTAAAACAAACAATTTGATTTGCAAGTTAATAATAATAATAATAATAACATGTACTTCTTGATACATGTTTTAATAAATATTGATATTTTGAGAATTAACTAGGACCTCATAAGCAACTGCAGGGATTTTAATGGAGTGGGCGTTACATTACATTTCAAAAACAGCCAAATTTAAACGTTAATTTGTTTCAGCTAATACCATTCGTTGTTGAACATTCATCTAAAAGCGATTGTTTGGAACGCCATGTATTGGTAATATTTTTTATAATGAAATTACTTACACATAAACATTAAAATTAACCTAAATATTACCTTAACCAGTATTTCGAGGGATTCAACATAGCTTCTTTCGTTGTCGTACAATTCTACTACCACGTGGGTCCTTGTATCCTGAAACACAAAACACAACAGGTAAACATTTTAATGTTTTGAGGTGTCGCGTGTTATACCGAATGAGAAAACGCCTCAAATGATGATGCGTTAGAGGGGTTTACTGGCATGATTTGTAAATCATCTTCTGATTCTAAACCTGTTGAACATCCATCCAACCGCAAACGCAATTCACTTTGAGAATTAAGGCCGTTTCCACTCATTTTCATTAACATTTCATTGTGAACACCCTGCCACACCTTAGCTTCAGCATTAAGTGTACAGAACTGAAATTATAAGGTGGCCCGCGCCGACGCCGACGCCTCGTGCCCAACGTCCCGACGCAACAGTTTGAGCGCCGTTCCGTTGCTAGGTAATGTCATACTTATCAGGCTTTACAATTTGATTTGCCAGTAGGCAGTAGGAGTTAAGGATGTTTCATGTTAATTTTTTAAATACAAGGAAAAGTCAAAAACCAACGACAGCAATCATTTGTAACAGGACGAGGTAATGGTAATGTCGCTCTGAAAAAACACCACCGGTATTTGTTACTTAACCAGCAGAGTTTTTATTTCTGTTTCATAGCTAATAAAGTATCAATTGTTTTTCTCTTACAGGATTAAAAAATCCACGTGTCTTATGGAGTAAATCATTGCAATAGAGCCTCTTGGAATAAATAGGTTGATTTATACACTTAAACTTTTTTTTTAATTATATGCATGCCCTTCAAATTAACGATTACGACAGCGACATACCGTTGTCAGTGAAATTTGTAAAATGAAATGAGTACGTCGTTGATTATAAATTCAAATTATGGGCAATTTAACAGAAGGAAGAGGTAATTTCAAATTATGAGTCAGGTTTCGAGATTTTAGTATTGTATTTTTTTTGCCAATAGCTTCAGGAATGTCATCAAGTTTTATTGCTGCAGTAAGGTTTTTGTAATTTGGCTGCATGGCCCTAAGAATTGAAGACAATCCTGATTGTATATTGGCAAAAAAAATACAACATCAAAATCTCGAAACCTGCTCGGTTGTGCCTCTTTGTTATTCTTTACTCAATGTTTCAGTATAACCATTGATTAAGAAATGAACAAGATACGCGACTTCAATGGTAAAGTGCGAGGCCTTTTTTGGCAGCGAGATCTCGGCAAGTTGCGGGCATTCCTGTGATTTACGTAGTATGCTTTTGACAAACCTGTGTCGTGTCTGGTTTTATATCATTAATAATCTAGTGGTAATAAAAATTTAATGTCCAGATTAATTTTGGTTTAAAATTATTAACGTAGTATGTTCTCTCTGCGAGCTATTTCTCAACGATTGTTTGACTTTTAACAGTCACATAATTTTAAACTAAAACCAATCTGAACATTCAATTTTTGTTTTCACTAGATTATAAATTATATAAAACCAGACACGACACAGGTTTATCAAAAGCATACTACGTGAATCACAGGAATGCTCGCAACTTACCGGATTCTCGCTGCCAAAAAAGGCCTCGCACTTTACCATTGAAGTCGCGTATCTTATTCATTCCTTAATCAATGGTATAACAGAAAGTTGCTGTCGTCAGATGATAAGGATGACGAAATTTTGAAACTGTAATAGCGGTCATGTAGCACTTTATACTCTAGAAATAAATTGCAGTCAGATTTTTCTATTTTTATTTTAATTTTTAGAATTATTGACTCAAACACTACAAAAAAGGTATACTTGTTTAATTTGCCTAGGGGCATTCGTTTCCGAGATATTTTCAGTTACATGTCGCAGCATCAGTCGTTATGTGAAATACTAAGTTGCAAATAAAAATGAGAATTATCAAGGAGCAAGTCATCAGAATAGGTCTTTGCCTCTGGCATTCACCTTGTTTTTTGCAATCATAAATTCACTAGTTTTTGCTGTCACTGTCAATTAACTTGTCTCCGACCGCAAATTTATGCAAGAACGGCGGCTTAAGTCACGCGTTTTTAGTCACGTTTTTTACGTTAGAACTTGGAGTCTGTGCCTTGGATACAAGGCATGTTGTTCACCCCATAAGTGGGTCAGTAGAGCGTCGAAGCGGTACTCAAAAGTTTACCAGAATTTTACGTAGGGTGTCAGTTTTTCAACTTTCTTTTTTAAATTTTTTTATTGGTAATTTGTGTTATAAATATCAACAGAAACTCCCTCTTAAAATTAAAATGAGTTATTGGTATTCACCCTGTATTATAAATATTTTTCATGTTCTAAAATAATTAAAAAATCACATACTTGTGACACATAATTTTATAATTTGTGCAAAAATCATTTCCATTTATATTATTTTATTTGCTAGTTAAGGGCTAAAATTTAACTTTAAAAAATTAACGCTTACTAAGCTTCTCACAAAATAGTGATGAACAGTACTTACTACAGTACAAAAATCTACTGCTAGAATAAAAAAATTCGTCAAGAAAAAAAAATTAATAATTAATTAACACCGCTAAAAATGTAAAAAATAACGATGCTTTAATAACAACGTTCATATAACTATTCTATATGAATATCTCATTTTATGAAACTTTGACAGACATCGTATAATTTTTTTCGCTCGAAAAGTGTGAAGGTGGCCAATAAATGAACTTAGTAAATACTAGGTTAATTATAGCACAAATATTTGGAAGTTTCTTATTTTACCTCTCCTTATAATAGAAGAAAGATATTGATATAAACTACGAGAAAATTGATTTTCTTTATAAACTAGCGATGAGAGTTATATTCTTCTCAGGCAGCCGATTTATTGCATTTTATAATTGTTGTACATTCATAAGATACTGTTAGCAAAGTTTGTAGATCTGAATTTTTCAAATAGTTCTTGTAGGAAAGAACAGAGTCAAAGGGCTATATGTCATATCCCAATTATGCTAACTTGCTTGGCGGAACGCACGTCAGTCTACTCAGCAGTATTTTTATATTTCTTTGGGACTATTTTATTTATTCAAATATTCCGTAAGTTTTGCATTTAGTTATCGATTTTTTTTCAAAGTGTTCTTCCACATGCCAGCGCTATTCGATTTTCAATCCTATTGGCATTTCTTTAATTTTCAGTTATTGTGCTTGCAACGCGATGAACAAATGAAGAGTCGGACAGACAAACAAACTTACGGACAAACATTTCGAAAGTTAGAAGTCCACTAGCAAATTCAATACACTCTTCGATGAGGCGTATAATGATAGTTAACCTTTATATAAATATTTTACTTGAAATCGTATAAAAATTTATATCCAAATATCTAGAGGTTGGTAACTGGAAGTCATAGCATCAACAAAACCAAACAGTTCCAAATTTAACCCGGGTATTTTAGTAAAATAAGTATTCACTTGGTTATTTTGACAGTCCAATTCCACTACTTTCATTCTCAGTTTCTTTTCATTACATTTTGGTACAGATCCTTCTCATTTCAGCCAATAAAATGCACAAATATAAATATTCTATGTATCATGATGAACTAGAAAAAAACTCTTAAGACCATTTTAAAATTTATACAAAGTTTAGTTTTTAAATATTTGTAATAATCAAATGATGTTAACTTCCCTCTCACTCTCAGGCAAGCTGCAGGATCTCAACCGTAGCCAATTTGCAGCGAATTGTGTTGGGCAACTTGACGCTAGCAGGATAAAATCAGAATCCAGGATGTATTAATCCTCTTGTTTCTGCTGATTATTAAATTAAACACCACAGGTAGCACGAATCCCTTGATCCCTGAAGAGATCATGTGCGGCAAAGGATTATATATTTAGAGACAACGAACAGCAAATCCCGGTTATGTAAAATGGACTTAGGTATAATTCTCGGCGTCAAAATCATTATAGTTTTGTCCAAAATGTACAGAAAAATATACTATGTAAAAAAATTTTTTGGAAATTACCTCTCCAAGGGGAAGAATACGTAAAAGCTCTTCAGTTAATTTTTTTTATAGAACTGCCAACATTATTAGTATTTTGATGGGCCTGTTCGTGACTCTTAAAATATTTTATTTACTCCGTTTTGATAAGGAAAAATTTAATTCTTAAAGGATGCCGAGGGGCTTTTAAATGTTTGTTTACGTTTAGTATTAAATTACAAAGTAACATGCTAACAGTCTTAAAATCACAAACAGCCCCGAGCGAAAAAATTAAAAATAAAATTATTTTTAAATTTTCAATAAAATGAGAGAATTTCGGAATATGTCTCGACTGTATTTTATTGGCAAGTCAATGTTATGCACAGTGCTTTAATTATTTATTGTACGTCAAGGGCAACAGAGTATGCAAACCAGAGCCAAACTGTATAAGCCACCATAATTTATTTAATTAAAATTTCTAACCAGTAATATTTAAATTTGTTTTAGGCTAGGATCGCGCAGAGTGAGAGGGAAGTAGACATTTATTTTGGGTTGAGTAAACAAAATTAAAAAAAACAAACATGGTATGGTATTTAAAATGGTTTTAGGCACTAGCTATTAATTAGTTTAATCAGTAAATACAATATAAATTCCTACTTGTTTTGTTGTCATTGACTGCAATGATTTAGAAATTAAAATGAGTAGGTATTTTTATAAGATGCACACATTCTAGAAAGATAAGCAAAAATTTTGCCACCGATTGGGTGTGAAGGGGTACTCTAGTGTAAAGTTTAGTTACATTTAGGTAAAGTTTACTCTAATCATTTATAATAAATGCTCTAATGTACAGTAGCGCAGGTTACTAAACAAAGCCATAATTTGATACATAACTGAAACGCTTGCCTTACCGCCAATAGATGGCATAAGAGTCCAGTTTCTAGTTTAGATTGCAAGTATTCTTGTTTACGCTATTTCAAACAAATCCAATCTTTTAGTTGGTTAATTTAGGTAAATTGTTATTCTTCTTAGTGAAATTGTTACTACAGAGTTAACAACCATCAATCGAAGAGAATATTATCCTGCCGGCAAGTGGCAAAATTTTTGAAATTGGAACCAACTTATCAAGCTGTATAATTTTGAAAAGTCTATAATTTGTGTGTGCATATTTTTGATATATTTTTTTTGCCCTTTTTTAAAAAATATTTAATTAATAGAAGCGTGCCTTACTCGAAAATGTTAATATTAATTTTAAACATAAAATTTTTACACAGAAAATATTGAATAATTTAAAATTATAAGGTTAACAATAACAACTTATTTTCCTATAAACTTTAATTTTCTCTAAAAACTGTTTTTTAAATGTTTATTTTTTTACGCTCCATTTAAATATAAATCTTCATATTTTTGTAGGGAAATCCCCTAACTCACACTTTGTGACTTGAAAATTTTCCAAAATGTTAAACAATTGAACAGATCAATCAGCGCATACTAAGAATTGTTTTCCCTGAATGAAATTCCTTCAGGACGCATTTTTTTTCAAATAAATAAAATAATTCTGTTGATAAAGTTCATGGGTATTTCCGGGACTATATTATGATAAAAGCAAATTTTCAATCCAACCTACTATTTCACTTACAACGAAATCGCTGTAAATGTACGATTTTACGTTTCGTTCGTATTTTTTCATTTGAAAAGATCTAACAATAATTTATTAATAAAAATTGATTGCAAAAATGTCGAAAATTTTTTACGTATGTACAGGGTGTCCCAAATTGCTTGATTTTGGCTGGTTTTCCTATTTCCAGACCAGGTAGAGAAAAACTGACATATGAGTCTAGAGCTCGATTTTTGTGAAACGCCGATTGGTGAAAACCACATTTCGATATCTCTAACCGTTTTCAAGATATCGGCAAAAATTGACATTTTACAGATTCCGAAAAATTATCAACTTTTTTATTTTTGGATATTTTTTCAAACGGTAAAAAGTTTTTGACGTAGAATAAGATGCATTTGTCAAAAAAAATATATCGCTTTTCGATTGTTTGATATCAAAGCTAACTTTGTTATTTCAAATGGAAACCATAGTTTTGTCTTTGATTTTAGAAAATAGGAAAAAAAATAAGCTTTCCAAAAATATATATGCCAAGATATGTCTAGTCATCCTTGCTGCCAATATAACACATTTCTCTTTAAAAATAACATTTTTTTAACGTTAAAAAAAGTTTTTCGGAATCTGTAAAATGTCAACTTTTGCCGATATCTCGGAAGCGGTTAGAGATATCGAAATGTGGTTTTCACCAATCGGCGTTTCACAAAAATCGAGCTCTAGACTCATATGTCAGTTTTTCTCTACCTGGTCTGGAAATAGGAAAACCAGCCAAAATCAAGCAATTTGGGACACACTGTACATTCTTGACAACAAAAAAAATTAAAATCGAAATTAGCTGACCCCGTTAAATCGATTTTCTCTCTCTCTCTCTCTAGTTTGATAACCCTCTTTGAATTCAGTATATCAAATGTTCAACACGTGGAATTATTATAAACTTCGATTTCACACGAAAACGGTGAGTTGGCTGTGATTTCATACTCAGTCAAAACAAAGCAATAAAGTATTATTTGTTGACAGTTTATTTAAGGAGGCAAGTTCTTTATTTTTCGATAAAATAAACACTATAAAAAAGTGGCAAGCTATTCCGATTCTAAAAAAGTTAATACGTTTGTTGTTAAAATAACGAAATAAGATTAAGATTACTTAATTAAGATATATCTAAGTTAAATTGAAAATAAATCATTTAAAATAAAGAGGATTCAAGTTACAGTAGTTGCTCGATGTCCTCCTCTTTACCCTGACCTCATCATATTGTATATGTCTTCACATGGCTCTTTTTTCAAATCTTCAACAATATGAAAACTTCCATAGTAACATTTACCATTTACATATCCCATACTGAGAAATTCAACATAAATCTGGAAATCTTGGTGGCCACCGAATGTGCTCGTTATTAGTCCTGTCCCTTTATTGGAATTTTTCGAAAATTTACACAAACTGTGGAAGAAACTTTCTTGCTCAACCAAACTGTCAACAGTCATGCCTTGTTGCTTTGGAATAACCGGTGCATTTGTTATTATTGTGACAAAGGTAGAAATAAATGCGATGAAATTCGATTTGTAAATTAAATTCTGAAGTTTTTTCATCATAAAATATTTTTTCCAAAAATTTTTGGATAAGTAGAGACGTAATGAAAATTCAGAGACAAATTTTAGTTGTTTATGAAATTAAATTTGTAATAACCTCTATCGTCATATAAATCTTTGCCTTTACCAAAAGTGGAATTTTTGGCACCTTCAAACAAAATCTTCATCTTAATCTTTACTAAATATCGTTACTGCTGTAGCATATATTTATGCTCATGTTTCCAATAATAATGTTGAGGTTTTAAATAAAATATAATTTAAGGAATATTGTGTTTCAAAATAAAAACGTAATTTAAGACCACTTAGGCGAATATCGAAAAAATATATAACTATGCAACTCTTGTATAAAGCACCTCAGGTTCTAGGTATTCAAGCCACACGTGAAATGGCTTGCTTTACCTACTAGTTGCATAAATACTTATTTTGTTACATACAAATGGATTTTTTTAAAATTTTGCACGACCCTGTATACGAATAATATTAGAATTTGTATTAGATATTCATTAAATAGTTAAAAGAATTATCAAACCTGACCATGTACAGTGTATTTCGGTAAATTTTTTGTCACATTACACATAGGTGGCCTTAAATTTATTTTTACTAAAATAACACAGCTATCTTTAGAATCGTGAGTAAATGTTACCATAGAAAACTGTATATGTTAGTTCGGGCGTAATAATTTTTGTTTGCAAAACATTTTATATTGTGAATGTGTACTTAAATCGTACGGTTTCGCCTAAAAATACGGAAAGTGCATTCTTTATTAGTGAGAGTCTGTAAATATGCTGCGAACATTACTTTTCTTAAAACAACAATAAACAAAGGCACCCACCCTGATGAACTATTACATAGCTTAAATAAAGTTGTAAAATTAAGAAAAAAAATCGCTTTTAGTGTAATTGCTAGATATATGGCACAGGGCTGTTATATTACCAGGTTCCTAAAAACCATACTGCCATATCCACGAATCTCGTTGGAAAATATTTTTGTATACATTACCAAAAAATGTTGCCAATACGAAAGTTAAACTACAATATTTATGAATTTCTAATTAATGCCAATTGTCATTGTCTTAAAGACATAAACTGCACAAATATGATTATGAAAGTTAAATAACTTATTTGCCCAAACTATTGAAATTTTTTAATAGAAATTCGTAATAGGTATACAGGGTGTCCCAGTTTTAAGGGACGAAACTACACAGACTTAAAGAAAAAATATTTTTGAGCAGAAAACTTCCTATTCATATGCCCTTTGTCTCGCTTAGTTTAGGAGATAGAGGGCGTTAAAGTTTTAACTTTTTCCAAGTTTTTTTCCTATATCTTTTGAAATATGTTAGATATCAATTTGAAATTTTGTACACTTTCTAACTACCCCAAGCTGGAGATTTTACAGCATTTTCGTGAAATATGCTATACGGGGTGACCTTTTTTTAGGCCCACCCAGAATCAAATCCTTCCAGAACTTTTTAGCGCTACGTCACTGTCTCATTTTGATACTGTCACTTCAAAGAGTGGTCTTTTAGCAAAATTTTTGATCTCTTGTAATTTTTTGTGCGATGTCTGGTTCAGGAGTTACAGCTTGATATGCTCAGAATCTATTGATTTAAAAATTTTTTGAAGGAGGCTGAAAGAAATGAATACAAATCAATGACAGTTCTCTGAACATTAATGAGTGTACGTTTTATATTATACTATATATTTCAAAAGATATAGGAAAAAACTTGGAAAAAAGTTAAAACTATAACGCCGTCTATCTCCTAAACTAAGCGAGATAAAGGGCATATGAATAGGAAGTTTTCTGCTCAAAAATATTTTTTCTTTAAATCTGTGTAGTTTCGTCCCTTAAAACTGGGACACCCTGTAGTTCTGCTAGTATAACTTAGGTAGATCAACATAGATTAAGAAACATATAACCAATAACAGTAAATATTTTCCTATAACTTTGCTGCTCTTAAAGTAAACATTGAGCTTATTATCGACTAAAAAAATATATTTACCGAGTCTATAATTCAAAATTTTTAAACATAAAATATCCAAACTCAATTCTTATTATCGCGATTCTCAATGGAATTTATTTCCTCATGCAAATATTGGTGGATCTGGGCACTCAGTTCGTGTCTAAAAATGCCTTCTTTAGCATCTGTATTCAAGTAATTATTGGTCAGTTAAAACTCATTAAAAATTATTAAAGACACATTACACAAATGCTATTTTATTTATTGCAAAACTATTAATGTGTTCGCATATTGTCATAGCAAAATAGTTCAAAGTCCATCAGATTATTTTATTTTCAACTGTGAGTTGATGTAATTTTTGGATCTAATTCAAACAAAATATTCCAATTTTATCTATATATAAAAGGAAAAATATAGCGTAATATTTATTAGTACAGTTGCATTTATTTCATGCTGCGTTCTGTCCAGGAAAATATAAATGGGGAAATAACAAACATGAAAATAAATCTATATGAAACCAATACGCATTAACCTATTAATCATTTCATTGGCAATAGCGGAACTTTTTACGAATATAAAAATTGGATTACTTGCACTTTCTAGATATTAGTAGGTTAAGAACAGTCAGTTACATTTTCTTGAGAAATGTGTTATTTGCAGTGATAGTTGTTTCGCTTGTAAACACACGGCGACAAAACCTATGAAAGTTCAAACGCTTCAATAAAATATACTTACATTTTGTAGTTGCTGATTGGCATCTGCAGTTGCTAGTTGTTCAGAACTACCCCTTAACAATTGTTCGAGCAACTCACTGCTCAATTCTGAGTTACTAAACCCTTCCAACTTAGAAGGACTCGAAGTAGTACGCTGATGACTAACAACAATTTTTTTTTCAATTTCATTCACAACTAAATTATCTGCACTAACTTTCCTCTTATTCTGTTGTTTCGGTGAATGTAAATGACTGCCGCTTCCCTTGCTCTCTTTATTTGTTGATGTTTCATCTAGGGAACTATTACAAGAACCTCTTGATCTTGTTTGTTTTGGTTTAGATAAATTATTCATAGATGTGCTAGCTATAGAAGATAAATCTTCTAGAAATTTTAAATCACTGTTAAGGTTTTTCCTAGACTCCGGTTTTTTCATTTCCGCTTCCAACATTTGTCCGTAAGGACCTCTCAATGGACGTTTTGAATACCGCCTTGGAACATTCGGACTAGTCGGTTCGGTACTTACACTAATCCGACTTTCACAGTCTGATAAGTCTGAAGGAACTAGAGAAATTTGGTCCGATTTACGTTCTCCTGATTCAGGCTCACCTTCTGATAAAGAATCGGATCTAAACAAATTAATACTGCGAGGGGTTACTTTTAAAGAGTCCTTTTCATCTGGCGATTGTGATAACAGTCTTGACCTGCTCAAACTTTGCACTGAAGGCCATTCTGGAGGTATGTTGTTTTCTTCTGGGCTAAGGGGTTCTTCTTGAGGACTGCTCCAAATCGGAAAATCTTTATTCTTTTCCTCCTGTGCCTGGAGTTTTGATATTTCTACAATAGAGTCTTGTAGAAGTTTTGCTGTTTTATCTGCACAAGGGAAATCACCGTCTTGCACAAACTGAGGAATAACATCTTCTGTGGATTGGTAAGGATTGGGCCATTGAGATATATAGATACCTTTTCTCCTTCTTGATTTGTCTCTCTTTTTGTCCTGATTGTTGTTCAAGCTATCTTGACACCTGGTTGCTGGCTTCTCTGGCCATTCTGAAGTAATTTCAACTTCTGGAATTTTTTTTACGTCTGTTGTTTCAGTAGGCTCTTCATTGAGAACTTCAAATGTATTTTTATTGTCTTTAACATGACCGCCTGTATCTACGATTGGCACTTGTGGTTGATTAGAGGAGTTCGATGAATCCGATGCAGGACTCGCTGACCGCTGTATGTTTTTTGAACGTGGTAGTGTAGATATTTCTCTATTTGGCGAAGTACTGTGTTCCTGTTCTTGACCGGGTGAAGGTCTTCTTCTGACGTATTTGTTATCGTCTGAACAGTAATCAACCTGCGAGAAGGATGCACTTCGTAAGGGTGTAACTCGTGTAGAAAAATCCTCAGCTTCCTGTGGCGGCGCTGGTTGTGGTGATATCGGTGGAGTGACTCGGGATGAATGTCTAGTACGAGGTGGCGGCACCGGAACTGCACCTCTTTTTAGTCTATCTGTCAATTCTCGAAACCGCTGGTCATTACCTCTCTTGTCGGCGGCGGCAGCGCGATTTCCGCCGAAGCGGAATCTAGGGAGACGGTCCAGGGTGTTGTCCTCCTTGTTGCCGTTGGCCTCTCCGTATTCTGCAAGTCTTGTATACACTTGAGGTCGCACCAGGGCACACCGTTTCAATTGGGTCTTTAACAGGCACTTGCCAGTGTAGAGTACATGGTCGCGCACTGTCGCCGACGCTTGCTGAGCCAGCGGTTGATCTGACGTAGCATCCTCGTTCATCCTCATTCTATTTGCGCAACTAATTATATCTAAGCTATTAATAGGCGGCGTGGTGAGTAGCGGGATCCGGGAGACGGGAACGATGTCGCAGCCACTGTCACCACAGGGAGTTGTGGGCCAGCAGCACTGGGAGCGGTAACGTGGTCCAGCTCCCGGTGGTGGCGGTGAGACGGCTCCCACACGCATCCCGTAGCGCACTGGGCCAATGGTCATGAACCTGCGGGTTTTAAACGTCACTTAGAACACAGTAACTTTAAAAGTAAACTAACCTACCTTCTGTAGGAATCCTCGTGGGAATGTTGATGTTTTCGGTGCGTGCAAGTAGTAGTAGCAGCAGTGCAGTCCTCGCAACGGCCGAGGCATTCTTCGTGCCACCTGGACATGCCGGAGATTCAGACGAACCCCTCGTCTTCGGCTGGCACTCATCCTCTCCACTCTCTCAATACTTGGGCCAAGCGATTGTTCACCCATATGGCTGTTCGGCAAGCGGACCGGTTCGCCGTGGTCCCCATTGTATGCTCTGCACTCTGCACTACTAAAGAATGTGGTCACTGTCAGCCATTACAACAGGCACAAACGATAGAACAGCAGGTAGGCTCCCTCTGTCTACTAAACGTTAATCCGTCCGTTGGCCGTTCTAAACCCAACTCTCGGCTGGTCACTGACGGAGGGGGGCTGGGGCCGGGGCCGTGGCTCACTTGGACTTGCTGGCCTGCTGACTACGGGTTCGCTGTACATAATGTGTTTCAGTTTATTTGTTACGAGCGAAGCTAACTCGAATGTGGTACACATCACACCAATATCATACTAGTTCATTCAACCACCTGTAACCTACTTTATCTTTTCCAAAGGAATACTACGCCTACTTGCACTGTTGCACTGACGCCGAGGCAACCCCAGTGGAGCAAGTAAATAATAACAAATACGATAGGATAGTAAACGCTTACAACTATCTCTAAATATTTATTTAAAGTAGTAAACTTTTGCCGGGCGAAATTGTATACTATAAAAATGTACATTCACCACTCATGTGTAATATATTTAAAATAAGTACCTACCAAATTGTTGGCTGATCTTTAATTAAAAAACGATAAACTGATGGGTATAACAGAGATTCAAACCAATTTCCTTACATTTCGACAAGCTAATTTAAATTTATTATTAGGTAGGTATATGAGACGAAAATATATTTTAAAAATAATTTAATCCTCCTACATACATATCCGTTATTTTGAGAGGATTTAAGAAAGGTTATTAAAATTAATGAAAAAAATGCTAACACTGTTAAGAGTTTGTTAGACAGTTTTAATTAAATTCATTCGTTATTTACAATACACCATCCTACAGTATTTACATGCGCAGTAATTTATAAAATGTAAAGAAACAGTAATAATAATAAATTTATTTATCTTTTAAAAAACTGGATACAGGTCACTTCACCAGGGCCGTTCCTAGAGTAGACGCCCACGCCCGCCCTGGTGCAAGCTGAAATTTGCCGCCCCAAATAAGTACCTACCTAAGTGAAGAAAATAATAATAATAATAATAAAGATCTTTATTATGAATTTAAATCATAAAGGGCGAATTTTAGTCAAGACTATTCTTCCACTTAACCCTAACAACCAAAATATTCTACAACATTTCTTGACAATTTAACAATATTCTAATAAATTAATTAGACAGAAAAAAGAATATTTTTACGAAATGTATTCGCCACTACTAAAAGTAAATGCAAAATATTTTATGGTCCTGTTTTTGAAGACTTCCTTTTCTGTACTGCCCAGACGATTTTTCCCCTTTCCCTTTTTCACATAACATCATCATTTTAAACGGTAAATTTTAATATGGACACAAAACACAACCTCAGCATATTGATGTAACTGGCAACTGTATAATCTCAGAAGTGTAAGTGTACCGTACGAAGATTGCCAAAACAAACTAAAATAATTATGTATTTAAAAAAATGGCAACAGTAACATATTATATAGATATACTCCAGCCTGAAAGATTTTTTTTATATACAGGGTGATTCATAAGTAATGGTACACAGACCAGTAGCAGATTCCAAACGTACAAATATTGCGATTTGGCCAAACTTACCAAAAGTTAATAATAACCAAGATACAGGGTGTCAAAGTTAAAATTTATTTTTTAATTTTAATGAATTTTCATATTCTTCTTGTGAAAATTTATGAGTGGGGGTTATTTGGTGTGAGAAATCATAATACACCTTCAATTTTGGTATAACTCCTAGAGGGCGCCACGTATGCTGCGTTTAATGTGTAAAGATGACCATAACTTTTTTGCCCGCACCCATACGGGAGATTTCACTTATTAGTTTCATTCTTCTATCATTTCCTAATAAAAAATGTATACTTGTTTCAAGTCTCTAAATACAACAGTTTTTGAGAAAAGTGCAAATCAAAAATTCTATGCGTATTCATTATGCACTGTGAAAAATTATTTTTAAAAGTAGGCGTTGAGATCCAGCATTTTCAAAGTAAATAAAGATAAATATTTATCAAGTATGCATAAAAACAAAAAGTACCTGCCAAACAACCAATCTTTTTAACAATAATTAATTGTTGCAGAAGTGTTAATGTGTTTTTTATTTCTTTCTAAATTTTTTTTAATACCTAAAAACTGATCGCCACATATTTTTTCGAATTCCGAAATGAGAAAAGTGATCAAGTTGAATATTTATTGTAGTATTTGTTGTTGTTATTATTTGTAATGCATTGTTTGCCATTTGGAATAAAATTATTTATGCCTTCTAGTTAAAATTGTTTTGTTGTAATGTCTGAAATTTTGAAAAGGTTGTTTTTAACACCAATAACCACTTAAACAAGATTAACTACATAACAGAAAACAACATTTTCAACGAAAAATTGTCGAATTTTTCCGCCAAAATAATAAAAATAATTTTTCAAATCTCAGTGAATTTGCATGGAGTTTTTTATTTACCCTTTTCTCAAAAACTGTTGTATTTAGAGACTTGACACAAGTATACCTTTTTTATCAAGAAATGATAGAAGAATATAATTTTTAAGCGAAATCTGCTGTATGGGTGCGGGTAAAAGTTATGACCTTTTTTACACATTAAACGCAGCGTACGTAGCGTCCTCTAGGAGTTATACCAAAATTGAGGGTGTATTATGATTCTTCACCCCAAATAACCCCCACTCATAGATTTTCACAAGAAAAATACAAAAATTCATTAAATTGCAAGAAAAAATTAAAAAAAAAAAATAAGTTTTAACTTTGACACCCTGTATCTTGGTTACTATTAACTTTTGGACTAAGGTAAGTTTGGCTAAATCGCAATATTTTTACGTTCTAAATCTGCTGTTCGTCTGTGTACCATTACTTATGAATCACCCTGTATATTATAGAGGAGGTTGCCCAATCATTAATTTGCGTTCTCCTCAAAAATACAGGTGTTACTGTTAACGGTCACAGCAAAAGGCTAAAGCTCAATTTTAGGCATAAGAACAAACAGCAGGTGTGTTATGGTGTATATGGAATATGAGATTCCATATACACCATTTTTTTTAAAATTTTCACTTCAGTTCCTAATCTCCAAAATCCTATTTTTGCCTGATATGCATGAAATATGAGATTTCGTGCATATCAGGATTTTTTATATTTTTAAAGTCGATTTTCAGTACACTTTCAAATTCCATTTATCTTTTCGGCCCTATACCAAATATTTGAATAAACACATCCAGGCACGATGCAGCATGTAGATACGATCAAGGATAGCGACTATCCTCAGCCATAAGTACCGAATCCTCAATGGACGGATTGCGCTTTTTATTATAATAATTATAATTATTGCTCTAATAATTATTGTCAGAGGCAGGTCTAACAGATCACGAACGAAGACTCCATATAGGCACGAGAGTGAATCTACCGTAGATCAACTGTCTCTTGATCACGTCTCACCATGCATATACTGATCCACCTTCGTGGTTGCGTTGGTCCCTCGCGCTCAGGAATTCCTCGTGAACCCGTGACCAAAGGGAAGGTTGAGCTGGCCTCGCCTTACCCTAACTCATCGTCTTTACCGGGATCGTGTCGTGGAAAGACATTTTAAATTTTGGGAACTGAAGTGAAAACACAAAATTTTCGATACAGTTTGACTGGTGAGCGTCCTGAAAGGGTACCAGGTCATTTTCGTATTATTTATTACCATATGACCTCGTGAAGAATCATTCGATAAGAAAACTTTTCAGAAAGACTTTACGGACGTTGCAAGGGTGCATGTTATTTCGAAGCAACACTCAAAATTCTCAGTAGTGGTTTTTACCTAAATAATCATTCTCCAATCCTTAAATTCCCATTTTGCTCTGTTATAACTAAATTCTCTTTCATCAATTCGATCACTACTCTTTGGGTTGCATTTGTCGCTGACCCTTTGTGGGGATATCGTGGCTATTGCGATTCATCCTGCTTTGTGAAGACTATCTCTGTAATTAACCAGTGGAATAATAAATGTCCTATAAGAATATTATTTGTCTCATTACTTTAACTGCTTTCTTTTCAGAATAATCACCGAGTAGAATGATCAAAGTATCTGCGTTGGTCGCTTAGAATACGACCCTCACATTGTGCGTCGGAAAACCCTTCAAGTGCTTTTCACGGAGAGAGTGATTAAGTCCTGTAGGGGCAGGAATAAATATTACAATCGTTATATCTGTGAGTTGTATCTTGATGGCGTATAATTTTTAATCTAATATCTAATCAGGAGAGTTGCGAAACCTGTACACGAGGAGACATCCGTTGTCGACGATTCCGTATATTTATATCTATATTGGCAACAGCCGGATGCTGGTTCAGAGGTTGTGATAGCGTCTCGATTGACTTAATAGGGATACGGACGTTGACTCCAACTGTTCCTTCCTGATTCTCGAGCGTACACAACTGAATCGTTGACATTACCACGGCCGCCACCTTGGAAAAAATATGATCAACACAGATTCGTCGATTGTCTCCTTCCTATAAAATAATCTTTGATTCTACCTTAAAATTACCAATATTGTAGGGAATAAAAACAGCTGCAAGTTTTAATTAAACAATTGTTTTCTCTATTTTTAATATTTTAAGAATTACAGCTAGAATTACACACTTGGAACAGTTGTATTTGGACAAACATCAATATCAACTGAGGATCATCAGCATGTTGTATTAAATTGGAATATTGAATTCCAGAATTCATGTCGGCAATATATGTATATTAAAAATAACAAAGATCCCAAAATGGGCCCTTGGAGTACACTTTGATTATGGGGAATATTTTATTTAACAGTCTCATTATCAATTATTGTTACAGCTAGACATTGTTTCCTATTGGTTAAATTAGAAGAAGAAAAAATTTAATAATTAGTGTTATTTAGGGGGCAAAACGAATTGACTCAAAGTGTCAAATCCTTTACTATAATCAAGTAGGACTAAACAAGTTGCTATATTACTATCAGTATTATGACAAACATCTGATCTGATCTATCATTTTTACAGGGCGTTCAGAGGCTTATATTTAACAATTATTTATATGATATTTTTATTATCGGCCTACTATGTTTGAACCAATAAATACCTAAATATTCTTAACTAAGAAATTGTGACTAATGATTGGCAGTAGGTATATGTATTAAAAATAAACTAAGTATGTAGACTTTCAGAAATAATAGTGATATAAAAGTGAATCATATAATAATTAAGATAATTTAAACAATAATTTATATCAGTAATGTACCTACTGAATGAACTAATCAAAATTCTATGTTGTCGAATGGCTGTCCTGCCCATTAGCCTATCTAGAATAAATGGATAAGTAGATAGGCGGAATATTTATTCTTCAGAGAAATTCAAAGAGATTAATTTTAGCAATGAGAAATAATCATTGCCCGTGTTTTTTATAAGCATATTGTTAACTTTATAAATTGTATTTGCCGATATGGTTAGTCCTACAAATAAAACTCAACTCGGTAGAAAACAAAATAAGACAAAAGAAAGATAGGTACTCATTTTGCTCGCAATTGCATAAATTATGTTTAGAAAACTAAGCCAAAATACAAATTAGGTACATTATTAGAAGAAAATCTGTCTTTATGTAAATATCAATATCAATCTGTAACGTAATGACTTTCAAGAAATACAAGGTGATTCATGGTGGATGGAGTATCGGAAGTATCTAAACATATCCTTTTTAGATTTAGATACCAAGGTAACAAAACTGTGTAGCTTTTTGAAATTTAAAACTTATTATTTCGAACTTTGTTTAGGTGGCGTAGGGAATTATGTGTGAACAGTTAAAATGGATATCAGTTAATAACAAGTAATAATAATAAATAATCAATAACAATATGGTACCATCCATAATATCACAATCAAACCGAAACTAGATTATATTAATTTTTTTATGAAGATTAATAATTTTTATTTAAATGTTTTAATTTTTGCTTTGAATGTTATGGATTCTGTGATATAATTCAATGCTGTATGACATATAGTCCTGTAGAGTATTTTGTTTTCACATTATTCGACAATAATAACGTTCTAATGCATGTGTTCAATGATTTTCTTTGAATTCAACATAATTCATATTTGCATGTTCAGAAGTGGAACATCAATAAATATATTAGATATTTTTGTTATTATTGGACCAGTATAAAACTTAAATAAATTTGTTTATAGCAACAAATCTCAAAAAAGAAAGTAGAATAGATTGCAAAGGGACGTGAAGATATAGGAGGCATATTAATTATATAATGAAAGAATTTGTTTGTTACGGTTACAAAATATTTTGTTAATGTCAATAAATACAATTTTAAGTATAAGTTTCAAGATATAGGTAGAGTCTTTGAATTTAACATGGTATCGTCTCCCTGATGAGCTAAATAAAGGCGAAAGAACATGTACATCTTCTGGGGACATCGTTTTTTAATTGGTGACCATAATGAATGAATTTTGTGGCGAGTTAAAAAAATTTTTGTCAATAATTTATTTTTAGACGTTTTGAATGTTGTAATTTTTAATCCAATTTTTATCATGTATTAAAGATACTCCAATAAATTTAATAATTGTATGTTTAGAGATGAAACATCAATATAAGTATATCAAATTTGATATGTGTGTTATTATTATGCTTGTATAAAGCCTAAATAAAGTCATTTATAAACAATGCATATCAACCAAAGAAAGAGAATTGTAAAAAAGTGTCTATATGGTATACGAAAATAAAGCATACGTACTTCTAGGGCATATTTATAAATAGATGCTTATAAATCGAAAACGTTACGAGTTAGGTATAGCTACACCATACATAGCTGAATAGCAAAATGAGTCAGCTTTCTGAATCAGGAATAATATAAGTACAGGGCGTTCCATTTAAAAAAAATTACTTTTGACTACTTTTATAAAGTCATTTAAATAAAGTTATTCTAATCTACCCTGTATAATACTACTAAGGTTTGGCTACAGCATGAAAGTCCTCAGGCCTTGCCTAATGGCAGCCGATATGTCAGCTTATGATTCTTTTTTCGTAGGCAGATAACACGATTTTTTAGAAGTCAGATTTTGCTCAATAAATCTGATAATTAATATCTCTGAAACGGCTTAAGATAGGAATAGGAATATATTAACAAAACTTACTCAGAATTGGGAGTAGATTCTAAAAATGGCAAAATATACAGGGTGTTCCAATTAAAATAACGAAGATGTTGCCAGTTTTACCTATAAATTGGCAACGCCGCGCTATCGACGATAATAAGTACTATAGGCTGACAGAGCATACTCTGTGACCTTGGTATCCAAATTTCCAAAAGGATGTGTTTACCCGTTCTCCATATGACTCCATCCACCATGAATCATCCTGTATACAGAAACAAATCAACGAGAAAGTTCAAGAAGGTGCGAAAACAATCTGGAATTTTTGTAGACGCCATCTAGTAATCATCTGCCGCATTACTGCTGCAAATAAGAAGGCACTATACTAGATTTATCTTTGCTTTTTAGTAACACCTCTCGTTAACAGGTGGCGCAATTACAGAATCGTAAAGTACGCACGAATGCCCGCCATAAACATTTTAATATTTTTATTTACGTCCTTATGAGTAAAATAATTCCTTTTACGAAAACAAGAAAATACTGTTTTCCATAATGTATGATATATTCCGCGACGCATCTGTAAAGACGCCGCGGCGCACACTTTGGGAACCACTGCATTACTTCATTTACTTACCTTATTCAGGTATTTTTGCCCCAAAAATGGTATCAGTGGTATCTTTAGAACATGTGGTAAGCGATTGATGGAAACTATCGAGGAAACTCAGGAGTATGCCTTAGCTTCTACTTCCACACCGCATTTTGTATCTCAGTAACATAATCAACTTCTGGGTCCTGTTGATGTTTCTCTAACCATTTAATAAGTGGAAGCTCAACATCTGAACCAAATTCATGTTTCTTTGCATTCCTCATGCCAAAACAATTTGCTATGATTTCACTGCTGATCTTCTGCCAAACCATAAGGGTGAAATTTGCAGCATCTAGGACGCCGACGGAAAAATTTTTACCATTATCGATTGCCTCTAATATTTTCAGTTAACATTTTCCTGTATTGTAATGGCTTTTCAGATAAAGTATCACTCCTTGATCCATAGGTCATAGTTTTGGACTTGGGTTGGGAGGCACTAAAACCAATTTGACTTTTGCTTTATCTCATCGTCAGGATCTTCATTCTCTTTAATAATAGTTTGTATTTTACTCTCGTCTTTAAAATTTTACTTGCATACTTTGTATTTGCAAATTTGCTCGCGTAGCATTTTAAGCTCTATCTGATAGAAGAATTAATCATAAAATAAGTGTTTTAATCCCGGGAGACAAATCTATTTTAGGAAACTCATCTACCCTACATAAGTTGCTACACGTTAAGATGTGGGATTATGCAGATAGGACAAAAAAAAACAACAAATTTATAATGTGTATTATTGAAATATGTTTTTAACTCCTACATGAGCAGTGTATCACAAATTAGTTAAAGTTGTGGTTATAACAAGATTAAATCAAAATTTTTAGCGGTAAGTCAGTACAATTATTAAAGCTGTCGACTCATCTATTAGTGAATAACAATGCCAAAATCTGACACATAAAAAATTTAGGTTTTAACAATTTTTAATGCAGTTACATAAGTTTACATGCAAGTACATGGAATTTCATCTGGAAGGGTGTTGCAAAATTTGTCGCTATTGGAAGATAATTGTTTAATAATGTGCCATATTTCAAAAAAATGTGGTGTGTATTATTCTGCGAGGATAATCCGACTCTGGGAAATTTAAAACTCTTTGTCATAATTGGATCGCGATGGCGATTTTTGTAGATTTTTTCAAACTAGAGAAAGTTGAAATTTTCTGTATATGTTGACAGTATCAAGAACGAAATTAAATAGTACTTTTGAAAATATTAAATGATTCTTTTAATTTTTAGAAGCACACCATGCAGAGATATTTTCCATTCGCATTACATGTTTTTTCTAATTATAAGTATAAGCCTGGTAATAGGTTCTTCGGCTAAAACTTATTTTAAATCTTTAAAATTGACGTTATTTATTATTGGACATACTCATACTTTTTGTAAAAGTAGAAAAAATATGAATGCTAATTATTAGATATCCTTAGTGTCCCACTAAAATAACTGAAAATATTTTAAATAAATTGTTCTAAATTTTATTTTTTAAAACAGTCGAACATGTATAGAAAAGTAGGTACAACTTTGGAATTTAAAGTTCTATTATATAAAGTACTATATTAGTTTGTAAGACCAGAGGTTATTTTTGATTAACTTTACAAAAATTTGCATGGTCAAAAATGTTGAACTTATTTATTGTTAACTAAACCATGCCGAAGCAAAAAATTAAAACTTCTTGCTGTTGCCGAAAGTAACAACAAAAATTTGTAAAAAAATATACTTATTAAAAATTATAAGGTAGCGTTTTATCCTTTTATTATCGCCTTGTTTATATAAACGTCCTGGACATACACACAGCAAGACCAATCCTTGAGACATGGCCACTTGCCCCAGCTATATACAGTGGGTAACCTCTCAGAACAAACATCATTTTCTATTAGAGATGGAATTTTAAATTGTTCACAAATTTATCACCTGCCAAAAAATATTTATTTTGTATGAAATTCCACCACAAATAAATTATCTAATACATATAACAAAAAAGTTATTATTATTGCTTGTCTTGGAAAACACCATTATAAACAGAAGCATAATTTCAATAATAAAATCATGTTGGTTATGGTGAAAAATTATAGTTATAAATGATTCATGATTTATAATCGTTCTCAAATTATTCAAAATAAATTTTGCAATACCCTCAGCACGAAATAACTATAAAAAATGACACATCATTTAGAATACACCCCTTTGGTCCCTTTCTACAAAAATAAAGCCAAATTTAATGCAGAACAACTTTGAAACGACCTTTGCAGAAGCCTTAGCAGACATTTTAATTATAAGCGGTGCTTTTCAGACAGGGACAAAATAATTGACCACTTAAATTAATTATGTTCATAACAAATGCCATACATTTATCAATTATTAACTAATCACAGGAAAGCTATAAAGAATTTTGTTATCCATCTGTTCCTCATCTCACTATATTATCCGATTCTGCAAGAGTTCTTATAAAGGCTGCTCATTTTGAAAAATCTTCCGAATACAAACTGTACAAATATATGTAGTACTTTGTTCCACTTAGTTCATATTAAAAATACTAGAACCTATTTATACAGTTTGCTTATCACCTATTTGTTTAATACATGTATAACTGTCCATATCATCTGCGTATCATACTGTCACATAATATCGAAATACACAAGGTTTCTCTATGGGAAATTTCAAAAGAGATACAATTTTAAAGACCAACGTTAAATTAAAAATATTTGATCTTTTAGGATAACACTTAATACTTTTATGGCACAATAGATGCAGAAATGATTACCAATTTTGGTTTTTGTCTCATGGTACGGTGGTAGTTCGTTATATTTTTTAGAACGGCCGCAAAATATAAAAATAACCTAAAAATAACGGCACGTCAAAAAAATGTAGATTAAACAGCAGGAAAACATTGAAAAGTAACTTACACGAAACGAATATGCAATGTATACAGAATAAGGTCACGAACATATTTTGGAAAAATCCTCGGACAAGTCCATTTTTATTTTGAATTGCGCATCTTCTGCTTTAATTGTTTAGCTATGACGTCATCGCTGCTTCAATTATGACGTCATCTACTTTTTTATAGAACACCCTGTATACTTTTTAAATTTCTATGGAAAGCTGGTTCCGGGGGGTCTAGAGTTCATAAGTTTGAAGCAACAGACATTTGATTATTTTTTGAGGTTAAATAATTCTTGTTTTATTGTGATATTTTACAATAAAATAGCAAATGAACAGTACCTAATATAACATAAAGAATTTACTTAAGGTCTGGAAGGTGTGGTAGTGTTGAATGGCCACCAAGGTCACAGGATCTTACCCCGCTAGATTTGTGTCTTTGGGAGTACCTAGAAAACTTAGTGTACAAATGTAAACCTGACAAATTGATGAATTAAAAAAACAAAATTAAATTAGAATGTAACATTTCCCAAGAAACTATAAATAAAATTCTGCAAGAATTCCTTGATCGTTTGGGATACTGTCAGGCACAAAAAGGTTTTCAATTTGAACATTTGATTAGTTAATTGTTTGTTATTCGTTACCTACTGTTCATTTTCTATTTTATTGTAAAATATCACAATAAAACTAGAATTATTTAATCTCAAAAAATAATACATTTTCAAATGTCTGAAGCTCCAAACTTATGAACTCTAGACGCTAAGTAGTTAGGTCTTTGAAATCAGTTTTCTACAAAGATTCTAAAAATGAAAAATATACAGGGTGTACAATTTAAAAAAACATAGGTGACGTCATAACCAAAGCATCGATGACGTCATAGCTAAAGAAATCAAGGCAGAAGATGCACAATTCAAAATAAAAATCAACCTGTCCAAGGATTTTTCCAAAATATTTTCGAAAGAATGAACGACGCCAGGAAACAAACTACGCCCGAATTGGAAATTTTGTCGAACCTGTTCTTTATCGAAAAGTGGGGGTTATTGACCGACTGCTTTATATCCCCTCCGGTGGATGGTATATCAACTACACAACTCGCGCCTAAATTCTTTAAAAAAAATAGAACTTCACAAACTTTTTCTGTCCCATCAAGTATATTTCGATATAATCATAATCATTTGGAATGCGGAAATCTACCCTATATATATAAAATAAGTCACTTACATTGTTTTTGTATCTAACCATATTTTCTGGTTGGCTATTCTTAGACATTATTCCTATTTTAGAACTTGAACCACAATTATAAATATAGGTATATATATACAATATGTAGAGTGAAACTACGGCTTGCTTAGGTTAAATGACTCATTTTATAGAAAAAATAATCCTGCATTGTAAACTTATTAACATTTTTTGCTATTAGGCCGTAGCTAGATATAATGGCTTTTTACAAAGCTATCAAATCGTATTTAAGATACTAATATAACATCTACGATAGTAACAATTGGCAGTATAACTACATAATATGCCAAAATATTTTTTCAAATTGAAATGGTATATAGAGCACCATTACTCTGGATGGCATTAAAATTTCTAGCGGTAAAGGCATTTATTTCGCGTCACAAAATTTGTACTTATATATAATTTATGATTTATTCTAAATGCTCACCCCTAAAATGAATCTATTTTATTATATTTTATTATTTTATATTAATACTAGATTTCACAAATGGGTGTGTAGGTGGGAGTGTGCGACACACAGAAAAAGCAAAATATACTTATTTACATCATATTTTGAAAATTTACTTTTTTGATTCGTCTCCCAAAAATAAATAATTCTTATCTGTTAAATATTTTACAAATACATACATGCATGCCATACTTTGAAAATTACTATTTACTTCTTAATTTGGCTTACCATTACACTTAATATCCGTAGAAGCAAAATTACCAACAGTTAATTATTCAGTTCTTGTGCATTACACGATAAAAATGTTGAGTGTAATTTTCTTTAGGTACTCCAGAGACATGGGAAAATTTAACAATCTCGTTATTGATTCACCGTTTTTCTCGAAACTTTGGCGAAATATTTCCAAGGCCTGTAGTTAGTAAAAGCGTTATGAAACATTGAAATTTTAGCGTTTCTCTGTCTGTCTGTCTGTCTGTCCGCTACGAAACTGACATATTTTTATACGATTTGTAAAAAAATTGTAAGAGATGGATGGATGTTTGATATTAATAGGGTGACTCGTGTAGAATTTTTAAGACCTTTAAGCATGCGTATAGAGTTTAAAAAAATTTTTTTTTTAAATTGTTGAAAATGCAAACTTAATTTCCTTCTATATTTTTTTGCCTCACTCTGTGCATGAACTGTGTTAATGTTTTCTTATAAAGATTCTAATTAGCTTCAATTTATGTTATTACTTCATGTCATGTTTTTTTTTATTTTAGAGACAAACTGAATTCTTTTAAAATAAATTTGAAAAGATTGTAAATAATAATTTCATGCTTTATTTGTAAACATATCATAAACAATATATAAAATAACAAAGCAGCAACAAAAAACAAGAGGAAAAAATATGTTCAAAAACAAGCTTTTATTAAAATGTACTAAACAGGAAATTGCAAAATTTCAGGGGTAAAACAAAAAAAAAATCGAAAATAACATAAATTTAAGCTAATTAAAACTTTTGTGGGAAACACAGTTCTCGTACAGGGCGAGGCAAAAAAATATACAAGGAAGTTAAGTTTCCTTTTCAATTTATTCAAAGAAAAAAATGTTTAAATTATTCTATACGCATGTTTAAGGGCCTAACATGGTCGTAGCTTAAAAAATAAGAAAGTTACAAATCTGGAAAGTTTTGATTGGCGCACCCTGTATAGGTAAGTTGCGATAAATCATATTTTGAGTTCCCCTGTGATATTTTATATATTTTATCATTAAATAAATTCTGCAAAATAAAATTAAATTAAACTAATGTTTTAATCACCACTGTGACTAAACTCCCGATTACATCTAAAAATACTTAAATAAATCCAGTTTTATATCGAAATCACTGCCTCTTCAACGAGAAATAACGCACTCAAACAATTTGGATTAATATTTCATATTGCTGTCGGTAACTGCATCTTTTGGAAATGCCTCGTCGAAATTTTGAGAAAATAACAATAAACAAAATATTAAAGAAATAAAAATGTTCTCGTTTTTATTATTTGTAAATATGATTTTTAAGATTGAAGGCAAACGATCCGCAACTTACATTTATTGTGCAGTCAAATATTCAATTTATTTTTGCACTAAAGTTTGGTTGTACCATCCACTGGCACCTACTTTGATATAATTATTAGTTCGGTCAAAAAATAGATCAGACCAGTTAAGCAGAGCCTGAATAACTGTTGCCGATTTTGCTTCTAAATTCATGGAAATAATGAGTAATAGTTTTAAAGTGGGCTATGAATGAAAAGCTTAACGTCAGACTATATGATATACGTTGACCACCATGTAAAAAGCTAAAAAATACCAAAGTTATTTTTATTCTTATTTTAAATAGATGTGGTTAAATACTTTATAATGCTATGAATTTAAATTTCGGTTGCTAGTCAAGATTTGAAATGACCTGAAATTTAAGTCCAATTTCAAAGCGTCTACAAAAGATAAGTAGTATACGTTACAGGATTGAATCACAAATTTTATCGCTATAAGGTTCTGAAAACAAAGTCGACCAACTCCCAAACGTTATTCGTAAAGAGATTTGTCCTTTTAAGAGTCCTGTTTCAATTTTTGAAAATTCTGCCAGACTGTTTTTTGAATGTACCAATGATATATTAAAATTACAAGGTAAACTTCATGAACTAAGTTATACAATTTTGTGATTTAACCAAGTAAATCGTTTCGTTTTTAATAAATAAAAAAATATATACTTGGTTCAACATACAGTGTAAGAGAAAATAGAGTCATGTAAGGTACATACTGAAATGATTTTATTTAAAAAATTCAAAACCGATTTGACCTCAGACATGGGTATGCCAACGAGATTCGTTTAGTGCAAGTCAAAACCAATTCATTGGACATATATACAATATACATACCCCTGCATACAGAACCTCCTTTTTTGAAACCAGTTAATAATAATCGTATTTAATAAATACAAAACTGACTTACGAGATTTACTTAGTGAAAGCTTCATCAAAACCAATTTAGTGGTTCCGAGATAATCGCTGACATACACGGGAGTTGGTCAAAATGTATCAATTTTTTAACTGTTCATATTGGTAACACGAGTTTCTTTGAAACGCCAGTTAACAAACTACTGAAATCCGTAAAATCATACATACACAATAATTCAAGATTGCTTCATTTGTATACACGTTAAGGCACTTTACTTTGCACAAATTTTTATAGTAGATCATTTCAAATACTGATTAGTTTATTTTGTGGTGGAAATATCGTTTTATTTTCAATATCTAAGCATAGTTTAACTCGAACAAATCAGTATTACCATATTGATAAAACACTAATTGCATGGATCTTAAATTTAAAACAAAATATAGAAGCGTGAAAAAAATCGTATAGGTCTTTGATTAGTTTCCTTATTTTGCTGCTAAAGCATGAAATAAATGAATTATTAAAAAAAGACAGAAAGATCGATTTTTGCTTTTAAATGCTCATCTTGTTTATCTGTCATTTGTCAAAGTGACGTCTTCGATGTTTTTTTAATGGCAACGTGGGCTAGGCGATACCTCATTTTATTCTCTATTGAATTCTACAAATATTTCAAACGTACAGATTTACTACATAAAATTAAATACTAAATGATTGTAAAAAAATAAAACAAATTCTCCACAAAGCTTTAACTAAAAAAAAAATCTTAATTGAAAAAAAGGTTTTATCAGTTGTGACCGAATACATTTAAACTATTGATCTTAAACAAGAACACAGTGAAAGAGACGAAAAGTAAGTTCTGCTTGACCTCTGTCAATCAATTCTGGAGTTATTTTTAAAGCTCCTATTTTTACGTGTATTTTAATAAAGTAGTTTGCATCTTATCGATAATGAAAATTAATATGGTTACAACTGTGACACAGATGACGTCATAAATTCGACAGGTATGCATTGAAAAATAAAACTCAACCTGTCTGAGAATTTTTCCAAATATATAGTTAAATTATCTCATACTTGCATACAACCCTAGTAGACAATAATAAAATAATCTGAAATTAAGCTTTTTGTCAGTTTATTTCTTTTGAAATATTTATTGATCTTGCCATGTTTGCAAGACACTGTTAACATAAAATGTATTTAAAAAAATCTTCTATTAATTTCATGTGTTTGTTTTTGGGTGAAATTAGTAGCCAAATTTTCATTAAATAATTAATGGCATTTTCTACTTAATATTTCACGTAGATTTTCTCTCGTGAACTGGGCAAAATAAAAGCTTGTTCATTATGATCTGGCTTCGGCCTTACATAATACAAACGTCATTATATATTTTTTTTATCTATGAGTATTAAAAATATTACAAATGCTTATAGGTATTTTCAAGAATGAGAAGGCAAAATATTGAACAATGTCCAATTTTTCACAGATTATCCATAAATTCGATAAACTGTACACGATTATTTATTTAAACAAAACATTTTCATTTTTTTTATAAATTTTTAACAACGTACTTAAATGCTTTAACAATTCTCAAGATAAATGTAGTACTTATTTACAATAAATAGAATGATGAATAGAATGCTTTATGGACACTAAGAAATATCCAGCCACAAGTCTTCAACTTCAAAATTTGTATAATAAAAGATCATATAATTCTCAATAAAAATAAATCTCTTCAATATTACATTTCCATATTGTAACAAATTTGCAACGCACGTATACTTTATTCGCAGATATAATAAAGTGGCTATTTGCCCTGTCGTAAACTCAGCGGGTGGTTCAAAGAATGAAATTTCATTGAAATTAAGTATGGTAAAATAACTTCATCGTGGAAGTGCCTTTTATGTCGTCATCAGCGAAAAATATAAAAGAATCCTGTGCATAAGAATAAACTGAATATACTTAAAAAACAATTGAAAATCTTATAAAGAAGATACACGGTTGAGCTACCTTTTTTAAATGGAACACCCTATATTTTAGTATATTTGGTCAGAGCTTCATTTTTTTAGCAGCTATTCTTTTCCAAATATATTTTTGAAACCAGAAAAGAAGCTATACAGGGTGTCCTCGTAGTGCGTATTTCTTCTATAACCCCTTAGATATTGTAGATAGCAAAAATGTTTAACATAAAAGTTGTTTAGCAACACTGCATATTCCAAAAATCAAAAATGTCTAGTTGTATAGGGTGTTTTTAGGCTGGGCAGTAACCAACTTTGTTAAGTTAAATGAGACATCCTATACAGGGTGATTCTAAAATGTATGGCCAAATTGATACAGCGTCAACAGGAGACCAAAATAGGTTGATTCAACCCAATTTACCTATATACAAAAATGCACCCCTAAGAAGTTACAGCCCTTTAAATTTCAAATAAAAAAAACTTTAATTATTGATTATTCTCGAATGGCTGTAGATATCTTTTTCTAATTCAGTGTACATTCATTACCAATAAACGCCAATGTTTTGAGATTAACAGCAATAAAATACATTAAAGGGATGGGGTAATTTAGGGGCAGTCACCCTTTATTTCACACCCTTATTTTTCTGTGCGTTAACGTATAGATATAGATATAGATGATAGATAATTTAATTTGGAAACATTTTTCTATCTTGTATTTTTTTGATAATATCAATAGTTTGCAAATTAAACAAGAAAAATGAAGATGCATCGAACTATTTTTAACCTCAGTAGCAAATATGTAATATTATTATTTAATGTACAAGTAGGCTGGTTAACAATTAATTAAATTAATAATTAATTAATAATTAAATAATAATTAATAATTAAAGTTTTTTTTATTTGAAATTTAAAGGGCTGTAACTTCTTAGGGGTGCATTTTTGTATATAGGTAAATTGGGTTGAATCAACCTATTTTGGTCTCCTGTTGACGCTGTATCAATTTGGCCATACATTTTAGAATCACCCTGTATATTATTCCAAATTTGATTAGAGAATGTCAAGAGCTTTCCAATAACATACTTCATTTGAGTTTTTGGAATATTCTAAATTTTGTCGAAATTTTGACAGATGTACAACCTAAAGAGAAATGCCATATTTTTCAAATTAAAAATAATTTTAAACTTTTTATTGTCGTAGCTGATTAAGCTAGGATACGAACGTTCAATTAATGTATTAGAATTTAAACTTCTAAACTCATCTACAGGGTGTTCATAATTTAATTTCGAATATGTAAATTTAAAAACATCAATAATTTTTTTGAAATAATTTTCTGTCGCAAATTAATTTTCTGCATTATCAGCTACTTGAAATATTGCAAAAACGAATACAAAATTGAAGAATATTTGATAAAACGCCTTCATTCGTTTCTCTTTTAACAATAATATACAGGATGTTCCATTTAAAATAAGCAAGTTATCGATGCTTTTAAATCTATACAGGGTGTCCCGATTTTAAACCGACAAACTTCGGGTACAGGAAGTTCACATGAAATTATGACATACCCCTGCTAACATTTCTTCTCTATCGAGCCTCCTAACGGAGATACAGGGTGTTGAAAATTCAATTTATTTTTTGTTTTTCTTTAATAACTTCCACAATATTAAAGATAGAGAAACCAAACTTGGTACAAATAGTTAGGTTGTGAGGGTCCATCTTTGCTATGGTTCAGAGTTGAACTGAGGCGCACCAGTGGCGTGCGGTGTGGTCACGTCGACATAATTTTAAGGAAAAACGTATGTGCACTAATTTTTTTCGCAATTCTGATCAGATTTTCATAATTTACGGTTAATTTTCTAAAAAAACTTGCTCATGTAAAATTTTGACTGAGGCATTAGTTTTCGAGATATTTGCGTCTGAACAAAACGATTGAAATCTCGTATCTAGCTTAATCAACTGCCACAACAAAAAGTTTAAAATTATTTTTAATTTGAAAAACATGGCATTTCAGTTTATGTTCTACATCTGTAAAAATTTCGACAAAATTGAGAATAGTTCAAAAACCAACCAAAAGAAGTACCTACATGTTGTGATAGTCCATTGGAAAGCTCTTGACATTCTCTAATCAAATTTCGAATAATATATAGGATATTCTATTTAGCTTAACAAAGTTGGTTACTGCCCAGCCTAAATCACATCCTATACAACTAGAAATATTTTTGGAATATGCAGTGTTGATTGCGAACAATTTTACTTTTGTTTTAAAGATTTTTGTCTATCTGCAATAGCTATGGGGTTATGGAAGAAATACGCACTACGTGGACAGTGTGGACACCCTGTATATAAATAAATTTATAAAAATGTATATGCTGTTTCTTTAATAAGGTAGCTTAGCCTTGCATCTTTTTATATGATTTTCAATTGTTTATTTAAAAGCATATTATTGTACATAAACTAACCTACCGCAACTTTGCTTTATAATTATTTCCTATATCTTCAAAAATTAAGTTTGTGAAAATATGAGGATACACTTCTTATATGACATTATCAAATTAGCATTATGCAATACGATATGATGTTTGAACCGCTGAGTTTATGGCCCGTACTATAGATAACTATTTACTAAATCTACGAATACACTTTATAGATGTAGATTTATGTAGATTATTTCACCATATACACTACTTCTTCAATTAAATAATTGTACTCATTTCCTTGGATATAATGTTTGCAAATCAATACAAAAAAATACGTGACTAAGAAATGGACGAAATCGTAAAGTAAAATAATTTTAATGAGGTAGAAGAAGTGACCATTTAAAAAACTTAAATGGTAAATAAACTTCAACTGAAAATCTATTTTCTGTAAATTTCTGATTTAGTTATGTAGCCGAAAAAAATATCTCTGTCATATCTCTACGTAATAAAATTATTGCCACCACCCAAGAGACTCGAAAGGACTCCAATGGAGAAGTTCCTCCAGCGGCTACAGTCATTCGTTCTGGTGTCTAATGCACCCAAGGATGCAGCCTCAGGCACGCCATCCTGACAATAATTGGAATTATTAAATAAAAATTAATGATTATGGTCTTCGTGTAGTTTAAGTTAGGTATTACTACAATTTTTTGGCAATAGGTATATCCATAAAAAAATTTAACCAAAAATACTACCGAACGATTTTCTCCTCGAGTCTCTTGGATATGACGTTTTTAAAATAAAAAATATACAACCAAGAGTTGAAATCTACATATACATTCAGGTCATCATGTTGCAAATTATTTTGCATATGATCTTTTATTATATTTAATTTATACAAAAAGATACGTCCACAAAAAGTAGTAGGTGATTACTAAGAATTGTTACCATTGTTTTTTTGTGTACGTCTCTGGTTTAAGTAAAGATCAGGTAACAAACAGATTATTGAATATGACATTCCCACAGAATTGCAGAAATGCAGAGGTGTATCTTTATATAAGGAAGTAAAAGGCTTACGTGAAAGTAGATATAACATAACAATATCGCAGGATTTAGTTGCCAATCGCTGCATTTTACAGTTCTATGAAGATTGAATTCAGTTATTATATTACCATGCTGTTAAATCGAAATTGCTTTGAATAACTATTTTGTTGGATTGCACAGGCTGAATAAAAATAAATCTAATTGAACAATTCAGATACCTCTTGGAGGATAGATCACATGAATTCGACATGTCCATATTTTACTTCAATTAAAAATGTGTTATAGATTTTAATTTAATATACTTACAAATAAAAGTGTTTTTTATCTTACAAATCTTACAAATATTTTCTTACCACAGCTCTAACTTCATTATAATTACCCCCAAAAAATGTAATTTAATTAATAATTATCTATTTATCCATTTCACCAACTCTATTTTTGTTCAACCTGCGCCGTATTTGTATATATACAGAACATGAAACGTTCTTGTCTGTTCTTTGTTGCCATTCTTCGATTTTGCTGTATCGAATGGGCGTTCATGAATTGCGTGTCAATATTATATCCAGTTTTGATGTAAAATGGAATTTTATATACATTACCGCACGAGGATGCATGTGATTGCTGATGAAGCAGTTGATGTATTGTTACGTCTCATATTTGTATTTTATTTGTAGCAACCTAAAAAATAATTTATTTCTCTTAAGACTGAGCAATCGCCTATACGTTACGTGGGAAAGTTCATGTTTTTTTCTGAAGTTCCCATCCCAGCAAGAAGAAACTGAAAAGATGACATGATTCCTAATTTTGTGAAGAATTGAACTTGACTTTTTTAATTTTACATTCAATCCAGATTTGATTTTCAGACTTTCAGGGAAATACGTGATTTTGTAAATTTAAAAAATCAAATTCTATTCTTCACAAAATTGGGATTTTCCAGTTTTTTTTTACTGGGATGGGAACATCAGAAAAAAATAATATAAAGTATAGGCGATTGCTCAATTTTAACTCATTAAAGGTGACGATCAATCCTGCCTCATTATTGAATGTGAAAATACTATAAACAATTATATTAAAAAAATGACATCTAATTTGTTTTTATCAATGAATTATTTGTACAAATAGACTCAACGTCACTGATGGCTAAAGTTAAAACGACTACCTGGTATATTTAAATATAATAATTTATTATCCTATATTGATTGTACAGAAGATTATTCCCTGACCTAAATTTGGCCATCCTCCAATACTTAGGTTTGGGAAAAATCGACAAATTCCACTCCCCCAACGTACCCCAATTATTGCTATTGATTTATACTCACTTTATTAGTGAATGAGAACAAGAATCACATCCAAATAAACTGATTTCGAATTTATCCTAAGCCTTATTTATGAAAGTAACAAGAAACACAAGCCTGAGAAAGTTCAAGACGTGGCGTGGCGGTAGTATAAATTTTATATATCTGCTACAGGACCTCCTGTGGTCGAAATGCTGGTAGTCATAGTTTTCGCAATATTTCTAAAACAAAAGTAAAAATGCAAATAAACTCGATTAGAGTAATAAATTTAAATTTACCCTCCTATTGATACTGAACAAATCACACCATCGACAAGACTATCGCGACTCATTTCGTCTACCATTGCAACTTTAAAATGATGACCAAAACTTGCTAAGTCTTCCCTAAAAGCTTCACTAGCAGGTGTTATTCCTCCGCTAGCTGGAGGTATGGGTGTTCCGCTTTCTCCCTCCATATCTATGGCCTCCGCATTTTTCTCCAAAGGAGCTTCCTCTTCGTCCTCATTATATATCTTAAAGTAGGCGATTGCTAAATACACCACAGATATAATAAATGAAGGTATCGGAATTGCCATCGCATACACCAAGTTCATATATACTTGCCACATATCCAAGTGACTGATCACCATACTTGGATCCACCCGACTATAATAACAGGAGAAGTTGGTTCCCACTTCTTTGTGGGTTTTTAGAAAAATAGAGCAGTTGAGCATTGGAGGATATCCACAACCTTTTACGTTGGGTAATAACCTTGCTTCTTTAGGATACCATTCTGAGTCAAGTTCCATCATATCCGTTGATTCTTCTTCATTATATCCAAAGTCTTCCAAAAGCGCCGATTCTTCCTGGCGATCAGCTATAGCTGTAGAAGTTGAAACAGTCGACACAGTCGGAAGGCTAGACCGGTTTGATGTAATTTTGTAATGTACAAAGATTTGTGTGCAGTCGTAAATATCTTTGGTGCAACCCTCCCGACAAGACGTCCAGCTACAGTTTGATGCACCTAGACGTCGGTCGGTTCTTAGGGTCTCACAAAAAGCAGGTTCTTCGTCGAACTCCATGAAAATCGTTGTAAAAGCCGGGTCGATGACAAAAGGCACAAGGAATAAAAACGAAAATAAGCTAAAAATACCAAGCAGCACGAAGAAAGCTGTAGTATAGAATAGCAATTTCTGTTGCCAGGTTTGCTTGATTTTCTCTTCCTCCATGGTCGCAGTGCAAGGTCAAAGAGGAGCTTGGACCCCAACATCTGCGTCCACAGTCAAGCGCGAGCGGCTCCGGCCAGCTCACACCATGTATTGCAGTGAATTCGCTCTTAACTGTTACATTTATCCAATCTTGATGTCCGTCTTTTTAACCCACACATACTTACTTATGTTTTTATTTTAGATTAGATTTAGAGTTTAGAGTTTTTACATATTTAATTATTGTAGTTATAAAGGAATTATAACTAACGGAACAGCTTTTAAGAGACACTTAACAGTTAATCACAGTCGTTATACTAGTTTAAAAAGAATATTACACAGTTGGGGTAACGATTCGAATATATAGTGTTCCATCGATGGGCATGGTGTTGTGAGCACTGCAGTCCGTGTTTATAGTATCGATCCTGGCGCCGGTTCCGTCAGATGACTGGAAGAACACTATCACACCGCTCTCCATGAGAGGAGCCACTTGTCATTCTCGCTCTTCTAAAATCAACCCCAAAAATATTGGTCCGTTCACAGATTCTCACGTAAGTAGATTATGTCATAATTACCACAAACACGTAGTATTTTTACGTGCAACTAGATGTTGAGTAATTTCAATTATTCGAGAGATAACAAGGGTTAATGCATATGTAGAACGCGGGCAGGCAGTGCGCGTGTTATCGATTAGCCTCGCCGCAGTGGCGTATTGATCAAGGGACGCGCGCGTATTAATCTGGACACCAGCGGTTAGTATCCTATCAAACAGTAGTCACGAATGGCAGCGCCAACCTCCACTTGCTTTTGCTGACAACGGTATGCAAATTGACGGTCCAAAATGCCAAAGAAGAAGCCCACGCCCGTTGAAGATCTCATAATTCCACCACAAGATACGAAAATCTGCGGTACGATATGTTTATGTCAGCTGACTCTAATCCTCAGCACTGTGGCTATAGTGTACCTTACCGTTGCAATTTATGTACCGTCAACCCGCGCGATGCAATCGGGGATATCCGAAACACCAGTTATGTGCACTACAACGCGAGCAGTTACAGTGGAATCTTGTGATTGGGGCTCATGTGGTGAGTGGTGCCTAAGTAAAACATCGGGATCCTGCATGCAGATTTATGTGAACCTGAGGCGCAACGGCTCAAATTTGCTGTTAGCTAATTGCACCAACATCGCACAAAAATTTTGCTACGGCAAAGACCAAGAAAATGCTAAAAGAAGTAGATGTATCGCAGACGAATGTAAAAATTTGACAGGTACTTTCAATTGCACCATGGGTATGTGTATTGACATAACCGATTCTTTCGAATGCATTTATAAAGACACTGATCCTCCACTAAAATGTTCCGGGCGAAGAGGTAAAATAACCTGCATCGATTTAAATGGTTTATACAGCTGCAATAGAGGGACATGCGAAAGAATCCGCACACCCTATAACTGCGATAGGCAATGCGGAGATATCCCAACAAGAAATAAAAACGTGATAATGTTAAGTGGTGACGAAGTATATTTATCGCAATGTCAGAGATGCATAGACAGTGACACGGGGGACGAAATTTGGAATGAATCCCAAGACAATATAGTGATGGCTTCGTGTTATACAATTTTAAACACAAGTCGTGGTTTGGAAGCGGTAGACTGCGTGAATGGGTCTTTATTGGCTAATAATGTTTTAAGTGACATGACAAATTTTACTTACTTGAGCTACCTAAGTGTCTTTAACACTATTCCTCTGGACGAACGTCAGATAGTTGCTCCTCCCGAACCAGATTTATTGATTGCCAATGAAAGCAAGCTGCTGATAAACCTCGAAGGGTGCGTTAATACCTTAAGAGACGAATGTAAAGAATTTCTAAAAATCTATGGAAAAGATGGGACCGACCACAATGCCAGAGCGCGCTTCCCTTGTTTCTTTTCAGCCGAGAATCCAGCAGTTGTTGTAGCACGTTTTGATCTAGCTACAACAACAAAACAGTTTTTAATTGCCTCTGTCCTGCCCTCGGTATTATTTGTTGTTTCATGTCTCACTCTTATTCTTTGTCAACGAACTGTTGTTGTCGGAGATGACGCCAAGATGCGTTTTCAGGGGTGCATCAAGGCCGAAGAAGTAACCGAGAAAACTGCCTCATCAAACAACATTAATGACAGGGGGGGAGGCAATTCGATTATGGCACTTTGAGATCAATCACGTAAGTATAATTTTATTATTTTTTGCATGTATTATTTTGAATTAAATCATATATTTAATTGCTATTAAAAGATATCTTTGACCTGCGCCACGAGATAAAAAAGTTGCCGTCCTGTTTTTTCTATTCGTCTTTAATTTATAATCAGTAAAAATGTATATCCAAAAACGAAGAGATATTCCTGGGACTTTGAGTCACAAATATATTTATGCAGTTTTGTTTAAATAACATTTTGTTTTATTTATATTTTGCTTTAATTAATAACAAATCAATGTTGGCAATAAGTCAATTTCTTGTAAACCTCAAATCCATTGTTTGTACAGGGTTAGTTTTATTAATGTAAACCCCCATTATTATTTTTATTTTTGACCGATTCGTAAAATTAAAAAACTGGCCTTACACGGTTTTTTACGTACATTCCACTTCTGCTAACGGATTGGCCATAGCGTTTTAAATATTCAGGGTACGCAAAAAAGTTACGTTTTTTTAAATGGAACACCCTGTATACTTTGACAAATTTGAATTCCCCCAATCATTCTGATTACAAATATATACACATATTGTATAATCGCTGTACTGGTTTCTGAGTTATTTTCACTTTATTATGGATACGTTGAAACAAAAGCGTTATTTTATAAATCATATAATAAATTAATAAATGAAATAAATCAAAAACAAAACAAAATATATGAATTATTAAAACAAATTATATAACATTTTCAACATAACCAACCACCATTAACTTCGATACATTTCAAACCACGTTTAATAAAATTCGAAAGAATTTTTCGAAGAAAAAGTGCTGCATCCAAATTTAGCAAAGTTATATTTTTTAGAATTTGATTTTTTTATTGTTTAAAAATTTCCGCTGGTTCACTGTAAATTTTTTCTTTGAGCGATCCCCAATGAAAATAATCTACTGGATTAAGGTCTGGACTCCGTTCGAATTTTATTAAACGTTGTTTGAAATGTTGAAAATGTCACGTAATTTGTTTTAATAATTCATATATTTTGTTTTGTTTTTGATTTATTCCATTTATTGATTTATTATATGAGTTTATAAAATAACGCTTTTGTTTCAACGTATCCATAATGAAGTGAAAATAACTCAAAAACCAGTAAAGCGATTATACAATATGTGTATATATTTATAATCAGAATGATTGAGGGAATTCAAATTTGTCAAAATATACAGGGTGTTCCTTTTAAAAAAACCTAACTTTTTTGCGTACCCTGTATATTTAAAACGCTATTGCCAATCCGTTAGCAGAAGTGGTATCTACGTAAAAAACCGTGTAAGGCCAGTTTTTTTATTTTTCGAATCGGTCAAAAATAAAAATAATAATGGGGGTTTACATTAATAAAACTAACCCTGTACAATCAATTGCATTTAGAATCAACAAAAAACAGTTTTAAACAAAACAAAATGATAACACGGATAGTTTTTGGTCCTCACGTTACAACGGAATAATTAGTAAATGTTAAGAAACTAATATGTACATATTAATATTATATAATTTCTGCGTAAGTATATTTATTTTGGAAAAAATTATGACTTTTTTTAAACATCACCAGGATTACTAATTTTCTTGCGGCATTTACACAATACTTATTTTTTCAAAAGTCCAGGCAAAAAATTAATATGTTTTTAATAATGCAAATGATGAAAGTATGGAAAATTCTACTACCGTAAATATTAATTTTATAAATAACTGTAAAGCAACGTTAGTTTAAATGAATTAGCAAATTTATATACCGGGTGACCACGGATTATGGTAAACCCCAGCCATTTCCACAATTTTTGAGCTATCCAAATGAAATTTTGCAGCAGTAATGTACGTCCAATAAAACTCTTCAACTGTCAAAGTTACCTCTTTTAATTGTTTCTTCCATGGCTAGTGTGATAAATAATTTAAAATGGCGTGCTGTGTTCGATGATTTTTTCCTTTTTTTTATTTCTTGCACATTGCAGATTTATCAAGGATGGGCACATCATTGGATTCCATACAAAATGTATTATTTTATGGTATCGGTTTACCATTATGATATCTTTTGGGAAAATGGTCAAAATGGACAAAAAGTGATTTGGTCAAATTTCAATGCACGCCAAGATGCCATTTTTATATTTTTTTTGTCGATCTAATTTATTTGGAGTTATACCAGTACATTTGAACCAAATTAGACCAATCATGACACTCTAGATTAATAAATAAAATTGGCTCTAAAAAAATCAATTGGGCTTAAAGGGTCCCCAAAATAGTTCTATCTTACTCAGAATTTTCTCAGTATTCCAAAAAAGCAATAATATACAGGGTGTTCCATTTAAAATTCCATCGTTGAGGTCACTTCCGTCGAAACCGGACGTCGAAAAAAAAAATCGGATGGTCCAAAATGAGTCTTTTTGGACGTACATTACTGCTACAAAATTCCACTTGGATAGCTCGAAAATTGTGGAAATGGCGGGGGTTTACCATGATCCGTGGTCACCCGGTATTTACTAAATTTGCAGTCATTTTTATTTTTGGAAAAATTCAAAAAATTCCTCCAAAAATCGATATTTTATCAAATCTTGGCATTCTCTAGTAGTTTAAAAATGTCAATCCATCTATTGCGTCTCTCACCGTCAAAAAAAAAAAATTAACCAGGATACAGCCCAATTCAGAACTGCATTCATTGGCCTGAGAGTTCTTGCACTAGAGTTATTCTATGCCATTTTTCTAGTTTCAACTATTTATGTGCAGATGCAACAGGGATATCGTAATCTCGATTAACCTGAGGAAGGTATGTGGATTTTCTTCTACGGGTAGTAAATCGTTCAATTTGCTCTCCTTCCTCGTTAATACTGGAATGTCCTGTTTTGGGCCGATCATCAACGGAACCTGTTTCTCGAAATTTCCTCTCGATTGATTGGTTTATAGATATATTCGGGTATTTGTCATTAAAGAACGAAAAAACCACTTTTTGTTGAGTTCGTACCCTGTCATATCATATCCAATCAACAATTTTCTAAGCGCATTGTGCCTTGTATTTAAATTTTTTGAAAAGAAAAAGTAGAAATATCGACTGTGGCAATCACTGACATAAGAACAAGTTAACTCCAAACAAAAGTTCATTTATTTATTTGAGCACAAAGAACAAACCATTTTTTGTACTTTAAGGATGCAGCAAGAAAGAAAAATATATTCTCAGCAGAAACCATCAAGTACCAAATAATGTTCGTTACGTTAGATAAAAATGTAACAATTCCTTTAAGTTATTTATCATTTAGGATATCACAAGGTACAAAAGGACTTCAATTTGAACATTTAATTCGTTAAATTGTTGATAATCTTCATTTCTTTATTGTATATCCATATTTTCTCAAAAATTTTCATATGTAAATAGAATTTCCTACGCTCTGTATGCAGAAAAGTATGCTCTTTCAAAAGGCATTGTCAAAAATGTGGGTTATCATTTGAAAAAAATATCGATGAGTGAGAAAATAGGCTGAGGGAATAAAATCACTTCTATTTTAAGTTTCATCCAGTGCCATTCTGCGATGCTCTTGTAGTGTCATAAATAAATGGCAAATCACCTTCTGCCTTTGCAGGAGATCAATTTTAAACTGATATCCGCAATTGGGTACTAATCAATAATCATTTTCTTTGCCTAACATTTTTTATCGCCCTGGATCTTATGTGGTGGATCACATCACATAAATTATATGTCACTTTTAAACTCATATTTCAGACCGATTTGCCTTTGACGATGATTATGCTTTTGTCGATGCAGAAAGCGAAGTTCTTACAATAGTGTTCTATGACAGGACAACAATCATCAATTTGTCAACTAATTCTGGTTGGAAACTTTATAAAATGATTAATTATTTATATTTATAATATTGTAAAGCCATACTTGCGTAACTCGCGTAGAAACTATAATGGTTCAAATTAAAATATCGATTTTCATAATTCATACATTCGCATCGCAATAAAATTAATTTGCATATAAATTGCGTTTCTCTAAAAAGTATACGTATTCTATCAATTTAGTATATTCTGGAAATTTTTAAAAATTTAACAAATTACATACGAATAAGCTGAACAACAAAAAAGAATTATTACTAGTTTATTATTAACTTTTCTGCTCCTAAATACTTCTATAAAGGTTTTAACGTGGATTGAACGATTTAGGAGCAGAAATGTATCTAAGGTTCTGTTTACTTTAACGTCTTTTATTATTTTAGGCATTCCCCTCCTGCTGGACCGAGACTGAATCTGTTCCAAAATCAACATTTGAATCCACCTCGTAGGGGAAAGCGTACATTTTGGATTCGTAGCACTTCTTTAACGTTTCTTTAAATCATATAGGAATATGAGCGTAATAAGCGAGAAGAATCAACTCACTCTCATTTCAATCGCAGAAACAGCGAAATTCTATACATCACTATGTCTCGGAACCACAGCTTTTTTATCGGTATTTGCTTTTCTTTTCCTAATACCATTTGTAGTAGATCCAGCAATATCTAGTTTAATGGCCGATTACGAACCTGAACCTGTAACATGTATGGCGACTCAACATATATACGCAGAAGGAATATCAAATTGCTCATGGGCCTCCTGTAGGGAAGGCTGTACGCGAGAAGCCACTAGGTGTCATCAAATATACGTCAATTATTCAAAATTGCCATTTAGGAATTATCGGCCATCGATGGTAATGCATTGGGATGTCGCAGACATTCGATTTTTGATAAATACAGAAGGCTGTGGCTATCCTCCCTCCGTAAACTGTTCCGAATTCGCTCGGCAGTACGGGTACGAGACAGCAGGCACACCCTTCCCATGCTATTATAGTAGGGTTTATCCGGATATACAAGTAGTCGCTAGATATTCTTGGGATGACACTCTTCGACATTTGGTGCTCTCTATTACTATTCCAAATTTATTATTTGCCGCTTCTATTGGAGTTTTGAGCTATTGGTATTGCCCTGGATGTGGCAGGTCCTGTCAGAAGTATATGCATCATTTTCCCACAGAGTAAGTTTCTGCATGTATACAGACAATGCTTGATTGCCACCAGCTAATATATTTTTCCATTTCGCAGCTTTAGATATTTTAATTCAAAGTTAAAAATAAACACATATACATGGTGGGGAAATTGTGCGTCCAACTACGATATTTCGACTTCTATGATTAGATATTTGAATTAAAAACATAAATAAACTAGCAATCTATAACCAGATATTATTTTCGAATATACGGGGTGAGCCAAGAGAATGTTGCAAGGTCAAGTTTTAAACGGAAAACCATGTATATCAGTACATTTTGTAGAGCCTTTTTCTAACCTCCTTCCACTCCTTATGTTATCATTGTCTCTCTTCCAACCACTTGGATGTAATTTTTTTTTTTGTGAAATAATGAAAATCACCTGCACAATTTTGGATTTTAAGAAGAAACTAGATTGGGCGGCTATATAAGTTGTTTTATCTCGGGGTTTTTAGTTGGAAAAAGTTAAAGATTTTGGGAAAAAAGTAGTCAGACAGGGTTTCGGGGTAGAGAAAGTAAAAAGAAATGTATGGTTTCTTCTTTAAAATTGAAAAAATTAAAAGAAATAAAGCTCCAATTAGTTGTCAATCGAGGAAAAATCGAAAATAAAGCGCAGGGTTGTCTTCTTTAGAAAAAAAATTGACAACCCCTACAGGGCTGTGTGTTCCTATTAGTTAAGTGAATGGAAGAGACATTTTTTTACAATTAGGGGTACATTGAAAAGTACGTTTTTTTTTTCGTTAAATGTCAAAAAAATGTATCAAAAAGTGACGTTTGGGATCTTTGGATGAACAGCACGTTTATTCATTGATATTCCAAAAATCTGGCAAAAATTACGTTTAAATGTCGTAGTGAAGGAAGGGTCCTGAAGCCGTCTGAATTCCGAAACTGATATCGTTTCTACCTTAGAACCAAAACAAAAAAAAAATAAAGTTAGCCGGATGACTACTTATAAGCTGCAATCTGTCGGACGGACTTTTCAAGATAAAAATTTGCGAAATTTCAACAAATCTTGGTTCGCTAAAAAATTAATTGTCCGAACGCCTTGGGATATTAAAGGTTAAAATTTGGAAGGATCCGACAGGAATGACGGGTCTAGCTTCCTTTAAAGTCCGGTCAAAAAAATCTTCCGGTTAAAGAAGCTATGGCTCCCGGAAAAGTACCGTTTATCGGTAAATTCGACATTTTTTAAAAATTCGTATCTCGAGTAATACCCAAGATGGACCTAAAAAAAAAATGAGTTCTTCATTTATCCTTCTTCTTGGTCGCCGTCAAGGTCCAGATCCTTGGAAAGGCTCCGGAACTTTTCTAAAGGGTACGTGTCGGGAAGTTCAATAAAATCCGAAAAAATCTACTCTTAAAAAAATTATAACTTTCTTAGGAAACAAAATCGAGGAAAATAATTTCCCCCAGCAATTTTCTAAATTTCATCTAGTTTTCAGAAGAAAATGACCGGCCATCTCGAAGCCGCGAATTATTAATCTCGGAAGGGGGACGTGTTTTCGAAAATTGAAAAAATTGCGAAAACTTGAAAAGCTATTTCCAAACGAAAGCCCACCGCCGTGGGGCCATTTTGGCAAAAAGTCCAAGGTTGAGGGGTGCAACTTAAAACTACATGGCGAATCGCTCCATCCCGCTGCGAACGAAAAGAGGCGATAAAAACCATCGACTATTTTTTTTCGAAATCTCCACGTCTCGTATCTCTTTCTAATTTAACAGATTTTCACACACGGACCAACACGGGCATATTAAAACATTAATAACTATAAAATCTCAATCACATTATTTAAATGCAGTAAGAGACTACTTAAATAATGTTTAGCCATATAATAGATTAGAAGAAATGGTTCCACTAAATGGTCTGTTAGATTCCCAGATCTTTATTGTTAAGGGGATAAGTGAAGGAAATTGCTGATGCAGATATAGGTACCAAAAATAATCTAAAATATGAAGAAAACGATAAATGCCTTTAGAAACATTACACCAGCAATGTTAAGCAGAGTAGAAACCTCATTCCAACAGCGCATAGAAATGTTTTTTTTTTCGCTCGAGTTACTTGGAAAAAAACATTCGTTTTTAAAAATAATCATAAATTTTAAAAAAATTTTTGTTAACCCTGTATCCTTTTAGGAAGTGGACATTGTTTCGTAATTGGTATTAACATATTTTTTCTTAAAATTCATAATTGTGGCTGCAGTGATTCTTTCAATATGCACGTGTAGGTGGTATTATTTAACAAAAAAAATCGTTGCACTCAAGTAGTCAGGAAGGAGTCAATAATAATATAGGAATAAGAATGGAAGGAGGGTAGAACAAGGCTTTAAAAAATGTACTGGTATAACATGGTATTACATAAAAAAAAGCACTTGTTCCTGTAGAATCCTCTTGACTCACCCTGTATATTCGAAAATAATTTCCAGTTCTAGACTGGTTTATCTAATTTATTTATGTTTTTAAAACAAAGTTCTATCTAGCTACCATATTACCCTACTCCGTATAAAGAAATTTTACCTTGTTATATTATTTTTCGTTCAAAAAAAAATTTCATGGACTAAGCCGTGTTTTTAATCATATTTTTTTAACTGGTTTTGTATCCAGCGTTCCTTTGTTTAAAATCACACTTTTGATTTTATTAGTGCACTACATATTAATCGAATTAATAATTAATTTTAAATTTTAAATTTAATTATTACTATTTGAAATTTAGTACATAAAATATCATTAATACGCAACATAATTTAGAAGCAATTATTTTTTCACGTAAGGTAATCCTTGACATAAATGGTTACCATTATTATTCTAATTGTAACGATCTTGTTAAAATTGCGTCTAAAACACAAAACTTAAGCAAGTTTCTAGCTGAATACTTGAAATTTTTACCCTGGCATATTATGTATACTTGTATAAATGTATACCATAATAATAAATAATACAAAATGCATGCAGTTTGCAAATATTTTGTTCCTTGCTGTTGCTCTTATTTTTCCAATATTTTACCTTTTCTCTTAATTTTCCTCCACGGAACACCCTGTACATTTGTTTTTTTCAGTAGAAATGCTTAATAGGTTCTTCAGATTTATATGCATACGTAAAAATGTAAAGTGTGTTCCTCAGTTTTTTTTTTTTTCGTTGACACATACCTACTTTAAACAACAACTATTATTGCTTGTAGTAACAACTTACATTTGGGTGTCCTCTCCTATGGGAAAAAGAGATTATCAACTATGGATTTATTAAAAGGTATATACATATATATGTATATTTTCATTCGAGGATACCATTTTTAAAACTGGCCTTAACAGTAACTTCTGTGTCTGTTAAGCATAAGTACAGTTTTTATGATTTTTTAAAACAAATTACGTAATACTTCTTTAATTGAAATCCAGATATCAAAATTTATATTATTTGTTTCGTCTTAGTCACTATAGTCAGTTTTTTTAATGGAAAACTCATATATGTGCTATATGTTTGTGTATATGTATCAGCTACTACATTTAAAGTTTAAAAATCTGACTGATACCATACTTATTTATATCCAAATTCGAGGACAAATACACGGGAGCAAGATTTTTAAAGACCTTATATTAGTTTCTTTGGTAACTAGAGATCAGCAAATGAATCAACACAATTATGATTGTACCTTCTCAAGACCATTGCCAAGAGCCAGGATAACATTGTCGACAATCGCCGGAAACATTATCGGCATTGCATACTTTCAAAAATATACATTTTGCATCCGCTATTTCCACATTTTCAAATTAAAACGAATTATATTTCCTTTAAACCAACGTACTTTACAGCTGTAATAAATAATAAGATACCGTCAGAGACGTCGGTCATTATGCATATTTTACAAACACACCCACGATTTGTCCTCGAAATTGCTAATTAAGCTTTTAAAATATGTGTTTCAGTCACGTGGCTTAATTTGAAATATCATGTCAGTGCTCCTAAATTTCAGAAACAATGAAAAAATAACAAGTTATTTTTCTCAAGTACTTTATTAGGTACCTGTAAAAATTTAAAAATTATTTATTCACACTACATGTCAAATTCTTGTATTTATTTATATCCTTATATGTACAGCGTGTGTAAAAAGTATTGAAACATGACCATAACTTTTAAAATATTGATTGTATAAAAAAAACCCTTGGACAGGTCGATTTTCAATTACTCAACGTTTGGTGTGATTTATAATTTCTAGTTCTACATACCCCCTCCCCCAGCCACCCCAACTTTGTTTTTCAAATGACAACCTACCCTTTGTGATACCCCAAAAGAAAGGAATTTTAATAGACTATTCAACGCTGTAAAGAAATCCGAAATCGGTCGATGTGTGTAGAACTAGAAATTATAAATCGCACCAAAAGTTGCGCAATTGAAAATAAAAATCGACCTGTCCAAGGGTTTTTTTATACAATCAATATTTTAAAAGTTATGGTCATGTTTCAATACTTTTTACACACGCTGTACAATATTTTTTTTTTCATTTTTTTGTTAATGTAACCATGGAAGAAAGCTTTTAGAGGTATTCTTGTTGGAATGTTAAATTAAACGATTTGTGTACCTATCACCATGATTTTGTTTTTTTTGTTTTAGAGAGGAAGACTTCGATGAAAACACCTACTAGCAATGAAATTTTCACAGACATAAGAACAACCTTCCCACGCTAAGCTTTTTCATCTGTTTTCTTCGAAAACATTTTATAAAAATATATATCACAATTTTTTCACTCGAAATAATACTTACTATAAGTCATATTTAATACTGGCTTGAAATGTTCATTAATATTCTATTGTAAATTAATAAAAATTAGTACAAACTCTATGAAAATGTTAACAAAAATTATCATTCGCATTGTACTCTGTTATTAATAACATAAGTAATAATGATTGTAAATAAATTAAATATTGTTATAACTTTTGAAAACGAATTGCCCAATATATTGCAATTTTTCATTTAATATCTTATTTATTCTTCACCGCACTCCGATATTATATTGATATACACAGTGAGGTCGAGTAGTATGGAACAAATTCATTATCTTCAAAATGCCTAAGTTTTGATAAAATCTCTTGATTTTATATTAGGCCTATTTTAAAAATATTATTTGTTCTACAAGGTGTCCCAAAAAAGCTGGGCTGTGATCAACTTGATGATGATTTTTCAAATGACAACCCCCAATTTTTTTGCATTTTTGAATTCCTTGCAAAATTCTAAACGTTTTCTATGTATTACACTCTATATCTAAAATCAATCGTTTCTGAGATATTGATATTTAAAATTAATTTTTTAAAAAAAGAAAATATTTTTAATATTAAATGTTTTTCATTTTTAGGTTAGCAACAAATTAAAATCATTTCAACGTATTCAAAATGCCTCCTATTGGTTACTTGACAATAATCTAAACATTTGATAAATTCTTCTTGATTTTTTTCTAATCATTACTGGTGTAATTAGCCTGTTCAATGCGAATAAATGTTAATAACACTACTCAGAAACGATTGATTAATTGTTTTTACAAGCATAAATAATTACAATAATAACCAATTTAAAATATGCTAAATATTTTTAACCCATCAAAATCGAAATTATTTTTTTAACTAAACATGTAAAAATAAATTATTGAAAAAAATATATTCTCAAAATATAGTTTCAGTACGTGACCAGATGGTCACACTAGGTCATTTAGACCAATTGACGAAAGATTAATTAATTATTTCTTATAAAGAACAGCAAAACATTCTTCTCCAGAGCATCTTCTATATCTCTTGTTGGAGCTAACTACCATCATGAGAGATCTCTATCCATTTATGTATTCGGTGCAACTGTAAACTTTTTTAAAGAAATACCGAACCAGAACTAATACCTAATGCGTCATAAACTCTCTCGTAACTGAGACAGGAGAACATACCAAATTAGGTAAAGAGACGATGGAGGAACTCCTTCGTGTGCACTTTCTTGGTTCCAGTAAAATTGATCAGTCACTGGAGGAATAGCAAGGAGCAGAACTGGTAGTATCTGGAAACAGAGCAACCAGGACAGACTGATCAATTACCAAAAAGTGATAAATCAATCCAATATCAAATGGGGTAGTAAACTCATTTGATTCATACTACAAATCTTTGGGACCGGACGGAATCATGCCAATAATGCTTCAGCAGGGTATAAACCTACTAGCATCAAAGCTATACCAGAGCCAGCCTAGCGCTGGGATGTATACCAAAGATTTGGAAAACGGTTAGGGTGGTATTCATACCGAAACCAGGGCAAAATCCTTAAGACCTATATTCTTATGTCGTTCTAACTTAAGACGATTGAAACACTGCTTGACAGACATATTAGGGATGATGTTATGGTGAGAAGTCCTCTACATCAAGGTCAATTTGCATACAGAGTTGTAATGTCTCAAAAGGTGGAAAAAGCACTGGAAAACAAAGAGGTACCTAGCCTTGGGTGTTCTCCTTGACATAGATTTGATAATACTTCATTTAGATCCATCATTAAAACTGCTAGAGAGTTTGGTATCGAAAGTACCTGTTGTGAGTGGATTGAAGGCATGCTCAAAGGCAGGGTGGTATTTACTACGATGATAGGGGAAACCTTAAGAGCGTCAGTTGCAGGCGGATGCCCGCAGGGAGGGGTCCTGTCACCTCTACTATGGAACCTTGTAGCTGATGAACTCTTAAGGAAACTCACAAATGAAGGCTTTGAAGCTCAGGAATATGCTGATGACATTGTCATCATTGTAAGAACAAAATTCAAATGCAGATAGAAAACTGGACTGACGAAGAAGGGTAAGAAGGTGAGCACGCTTAAAACCATTATCGTTCCATTCACTAGAAGAAGAAACTTGGAGGTACTGCGACCTCTAAGACTACGAAACATGGAACTGCAGATGTCGGGAGAGGTTAAATATCTTGGGATTGTTATAGATTCCTAGCTAACCTGGAATCAAGATCTGGACAGGATTTTACAAAAGTCGGTCGCAACATTAGCAATATACAGACAATTATATGCAAGATCATGGGGGCTAAGACCTGATATGATACATTGGCTCTACACAAGAGTAGAAAAATCTGCCATTACATATGCTGCGTTAGGTTAGTGGACCTTGTCGAAGTGTCCACACTCGTATCCCAGGGATCCTGTGATCAGTGGCTGCAGACAAACTTGATACTTTGTAACATCGATTTTGAATCATCCAATAGGTATTTACAGGTTCTGCAAACTTAGGAGGCACCTATCACTGATAGAAAGATCCTACCTGACCAAAACGCGAGATAGATGAAGAAACATCCTTCCATTCTTTGGGTGAGTTTGAGGCAATCAGTAGGCTAAGATTTTTGGCACTAGAATGTTTCTAGAGGAATAGGGTAGCTCCCTCGATTGGAAAGACATTTACTAGAAGGTCGAAGAGGTTTGAAGAGGGAGTAACTTTGGTAAATGATTCAGGGGATGGCGATAGGTAATTAAAAAGGGACTACTTGTCAATTCAATTCAATTCTACCAGTATACTAATTAATATTAAATTGGAAAATAAAATGTTTTTGTCAAAGTGAACAAGCGCGACGCCACACCACGAGCCTCACGGATACCACATTTCTAATAGGGTTATTTCATGTTAAAGAAAAACTTAAAAATACCTATCAATTTGGATAGTAGAATATGCAAGAATAATGTATTGGTAAATACCATGTCTTTATTATTTGTTAATTATTCATAAATCAATAAAAAGTATCGTCAATAATTTCAAATTTTATTAACTTCTGACGTCACGGTTTAGAACTAAATCTAGGAAGATTTGTTTTTGTTAAGAGTCCAGTACCATTTGACACCTTTGACAGTTTGCTTTAGTTTGTGTTAGTTGATCATTTTTTACTATTATGGAGCCTAATTTCGTTAAAGCTAGCAGTGAAAATTTACCTGAAGTGAACTACGTTATGATTCAGGAATTCTTTGCGAAAAATATGGACTATTTCAGTGTCGAGTTTAAGAGCGTGAAAAATGTGAGGTTAGTTTTCTTGAGATATTTCATCTACGCTATACTGCGCATGCGTAAACATTGACGTCACGGCTGTTGGCGGAAACTTAATATTTTCAAATTACAAACCGAGTTTAAAAATACGTAGGCGCAAAAAAAATACTTTTTTTTTCCAAATATACAGTATTTTTGTGTTCCTGATTGTACATTTAACATAAATATAAATTGTGAAATAACCCCATTAGGGCGCCAGCGACATACCAAAGATTCAGTGAAGCACTGCAGCCGACTTCCAGGTAGGGTTCTTTAGCAGAGGGTTTATGTGGTGATACCTTAAGGCTTTTAAGAGAAATGTCTTTGCATGGTAAATAAATGGTATCTAATCGTTCAGATGGGTCCAACACGATTTTTGATTTTTGGTGCAAGGATTTTAATATGTCGTAGTGTATACTTATTTCGGACAAATTATATACAGTGTGCCCCATTTGAAATTAGGACACCTCTGTAAAGTGGCTATTTTTGGTCCGATTTTGATCAGCTTCTTTTTTGGATCGTTGCTCATAGAAAATGGCATTTTGTCGTAAATTGATAGATTTCTATCACAAAAATCAAGGCCTACTTTGAAATTTTTTTGGAGTGAAAATTCGAAAAATCGTGTTAGCCATTTTTCTACGTGAAAACTAAGTAGGCCATTGTATTCAGCATCCCCTAATATTGATCTGTACCAAATTTCATCCAAAAGTACAGCATGTTAAAAATGTATATTATTACTTTAAAAAATTAATTTAAACCCGCGAAAATGCATTGTGAACAAACTAATTTTTAAAAGTAAATAATACTTATAAATTTACATGCGGTACTTTTGAATGAAATTTTGTACAGACCCATTTCACGTAAAAGAAATCGCTAATACGATTTCCCGAATTTTCGTTCCAAAGAAAATTGCAAAGTAGGCTTTGATTTTTGTGATAGAAATTTATTAATTTGCCACAAAAAGCCATTTTCCATGATCTAAATCTAAAAAAAAGTTGATCAAAATCTGACCAAAAATAGCCACTTTACAGAGGTGTTCCAATTTCAAATGGGTCACACTGTACATACAATCTTTTCAGCTTGGAGCTGTAATCGTAAGCGGTAATTTTGTTTTCATTGTTTTAAAAGGTCGAGAAATAGAAATTGGAATTTGAGTTTTTTCATGAGAAATTTTTTGACGACTAAATTTAAGAGTAGAGTAAAATTAGACTTTTTCAAAATATGTAAATAACCTGAGGAAATATTATTTTCACCAAAATTCACTAATTTAGCCTCGTTTAAAATAATCCTACAGTATACCGGGTGTAAACGAATAGTGGGCCACCCCTGTAAGTTCCTCGTTTTTAAAGATATCGGGATAAAATTTTGTATGGTGAAATTAGGTAAGATTTCCAACTTTTTGATTTAATGTGTTATGATATGCAGCAAGAATGAGCCAGAGGCCCATTCTTATTAACACAAATATACAGGGTTGATCAAAATTTAATTGAACTTCGATATAAATCATAAATTTCTTAAGAAAAATTGTCATTCCTGCCGGTAACGATTACACATTACGGAACTTTTGGTACCGTTTAACCCCTACTAAATAGAGCTTTCTGAATATCCGGGTGGCCCATATCACAATGTTTAAAAAAAAGTTATTTTGAAAAATGTGATTTTAATGAGTTTGGAGCACCATGTATAATGTATTATTGGGCATATTGACGTTTTCGTATTTTTTATATGAATTACATTGGAACAAAAATAATTTTAACGTATTCGCAGCCATCTAGAATGACAACTAAAATTCGAATTATTTTTCTTGCAACCCTGTATAAATTGTTCAAAATAGAATAAATGTATCCAAAATGTGATCTTTATTTCAAAAATGTAAAAACATACAGGGTGGTCCATTTAGAATAGACTATTGGGGCCATTTTCGGTGAAACTGGAAGTGACAAATATGGCAGATAGGTCTCAAAAGGTTGGAAATCTTACCTAATTTCACCGTACAAAATTTTATCCTGATATCTTTAAAAACGAGGAAGTTACAGGGGTGGCCCACTATTCGTTTACACCCGGTATAGATAATATAATTTAACAAGAAAAAGAATGCTATTGATTTGTTCTATTTTAGTATCCAGATTGTACTAAACCATAAAGCATAGACGATATCCAAAAGCACTTAATGAGTGGGCGTGGTATTGCTTAATTATTGTAAATTCTTTGTTAACTGGTTACATGTACATCTGTATATCCTTTTGGAGGATGGTTAGAACCACACATTTATTTCTTTTTTTATTTATTTTGCATGGTTCAGTAATTTACATCTGTTATAGAATTTGGACAATAATAGTTTACTGATATGTTTTATATTTATTACGATCAATAATCTTGTCTAGTTAACATTTCTAATTAAATAAGGATTAAAATTGAATTAATATAACGTTAATTGTAAAGTCAAAATGTCTTGTCAAAACATATCAATTACCCCTTTTACTATATATGGCTCTCGTTTAGGGTAAATATATTAAATATAGTAATATGAACACCCTATTTCCTAAAAGGGTTGTCGAGTCCTGTGCCTCCCGCGACGCTTGCGTGGACGATTACGACACAACCCAATGTTCCTAGTCGATTGACAAACATCTAGAGTAAGCTTCGTATTTATAATTTCAAGAAATTCTGCCATGTAGAAACAAAAATACCAATTAAATATAATAAGTGCCTTTTAACTGAGTATGACAAGAGTGTAACAATGGGCAGAAGAAATAAATGCAAACCCCGTATGATTCCTCAGCAAGACAAGAGAATCTGTGGCTGTATATGCTTTTGCCAGCTAGTAGTAGTGTTTAGTTGCGTTTCACTTATTTACTTAACAGTGGCGATTTACATCCCGTCATACAGAGCATTTCGTAGTGGTTACGAAGAAAGACCGGTAATGTGCCAAACTATTAATACTAGTACAGAAAACAACTGTAGTTGGGCTTCGTGTGGAGAATGGTGTCTAACCAAAACCTCGGGATTTTGCCCCCAAATCCATGCCACCGTCAGGCAGAATGGTACAAGAGTCCAGTTCCTTAATTGTAGTAACTTCCAGACATCATTTTGTCCCCCAGTTAATTCTGAACAATTAAAAAGGCACAACTGCAACAACGGAACTGAGTGCGCCTCACTGAAAGGGGTTTTTAATTGTTCTCTAGGACACTGCACCAATATCTCTAAGATATATCAATGTCATTATAAAGCTGATGGATTTACCGTGGACAGTGACAAGGACAACGTCAAATTAAATGGATTCTTCGAATGCAGGGGCTCGAAATGTACCAAAATAAAAAAATCTTTTAGCTGTGACAGGATATGCAAAGAAAATATAACTTCCTCATCGAATAATGTTTTTATATCCGTAGATAATAGTGTGCAATATGCGTATTGTGATTCAGCCGTAGCTACAACGAGAGCTAATGGGAATGAAGATGGTACAGAAATAGAACCTACACAGTTTTGGTCTAAACTTCCTAATGAAGTGATTATGGTCACTTGTCACGCTGTAAACTACGATACTAATAACCATACTATACAGTAAGTACCTAAGCTGTTAAACGTTTCTTATATTCCTTGGCTAATAGTAATAACTGAAGTATATTGGACAAACGAAACGAAACATACTAAGTTTAAAGAGCATTTTTTTAGATAAATTGACAAGTTTAACGATATAAAAACAATATTAATAGTGACAGAGGACCTATCCGGCTTTTTTGGTTATTCATTGTTATCAAACCATGACAATTTTGGGCGGTCTGGAAATTTTTTTTTATTATTTTGAGCATTTGATTAAAATAGCATTCAAGATTGGTTTCGTTAAAATAAGAAATTGAAATGTTTTAAGGAATTTATTTTCAGAAGATTTTTACAAATAAGTATTTACGTAATATTTCACAAGTGGTCTGCTAAAATTTAAAATTTAGTTCATAATATTTTTCTAACAAGTCAACATCGTTATTACTTTTCGTAAAATTAAATTCTACGATAGATTACAAGAGATCGCAGAATATTATAAAATAATAGCCTTTCAAAATTTTAAAAGCATTCCATAGAATGTATATCTCTTTACTGTGCGATAAGATCTCTTTCATTATGGTTATTTTCCTGCTGTAGTGATAAACTGAAAAATCTATTTTTGTTGAAGGAAAAAAATTTTTTCGTTGCTGATGTTAAAATGCCCTCAAAAAATATTTTATTAAATTTAGTACCTATCTTTACTGCCTTTGATTTTTAAAATCTTTAAAAGTTGTTAAAAAACGTCATCCTACTTTGTTATAATTGTATTTTCAGAAGAAAATTTAAATAAAAAGCTGGTTATGTTACCTATAAGATAAATATCTACATAATTCTTCTTATAAAAATAAAAATACAGTTATATTTCTTCGTCAGTATTTATCAATCTTATTCATTACATGGAAAAATATAGAGATCTCTATTGATGAAAGCGTAGTAAAAACTGTATCACAGTAGCAAATTTATATTACATGATTTAAAAATTTGGAAAAGAAAATTGTTGTACGTTTTTTCCAGAAAAGTATGGTCAGTTCCAATTTGAACCTTTATTGACATTTTACGGCGTAAGAATCAATTTGCGCATGGTTTTATAAATGTGTCTACTGAAATACATGGTCACCTTAACCACGGATAAAAATGCTTTTAAAAGAGAAAATCCATAATCGGCAATCTAAATTGTTTTTATGATAAAACATATGTCTGTTGCTCTGCTAGGATATAATCAATTTAATTACAATTTCCAAATGAGAATGTGTGAAAATTAACTGGTATTTCTTTCCTTTTCTTTTTTGGGATTTATTACCACATTCCTTGAGATTCCTATCCAAAAATTCGATTTATCTAAAAAATATTCAAATTAGCCAGTTTAAAACTGGGAAATAACCTCTACGCCTTTGACGTAATGTCAGAGGATCAGTTAGAGGGTGTTTTTTGACAACTAATAGGAATTAACTTAATACAAAAATACTGCGCTGACGTTTCGGAAACTATATCCGTTTCCTTTTTCAAAGTTTAGGCTTTAGATTTTTATGTAACGTGTAGAGTAACACGGCATAAAATAAAAATTGCTTATTTTGGTATTAAGTTAATTCCTATTAGTTGTCAAAAAACACCCTCTAACTGATCCTCTGACATTACGTCAAAGGCGTAGAGGTTATTTCCCAGTTTTAAACTGGTTAATTTGAATTTTTGGATAGGAATCTCAAGGAATGTGGTAATAAATCCCAAAAAAGAAAAGGAAAGAAATAATTTATGAAATGCCACAAATAACATTTAAACAATTAACTGGTATATTTTTAATCTTAAAATTAAATCATTATCTCACTGGTATAATCAATGTACTGTGAAAATTGGCCATTTAATTACCCAGTGTCTACGCTGAACCGAAAATGGATGTAAATAAAATTAAAAAAAATATATTGTGTGGATTAAATACTTCACTGAAATTGACTCGACGAACCATCAGTAAAAAACTTGTCATGAATTGATATTGAAAACAAATCCGTTGAAAAGTTAATATTAGTTTCACTTATTTAATGTAATGTTATTGCCGCAAAGAACACCCTTTATGTTTTAACAACCATTTTATTGATTGAAATGGTGGTGGGAAATTTCGTTCGATTTTAAAATGAAAAAACTTTCGATTGACGTAAACAATTTCAAACCTGTTTGTTGATCTGATCTATCTTATTTAATTGAATCGTAAAAAACTACAAATAAATTTTCTACAGGGTAATATTTAAAACAATGCAAAACCGACTTCATCATTATCACTTTTGGCCAAAAACTTTGTTTCTTTAGTTCCAGTGCCAAAGTTAAGCAGTTTGATGTTTTAAATAGCAAAAATCGACTTCCGGTTTAACCGGAAGTGACCCTATTTTTGCTTTTGAAACACCCTGTATATTTTGCACTTTTGGAATATAGAGGCAAATCGGCATATTGGAACATTTTTTGTTCTCAAAGGACACAACCAATTCGCCAATATTGCATATTGGCGTTTCAACATTAATTCAACAGTATGTAAGTGTGTCAGTTTCTTGGACAATTATTTAACTAGTTACTGTAAATACCTTACTATTAATTTTTGATTTTCATAGATTTGCTAACGATATTTTATTTTCTATAGTGCCACAGACTGTATAAATGGGACAATATACGAAACCAAAACTATACCGAGGCCTTATGTTACCTTCAGACAATTCTGGAATTTAACAGGGAAACATAGAAACGTCGTAGACCCAAATAACCAATATGTACCAGCACAATCTGCCTTAACAATATACAACACCTCACGCTTATTTATTAATTTAGATGGTTGTGTCAACACTCTTAAGGGAGAATGTTTTGATTTTCTCCAATCCCATGGACGGGATGGCAGAAACCAAACGGCACAATCAAGATATACATGTTTTTACAACAAGGTAAACCAATATTTTCCTTTGATTTTCAGATTTACCACCCCGGCGTTTTTTTCGCCAGATATATTTCCAACACTGCACAAATTCTGAATTATTACGTTTCAGCTTCATCCGACCACATTATTACACATTTTATTTAGGATATAATAATTTAGCCACAGCATTGATTAAGGAATGAAGAAGATGCGCAATGCAAACGGTAAAATGCGAAGCCTATTCTGGCCGCGAGATTATCAGTTAGTTGCTGGCATTCCTGTGTAATCAAAAATGTTCAAATTGAATTAGTTTAAAATAATGTGACTGTTAAAAGTCAAACAAACGTTGAGAAACAGCTGACAGAGAGAACAACTACGTTAATAATTTTAAACTAAAATTAATCTTAACATTAAATTTTTATTACCACTTTGATGATAAATGACATAAAACCAGACACGACACAAGTTTATCAAAAGCATATACGTGAATCACAGGAATGCCAGCAACTGACTGATAATCTCGCTTCCAGAATTTGACTTGCATTTTACCATTTGCATTACGTATCTTCTTCATTCTTTAAAATAACAATAGGCAACTACTTTAAATTTTCCCATAATACAAGTGAATTGTGTTGATCCTACATCCTACGATGTAATAGCATTTGCTACACCTTTGGCTAAATTATTATTCTGGAATATCCATGAAATTAGCCTGTATTAATACGAAATGGTTATCAAATTCTATAACTCTACAGATAGAATAAAAAAAAACTAGAGTCAAGGATGGGACTGTCACTCCCTTGCGAAACATTTTCAGACATACCGGGTGGTCACGAGTCGATGTACGCCCCCAATTTTTTTGTTGTTTTTTAATTTAAAAATTCGGTTTTTGTTATACGTGAGTAAGACAAAAGTGGGCTATTTTTAGACTAACAGGAACGAAAATATTACTTCCGGTTGAATCGGAAGTGACATCAACTTTTTTTCTTAAATAGAATGACCGTGTATTCTTTGTTGTGTTTTATAAAGCATGACATTCTAACTGCAACAGTTTTTTCCAATATCAAAAATTCCAAAAAATAAGTGAGATTTTTTATTTTTTACAAATGGCCGCGTCAGATGAATGCCATGTGAGAAAATTACTAAGTAGGCGATGAAAATTATTAGCAAGGTAGTAAGCTTCCTGTAAAGAATACAATAGTTATTTAAAATACTGATAGATACGACTATTTTTAGATTTTTCTCAAAAACGGAATTTAATTTTCATTTTCATTTCCGTAGGGGTCCTATGGAAAATTTTTAAATGGGACCGTACTATTTTTTTTTTTATTAATCGGACATAATGATTCATAAGCTTTAATTTTTTCGCCAATAATCATTTCTTAACGAGATCCTTTGTAATAATTAAAGTGTTTTTAAAAGGTAAGCACAAATTAAACAAGAAATAATTTTAATGAACCTTTTAAAAACACTTTTATTATTACAAAGGATTTCGTTAAGAAATGATTATTGGCGAACAAATTAAAGCTTATGAATCATTATGTCCGATTAATAAAAAAAAATAGTACGGTCCCATTTAAAAATTTTCCATAGGACCCCTACGGAAATGAAAATGAAAATTAAATTCCTTTTTTTGAGAAAAACCTAAAAATAGTCGTATCTATCAGTAATTTAAATAACTATTGTATTCTTTACAAGAAGCTTACTACCTTGCTAATAATTTCCATAGCCTACTTAGTAATTTTCTTACATCGCATTCATCTGACGCGGCCATTTTGTAAAAAATAGAAAATCGTTCGTATCTCACTTATTTTTTGGAATTTTTGAAATTGGAAAAAACTGCCGCCGTTAGAATTTTATTCTTTATAAAACACGACAAAAAAACACGGTCATTCTATTTAAGAAAAAAAAGTTGTTGTCACTTCCGGTTCAACAGGAAGTGATACTTTCGTTACTGTTAGTCTAAAAATAGCCCACTTTTGTCTTACTCACGTATACCAAATATGAAATTTTTAAATTCAAAAACAACCAAAAAATTGGGGGCGTACATTGACTCGTGGCCACCCGGTATATGAACTTTTTGCTTAAAATGACCCACCAAAATATTTCCTTTTCCTGCTAAAACACTCTGTACATATGTACTTCTTTTTATTTTTTCTAAAACACTTATAGGAATCAGTTCTTCATTATTTTAAATTAATTTTCTTTTGCCCCAGGTCCTGCAGAACTGGGCCCCGATCGATTTGGGGAAATTAAATTTGTTTAAAAACGTTTTTACTTTATTGTACTAATTAAGCTTTAACCTTATTTTTTTTGTTATTTTGACTTTCAATTTTCTGTTAGAATTTCAAAAGCATATTTGATTTTTTTTCTTTTATCAAGTATACTTGTAACTCTTAAGTATTATATAATCAGTAAGTTCAGAAATTTAACATAAGGATGTTACTGTAAATTTGTGTGGTGATTGAACACAAAAATTTGGAGAAGGTCTCATTTTTTTTTGTATTTGGCTTTGCCCTTGAACCAATTTAGTCCAAATTTTGGACGAGCATTTTTTAATCAAATAACTACGAAATAATAACCACTTGGGTCAAAATGCCCAGTGTTTTCTGCACTTTATAGCATACTCATTGTTTTTATTTTATTCATATATTTTTATAGCCAAAATGCAATGAATTTTTGAACCTGAATCTCAAAAATAAAACTGCAAATGATAATTTTGCAAGACTATTCTTACCTTTATATATTAATGTCACCAGTTTTAATAAGTTGCAATGGCGTAAAAAGAAAGGAGGAAAAGCGTGCTACTCCCCCAGTATCTACGCCACTGGACAGTTTGAAGCAAACTGAGTAGTTATATGTATTATTTATTTCGCAGATGCTTAATTAAAAAAATGTCTATGTAAAATTTGGGTCAAATCGGTTGAAGGACTTGAAGGGTATAAACAATTTTTTCTTTCCACGCAACGCTGTCGTCCGTTGTCCTTCATATTTCATATTTTTGTATTCAGAATCACTATACTTAAATTTACGGACCTAAAATTTGTAACACCCTGTATATACATTTGCCTTTACTTCTGAATTATATACGCTCCAAATTCATAACCGATGTTTCAAAGTTGATGGACCTTATTTAAATATTTTTTTAGAACACTTCGTCTATGGTAGTGGCCCGCTACGACTTGAAGAGAACGTGGAGGGACTTAATAATAGCTATTAGTATACCCTCTGTATTATTTGTGGCGTCATTTATCACTCTCTGTGCAATAATGCAGTCGGTTAGAGTAGACGACGACACTAAAATGCGATGTAAATACTGTTTTGGAACTTATAACTCCGACATGACTGAAATGATAAATAGCAAATATGAAGTGTCTTCACCTGAATCTGATGGACCTTTTAACCGAAGAAGTATGCAGGAAATACTAAGTTAACAACGCAAATACGCCACCAAATATGATGAAAAAATGCACAATGTAGCCAAACTAGTCTACTTTAGAATATTCGGGAACGAATCTTATGGACTGAAAATAACAAATTGGTAGGTAAAGCGTGTCTTAACGAATAAACACACATTTACAGGGCATCTGCCAACGATTACAACAGCGAGAATGTTCTTAAGGCATTTTTTTAAGACAACCATTGCTTTTAACCAAAATTTCAAAAACTGTTTCGATTTTGTTGGGAACCGCCTTATTTTCATATTTAGGAAAAAAAATCTTGTACGAAAATACAGGGTGTTTGGGTAAAGGTATTCAGAAATCCAAAGGCATGTAGAACTCATCAAAATAAGCCAAAAAGTTCATATAAACTTTGTTCAAAAAACGGTTCCTAAGGGAGCTACAGCCCCTTTAAGAGGCTTCTAAAAAAGATGTTTTTATAATGTTTCAAGTATGTACTGACTTATGTCACTTTACAATCAATAATACAATTGCAAGTATTGATGGAAGACATTGTCACCAGGAGACGTGATATTTATAGACTAATTATTTTGTAGATGTGCGATGTGCATACTAAATTTCAAATTCATTTATCTCAAAAACGGTTCAATTTATGAAGTTTTAGAAAGAGGATCTTTTTAAAGCAAAATTGCTTGAAATTTTGAAAATTTCTATCAGAATAGTGAAAAAATTACATGCAAAGAAAATAAGGGGGCGACATTCCTGGCCACCCCGATGTAGGGACGCCCCTGAAGAATTTTTAAATTTAAGGTTTACTATTTTGTTAAGCACAAAAAAGTATTCTGCCATACAAAATTTTATTAGTTTATATTGATCGGTTCTCGAAATATGTGAGAAAAACATCTCCCTTAGGAACACCGTTTCAGGAACAAAGTTTTTATGAACTTTTTGGCTTATTTTGATGAGTTCTACATGCCTTTGGATTTCTGAATACCTTTACCCAAACACCCTGTATAACATTCATAAGAAAAGGAGCACTAGATGATGGTAGACCACGAAAATCAAAACTTTTGTTTCTCTAAGAATGTGCCTTAGGACCGATGCTCTTCGTTTAAATTTTTGTCGAAAATAATTAAACTATATAGGTACCTATACCTACTTTTGCCCCAGTTACCTACTTTTTAAATGTAAAAAACTAATAGCTTTCTAATAACGAAAAGTCGTAGGTATCAAATCTTTATTGAATATATCATTTACTTTTTCTACCTATTTTAAAAAAATAATCGCATATTAAGCAATTATTGATTTTCTGTTTTATTATTTTTTAAACTATTTTGTTTCAATCTATGGTAGTGACGAACAAAACAGCTCAGGAATCTATATATTATAACCATTGTGTTAATTGTTGTTAGTCTAAAATTTGTATTCCTAGATAACTTTTATGTGTAGTTATCATAGAGCGACATAGTATTAAATATGCAATACAAAAATATGGCTTTTCCTAATTAGTTTTTGGAAATATTTAAAAACCGTATGAACGTGTTGCAGATGCCCTGTAAAATATTGTTGAACTATAATCCAGACCAGATTTGTGTTATTTTGAATAAACAGATGATATATGTTTTAGAGATCTACACCAAGACTACGAAATTAATTTGATTGTTTAATGTTGTCAAATATGTACTGTAATCACTAAACACGTTTCTATTTACATTGAGTGCCTTTCTTATTAAAAAATTTTGACTGGTAATTAAACACTGCTAGTAGCAAAAATTTTAGTTACCACCTACTAAAAAAAATAATTGATATTTTATTCAAACGTAAAAATTTGCATCTGGTCTGCTATTTGGATTAGTGTTACTTGTAAAGTTTTAAATATAATATACATGTATATAAGTAAAGTGATCCCATTTAAAAAACGAAAACTTGCAGAAGCCTTTTCTTGGACCAGATATATTTTCAAGTTGAGGTACACCTAGCAATTGAACAATTTGCAATTCCCCTTTTTTTAATAGCCAAGCCAAATTATTACAATTTAGAAAATCCTATTCTTGCTAAAACTTACGTGATTGTTATTTAGCTAAAAACAAAACAACAGCAGAACTTTTCATTCTGACGACGTTTGCCAAATTTTGATTTTATAAAATTTTTAGTGCATGTTGTTTGGTAGCCTGAATTATATTTTATATTCACACGTTTTATTTATAAAAATATGTGCTATTTTACTAAGTTTAATCCTAGAAACCTATTCTTGATTTAACGTGTCCCAAGACAAAAATTACTAGATTTATGGGTAACGATCAGTTTAAAATATTTCTACAAATTTATAACTTTGTAAATTCATTTTTTTTTTTACCATAAAATATGACTTACAACGTAATACAAGTCCAATTGTTGACAAAGCGCATTGAAGCCATCATAAGCTTAAAAATAAATAATATCACAGCTAGAATATGTTGATTATCTAAAAAATAAGACATCTACTCTACTACTATGTATAGTAGGTATCGTTTAAATTAAATGTCCATAGGGATATTAAGCATATTTCAGAAATACAATTTAAACCTATAACTCACACTAAACCTGAACTGCAACATTAAAGTACATTTAATTTTAGACAATACTGTACATGAATTTAATATTTTCCGTGTCATCTTAACTTCAACTGAAAGCTTGGGGGAATCATATATATCAATTTTACTGAAAAATATCTAAACACTGCCCCTCATGTAGGATATACCACTGGTTATATTCATGTAGGGCCACATACCTAGGTTTCATTCCATAGTTTCCATGAGGTATATTTAAAAATCCTCGCATCGTTTTTAAAACTTTATAATATACAAATAAAATATTTCATCGAGGTGAACAACTTACTCCACCATCACTATAGGATATAAGTTTCTCCACCTATAGTGTACCTACCGATGTTGCCCTCTTTGTAGCAAACCTGCCAATATGCAATGTGAATCTTCTTATTATATAAATATTCTTCACAACAGAAGAACGTTGGATATTGGATGGATATACAATGTTCAAATATATTCTTTAATAAATGTTTCATATTATATGTCTATATGTAGCTAGATGCGATGCAGCAGTCAATGTGCCTTTGTAAAAGTTAAAAATTGTATTAGCCTTATTTTTAATGTCAAAATTTAGGTGTATTTATACTTCAAACAATAATTCTAAATATAATACCAAATTTGATCTAAATATACTCATCTTGACTGATCTTTAAAATGAGTAGCAAAACAAATGCCTAGTTTATTATATTTATACATTTATCTACATTTTGTAAACAAAAATTGCTCATATTAGACGTTTGTATAAATTAGGTATCCTAAAAATACTTATGATTGATTTATAGTAATAATCAGTTATTGATCACTTAATATATATATTTATAATTCTAGGTAAGTTTTTTAGATGAACAATAATTTTAATATAATAGGTATTTATTTGGTCCTTTATCTTATATTTGTGTAATTCGAAAACCAAGGCAGGCTTAAATACAATTAATATTTTTAACACAATATATTTTATTTTATATGAAAAATAAATAGTCGTTATATTAAAGTTCTTGTACCGAATTTTTGTGAGGTCCAAATTCTCTACTTAAAAAATATACTTATAGAGTGATATGATTGAGATTCTTCAATATGTGTGAAAAATATATTATATATAAAAAAATATAAAATATGTGCTAAAATAAAAAAGTTATAGATATATATGTAAATGTTTATGATAATGTAAATTTTTAACGAGACTTATTAATTTGGTACACATAAAACTACAAACATATTTGGACTTGCAACTGTTATAATAAAATAAAAATGACTAGTAGTGAACAATAATATGTGATGCCATACCTATATTGTATTTTGTATATACATATTTATAAACTTGTGTTACACAAAATTTATAGTTTAAGTAGGTACCTATACCGATATCGCATAAGAGCGATGGATAAATATTTTCGTATATACAGGTGATTTAAAAGTAAACCGAATCCAGTAAAGAGCGGGTTCCTCTCATCGAAATAACACGAAAAGTTTTTATTGATATAGATTTAAAAAATTCCGCATTGTTGAGATACAGCTCTTGGAAGTAAAAAACAATGAAATACCTAATTCTTTCAGTAATTGCAAGTAAGACAATTTGATATTAGGCACTACTAACTATAATATTTTAATATCGATTAAATTTCGGTGTGCCCAAATCACACCATCAACCCTTTACCAGATAACGTGTCTTTTCATACTTTTGAATCACCTTCAACATATGTGAAGTTACTTTTTTGGTATTGTTCTTAAAATCGAGTCAGTTAGCATTTTAATTTAATTCTGTACAAAAGTACACTTGGTATCCTGAAATACAAACGTAACGAATATAATTTATCAAGTTCTATTTTCCATCACCCTCAATTTAAGATTTATACTGTATTCAATTTATGAGTTTTATATAACAGACATCAATCACTTTCATGTATGATTTAATATAGATATCTAGGTTCAGTAAAGTTTTTGTTTTTAATTAATAATTAAATAACCATACCACTAAATTTAAAGCAAACACAGCACAGGTATTATTTAATTAAATTATTATACAACCAAAAACTGTTCTAGATAACTTCAAGTTCCAAATGTATTAATATTCCAATGTTATAAAACCAAATGAATTTTAATAAATAATGCAATATGCAATTATATCCGGAATATTGCTTTTAGCAATTATAACAGCTTATTATAAAGTTTAAAAATTAAGCTTTGGAATAAAAACGTTATGCAATGCATCAAGCTGATCCCTAATTCTGATGTGTTTTCGTGTGATAAACTTTTTTGTATTTAAATAGTAATATTTCAACTAACCCTGTTGAAAGTAACACCCCACGTAATAAATAAATATAAATACAACAAACATAAATATATATATAAATATATATTTGATGTAATATTTACACAGTTTATATATTGCTCTAATGTTGACAAATACTCTGCAATTGATGTAGTAAAATCGGTGTTAAATAAAAAATGAGAAGCATAAAAAATAATGTGTATTATTTAAACCACGAATTTTATCCTAATTAACAAAACAGTTGCAATAAATCCAATCCAAATATGTAAGTGCTTTAAATTATATGGAATAGAGCAAAATATGGAGAAAATTTTCCTTTGCTCAATCATTAAGAAAAAGGAAATGAATAATTAATACATACACACGTAAATACACAAACTCGTTACCTATAAAAAAATGGGTCACATTATTTTTTAAATCAATTACAAACTTACACTCAAAAAATTATTTTAGTTGCCTCTTAATAGGTTGTTGCCGTGGTGTGACGTCAGCTGTTCTATTCGCCCGTTGTTCTAGAGTAAAATTTTTAACCTTTGATTAAAACGATTTGATAATGAGTATAGTAGCTTTATTATTTATTTAAATTAGAGGAAACAAAACTATGCTCGTCTTTCTACAATAGATTGCTTTCTTTTTTTTGTTACAATAGATTTTTATATATTTCTGATAATTTCAGAAGTTAGAAACGATGTGGGTGGTTTTAAAACCATCTCCAGCCATATACAGGATGATTCACAAGGAAAGGAACATACTGTTATGGTAGTTAGAGTTCATGCACTTAACGCGAATTAAAAATGGCTAGCAAACAATACTACAGTCATTATGGATTTTACCCAATATTTCATATGGTTATATCCTCGGTTATATCTATTAAACTAGGTACTTGCTAGAATCAGCTCGTATTTTGGGTGTGTAGGACACTACTATAATTGTCAATCTACATTACTACATAATATAACAATGATTGAAACTGTTTTATTTAAGTTTATTTACATTACAATGAATGATTTATTGGCAACGCCTACAATCTGAAAATGTTGTCAAGTCTCTTCTATGTTGAAAGGTAGGGATTTCTTACTTGCCCAACATATAATAACAGACAAGGGATTGACTGATTTACAGCCCTCAAAAGGATGGTATATCCACTACACAACCCTTGCTTTACGTTGCATGGCTTCCGTGCATACAATGAATGATACTACAAAACAGAATAAGATCACCACCCTTCACTTGATTCACCAATTCAAGTGAATGACTACAATCACTGTTGCCCCACTTTTGTATTTGCAAATTATTTTATATGAATTAATTACTTAAGACCATAAAATCATTTCATCAGCTAAAAGGACACACTTGTAAGATTAAAGGAAATATTTGATATAATTGATAAACAACATAAAAAGCAGTTTCAACATGAATTATTGATGTATACTGTATTTAACATTTCTCAAAGCTAATATTTCACACATTGTCTTCTATATTTCTTAATAAACATCACATTAACATTGGCAAATAAAATAAACATTAGGGAGCATTACAATAAACCATTTGACCTCAATTAACCAGAAAACTATCAAAAATTGCGAAAATTTACTGGAGAAATTTTATGTTCAGAAAATATCTGAGAATAAAAAAATCATATCCATTTTTTGAGATGACCATAGGAGTAGAAGTTTTTTTTAAAAAAGGGTCCGTGGTCCCCATATCTACGCCTGCGCGGGGCGATAATTTCAAATCTTTCAGACCATTTGATAAACTTTAATCTAACATAAACAAAACCCAAATTTTATATAAATCGGTCTAACCACTTTAAAGTTATTCGTCGAAAACTTTAAAAAAAAGAAAAGGACGTTGAATCCTGTATCTCGAAAACCAAGTCCCATAAGAAAAATGTTTATAGAACAAACTACACTTATTTTTCAATAAAAAATCGATTCTCGAAGTTTCCCCATTTAAAGTGAACTCACCCTGTATAGAAAGTTCCAAGAAATATCTCACATTTGAAACTAACTCTGGGGCATAAATAAATCACTGCATCTAAATAATAGACTGGTTAAAAAGAAAATATATAATAATTGAAGGATTTATACCGACAAGTAAAAATCTCTTAATATATAATTACATTCATCTACAAAAATTGTAAAAACTTAATGTGCCAATTCAAAATATCTAAATCTATCTAAATAATAGACTGGTTAAAAAGAAATTATATAATAATTGAAGGATTTATACCAACAAGTAAAAATCTCTTAATATATAATTACATTCATCTACAAAAATTGTAAAAAATGAATGTGCCAATTCAAAATTAAACACTTGTTCCATTTGATAAAATTCTTTTTGAAATACACTTAGGTTTGCGCCTGTAGAAAACATCCATAATAAATATTTAATGATTGTGCCATTTGGTACAGAACCGCAAAGTATCTTTTCTTAATTATTCATAATGCTCCCACTGCAAATTAATTTATTAAATATTTTTCCAAATTACAACACCATGGATTAAATAAGTGTAAGAATAACCATCTTATTGTCAGAATATAAACGGTTTTTAAGCATTGGAAAAATCGATGGTGCATCAAAGTGGAGGTTTCTGTAAATTTTTTTTTTGGGTATAATCTCTATCAATCTATCGCAATAGAAAAAACAACTGTACACCTTACATGGAAAAGAAACAAAAACCATTAGTACTTTCCCATTCAAGGAATTATTACTACATGTGGATATTGTAGCAGTAGGGCAAGAGTATAGGCAGCATGATATATAAAAGCCATTATCACTTCTCATGCCGATAGATATCGGATGGTGTACTACTGTTTTGTCTGAAAATAAGTATTCTTTACGTATTTTGCAACTTAACAATTTGTATGTGTAAATAAAAATATTACATTATTTTAATAAAACAAACAAGTAATTCTAATTCATTCTAAAAAAACAATAAATAAATAAATAAAAGTAAATTTCAATCAACCTGTGTACTTTAGGCAGGGAAGGTATGGGCTATTTTCAAATATCTCTGTAAATAGTTTTCTTATTTGCCTAATCGTATTATTCTGAAAATGCCTTTGGATTATTTGCTTTATTCTTGCAAATGTGAAACTTCCATTTTTTCTAGAAATGAATATTGTTTATGAAACTCGCCCTTATTGTTTTTTAGAGCAAATCGAGTCATAGCTGCTTGTGCATTTAGATAAAAGCTCCATTATGCATTGAAACTCGTATTTCGACTTGATTCCTACTAAAGAACAAAAGAGTAACCAATTAAGTATATAAGATGGTTTAACTTATACTTTTTAAATTCATAGTAATCACACAAAATTTAAGATGCGAGATCATTGAAAAATGTTTCACCCTGTGTCGAAAATATAAAACATAAGATGGATGTTTCCTACATTACATCACTTTATTTACAAAAATTATTTTACAAATCATTGTGTAAGTATAAAGGGTTTAAAAACAAAAGTATAAAGGACAATTTCACAATTTAAGATTATACGTTTTATATATCTACTTATATAAAAATAGTGTATAAGCTGTTTTCTAAATTGCTGGAGAAAAATTTAGTATAAAATTCTTCATGAATTAATATCAAAAAATGTTATATTATGTTCCCATTTCTGGGAGTTACAGTACGGAATTAATCTTGGATGCTCTTCCATTCAATTACAAACTTGAATACAATAAAATACATTTCTTCTTTGGGGGAAGGTGTTGAATTCAGGACCACTCAATAATATATATAAATAAAAAAATTACGTAAAATTGTTATTCATTATTGTAAAATTGAGGATGTAAAAATAATATTTCACTTTGTCATTCGATTTGCTTTAACAATTCTGTTAAATCATATCTTTCTTGCTCTTTTTCTATTTGTTCTTGCAACAGTCGCTCTAAGTTTTCTTGGAACCTTTGACGTAAAGCCAAATTTTCGATATTTTCTATTTTCATTTCCTGTTGCTGTCGCCTTGCTTTTAAATCTGCTAATTCTGTATTTATTTCATCTATTCTTGCATGAACATTAGCTAGAACAAAAAAAAATTTGTTGTGACGAAAATTTTTACAATGTTAAGGCTTTCCTTTTTTTTTTTCGTTTGAAATTTAAATGTGCTCTAAAAATCTAATAGAAGTATTTAATAATCATACCTTTACTTAAATTGCTTTCCGAATATGAAATACTTGAGGTTGATTGTTGATAGTAATCCATTTCATGCATTAGGTTTGGTGAATTTTGGATTTCTCTAAACATGTCGCTAGTAAATTCAGTCAACAATTTAGATTCCGCTGAATTGTTCTAAAATAAAACAGTATTGTTGTAGTCAATAATTCAAATACTATAAATATGCAATCAGTAAGGTACCCAAAAAATTGCAATTTATTTATACCGTGCTTTCATATTTCATACCTACATCGAGATACAGCGCTCGTGTTCTTCCGGAGATCGAGACCTGTGGCCTGCGGTATTAATTAACTTTCACCGTTCATCGTTTACGGTTTATGCATTCATTACATTCCCCACCTTTGCTATCTGTGGTCCTACTATTGCGGCCGGACTCACGAGCTACGCCGAATATTTCGTTGTGTAGTTTTAAAATGAATGCACGGTATAATAGGCAGTAGGTACTCAAAACAACTAATGCGGAGATAAATTGATGTACTGGGTTGTCTTTCGGGTAGACTTCTTCCTAAAAACGGACAATTTGTGGAAACCAAATAGTCACTTACTAGAACTGAATTAGAATCTGTAAGATGGCTGTCTTCTGCAGAGTTCTGGCTATTTTCATCCAGTACATCCAGAACATTAAGATGGGCATCTTCTTCTTCAGAATCACTTACAGCTCCCCCAAATATATCATGCTCTGCAACATTTTTGGGGGGTTCATTTATTTCCTTTTTGACAACAGTACCCTTATTTACTTTATTCTCGTCTTCTTCATTTATGACCTTCCATTTCACACTTACCTAAAATTACATTAACTTAAAATACTAATTAATAAGAGAACGGCATCAGTAGTTGAAATAATTACAGCATCAACGATGTTCTGTAATCGGACAGGTATAATTATTTCAATAATGCTCTACTTACAGCGTCATTATCAATCCTAAGGAGTCTTTTAACTTCTTTCTCAATTTCTGGTGCTTCCACGTACTTCTTCTTTAAAGTTTTCCTAAAACGTCGCTTCCTGACATTCTTTGCCGGTGGCGTAACACCATGAGGCCATAAATATTTCTTCTCCACTTTATTTGGATCTTTCTTCTTTTTCTGTGGAGAGTCTTCATCTGTAGTAGTTTGGTCGTCATCCTCTTTACATAGTAACATTTGACATATATCCGCAGTTTTGTAAAAGCCCTTGCCATCTATTGTTTTAAGTGATTCTACGATAGTTGGTAGATCAACAACTTTTGCAGTCATTAGCCAATGATCAACCCTAACTTCACCATGACGCATGTCGTTTTCAATTTTTATGGTAACTCTGTCTTTTAAAGTACTGTTGTTTCGGATTGCTTCACGCAATACCTTCGCAGGTTCCTTTAAATTAAACATAATACTATAAAAATAATACATTAACTGGAATATAAAAGGGATGACGCTTTAGGTTTATTTATATTTAATGATCTAAATATTTTTGTGGATTGTATCGTTTACTTACCACGGGTAAACGTAAAACAAACTGAGATTCTAGTTCTACCTGGGAATCAGCTTCACCCTTATACATTTTATTTATTTCTTGTTGAAAACAACACAAGTTAACATTAGACTTTCCTTAATCATAGGTTAGAAAACGAGATTGTTGTGACAGATGACTTTTCAGCAGTGACAGCAGTGTTGCCAACCAACAACACAACAGCCAAGAGAACTAGAGTGCGTTCAAATTCAAGATTGGGTGCACCCAAGGCTGGTAAACTCTAATGGTTACCCCATCTGAACCCTGAACCTGATTTAACTCAATATAATATATCATACGCCACTTGGCGACCAGTGCGACCACCGGGTTCGTCCTTCTCTGTTCTACAACAACTGAGCAGTGTTTTGTCCGGCAAAAAAAACTGAAAAGATAGAGTGATTTCCAAATTTTGTGAAGAATAGATTTTTTAAATGTACATTCAATCCAAGCAAGGCTCGTATTCAATCATGTTTTTCATTGTGCATGGTATCGTGGCGACATCTAGATAACTATGAGGGAACTAAACCGAGATTTGATTTGCGAATTTTCAAGGCAGGAATGCGTGATTCTGAACTGTAAATTTAAAAAATCAAGTCTTCACAAAATTGGAAATCATGCTATCTTTCTAGTTTTTTTTGCTGGAATTGGGAAAAAAATCAAGAGCTTTCCCATGTAAAATATAGGCAATAAGGCAATTGCCGTCTTAACGTCCGTATGAGAAAAATGCTTCGAGTTATATAGGTAACAAATTTTTTATTTAAACAAACATTTTCATAATCGTAAATCAAACGTTCTTATTAATAAATACCAAATAACAAGACATTGTTTGATTTGCGTTATTTTAAATTTAAAAGAAATTCTATTTGCAATTAGTTATTTTGAGTGGTAATTATTAGCGTTTAAACGATGACCAGTTATAATTAAGTCGATAGTACCTTTTTTAGATTAAAATATGTTCATTTGCATATCCTTAAGTAAACAGAATCACTAATTTTGAATTAATTGATTGAAGGGTAAATTGTTTTAAATCAAAACAGGAAATGAAATACTTTAATTGAAAAGTTGCTTTTATTAATACATTTTTATATAAAACTGGAAAACACTTTTCACTTAAGGAGCATAAAATATGCAATATAAAGCACATAATATGCATCGAGAGATACTTTGGTTGATGTTCAGTTACATTATTGTCCTGAAACGACTTTAGAAAAAGCAATTGAATATATACGCAGTTGTGAGTTTGTAAAAATATTACAAACAAAATAAAACAAACATCCCATTGTATAAATACTGTTTCTATATTTTAACATAAAATTTTGAAATTTCGTCTAACAAAACATAAAGAACTTAAAATTATTATCTTACAAAGGTAGAAACACTAAATGCAAAAAAAAAATGATATGTATATAAATTATCTGAAATACAAAAATGATAAATAATAGCAAATAACTACACATACTCTATTACACCCTTAATTATAATGATCGACGATCAATAATATGGGGCATAATATACTTAGGTGTAGTGATCTATACAATATGAGGATTAAAAAGACGTTGGTAAACGGGAATACCAAATGTGTACGACATACAACAAATCACATACCCTCACAAGTCAGAAAAGAACAGAACAGGGTTGTGAAAACTATTTACATTTGCAACCTCTTTATCTTATGAATTCCTATTACTAACGATTATCATAAATGTGACTATTTACTCTCAAGTCCTGTTCTTTTCCAACAAATGTGATTTATGTGAATGGTGAATCTTCATTGCAGTGTCGTGGTGAAATTTTGGTTTCCAGTTGAAACAATTTAATGCACACATTTCTACTGCTTGGGTAATGTTTATTTCTCTTTGGGTAGATTTAAATATTTTAGGTCACTTTTATTTGACAACTGTACATATTTGGCTTTCCCATTTACCACGTTTTGCATCATACTGCATGAAGTAAATTTACTTTAGACTTTTACATTTTCTTTTACAATAATTGTAATAAATATGAGAAGTACAAAATGTTTATAAGTAAGAAACACCAGATTTTAAAAATATATTAGACTGATTCTGCGAGACAATACCGTACTGCTTAGTTGGGAATTAATTTATTGCTTTGTAATTTTTGTTAAACAGACTTGGTCTATAACCGTTAAACCAAGATATCACTCATTGTTAGAATATGATGTTGCAATTGTATGGAAGTTTTCATTACTTAAATACTAACAGCACTTCATGGTTTTAACAAAACAGAAAACCAGTTACTAATAATTTTATTTTTGTTTGATTATTACAATAATCTTTTTTGAAGTTTTAAAACATTTTTTTTGCTTATTGATTTTATTTAATTTTACGTTAACATGTCTTACATCTAAATTAGAATTTTTTAATTTTGGTAGTGTACATTTACAATTGAGGAATTGTACTTTTCTTAAGTTCTGATTTCTGAACACACTACTATAACACTACAGTATCATCTACAGACTAATATCTGATACTTCTTACTCTTCGTTACAGAAAATTGCAACCTCAGGTAAAAATAATTACAAGGTACGATTGAAAACAATTCCAACTATACTATGTATATCATAGAATACCGAGTAAGTCATTCTTAATTTAATTTCCTGATGTAGGAAAATCTTTACACATTAAATTAATTTTACAATAATTAAGAACACAGTTAGAAAACTGCTATTTTAAGTATGACTTACTAAAGTAATACTATAACAGACCAATTAATTCAAAATAAAATAAATAATTCAAATGGAATCCATCTACATAAATATTTGAATTAACATTTAGAATTGTTTATCAAATTATTTATTTGAAAAATAAGAAATTTTTACTTTGGGAATAATAACTTAGTCTGTCAAAAAAGACAAGACGGATAGGGCTTTCGCACCCAACAGAACACATTATTATCGAAGAAGATAAAATTCACATATAAACGTAAACTTGGTTAGTTAATGGAACGTCTATAATTTACATGAAAACTTATGTTTTTGTACTATTTAACCCCCTGATACATTAAAGCACTTTATGTATTATTACACGTGGTTAATTTAATATTGCACAATTATAATAGAGCAGTAAATATTTAATTTGTTTAATTTATTTTATCTATTATTCATTTTTTCATTAGATACTGAAAAGGATCATTCTATCTGATTTTTGTACAGTGCGATTACAATAGTACACATTAGGAAACCTTTTATTCTCACATTTTTAGTTTCAGGGGAAGCAAACGCTGTATAAAAAGGTGTAAAATTAAACAGTAAATATACAAACTAGATCAAAACTTCCAATATAATATACTAAGTGTCACAGAAGTACTTACACCCACTTTTTTGTATAGGTTTTAAAATTTTGAAATTAGGAGGTGTTCAATATAACCATTGGTGGCCATATCTTGATGAAACGGTGACAATTAAATAATTTCTGGTGCAATTAAAATTAGTTTCGGGGTCTCTTTAAGAACAAAATGATACCAAAATTTATATTTAAAAAAATGCCGTGGAAGTTCTAAAAACATTGCAAGGTTCCCGAAAATTTACACTTTTGTCCAACTCTAAATTTTATGGCAAACTCTGTTCATATTTGAGCCTTGTTTCACTAATATCAACTACTAACAAACGATTTGCTGCGTATAATTCAAAATTGAAATTTCTCATATTAAATGTACAATGAATTTTAATTGAACATTTCCGTCTATAATTAAAATCCAAAATGTATCTCGAGTTGAATATCTTTGTTATAAACAAGGGTTTGAGCAATAAAACACTACCTAAGATTTTATTACCTGATTTTCAATCACCTGAAAAATTTGTCTTAAACATCTATATTTATTGCAGTTAACACAGAAACACGTTAGTGAGAACGGAGGTATAATTTCATGTATAGAACACTTAATTTGCTACCACATAAATTCTGCTACATTTAGATACCTATATCAGTATGGTGTGGATATCGAATAAATAACGAAAAATTATTATAAAAGGCAAAACCATCTCCTAGTTATTGCAGTATTTTAAGACATATCTGGGATTTGAAAGATAATTTTATCGTAGGATGTACCTCAAAATTATACAAACATCACAATATTAAGTACTTTTCAAAAATTTAAAAGCGAGTCTTATTAAACAATAAATTATAATTGTCATGAAATACTCCTTTCTAGTACATTTTCACTTAGTTTAAGTGAAATAAATATAACAAATATACGAATATGCTCATATAAAATCTGATTTTATGAACAAACTACTGGAGAAAATATATAAAAGTTAATTTTTATCTTCTCGATTTATATTTATATAAAATATTTAAGCAACTGTATTATAAAACACGGTACAAAAACCTAAATTTCCATGTACAATATAGACTGTTCTATTCAATATTGCATCACTTTAAAGATTGTCTTCCGATATTCATTCACTTTGATAAAAGTTCACAAATAACAATATTTACAGTAGAAAATACAGAGCAGTAGCTAGCAAGTGGTCTCGAGTTGTAAACAGTGACATACAGTGAGACACACAGGAGGTACACTGCGGCAGATTGTTGTCAATAACGGTAGCTTGGGCAGGGTCTTACTTTTAAATTTTATGCAGGAAAACGGCTTAGAAGATATGGTTTTTTTCATGCTAGCCGTTCCTGCAAAGGCTGGCTAGAGTAATTTTTCGCCTACCGAACTTGATGTACCCGAACTAAATGTTACGTCCTCGCCTACCAATAGTTGTCAGTTATCTAATTCTACCATCACAAATTGCCTAAGCCTCTCCAAATAAACTGAGTACAGTTCCACATCGTTGTGTCCCGCACCCTGAAAAATTTAAAAAAATATTTATTATACAGTGTGTCCCAAAATACCCATATTCCCCTTATAGTGAAGTTCACATGATATCCAATTGTCATTTCTGTTTGCACTTCGAGGTTAAAAGCTAAAACATACTTTAAATGATTCGTTACCTTCTGAAACATCAAAATCCGATGGTCGTCAAAATGTCGTCCTGTGCGCGGTGGCTGTAGGGAATGAAATGTGAAAAACAGCCTAAAAATTTTTTTTCGTCATTTTAATCTACAAAACATGAGGATTACTTTTGTTAAAGCAAAATATGCTTTAGGGTAAGGTAAATATTAGAAAAAAAATATTAAACAATTGGGAAAGCGCGGAGTTAAATGGACGACGTCTATGTTTATCGTACGCTGGTGAAAAGTGTCTTATTGCACAGGCAATGTTTTCGCTTAACACCGCTCTAGCTACTTTATTCTCAATATGATTGAAAACACCCATTAATAACGTAGATTGGAATTTCAGGATGCTAAGGCACTTTTTATTTTTTTAATACGACCGCTCCCCAATTTTTAAATGGATTTTTTAAGAGCGCCCGTACAGGATCTTTTAAGGTCGACTTTCATTTGTTTTCGTACCGCGCGAGGTCTTTTAAAGTCCATTATCGCCTGTTTTCGCAATAAATACGTTTATTTAACCAACTGTATGAAAAATACGAACTAAACTGACAAACTGTATTAGGTATATTACGTATTTTATTTAAACGAATTATTATTTTGTAATAACCCCAAAACCTAGGAAACTCGTCTTATTTTCGAAATAGTTGAAGAATCGTTAGAATCAGAATTCGAATAATTTAATGCCACTATGTTCAAACTGATTAAAGCATAATAATAATATCATATAAAAAGTAATAATTTGTTCAAGTGAAATACATAATATAATTAATATAATGTGATTATACAGTTTATTCATATTTTTCATACAATAATTGGTCAAATGAAGGTGTTTATTGCGAAAACAAGCGATAATGGGCTTTAAAAGACCTCTCGCGGTATGAAAACAAACAAAAGTCGACCTTAAAAGATCTTGTGCGGGCGCTCCTAAAAACCCATTAAAAAATTGGGGTCATATTAAAAAAATAGAAAGTGCCTTAGCATCCTGAAATTCCAATCTACAACGTTATTAAAGAGTGTTTTTTGATCATAATGAGAATAAAGTTACTAGAGCGGTGTTAAGCGAATACATTGCCTGTGCAATAAGACACTTTTCACCAGCGTACGATAAACATAGACGTCACCCATTTAACTCCATGCTTTCCGAATTGTTTAATATTTTTTTTCTAATATTTGCCTTAGTCTAAAGCATATTTTGCTTTAATAAAAGCGATCCTCATGTTCTGTAGATTAAAAATGTAAAAAAAATTTCTAGGGTGTTTTTCACATTTCATCCCCTACAGCCACCCCGTACAGGACATTTTGATGTTCCAGAAGATAACGAATCATTTGCAGTAGGTTTTAGCTTTTAACCTCGAAGTGCAAACAGAAATCATTTCTAGAGGGTTTTGGTGCGGCCGTGGACTCTGTTATTAAGGTGCAGATTCTACGGGCAAATATAGTAAGAAAACTTTTTTCCGAAAATGCTTCCTCAAGGATTTCTGATAATCGCTAATAAATGTAGGTTTTTAATGATTATCCCGAAAATATTTTGAGACAACTTTATGAAACTTTGTTGACTATTTTGCATTACTATTAAGGCTTATTTTTGGACAGTACTAACCAAAGTTTATTTCATCCATAGGTGGAAAAATGCGGGATAGTAACCCTTTATTTCTATTTTTATTTTTTTATGATTCCTCGGATAATATTACATAAAAGGGCTCTCTTGACAATAAATTAGCCGTACAGCAAACTGTTTTCGATGAAAAGAACTTCAATCAAAATACAATTTGTTTCATTATGAACAACAAGCAAAAATAATACTTCGCGAGTAATATTATCAGGGGAAACTTAATAAAGTCTTAAAAATGTTACCTAAAAAAAAAAAAAAAAATTAAAAGAAAAGGATAACTATCCTTCGTTTCTCCACCTATGGGTGAAAGAAATTTTGGATAGTACTGCACAAAAGTAAGCCCTAATAATGCAAAATTGTGAACAGAGTAGTCCCGAGATAATCATTAAAAACCTACATTTAGCAGCCATCTCCAGACGACCGTAGCTCCTTTAGGAAGCATTTTCGGAAAAAGTTTATATGAAGTTCTCTTACTAAATTTGCATAAAGAATCGACACCTTAAGGAGAATGCGGGTATTTTGGGACATCCTGTACAGTATAGTCACAATAGTGGAAAACTCTTATTAACCAGTTTTCTAAACCAAAAAAATATATAGGGGTTGTTTCAAATTTGGTCCTGTTGAGTGGAGAGAAGTTTGCATAAAAAACTAGGCGATTTTTTTAACCGTTTTTTTTTTAAATTGGGATGAAACTTGATTTATTTGCAATATATTTTGTAATTAAATGAAATTAAAAGTACTGAGAAAGTTTAAGTACATATAAATACCTTTTGCACCACCTTCGTATATGAAAAGAGGTTTCCAAAATTTTATTGGTGAATTTCTAATTTTAGGGGAGGCACCAATTTTTATCAAGAATAAATGATTCTGAAAAATGGAATATAAAAATTTTCCATACGATGCACAGTATACATTACACAATAATGAACTCGAAGAACACCGTCCACGAGATTATAAGATTTCACTCCGCCTGGGCTTCACGACAACTTGTTTAAATTGATGAACATTTACTACATAGATTTTTGCAATCAGGTCAGTATTATTTTCTGAATTACTACTATTACCATGCCTTAATTGGCATGATAGAATAAGCAATTACATGTTCTATTTAAGCCTATATGAAGAACGATGCGGGTTATTTTTTGACATTTTCATTAACTGCGGACCAATAATGGAATACTAATCTTCCTGTTATGAAGAATTTTCATATACCAATTCATTGCTTGTAGTGATTTTTCGACACTTTGCGATGAATATTGTTAAATGTTAATAAAAATTTGAAATTAAATACTTACCTCTACCCACAGGGGTTCCACTGCTTTAGGACATTTTTCAAAGATGGTAAGCCCATGTGAAAAGTCTATTACTTCGTCTTCTGTCCCATGTATAATTAATGTTGGAGACATAACCTTTGGAACTTTATCAATACTGAAAATTTATTATAAATTTAAAAATTATTTTCTTATAAATATATTTCTCAAAATACATACAAAAATTAATCTACAAATTCAATCTCATTAGACATAATCTAAGGTTTTAAAAACCTGATTATGAATTAATTCATGAACAATTGAAATTAGAGTACCGCATGTTTGAGAGGCATGAAAAAGTTTATCCTATTGTGAACTCAATCCGGGGAAACACTGTATAAAATTATACTCTATTACTCATAATACATTTTATTTATAGGTATATTGATTTTAAAGAATGTAAATTTCTTAAATTTAATTTTTGGTACATACAAACAATAATTTATCGTTTAGGTGCCATAACATGCAAATTATTTCTATTGTAATAAGCATTTTTATTTCTTATATTATTATTCTACACATGTACATTTTCGTTGATAATAAATTTATTTATACTTAAGAGAATGTTGGTAAGAATTCAATAGGAAAATGTTTTAAAAAATCTAATAGCCTTAGGATGAATATTGGAGTAAAACGTATTAGACATAGAAATTCCTTTCGTTATTTTTGCAGAGTTAACATAAAAACAATTTCAGTTATCATACAAATGAAAAATTTTACTCAATAATCTTTTGACCATCGCTACAATGAGGCTTATAAATGTTAATTTATTTTTTCCTCACACTTCCAAAGTACATATGTCATTAATGACACATAACAAATTAACATAAATAAGTTTCAGAAAATAAATTTTCTGTTAGTCATCGGCCCAGACGCTCAGGCAACTCGGAAGAAATATTAAATGAATCGAAATTTTTTCAAAGCTTAATTTAAAAGTAATGTTCTCCATTTCAACATAAAGGAATATCAGTCTCCATTTCAACATAAAGGAATATCAGTCAACGTATCAGTAAGTTTACTCAATTAACGGAAAATTATATTAAACTTATTTAATAAAACCAATATTTGTTCAAAAGTATTTTCTTGAACGTATGAAATTACACCATGGAGCATAAGTCGTCGCAGCATTTGTTTTAAACACCCTGCTGGAAAACCATACATAGCCCGTTTTGTTAAGTTGCTAATTTATATTGAAATAAACTTTTACGTTACTTAGTATAATTATCTTGACTGATTTAAACAAAAACAAATTAATCAAAGTGATACTGTATGATACATTTATGCAAGTACTTAATAACAAAAGGACAATTACAAGTACTAGCTCATTAATATTATATTTACAGAGCTATTTATGATGATAATTCCTCGGATAATTCAAATATAAACATGGTACATAATAAAAAAGATAAAAACATTAATTTGCTAAAATAATTATATTGAAAACCTTCACATAGATAAAGAAGAGGAATAACAACATAAGCAAGCATTTGAACTGTAATCCGAGAACAAACTGATAAGCTAAAACAAAATGTTGGAAAGCCTCCAGTACCTAATACGATTTTTTTACTAAAAAAAAAGAAGAATCTAAAGAATGCGATTCTAACTTAAATATAGAAGCCTTTACAAATATTTAGTTCTTATCTCTGCCAATATTCTTAAATATAAACCTGAATAGGTATTTATGTTTTATAATGCTCCATCTTATTTGTAAAGCCTTATTTTAGGACAACAAATAAGTGTTTGAATTTTTATTTTTCAACTAATGCAATTTGGTACCGGGCAGGATGCCAAGACTGCCAAGAGAGTGAATTAAAATTGTGATAAATATTCGTTTGTTTATAAATTCACCTTCTTAAATTTGTTAAAGAAGGAAACAGAGTTCTATATTTATAATAAAGTTCGATTCACTTTTTGAGAATAATTTGTAATGAAAAATTCTGGGAAAAATTATATCTGTTATAAGTTAACTTGAGATCATTTTGCCAGCTATACCCAGTCACAAGCTAAATGCACTCTATTGAGCTCGTTCCTTAAGATATATAATTTCAACCAATTACGGCATTATCGTCAAGTCATTTAATATACACTTACAACCAAGTATGATAAAAAAAAGATACCTAATACCAAACCATTCAGGGAAGCAATAATACAAAGAGGTGCAACCGAGCAGGTTTCGAGATTTTAGTATTGTATTTCCTTGCCTTGAGGATTGTCATTAATTTTTAGTGCTACAGGCAGGTATTTTAATTTGGCTGTTGACTATCGATAAAAAATATAATATTAAAATCTCAAAACGTGCTTGGTTGCGCCTCTTTTGTTATCCTTTATTCAATGACCAAACTCGTTACCCTTAGGATTTAGCTGACTCGGTGGCGTAGTGGGCTAGAGCATGAATGACGGGTATGGCTCTGGTCACACTGCCTATCGTGACCGGGTTCGACACCCGGCATCGGCAAATGGCAATGTGGGTATGGATGTTTGCGTTTTTCTAATGTGTAGCCCCCTTCCGGACAACCTTTGGCTTTGGATTTGGGGGTTGTCTAATTTCTATGTTGTGTCTATGTTTATTTAAGACTAAATTTTAACTTCGTATAATAAACTAAATAATAACTTTTTTATGAAATATAGGAACCGAAACGTCTTCTGTATCGACAATTTTTTTGTAATATTAAGTGAACAGAGAACTATTATCTTTATATTTATTTAATTGTCGTCAGATGAATAGTATTTACTAAACATGATTATTACATAAAATATTTGTACTAGGTAAAATTTTATATATCTTATAAATGACAAATTTTATTTACATTAATATTACTTTTTATTATCTTTTAAAATTCTCCTTAATTTTAAGTAATACAATACACTTCCACAAAATAACAAACTTACTAACCTGGGAAAGGCATCAAAAAACCAGGTCCTTTTGGTGTTAGGAAAGGCAACTCTCATGCCAGACATGAGAGGAGAATGCAATATCACAGCCCCAACTTCATATCGTGCAGCCAAATCGACCGTCGGAACAGTGCCAATGCTTTGGCCATAGAGTATTATATTTTCAGGGCTAATGCCATATCTAGTCCTAAGTGCTTGCCAGGCCGCATCAATGTCTGCATAAAGATTTTTCTCTGAAGGTTTACCAGCACTCACACCGTAACCCGAATAGTCATAACTAAATATGTTACAATTTATACGTGAACCTAGACCCAAATAAAAACTACTCATTTGTCCCAAATCCACTGCATTTCCGTGTGAAAATAAAATAGTAAACCTAGCAGTACTACTACACCTAACGAATAAACATGCGATTCGATTTCCTCTATTTGTTCTTGTAAAAAAAACTTCTACATTTTCTTTCTCTCTTTCTGAAAACTGCCACTCTGCTCGTTCTGTTAGAGCAAAACTGTATTTTCCATTTTCATCTGAGACAAATTCATACGTTGGTTCTGGTGGTAGAAATGCTAGTTTGGCTGCTATTCTGCTGGGGCAGGGTGGACAACAAAACAAGCAACACAACTCACTAAAACTTAGACCGTTCATTTTTCATTAAATTATTATAACTGTGCTAAATAAATATAACTTCTAAATTTACTAAATGTTTATACACTGAAATCAGTATAACAAAACCTTTCTGCTCATTGTTGACAACGCCATTTTAAAGGCACGTCCACATCCCACATCCCATTCTTCTTGCATTCACTTCACTTACTCACCACCTCTTCATACTTCAATTCCAATGGGTTACAAGTTCTACTACTTCGCTGACATGGACGTCATTTCATACTTATTAATTTTGATTTTAACGACATACTAAAACACAGAAATTGTCATACTCAAAAATATATTTCATACCTACAATACATTTTATTATGTCAAGTATCTTTAAAATTTTGTTTCGAAAATATTTCGGAACATACCTACCCTTCTATGATTCATTGACCTTTACTCCAAGTGAAGTAGATTGTCTGCCATCTATGTCACTTTCGAACTACCTATTATTGGAACTACGCACTACTGACATCTAGAGATCAAAAATAGAAACAGTAAAAATTGTAATTTTAAAGTAATAATCACAGTTTATAGGCTTATGCAATATGCTATTGATATGAAGATCCTTCGTTTCAATGGTGATTTCTAATAAAACCAGATGATTTAATTTAATGTCAAGGAATATTCTAAAGGCACGTCCACATTTGCTACATAACGTGATTAAATCCTCCCTTATTTGTGGCAAGGTCATTAGTAATGATATTTGCTAATGATTCCATTACCATTATTTTTCTCTATACCTAAGCTTCAGTAGAAAGCACATTCTCTTTGTTGAACATTTCATTTTTTTAACATTTTAACTGGAAAGAAACCCCCGGAAAATTCTAGGATTTTATTAGGTATTAAGAATAGGCGATGTCATACAGCTAGCAGTTTATTGTAAAGTTCTAGGATTCGATAATTCTCTCTCCATCTAAGCGCAAAGCAAATCAGAAATAAATTTTTTATTTGCTCAATTTGCCCCAGAATGGACGCGTACCATGGATCTTCGCAAACAAGTAAAGGCAACGGTCACAGTGGCACTGTTTTCGGCCAAATTATTTTTCGGATCTTTACGGCCGATTCCTCCGAACGTTTTAATTTCTTTATATTCTATTGACATTGTATTGTCACAGTACAGCTCGTGGTCACTACTCATGTGTTCCTTTTATCAGGCTACATGCAAGCTCGCATGAGCTGCTCAGAAGTGTTTCCCCCCTTGCCCCTGGTGCACACCACCAATTTTTGGGCTTGAGCGCAAATTACGTCACTCTATATGCTTTAGGTTATGTATATGTTCGTTTATTGGGGTTATGTGAAAATTAAAATTAATTTAATGATGTCGAATCCGGCTTCGAGCGCATGAGCTTCAAGCACATAAAACACAGTAAATAACATGTTATTAAATAGTTATTTGTGTAACTGTGCAGAAAGTGTATATTTGTTGCATGAGGCATGAAGTTTGCAGAACGAGCGAAGCGAGAGCTGCGCAATCATGCCGAGTGCGACAAATACACTTTTTGCAAGTGTTTCACACAACATTTTTTCTACGATCGAATTATAAATGGATTTTTTTAAATTTTATTGAACAGAATATTACATTAACACAAAATAATCAAATGTCAAAGTCAAACTGACAATTAGATAAATTGTCACTGTTCAACACCATCCATAAATAACTATGAATAAACTTTCGTTGCCTAGCAAGAAAACTACTTTTTGTAAGTAAGTTACTTGTTGCACTAGTGCAACAAAGTATTACTTTTTGCACTGTACCGACTGTACGTAAATAGTGCAAAAAGTTAATACTTTTTACACGATCGTAGAAAAAGTATATTTTTGCTTCACGGCCGTGAGAAAACAGTTTGTCGTTGTAACGTTAATAAATAATAAATAAATGCACCACATGTAATTACGACCCCTTTTGTCCCAGAGCTCTAGAAGCCTTATGCGGGAGGGGGCTACACATTTAAAGACAAAAGGGACACACATCCAATATCCGTGTATAATGGAAAAATCCCTCTCACAGTATTTTCCATTGCCACGACCGGGAATCGAACCCGGGACTTTTGGGTGAGAGGCAGGTACGCTACCATCTCGACCATCAGTCAGTTGCAGCCAATCACGCGGTAGGCGATTTAGTTAACCCTTGTATTGAACCAATCTGAATTAATTTTTAGTACCTTAAATATATTTCAGTAAAAAATAAGACGTACATATGTGGACACGCCTTAATGATGCTTTCTTTTATGGGAATCAATCGTGATTAAGGTATGTCGTGTACCTCATTGACATGTTTAGCAAAGCTGAGGTTAAAAATTATGAACATTATTAAGCAAAGTATTCTCGTAAATATCCGACAAACCTAATTGCAAAATTTATTTTGTTTTGACTATGGCAATGGAATTTTTTCGCAATATAAATGACGTGTCATTAGGTACTCGCCATTGCTGGCAAATACTATTCTGTGGCAAATACTAGAGATAGAGAATAGAGGCGACGTAAGTTTAGCCACAGATAATAAAGTTTGACTGATAGTGGTGTCTGTGGTTTGACATTTGACGTACAAAAAACTTAATAGTGTCATATTTGTAGGAGTGTTTCGTGTTTGTGCAAGGTGCGTATATATGTATATATTTAATTATTTTTAATCCAAATTGTTATAATCGAACGTAAAACGTTGCTAAAAAATTTGATGAAGTAGATGAAAGTTTGTGCAAGATCGAAATAACTAGTCATTCTAGGCAAACATGGCTGACGATGTTCCGGTAAGTTCGACTAAAAATGACGAAAAGCCAGAGGAAAGTAAATCATGGGACGAAAATGCCTCTTCAAAGAAAATCACAGTACACGTCAAAACTCCCAAGGAAAAAGAGTCATTTACTGTGGACGAAGACTGCTCAGTAAAAGATGTAATTTGCAATAATTTACTCTAACCTCATTTTATATTGAAATATTTTATTTTAGTTCAAGGAATTAATTAGGAAGAAATTTCCAGCAGAACCAGATCAGTTGTGTCTAATTTTTGCAGGGAAAATTATGAAAGATGGTGATAACTTGAAACAACACAACGTTAAAGATGGACTGACTATACACTTAGTCGTTAGAGCTGCACCTCGAGCTACTGAGGCGGCCCCACCACGTCCACCAGGTTAGTACTGAATATAATAGAAAATGAAAGGTATTTGCCACATTTACTTTCAAAATGATTTTTGTCAAATATTGTGAAACGGAAAAATGTGCTATTGAAAGATTTGTTATATGACAAATTTTTTATTAACGTAAATAAATGGTACAAAAGTAAAGTAAAAATAAATGTAAATTGTATATTAAACTATTGATGGTCGAGAGGCAAGCGCAAGTTTGATTCCCAGTTGTGGCGATATAGTTACTGTGAGAAAGATTACACTATAAATTCATATTGGACATGTGCCTGTTGTCTTTAAATGCGTACTCCCTCTCACACAATGTTAGTTTGGGACACTGGGGGCTTTCTAGTATAAGGTAATATTACGTTATGTTATGAGTTGACTCAGTTCAAGAAAAACAAACTTTTAATCATCCTCGCTATTATTGGATTAAAATTTACAGTATATTACTAAAACTACTATTGATGATTCGCTGGAGGGCTATTTCATTTTATTTGAAATAGAAAAAATCACTGGCGAAATAGTAATACACTAACTATTGCTTCAGCTCCCTACACGTCTCGAACATTTAGTGTGGCCATGCGTATATCCACAATCCTGTTTCTTAATATTTTCATTAACAAAATTTGAGTTATGTGACTATGCTTTGGAATGGCGAGTGCGGTTTAAGTTTAAATGGGCCCAATCGCCATACTGTTATTAAAAAATATGAAGTTCGTTTTTAATACCTAAACCTAAAATAGATAATTTCTCTAATTAAAACCAGCTGTGTAACAGAATTTTAAAGTAGACATTTGGTACCTGGAAAACTGGAAGAAAGTCGTATGATTAAAAATTCTTTTATCATGGAAAAGACTGAAAACTGGCATTATGAATAATCAGTCAAAATAATCTGTGAGTTTCAGTATTTGTTGAACATTATTACCAGTTTGTGTTTGTCATTCTGGCAAGTGTATTGTTTATAAACAAATTAATTATTCATAAGTGTGATTCGCTGTGTAGGTATAAAAATTAAAGTAGTAAATGATGATTAATGAATAAGCATAATTTTTATTGGAAGTTAAGAGAAACAAATGAATTTAACTGATTAGAAAACTGTTGTCAAGTTAGAATATAAATATCAGGAGAAGTTTGTCAAAATTTAAACCCTGATTTACTATGCCAGTTTCCTTGTTATTTATGCATTTCGCAAACTATAGGTAATATAAAATAAAATATTTTTTATATTTAAATACTGGAAATATATAACGCTTTCTTTTACATATTTCAGTAGACACAGGGGCAAATCCCTTTAACCTACCAGGCCTAGGTGGTTTAGGGGGATTAGGAGGATTAGCAGGTTTAGATCAGTTAGGTTTGGGTTCAACGGATTTTGCAGAAATGCAAAGTAGAATGCAGAATGAATTACTTTCAAACCCCGATATGCTTAGGAATATTTTGGACAACCCCTTAGTACAGCGATTAATGAATGATCCTGAAAATATGCGGGCACTAATTACTAGAAATCCACAAATGCAAGAATTAATGGAAAGAAATCCCGAAATAACCCATATGCTTAATAGCCCCGAATTATTACGTCAAACAATGGAATTGGCACGTAACCCTTCGATGCTCCAAGAACTAATGAGAAGTCATGACCGAGCAATAAGTAACTTGGAAAGCATTCCTGGTGGTTATAATGCTTTACAAAGAATGTATCGTGATATACAAGAACCGATGTTGTCTGCCACTGCTGAGCAGTTTAACCGTAACCCATTTTCTGGTTTAGTAGACAATACTTCACCTAATAACCCACAACAGGGAAGGGAAAATACAGAACCACTCCCGAATCCGTGGTCGGGTCAAAGTCAAGGATCGAACACAACTACTGCTAGCGGTGCTACAAGTCCAGTTTCTCCTCAGATGAGTAGCTTTTTCCAGCAGATGAATGAGAATCCAGCTTTTTTCCAAAGTATATTGTCCTCGCCTCAAATGCAATCTGTTATGGATGTCCTTTCGACTGATCAAAATGCGGCTAATGCATTTTTTGCAGACAATCCTTTAATAGCAAGGAATCCTGCTTTACAAGAGCAAATGAGAAACATGTTGCCTCAAGTTATGCAGCAGCTTCAAAACCCAGAAATGTCTAGTATAATGACGAATCCACAAGCTTTGAACGCAATTATGCAAATACAACAAGGCATGGAGACTTTAAGACAAACTGCTCCAAATTTAATCAACAATATTGTGCCAGGTGCAACTGCAGCTACTGCACCATCAAGCACAACAGCAAGCACAGTTGCAAATACCGGGCAAGCTAGTGGAACCACTACTACCACTACGACAACAGCCTCGTCTGGACAAGCCAGCGATCCATTTTCTGAGGTAAGTGTAACCTATAACTTTATTAAACTACTCATATTATTTCACTCCCTTCACTTATATAATTTTTTTCTATACTACAATGTTTTTACGCATGTTTTTCGCTATTCAGATAATAATAATAATAATCATTGATAGAGTTATACCATGTCGGAATACTAATCGTTCCCTGGCACTTAAATTGTTATAATTTCATTACTATAACATTTGGTTTATTACATTTTAAACATCAGGTGCTCCAATATGGAAACACTTAGAATTAAGTGAATATTATTTCGACTTCCCTTACTCTTGCTTTAATATTACTTATGTTTATACACAGTAGGGTGGAACGAAAAAAAAATTTTTTTTTAAATACTTTGTCATAAACTTCAAGATGTGCCTTTAGATAAGTAAAAATAATTCCCAAAAGTTGATTGACCTATCTTAGTATTTTCAGGTTCCTCACAGGACTTAAAGTTTCGAAATTTCCTTGTTTTTGCAGGTTTTTATTACCTGCATTGATTGATTTAAAAAAATAAATTTTCTGTTTGACATAGTACTTAAAATAATTATTAAGTTATGATAAAAAGTCCCTCCAACCCAAATTATTTTATTTTAATATCTTCAGGTTCCTCATTGTCTTGGAAAATCGCACTACTTATGGGGATTACGCGACAAAGAGCATATTCCGATACAATCACAGCCCATGCGTCTATGACGGAAATGGGGCAAATAAGCTCTTTGTATTTTGGTAAATTACATAATAAAGTTTACGCCCCATTTTGGTTTCGAGTAAAACTTATGCATCCATGTGTTGAAAACATTCAGTTTAATAGATGCTTGCAGATTTGAAATATAAGGTTATTATAGTTATTATCTATTTTTAAGATAATCGGATTTCGTTTTAAATGATGTCAATATATGTTTTTTACTTTATACGGACTTGAATAAATCCGTCTCGGTTTTCTTGGCCACAGACAGCTAATGATGCCCCAGTTACCAGATGCACGCATCGTCAACAGCGGGTATTGCAAGGAAATTGTGGAAAACCAGGAAAATTTATGTCCCACACCTTAGTTAAACATATTTCCATATTAGCGGTTATTAGCGACTCAGTAATATTTTCTTCATTCCAAAAGATCAATTCCGAGTAAAGTTTGGCCTCAAAATTTATTTTGGGTATACTAAATTCACGTAATACCGTTGTTTTGACGGCCCGTGCCTTCAGAACATGTCGGATACCCAGTTCTGTGTATTTTTGATATTCGTCCGTAAATAAAGAAAGCAATACCTATATTTTCAGGATGTGCAAAAAACCATGGCGCTGAATTACCGTATAACCAATTTTTTTAACTTTTTCTAGTAAAAATCTGCAAGCGTCTATTAAACTGAATGTCTTCCCCTTTCAACACATGAAGGCATGAGTTTTACTCGAAACCAAAATGGGGCGTAAACTTCATTATGTAATTTACCAAAATACAAAGAGCTTATTTGCCCCATTTCGGCCATAGACGCCTGGGCTGTGATTGTATCGGAATATGCTCTTTTTAGCGTAATCCCCATAAGTAGTGCGATTTTCCAAGACAATGAGGAACCTGAAGATATTAAAATAAAATAATTTGGGTTGGAGGGACTTTTTATCATAACTTAATAATGATTTTAAGCACTATGTCAAACAGAAAATTTATTTTTTTAAATCAATCATTGCAGGTAATAAAAACCTGCAAAAACAAGGAAATTTCGAAACTTTAAGTATTGTGAGGAACCTGAAAATACTAAGATAGGTCAATCAACTTTTGGGAAATATTTTTACTTATCTAAAGGAACATTTTGAAGTTTATGACAAAGTATTTTAAAAAAAATGTTTTTTTTCGTTCCACCCTAATACACAGGGCTGCCAAAAGTATTGATAAGTTTTTGAAAATATTTTTTTTTGTTTCTAAATCTACGTCTGTAAATCAACTTTTTTATGTAATTTATTCCAGAATTTGAAACATCAATAAATTTTACTGTTCAATCAGTATTGTTTTAAAGTGGATAGTTACAAAAACTATAAAATTAAAAAGTTTTATAAAACAATTGCAATAATACTTTTCATAGGTAACGGTTCAGATGGTCATTTAAAGGACCTTGTTTCTTAGCATAAAGTGGGCAGAGACGTTAAATTCTACGTTTTAGTATTTTTTTGGAATTTAAAGTTCTTACGAAGATAAAATTTTAGTTCACTATTTTATGTCCTTACAATAGTATTTTTCTTATTAGAATTATTGTTTTTGTTACTGTTTTGATATGGTTACAACCTCGGATATTACGTACATCTTTTCAAGCAACTCGGATAATAAAAGAGAATTTTAAAATAAACCTGATGAGCTCGGATAATCCGGAACTTGCGTAATTGCGACTCAAATAACCAGGACTCTACTGCAATCCTATTTTTCAAGTATATGGCCCTCTATACAAGGTGTTCTTGAAAGGTGGACTTTATTTTTAATATTTAATTTATCTAGAAATATGGCAAAATACGTTATGTGTAAGCAATTGAAAAGTCACAAGTTGGATTTGCTGAATACTGGATTTCCTTGTAGGTGACTACACAAGTAAACAGTACCGAGTTCAAAAATTTTAATATTTTCAAATGTGAATATCTCCGTTATTATCAAAATTATGGTAACTTTTGATTTATTGTGATAAGTATTATCTAGTGTTAAAAGTAAAATTTCACATTCGAGAATACCTTGTCTGTTGTCTAGGTGAATTTTAAATATACATGCCAGTCAAAAGTTTATAGAAAAATACTTGGTGTAGGTACTAACTGATATTTTTCACATTTAGTTTATGGCTCGCATGGTAGCTGGTATGGCTAATAACCCAGAGAATTCGGTGCCTCCAGAGCAGCGTTATCAGGCACAACTTGATCAGCTTGCTGCTATGGGATTTGTAAATAGAGAAGCTAATTTACAGGCATTGATTGCCACTTATGGTGACATTAATGCAGCTGTGGAAAAGTTATTGGCTCTCGGTCAACTTTCCATGAGCTAACCTTTTTAAATATTATTTCCAAATTTGTTTTCATGTATTATTCCTTTTTATCCGTTTCTTTTTTTTTTTGATTTTATAGTTTATACTGTTTTGTAAAGGATACAAACTTATTGGTTATTATTGATATATGATGCTTCAACACCCTTGTGAGAATTACAAGAGTGTGGAAACAACCATTTTTATGTTAATATGTGTTAGGGTTTAAGATATATGTCTGGAAAAATATTTAGATACATTCAAGAACTTATGTATTTTTAGTGGTGTTATTTATATGAATAAACGAGTTCGATTTAAAGATTGGCTAGTACCATATTTTTAAATAATGCTTTTTATGAAAGGTAAGTAGTACTTTTTTCTATTAAAAATATTCACGAAACAATTAATCACGATGGCATGTATCTGTTATTCTGTGTTTTAAATATTATTTTTTTTTTTGTAAACGATTACTTCCATAGTAGTTCTATGGTTTTCTATTATGATTTGAATATGATAAAATCTTACAATTTAATTTTCTGTTCAATTGGCACTTGTATATTGAAATATGTTTATTCTCATAATTTGTGATTATAGTCACTAATGTCTCATTTTATTTTAAATTGTGGATAATTATTTATGGATATTTGTTAAAAAGAGCAAAAATATATTGAATATAGTGTACACACAATTCATATTTTTTATTGATACTGAGTGACACAGCATTGTGGCTTGCCTTTATATTTCCTTCATTTGTTAGTTTATTAAAATAAAATTCTGGGACCATAAACTAATTACTGCTTAAAATTAATTTTTGGACATATTAAACGATGTTATAGTTCTTCCGAATAAACAGGAAATGACCTTTAAATTTTTAACATACGTGTAAGAATTTGCCTATTTCGAAACAGCAAACAAACACATTTTTCGAATGGTAAAGGCATTTATTTATTGTGTAATTTTATTTCATTATTTAATAGTAGACTTTTTTTTAAACTCTGTAAATTTATTACCTTCGCCTAAAGTCAAAATACTTAAAATATACATAGTGTTCCACTCAGAAATCGAAAGTTGCAACAATTTTCCGTTCATAAGGTGGAAGTACTATAGTAATGTTTTATAAGGTCAAAATTACATTTTTAGTGGTAGTTATACTCCCAAAGTTTTATTTTGATTACTTAAAAATAAAGAAAATAGAAAATAGAGTTCTCAGTATATTTGGAAATGTTATTTGAAAAATTGTTATTGTTTCATGGAAACAATTTCTATTGTCTATATTTTAATAAATAACTTGTAGAAATCCACGTAGATAAAAAATGTTTTAATCCACTTGAGAAGGACTTTGTGCAGGTATCAAATGTGACTGTCAATAAAAGCAGTCATCTACAGGGTCTCAATAGTGTGTCAAAGTCCAATATCGATCTTATTAAAAGGATTTGATTTTTTTTTGGCAGTGATAATGGTAAAAAAACACATTTTAAATTTGTTATAAATATATAAAATGTTTCACTATACCGTCGGTGCGATTCTGCACTTACGTGTAAAGCATCAAAACAGCTTTATACTATTTGGCCTCAATATTACGGTTAAGATTTTAAAACAAAATAAACATTTCTAGAAATGTCCAACAAACTTCATTTGATACAGCGCTTTTTCTTTTATACTGCACTTGTTTGGTGAAGCTACACTAACGTACACTTTTGTAGACCAAGTGTAACCTAACAGACAATTATAGTAGATACACACAAAAATTGCTCCTATTTTTTGCAATAAAAGCTATTTTGTACCCAATTTAGTCAAACACATAGTAATCTTTATAGCAACTGGCAACCTTAAAGGAGCTCCTCAGTGGTGAATCATTTGGTATATTTTAAAGTATTTTAAAATTTGCTCCTTTTGACTATAACACTAGCACAAAAAATATTTCAAATATTGCACTTTAACATATTTTGATACCCTGTATAATCTGTTACACGCTAATTCTGCTCAAAGATGTGTTTGCCTGGACACCTTTTTCACTTGAGTTGTTTTTTCTCTATACGTATATAGCAATCATTTTATATAATATAAACCTGTATATGTTTTTTAGTAATGTAGGAATTTCTAGAGACTGGGCAAAACTAAAAGATTTTCATTGTTAGTATAGCCACTTTTGAAAATTCTTACTGGAATGTTGATAGTTCAAATGTTAACAATTCTTTAAATGTCAATATATATATTTTTTTGGTATATGTTGTCCGTTTATAATCCATTTATGTAGAGATGTTTCAACATATTTGGAGTTTTCTATAATTTTTATATAGGTATTTTTCGATATTTATTATTGGAGGACAAAATAAATATTTTTCAGTGAATACAATCTCTAGAAAATTTCAACATCAAACCATCTCTACATATTATTTGTTACTGTATTACGAATTATAGCATTCCTTATGTAATAGTTATTATTTACATAAATAAATAGTACTCTTTATCATATTTTAATTAATATTCATATAAATTCCTAATTTGCCGTCCTTGCATCTTTCGTGTCTATTTTAATAAACATTTAATATGAAGATAATGGTAATCTGATTTATTTGATTATTTGATCTTCAATTGTTTTTCTGCTTGTCCAGGAAATCAAAGGGCCCGGTTAGAGTTACCGCTGTATGCATATAATTCACATGTTTGTACAGTACCTATATATTTAAATAAAACAAAATTGTCACACTTATATTCACATCTGTGTGGTTTAAAACGTGGAGGTACCATTGTTGTCCGTAAGCGTGTGATAATATTAACCACACCGACACTCTCTCAGCCAATGCTTCGGAAGCGCCATCTATATCTCGCTTCCAGCAAAATTACAGTGTTGTGTCTCTTTATAATTCTGTCACTTAATGCCTATATTAAAAAATATCGCAATTCATTTATTTATGAAAACTGTTGTTTATTGGTATTTTGAACCTAATGTAGTTGAAATTAAAACGCCAGAGTAGTAAGCAAGAGTTTACGTCTACTGTAACGTTGAAATGATTTTTCTCAGGAAATATGAATAACCGTTATGATCCATTAACGGCAATGGGCCAGCTAGAGTTCAGTATTTACCTCTCCTAATTAAAACTTGTTTATAGAGTTATTTTTGTCGAGTCAACGGACATGAATTATAACTTGTCGAAAATATAGGCTCCAAATTTAAATTTTTCGCTACATATTGTGCAGTATAAAAACCCAAAAAGGAATAAACCTACAGGGTTGACGTCTCTACTTATATCTATAAGAAATTATTCAGTTACCATTAATAATTTTTTTTTTACTTGTGTCCTTGTAATATACAAGGGTTGTATTCAGCCTAAGCAATATATCGATATTAGAGGATGCTGTCCAAAAATGGGGTTGGCGCGTCCCTGTTTTTGTGAAAGGCAAATAATTTTCCTATTCCTATTTCTAGGGGGTGCAGTAAAAAGTGAGCCAAAGTGATCCTGTGTTTAAAAAATGTTTTCTTAACCGCCTCTCAAGTTACCGGAGTAACCCCTGGAAAATCCTATGACTCTTCATAATACCGACTTGGTAGTGCCAGGGGGCTAGTGCATGAGTAACAGTCATGGCTCTGGTCACACTGCCTATCGTGACTGGGTTCAAACTTCAGCACTAGCACAGGCAATGTCGGGTATGTTTGTCTGCGTTTTTCAAATGTGTAACCCCCTTCTGGAAAGCCTTAGCTTTGGATTTGGGGGTCGTCTAATTTACATGGTTTGTTTATATTTAATAATGTTTTAATGAATCTCCCACAGTGCCATTCAATAAAAAACTTATTATCGCTATTCCAATACACGTTATATAAAGAGTACTCTCAAAAGTGGAACTTTCCTTTATAGTTTGTTCCCTTTCTTTACGGTTCTAGATGGGATTATAGGAATAGGAAGTTAAATTAAGGGAATAACACAAAAAAAAATATTGTAAATATTTATTGACTATATCAATACAAATAATTATAGAATGGAATGTAGATTTGTTCATGTTAACAACGGAAAGTTAATTACAAATTATAAAAAATGATTTAAGAGTATTATAAGTTTTTGTACAAAAGTGAGATTATATAAACTTGATAAGATATTCGAGAGGCAAAATTGTTGATTTTTTAGATGTTCACAGCCAAACAGAAAATAATGTGAAAAACTAAAAAAAAAGAAAGAATATGTACAACAATTATTATATATTGAGCTTAATCTAGTTAATAACAAATCGGGCAGTTATTTTTACAAAAAATACAGAGTGTAATTGACATGGAGCAATATTAATTAGAGAATAATTGTTATTATTATTGTCAATATTTCTCCAAGTCATTTGACTGAGAAAACCAAAAATGTCAATAGTACGGTTTCAGGATTCAACAGATATATATCGTAATATTTATGTGCCTATACAAATATAGATATAGATATCAAAATCAAGAAAAGTTATTATAATAACACTACATTTGGAAGCAAATTCAAGTAGGTATTCTTGCTGTTGTTGCGGTGTATTTAGACTATTGTTATAGTGGATCTTTAACTATTCGTTTATTCATTCACATTAATCTTCATAGAATAATAATTATTGGTGCAAAAAAAGGTGCGGGATACATTTTTGCTGAGAATTGTGATCTAATATTTAATTAAACGTATCAAAGTGTAAAGTGTGAAACATGTTGAAAACTTCTTTTTGTATGAGGCGATGCAAAACGACAAATTTGGTTTGAGAATTAAAGTATTCATATTTTTGAAAATATGTTATGGTCCATTTTTTTCCAAGTGCGAAATTTGCTCCTGACGATCAATTTATGTTCGTTTTATTCCATTTTATTTAAAATTGAAAATATTGGAAATAAATCGGTTTCTAATTAATTTCCTACTAATTTTAAGTGTTTGGTAAACATATTACCCTTTTTTTCCCTCTAATATTCCAGAATAAAACTACTCACTTAGGGAACAGACTACACTCTGTAGAATAAGGGGGAGACATTATACCATTATACCAAGAGATTAATTACCTACCTAGGTGCCTTATGATTTTATATTTATTAATTTTTAAGTATACAGATAACGAAAGTGCACATCTTTACATTGGGAACCTCAAAATATATACGATATTAAGAGTCGCTGCATAGAAACATGTGTTTTACTACTCGTACATTTCTGTCTTTCGTCGCCGTGAGCTCGTCTCGTAACTCAAATCAAATTCTTACATTTTGCATCAAGTTCATCGTGAATACACTTTTCTAAGAGATTTGAATAATAAGTTTTATGATGCATATTATTCTGATTTTGTGATCACTGTTTATCGATATGTATATCTATTATTTTAATATTTATATAAATATTAAGATTATTTTGAATCCCGATGATTTTACAGTTTTATAAAAATACAGATGATTTGGAGACATGCAAAATTGCTCTTATTCCTATTTTAAAAACTAAAAACTATTAACCTCAAGTGTTTATTTTACAAATCGGAATTGTATTTTTGGTATTTCATGATTTTATGTGTATTGTAGAGAAATAAATACTCGGCTTATTGCAAGACTCCCAATAGCGTTTTTTTGAAAATAGTACTAATACCCATAAAAGCACAAAAAGAAATAGCCTCACATGCAAAAATACCTATGATTAGACCTTGCTTTAAAAATGCAAAATTATTTTTTTATTTTCATAACACTATCAATTTTTAGGCACTACATAATTCTTTTTAAAGGTATGTCACCAAAATTTGCTGTAATATCACAAATCTAATAAGCGACTACAATTATATGGCCAAAAAGCAATGTAAAAGTAAAAAACGATAGTGGATGAACCGCGTTAGGCTATAGCTTATCTGAGAACCGTGCCAAGGAAAAACGCCACACCAGGAAAGGCTAAATTATGCGCCCTCCTCCCCCCTGCAGAAACCAATTGTTGGAGTGCCAAAGAACCCTTCTGACTTTTAATCTTTGTACAACTCGGATATTAACCTTTTTTTTGTGACCAAAAATGATTTTAAAATATTTCAAGAATCACATATTTTAAATCCTCTATTTTTAAAAGAAGGTCTAACCGTCACTAATGTTTGTAATAAAGTTTTATCACAATGATACAACTAAAATAACAATATTGAACAAAATTACAAAGACCTTATTCCCAGACTCCTTAGTACAAAAATACATAGTACTTTTAATTTTAACTATGGATTAGCTGCTCCAGTCATACTGCGTCTATTGCAGTGTTGTATAAGTAGTTTAAAATTAGAATTAAAACTTAATAAAATTTGACTCTATCATACTACTTAAAAAAATATATTACATTGAGCTTCAAAAATATCTTTGCATTAATCTTCTAACTTAAAACATAAAGCCAACAATTTGTTTCTCCGATTACTCATTTTTACAGTGCATGATAGCATTTAAGGCAGTCTATAAATAATATAGCAGGTACAAAAAATTTAACCAAATCGAGCATGTTACTTATATGTAAGTTTTCTTTATTTTTTGCAACGTCCCCTCATTGGTTATATTTAAATTCTTTAACGAACCTAAATTGTCCTTTTTTGGTGGCAACGAATCTGTTGATACATTCAAGACGTCCAGATTAACCGTCTTGTTGCGCGGGGCTAAAAAACTGTTCTGATTCCCTGTCAGTCTGAAACAAAAACAAACTTTTACACCTAGATATTAATTATTTTGATTCAAAATAAAGGCTGCCTACCAAAAAATCTTACATTGGAAGGGGAATGGGAGTGTTTTAATTATATTTTGGACAGATGTTTCTTATGGGAAAAATTGTGGAGGGCGATATTTGGGCAAGAAATTCACAGTTTGTGGCTCTTTTGATGTTGGAACACTGCTAGTACATTTAAGTACAAAATATATATTTTTTTTCAACACTGATAAGCTTTCCAATTTCTTATTATAAAAATTTTTCTGTAAATCAAAATATAATTTTTTTCAAAAACTGCAAGATATGAAAAATAGTCGAGTAAATTTGAATAAAATGTTTCTTTGATTCTAGGTAATGCAATTTTTTTGGAAAGCAACTTCTATTTTGTATGTATTTTCTTACTGCAAAATTTTAAATCATAAGCTTAACTCACCGATCTAGATGGTTGTGCTGTTCAATAAACGGTGGATTAGGGTATTGCGTGTGAACGTGAAATCGCCGGGAGACTAGGTACCCACATAAAAATCCAACAAAAAGTCCTGCTAAGCTAGCAACTGCTACGATAATATGCAAATATTCGGAAGTATAAAGTGTACTAAGTTTACTTTGAGAGGCGCAGCCCGTAATCTTTTCTCCATCAACTTCGTTACAATCTGTTGAATCTACGTCTATCCTTAGCAAAGAATCTGTGGATTCTTTGTCCTCTTCTAAGGAGTTTGTGTCTAGTAATTGCGCATCGTATTCTTTCTTGGGTATCGATTTATTATCTAAAAACAGATCAAAGTTAGTTTGAGATTAACTAATTATTAAAATGTGCGTACCACTGGGTTGCATTCTGCATCTTGAGATATTTCCTTTTCTCACGTCCTGTATTAAGTAACGGAAAGATGTAACAGCATCTACGCTGACGCATGCCCCTTTAAGAGAATCCCATGCACAGTGAGGATCTCGCAAATCGATACAATCACTAAAATAAAATAAATTTAATTGTTGTTCTACACTTGTTACTGTTTATACGAACCTGCAACGGCTGTTGCTTGTACAATGATTTAAAGTTACTAATTTAACCTCTTCTTTACTAACAGCTACAACTTTCCCATAGCCTGGAGCTATTTTTAGCTGCTTTACTGGGATACCTCTTGGAAAAACTTCATTTTCAGATATTACAAAAGCTGTTGCTGAGTTAGTGCTAGGAATGTTCACTATCTTTAGTACTTTACCATCATCTGCAAAAAAATTTATGCTTAGTTTGAAATACGAAACCTAAGTTTTTTGACAGAAAAATAATTATAACTTATTGAGCTAACGTACCTGTTCCAACATAAATAACATCGAATGTCTCGTCATTTACTGTACGAACTTGAGGGTCGACAGTTATAGCTGTAAACCTATAGTTAAGGCTAACTCTTATTAGTAGTGGCCTGCCGTTTAAAGCAGGCACAGTGTTCTCCATGAGGGGATGGGTTTTAATGAAATTTACATTTTTGTCTGCTAAAACGCGACTATCTTGTACGCATTCTCCTGGCCTGGGCGTTGGCACTTTGTTATCGGAAATGGGTAGCCAATTTGCATTTATACTCTCTTGGTGTTTAAAAGCTCCTTGAAAAACATTTTGAATGTCTTCCATTTGAAATATGCAGATGGCGGAACCTCCAATTGCATTATTTGGGGTAGTTAGGACGCTGTATACTATTTTAACATTTGAATCGCCACCATATTTACCATCCACTGTATCACTAGTTGATTCTAAAATGAATGCTTACTATATTAATTGTTTTTCTTAGCTATAATTGAAAAGACTTACGTATTTCATCAAAGTAAAATGGATATTCGCCAGGGACCGAACAATTCAATCTTGCCTTAAGGAATGTGGTCCAACGGTCCCTAGACTGATGAGGTCCCCCTTTATCATGTTTGCAGACTCTAGCAACTCTGGAATATATTACTTTTCCACAGTTCATATACTCCACTGCTGTTTCGCGGAAAAAGAAATAGATATAGTCCCCGTAAGTTAATGAACTAACAAAGTTTGGAGCTAAAAAAAAAGTTAATATGTATATCCTCCGTATTCTAAATGTGGAATTTTTGTATGAAATGCTTTTTGTTTGTTTACCATTAAGCTGTCTGAGATCAGATAGTTCAGTGCGGAGGGGTTCTCTATATATTAATGGATCTGTCCCCGAAAAATCTGCAACTGTAGCTGAGAATAGGTGCCCGTTACTATAGACAGCAGTACTGTTGTGTTCAGGATCATATGGACATAATCCAATTCCTTCCATTTCCTTCTCTATGATTACTATTCCATTCTGAAAAAAATATACAAATCTAAGTTACGTTATTGGCTGAAGTGTGGTATATCTCACTGGTTGGTGTATATATAGCTGGCATTTCGCTGAATAATTTTAATTAAAAATGTTTCCCTGAAATGGTTTACTTTTATTTTATTATGAATTGTGTCATTTCCTTTTACATACACAAATCTTGATTTAGCAACATTATTCATGCATGAAAACATTGTTATATAATATAATATGTATTCATATGTAAAAATGTGAAACAAATTTTTCACACTGATAGGAATATTTGTCTCAAACATCGAGTAAATTAAAACTGTTTACACACCATACCTATAATAAATACAAAAGTAATTTAGCGTGTGAAAGAAGTCTAATTGAATTGAATGAAAGATTAATTTAATAACAAAATAAGTTTTAAAATATTACTTCCTCTGCTATTGTAAATAGAAAATGGCCTTAAAATATTTAGGTCAACAATAATGTTTTATATACAAGGTGTTTCAAAAGTGGAATTCTATTTTTACTTTATAATTACCTATTCACTCGAAAGTATATCAAATGGAGTGCAATATAAGAATGAAACTAAAAACTGATTAAAAACCCATCTACATATCTATTTAGATTTAGATAATAAAAAAACCGCTGCCAATTATATGGAATCAGAACTTCCTCACAGTATGGTGGAGTTTATAATAAAAGTAATTTTTGACGTATTTTGTTTATTTCAACATTTGGACACAATAATATAATATATCAGATCTTATTTATACTTAATCTGTCATCACGAATAAATTTTTTTGTAAAGTCAAAAATAGAAATGTTGGGGTCCGGTAGACCCCGTTCCAGTGAACCAATTTTGCTCATAGCGAACTCAATCTATTCCTTGGCCTCTAGAACGTATGTAGGTGTACCAAATTTGAAAGCTTTATCTCAAAAACTGATATACTCAACTCAAATATACAGGGTTGATCAAAATTTAATTGAAGTTAGATATATAAATCATGAATTTCCTAAGAAAAATTGTCATTCCTGCCGGTAACGATTACACATTTCGGAACTTTTGGTACCGTTTAACCGCTACTAAATAGAGCTTTCTGAATATCCGGGTGGCCCATTTCATAATATTTAAAAAAAAGAGTTATTTTGAAAAAATGTAATATTAATGAGTTTAGAGCACCCTGTATAATGTATTATTGGACATATTGACGTTTTCGTATTTTTTATATGAATTACATTGGAACAAAAATAATTTTAACATATTCGCAGCCATTTAGATTGACTAAAATTCGAATTATTTTTCGTGCAACCCTGTATAAATTGTTCAAAATAGTATAAATGTATCCAAAATGTGATCTTTGTTTTAAAAATGTAAATACATACAGGGTGGTCCATTTAGAAAAGATTGGCCATTTCCGGTGCAACCGGAAGTGACAAATATGGCGGATAGGTCTCAAAAAGTTGGAAATCTTACCTAATTTCACCATACAAAATCTTTAAAAACGATCGAGGAAGTTACAGGGGTGGCCCACTATTCGTTCACACCCGGTATATGCACACACACACACAGACAGACAGAAAATTTTTTTGTCTGAAATATTGTGTATCGTCATAATTCGTCGAATTTGTCCAGAAATGTAATAAAAATTTTTCACGAATACATGCCTTCCTCACTTTTGATGAAGTAAAATATATATAGAATAGAGTGTGATCTTGTAGCACGTTTGAGTTATCTTGTTTGTTTAACAAAATAACAATCATCACAATTTAGGATATGGTGAAACCTTTGTGCGGGGATGGTACTAGCTTTTTGTGGAATCGGATATAAAAAAATCGTGAAGCTGATTTTTAAAAACTATTTTAAAAATATAAATGCCATATTATAAAAAAAATAACTATACTAACATAATAAAAAAGAACTAAAATGAAACGAACTTCAATCTTGAACTTTTCTTGCTTATGTAGCTACAAAAGTTCGTAATAAATGAGTTGTTACGTAAGTCAGTCTCTTGTATAATTATAAACAGATATTTTTAAAACCAAATTGAGTGTATTCATGTGCGGAGTAGTAAAATCTATCCGAAAAAGTTTTTTAGAATATTATATTACAAATACATATTCATGGATCTCCAGCTACATTGAGTTAAACAAAATTTCTTTGTTATTGCTTTTTCATTATCTGAAGTTTCTGAAGCATAACTTATATTGATTAACAGAAAAATATGCATATTATTAAGGATATAAAACCGGTCCTTTATCTTATGGTATATAAAAAGTACTTTTTATTACAACTACACGACGATGTTGCCAATAAAAGACCTACCCGTATCTACCTTTGAATAAGGGTCATCTTTATTCTGCTCATCTTTATGTTGAAATTATAATAAGCTTTACCTTTGAGATGTTTTGTTCATACCCGTTCGCGACAGAAATATAAAGAGAATCGTGATATTTATTTTAAACGTGCCATTTAAAATTGAAGATGAGTATATGTAAAAGTGTGTTAAGTTCAACCAGGTATAATGTCAGCTTTGACTTGGAGCTAAATGTGTTTTTATTTAATTGTATTTTTATTGCGAAAAGAAAGGCATTATTACACCTATTTGTCAATGTATATGATAAACATCTCTACACGAAATCTGGTGATGTGTAAAATTTTGTAACAGGTATGGTTACAACATTTAAACCTTAGCATGAGTCATTAAAAATAAAGAGAGTAGAATAAATTATTAAAATCATATTTTTAATAAGCACCATAAACAAGTCGTAGGTTGTAGAATCTAATTCAAGTTTTCCTCCTACACGGCGTAAATTGAAGTTAAGTAGGTAGTACAATAATCAGTACTGTTCTATTTATATTTATTAGTAGATCATACAATTGAAAAATGCATCTTTTGAAACCTACAAAAATTAGGTTAAGAGAGATTATTAAATAATTAAATGTGAATATAAGTACGACTTTCACTCATGCGATAAATACTGGCATTATTAAATATTTTATATGTATTTATTAGAACTTTCCGATAGGTACTCTACTTTGCAATTAAATCTACTGAAATGAAATATGAATTTTAAGTACAATTTGTGTTTACCTTCACTTTGTACGCTAGATAAGGAAAATCGTGAGAGTCCTTATATGGCTAATTTATGTTACCAAGTAACAAATCCAGCTGTTACGAGTACTAGCCTACCTATTTCCATGGCTTCCATTCAAATAGACTAGTAGTCGTTTTTAATATATTACATATTTATAGTCTTAAATTATTTAATATTTATATAACGCAAAAATCCGCGCCCGCGCTATTGTTTTTCTGCCTACGTTATGAATTATGATAAATAAATACACTAAATAAACTTCACCTGTTGCATAAAAACTAGAAATTAGATTAAAATAATAATCTGCTTTGTAAATTTTAGTCCGACCTCAACATTTGTGAAATTCAATATTTTACACCTTTATTTACCAATACACAGACTTGAACGTAGTCAAATATTATTATACCTGTGAAGGTGTCACACCTTAGGATTACAAATATGACAATAGGCATTAGTTAAATGGTCTCAATTAATTTAAATACATTAAAATACACCTTTGATACAAATTTTGAAATAGTAACTGTGAGAGATAAGTACATCCCTCTGGTGGTCAGTTGCTACTACCAGTCAAGACATCGAAGATGTCTAGTGACCGATAGCGGCTTGCCAAGCAAGCACCAAGAGCGGCGACCTCTAGCCCTGATGGACTAAAACATGCTTAATAAATAGAATTATAGGAAACAACTACTGGACGGGCAAAGGCCCCGACTCCCATTGAATTATACCTATAAATCCAAAATTGGTAGCCAAATTTATTATTTGTCTTTTCTCCACCAGACACAGACCGGTTTCGAACTCTTTATGTTCTCATCAGTGTGCCACAGGTAGCTGAAAAGACAAATAACAAAGGCAAACCAAACTGGTCTATGGCAGACCCAGCACATAGTAACTGTGAGAGATAAGTACATCCCTCTGGTGGTCAGTTGCTACTACCAGTCAAGACATCGAAGATGTCTAGTGACCGATAGCGGCTTGCCAAGCAAGCACCAAGAGCGGCGACCTCTAGCCCTGATGGACTAAAACATGCTTAATAAATAGAATTATAGGAAACAACTACTGGACGGGCAAAGGCCCCGACTCCCATTGAATTATACCTATAAATCCAAAATTGGTAGCCAAATTTATTATTTGTCTTTTCTCCACCAGACACAGACCGGTTTCGAACTCTTTATGTTCTCATCAGTGTGCCACAGGTAGCTGAAAAGACAAATAACAAAGGCAAACCAAACTGGTCTATGGCAGACCCAGCACATAGTAACTGTGAGAGATAAGTACATCCCTCTGGTGGTCAGTTGCTACTACCAGTCAAGACATCGAAGATGTCTAGTGACCGATAGCGGCTTGCCAAGCAAGCACCAAGAGCGGCGACCTCTAGCCCTGATGGACTAAAACATGCTTAATAAATAGAATTATAGGAAACAACTACTGGACGGGCAAAGGCCCCGACTCCCATTGAATTATACCTATAAATCCAAAATTGGTAGCCAAATTTATTATTTGTCTTTTCTCCACCAGACACAGACCGGTTTCGAACTCTTTATGTTCTCATCAGTGTGCCACAGGTAGCTGAAAAGACAAATAACAAAGGCAAACCAAACTGGTCTATGGCAGACCCAGCACATAGTAACTGTGAGAGATAAGTACATCCCTCTGGTGGTCAGTTGCTACTACCAGTCAAGACATCGAAGATGTCTAGTGACCGATAGCGGCTTGCCAAGCAAGCACCAAGAGCGGCGACCTCTAGCCCTGATGGACTAAAACATGCTTAATAAATAGAATTATAGGAAACAACTACTGGACGGGCAAAGGCCCCGACTCCCATTGAATTATACCTATAAATCCAAAATTGGTAGCCAAATTTATTATTTGTCTTTTCTCCACCAGACACAGACCGGTTTCGAACTCTTTATGTTCTCATCAGTGTGCCACAGGTAGCTGAAAAGACAAATAACAAAGGCAAACCAAACTGGTCTATGGCAGACCCAGCACATAGTAACTGTGAGAGATAAGTACATCCCTCTGGTGGTCAGTTGCTACTACCAGTCAAGACATCGAAGATGTCTAGTGACCGATAGCGGCTTGCCAAGCAAGCACCAAGAGCGGCGACCTCTAGCCCTGATGGACTAAAACATGCTTAATAAATAGAATTATAGGAAACAACTACTGGACGGGCAAAGGCCCCGACTCCCATTGAATTATACCTATAAATCCAAAATTGGTAGCCAAATTTATTATTTGTCTTTTCTCCACCAGACACAGACCGGTTTCGAACTCTTTATGTTCTCATCAGTGTGCCACAGGTAGCTGAAAAGACAAATAACAAAGGCAAACCAAACTGGTCTATGGCAGACCCAGCACATAGTAACTGTGAGAGATAAGTACATCCCTCTGGTGGTCAGTTGCTACTACCAGTCAAGACATCGAAGATGTCTAGTGACCGATAGCGGCTTGCCAAGCAAGCACCAAGAGCGGCGACCTCTAGCCCTGATGGACTAAAACATGCTTAATAAATAGAATTATAGGAAACAACTACTGGACGGGCAAAGGCCCCGACTCCCATTGAATTATACCTATAAATCCAAAATTGGTAGCCAAATTTATTATTTGTCTTTTCTCCACCAGACACAGACCGGTTTCGAACTCTTTATGTTCTCATCAGTGTGCCACAGGTAGCTGAAAAGACAAATAACAAAGGCAAACCAAACTGGTCTATGGCAGACCGCTATCATAGGCTATCTATGGCAAGCCGCTATCGGTCACTAGACATCTTCGATGTCTTGACTGGTAGTAGCAACTGACCACCAGAGGGATGTACTTATCTCTCACAGTTACTATGTGCTGGGTCTGCCATAGACCAGTTTGGTTTGCCTTTGTTATTTGTCTTTTCAGCTACCTGTGGCACACTGATGAGAACATAAAGAGTTCGAAACCGGTCTGTGTCTGGTGGAGAAAAGACAAATAATAAATTTGGCTACCAATTTTGGATTTATAGGTATAATTCAATGGGAGTCGGGGCCTTTGCCCGTCCAGTAGTTGTTTCCTATAATTCTATTTATTAAGCATGTTTTAGTCCATCAGGGCTAGAGGTCGCCGCTCTTGGTGCTTGCTTGGCAAGCCGCTATCGGTCACTAGACATCTTCGATGTCTTGACTGGTAGTAGCAACTGACCACCAGAGGGATGTACTTATCTCTCACAGTTACTATGTGCTGGGTCTGCCATAGACCAGTTTGGTTTGCCTTTGTTATTTGTCTTTTCAGCTACCTGTGGCACACTGATGAGAACATAAAGAGTTCGAAACCGGTCTGTGTCTGGTGGAGAAAAGACAAATAATAAATTTGGCTACCAATTTTGGATTTATAGGTATAATTCAATGGGAGTCGGGGCCTTTGCCCGTCCAGTAGTTGTTTCCTATAATTCTATTTATTAAGCATGTTTTAGTCCATCAGGGCTAGAGGTCGCCGCTCTTGGTGCTTGCTTGGCAAGCCGCTATCGGTCACTAGACATCTTCGATGTCTTGACTGGTAGTAGCAACTGACCACCAGAGGGATGTACTTATCTCTCACAGTTACTATGTGCTGGGTCTGCCATAGACCAGTTTGGTTTGCCTTTGTTATTTGTCTTTTCAGCTACCTGTGGCACACTGATGAGAACATAAAGAGTTCGAAACCGGTCTGTGTCTGGTGGAGAAAAGACAAATAATAAATTTGGCTACCAATTTTGGATTTATAGGTATAATTCAATGGGAGTCGGGGCCTTTGCCCGTCCAGTAGTTGTTTCCTATAATTCTATTTATTAAACAAATTTTGAATTTATAATAAATCATTGTTAAGGAGACAATTAGAAATACAGCAAATGAGGCGTAAGGGTGCGTCCAGAGTAATACTTTAGTATATATAAGTAGGGATACATTTTCCATCAATTTTATCTATAGATGCATGTAATACGCTTAACATCTGGTTTCATTATACTTCCCCATGACAGGTGCTATGTAGTGCCAAAAAGTCTAGACACAAAATGTGCTCGCAAATCCATCGATTACACAATAAATGTATGACGGTACCAAAACAAAGTATTTAAATTGGGTATTGTTTTGAAAATGTCCTATGTGCTAGTTTTGGAACGTAACGCTTGGAATGAGTTCAATATCAAGTATTTATTTTCGTCAAATAAAAGTATGTTCCTAAATTTTTCTAAACTCATTTCCCATCACAGTTTTCAGGCAAGAGCTCGTTCAAAAAATGCAAAATCAAGATTTACACAAATCGTTCTTTTCCCTAGCTACAGTTACATTTCTTGTTTTACGCAATCTACTTTTTAACATCTAATTTAGTGTCGATTATATTTTAGAAAGTGTTTTAATCTAATCATCAAAAATCGGTTATCAAAAGACACCGCACATTTTTATAGGTGAGTTTGATCTCCTGTCAATTTGGCTGAATTTCTGAAATATAGTTCAAGTTATTCTTAACAAAAATGGCTTAACTAGGGTTGCCAATTTTTAAATGTAAAATTAAAGGACTACCTAGCGCTACTGGCGCATTCACCAAATACTTAATTCAAATAGAAGTACAAATATTCTACAGGGTGGTCCAGTTTATAATAGCAGGACTTTATCAGGAGCTAGTTCAGTGTAAAATAAAGACATTTTGTCCTATAAACTATGGTCGAATTCTGCTTCGTTTAAGATCTACAGGGTGTTAAAGATGGAATTTTTTTAGATTAATTGGCCATAACTCTATACTAACAAAAGACAGCTCTTTGAAATTTAGCATAGAGAGGTTGTTTTACATTCATTATCGGATAGTGGAGTGGTTGCAATTTTTTTATCAAGAATACAGGGGCGTGCGTACGGGCTAGTCAAAAATTATTTTAATTGAAAACAAAGGTACGCCACTGTTTTTTCACAACATCGATGTGCTTGTGTTATTCCCTGTACCATTTATCGACTTTTTTGTATCTCTTAATATGTCAATTAAATGCACCGTTTTCGAGTAATTCAACTTCAAAGACGGAAGAACCAAATGCTGATTTAATTTAATTATAAGACGCTCTCGATTATGCATTCAGCAAAATGGTTCTCATTTCGTACATTTATTAAATTAATTTATTTGTGGTCCATTTGTAGTTCTTATTATTAAAAAAATTGTTGTTATTAAAATTATTTTATTACAAGTCAGCATTTGGTGCTAGTTTTTTCCGTCTTTGAAGTTGAATTACTCGAAAACGATGCATTTAATTGACATATTAAGAGATACAAAAAAGTCGATAAATGGTACAGGGAATAACACAAGCACATCGATGTTGTGAAAAAACAGTGGCGTACCTTTGTTTTCAATTAAAATAATTTTTGACTAGCCCGTACGCACGCCCCTGTATTCTCGATAAAAAAATTGCAACCACTATCCGATAAAGAATGTAGAACAACCTCTCTATGCTAAATTTCAAAGAGCTATCTTTTGTTAGTATAGAGTTATGGCCAATTATTCTAAAAAAAATTCCATCTTTAACACCCTGTAGATCTTAAACGAAGCATAATTCGACCATAGTTTATAGGACAAAATGTCTTTATTTTACGTTGAACTAGCTCCTGGTAAAGTCCTGCTATTATAAACTGGACCACCCTGTATATGTATACAGAGTGTCCCAAAAATAAGTGCACAAAAGTAAACCACATATTCCCGACGTCAAAATAAATCGATTGGACCAAACTTACCTCTTACCTCTATACCAAAATGCTTCCTAAGAGAGCTGCAGGCCCCCGAAGACGGTTTTTATTTATTATCTCTGAAACTGTGAAAGTGAAAGTGATGAAATTTTGCATATTCACCAAATTGTCTAAGTAACAAAATGAGGTAAACATCATCTCAAAATTTTTACCAAGGGTGGGTCAAGCTGTAGGGGTGGGGGGTTAAAAATTACCACAACTTTTTTATTTGTATTTTTTGAGTTTTGACATCAAATTATGAATTGTCAGAGTTTTTTACAAAGTAAATGTCCTCTTGTGTAATTTCGATCGGAGGCACCGTTTTCGATATAAATTCAATTTTAATATTCAAATGCATGCTCTAAAATGATTAGGTAAGTGGACTAATTTTTTCCTTTTCTCGTCAAAACAAAATTTAAGAACCAGATCAAAACAAGATTTATTACCTATTTATTTTAACAACTGCTCAAAATGCTAACATTTTTTGTCAAAACTCAAAAAAACTCACTAATAAAAAAGTTGTGATCATTTTTACCCCCCCACCCCTACAGCTTGACCCACCCTTGGTAAAAATTTTGAGATGATGTGTACCTCATTTTGTTAGGCTTAGAATTAGTGGATGTGCAAAATTTCATCACTTTTCGGGGATAATAAATTATAACCGTCTTCAGGGGCCCACATTTAGAGGCCTGCAGCTCTCTTAGGAAGCAGTTTGGTCCAATCGATTTATTTTGACGTCGGGAATATGTGGTTTCTTCTTGTGCACTTATTTCTGAGACACTTTGTATACAGGGTGTCCCGAAATTAGCTATGTATACAGGGTGTCCCGAAATTAGGTAGAAAGATTTTGCCATCAGTTTCTACATCCAAAAATAGTAAAAAAGTGCCTATAAACATGGGTCCAGAAATGGCTTCTAAGGGGACTAGAGCCTTCTAAAGAAGAGCCTCTGAAGCTGGGGTTTTGTAAATATTTTGGAAACTTGTGAGAAAGCAATGCAATTTTCAGCGTTTGCTAATTCTTTTCTTCTCGATTCAAAAATGTAAAAATGATTCTAAAATTTTATTCAGAGACGTAGTAACGTAATCGGAGGGGGCTGGGATGTATAAGCCCCAACCTTTTTGCCTGTGGAATTGTTCACAATTTAACTACAGAAAATGAAAATTTGAAGTTTTCTACCTGAAAATGGAACTCTCGATGGACCTCTTATCTAACTTCCATAGAATTCATGGTTTTCGAGTTAAATTGATTTGAAAATTTTAATTTTTTTTAATAAGCTGTCAATATTTACCGCATCAGTCAAAAATATTAAAAATATCTACACAGGAAAAAATTAACATTAGCCATTGGTATGCAAATAGGCAAATAGAGGATAGTTAAACGGAAATAGGGGTAAGTTCCTCGTCAGTTACGCAGTTTAAGAGCTTTAGAATTTAAAAAATGGTGGTAAAGTTTATTTGATATCGACAAAGGAATTGTATTCAATTTCAATTTACGTTATTTATATACTCATTTGTTAAAAGGAAACAGACAGGTTATTTTTTATTCTTACTTCCACTTTTTATTAAAATTATGGCGACGGCGACAGGGCCAGGTGGTAACAAAACCTGAACCAGATCAGACAGCACTACCTTATAACCTCTTCAGGGCCAAGAATCACGTGCGCAATCCAGTTCACTTGCCAGACCCCACACCCAAACGAGTTAGAGTTTGATAATATCGATAATAATAATAAGTTTGTGGAAGTAAGTCCTTAACAATGCGTAAAATGGAGTATAATAATTAAGGATAATTGAAAGCAATCAAATACCGTAAAAATTTTATCATGTCATGTTATTTCTATGATTATAGGGTTTCATTTATACTTATTAGTAGGTTTTTGAAAATTGACTTACTCTTTGACGTAGCATTCTGCAAAGGGGTTTGTATGAGTTTGTTCCGCATATGAGAAACTTCCCAGGGGATGTATAGAAGAGCATCCTGATGTAATTTTGGCAATCCTCTTCAGTTTTTCCTTTTAAATTACAAAGTTGGCCATGTGCCTCAGATGATGGCCAGTGGATGGCATCTTTACGTTCGTTAAAATCGAACACTGATAGATTATATATTCGGTTTCTTCCGCCCAATAAAATTGAACTGTCGTCTTGATACAAGACAGTAAAATGGTCAGGAAAGGATGTATTTCCTTTAAAACTAATGCTAGGTATTCTATTTAAACTATTTGTTAATCTGGTGCTCGTATCTGGGAGCCAACCATGGCAAATTTTTATTAAATATAGTACGAATATCAAAGGCAAAAAATTCACATAAATTTTGGTAAGGCACATTAAGGCACTAGAAGTCATGTTGAATGAATGAGTCTTCACTTATCCTGCGTCATTTTTCCACTTTTCTGGCCCTGAAACAAAAACGGTGACATTAGCCAAATATTGTCAAGGAAAATTATCATTTATTTGTTAAGTTTTAAAGATACACACACGATTCACAGAACTATGTGATAAATATAGTATCAACTTCCCGCTAAAATGTTATAAGAATAAATTGTTTTGTTTTGTGAAATGCGCCAATAAAAAAGGAAGTGCTTCTATAAATTTTACCAATACAGATTTAATTACTCAATACTCAATTGATATACTTAAACTTCATAACGACACTTCTAAAGTGTTCGACAAATTGGCGTGAAGTATTTAACAAACGCAATTAAATAGAAAGCGTTTGTAAAATTTCATTAAACTTTTGTACACCGAAGATACGAGAACAATCCAGGATTCTAAAAAAATTGTATATTGCTCTCCGGTTGACATAAAAGACTACTAACCACTAAATTTTTCATCCAAATTTGAATTAAGGTGTCCTGCAAACAAATCGACAGACACATAGAGATTCATACAAAGTATTGAAAAACACCCAACGACTATACAAATAAATTTTATTTCTTTCAATATACTTTAGTCTTACATTGGTGACAAATAATATCTAAAAACATGTGTGTGCCTAAAAGTTTATGACGTGCGACAAAATTTAAGTGCGTCATAAAAAATAAATGGTGTGATAAAACTATCCTGTTATATAAAATATTTTGCTGAAAGACAAGTTTATATCTATTTATTTGTTTACAATATCATAAGGGGCAACGATTAAGGGATGTGTTAAATACACTTAGAATTATGACGTAAACAAATCCATATAAGAAGGTATGTTAAATGATTAATGGTGGCAAAAAAATCAAAGGATAGTGTGTGGCATTCAGGTGTGGGGCGATGTTCAAGGCTTAATTTATCTCGTCAAAATAAGTGGTTTCTGCTGACAGCAATCATTTTTAGTAAATTTGTACCCCAGGATTAAAGTATTACTCAAATTTAAAATTCTGTGATTATCTTGTATCTACTGGGACATAGATTCTAAATAAAGATTAGCACTGCAAAAAGTACGCCTAATTTAATATTTGCTTTGCTTGAATAAATTAAGTTTGACAAAATATATCTCCAAAACACGCATATGATTCACACCCTTATGAGGTGGAGCCCTGAATTTGTACTTTTATTATTCCCACAATACCTTACAAAGAACGTTGTGCGTCACCAAATAAAGAACTAAATAATTTAGCGTAAAATATTAATAATTATAAAAAAACAACCATTATTAGAATGCATTAAAATATTTTTTTATAAACAGATATGTCCTTTAAATACCACTCTCCAATTTATTATCTGTAAATAATAATTCGTATGACCTTCCGATCAATGTAACACTTTTAATGAGAGAAAAAATATATATATTGCAATTAAATAAAATGCCACTTGGTTGACCGCTTTGTTCAATCAACAATGAAGCGTTCACGTATAAAATGAAACAGTTTTCGTTGCAATTTCCCTTGTAGAAAAAATCTTACATAATATTTTTAAAGTAATTTTTTTGCTGGACACACTTATGCGTACGTTGTTTTATTTTACTTGCATCTATGCCCGTTGCTAATCTCAAGGAAATTGAAATCGGTAGGTGGTTTCTAAAGTCGTTGTTTTTTCCAAGGTACATAATTCTAACTACTAATAAAGGAGGCAAATATAAACACAGACCACAGATTAATTAGTCCTCTGTGACAAAAACAAAGGGAGAATGGAGGACATTACTCCTAAATTTTACTGTTTTTTTTTTAAATAATTTATTGTACGAAAATTTATAGCGTAAACAAATAAATTTAATTGCATTGCATTTTTCAAATTACTCGTTCCAGTCAATAACTTTAATAATAATCAGGAAGTTTGCTTTCATGGTAAATAGTTGTACAAATAACATGATTCTAAATGTCGACCAATTTGTTTGCTTCCTCCTAAATATTATAATTTGTTGTACTAAATGCTACTTTTAAATTATTGACTTTAGTGACTAACTACAGGTTTAAAGTAACAAATGACCAGGTTACCGATAACTAGAATTTTTTGGCCCCATGTACTTACAAACAACCCTCTACTTACTTCCACGGTACACTAGAAAAACCTTATAATTGTTGTTTCTTGCGTAAATCGAATCTGCTAGAACTTTGAAAGACAAATAAACAAACTGGGTGAAATACAACCATGTCAGAGCAAATTATATTCAAGAGCTCATTCGTCTATACCACAGACCATAAATCTTTGGTAAAATTGTTAAAACCAAGCTTACAGTTGGATTCGCTGCAATGTAAAAATTGCAGACGTTGACGACGATATAGTAAATTGGAAAATGTGGATTAGGCCTACAGGGGAAACCACAATAAAAAAAACGAGCTGGTTACTCTACCTCCTGGGTGGTTTGGAAACGAGTATTAATTTTATTAACCTTCTCGGTTGCCGATTTATGCAGTTTTGTGGTTTAATTTCTTAACACTTAAATATAATGAGACTCAAATTTCATGCGTTAAGTAAAATATGCTTTATAAAAAATGCATACTAATCATTTATTTTAACACGAAATTTGCGAGAAATTATCTAATAATAATCGAAAATCAAATCGAAAAAACATAAAACAAGGTATCTGCACAATTCTAATAGAGTTGTTCAACAAATGACTCGACGTACAAATATTTTTACAGATTGTAGTTATTGTGATAAATTATAATAGATAATGTACAAAAAAGTAGGTACATGAAATCTCTTATAAAATTCATTCGATGTTTACAAAATGTTTCTCCACCATTATCTGAAGCATCAATGGTGGCTTTGCTGTAGCGTTATCATAAAGAATAGTACTCACTCAAGCCAACCAAAAGTAAATATTTTTTCAAAGTCTACAAAGAATAAAAATCTGAAGTATTTACAAATAATTTTATCTCAAACTACACAGGATAAAATCTGCATATCCTGCTGAGCGCAATACGCAAACATACAGAACAAACAGAACAAAATGAGAATGTACTGATGTACAGTTAGTATGAATATAATATCGGATTCAGGTGCGTATGTTTTGTTTGTTCAGATCAAAATAAAAAATCCTAACATAATTAATACGACATCCATGCTTAATGCTTAAAAAGAAGTACCGATATTCTGCTATACCCAATAACGGCATTTTATTTTAATTTATGCATAATCAAACGTTCGAACATCGAACATGTCTAGTATTTTAATTCTAATTTTAAATTTGATTTTAAATTAAATAAATAGATGTACTCATCAGAAAGGATTTAGTTCTAATCGGATTACTATACTGTACGTTGTAATATTTATTTAAACAATATTTTTTACATTGAGTATTAATCATATATTTACATTATTTGTTAATATGTTATTAACCTCTTTATTTATTTTTCAATCTTATTCACACTTACGTGGTTACAAAAAAAACAAATTTGTTTAACCTGAAATGCCGCCTTTTTCGAACCCTTATCTATATTTTGAATTCTATGGAATTATATTATTTGTAGTATTGTTTGTATTTTAAATAAATATACTATTATAATCGTATAAAAATTTATTTTTGGCACCATCGCTTTTGTTACAAATTTTTATTTTGAAGTTTTAAATTTTTTATAATTGCAATATTCTCCCCGAAGAGTCTCCGTCCTAGGTATTCTCATTTATATTTTTTCTTAGCGTTGAGTGAAGGAATCTCTATTTAGATTTTAATTTTTTTCTCGAAATATACATTTTGGAAAAAGTTGATTAGGATTTTATTCACATTTTATGATTTAAAATTTATCCGCTTTTTTGTATCTCGATGTTGCTCAAAACCTAATTTACGTTCAATGCTGACAAATATAACAAAAAAGTCATAATCGTACATTGTTCTTTTTTTACAGTATCGAAGAACATTTTTGGCATGTATACACACACAGTATCAATCAGAAAATAGGCTCAAACATTTCCTATAGGATGTCAAAATGTTAGGAACCTCAAAACATATTTTTTTTAAATTGATTTTATTACTGTCCACTACAACTTTTTGGAAAATTCCAACGTTGATGTGTAAATTTTGAGCGTTGGTGAAGAAATAATATATTATTCTTATTCAATGTCTTAAGTGGTTTCGGTTCGATTTCACACTTTTTTTGATTTGCGACCCCCATATATAAAGTCGAGTAGAGTTAAATCCGGTAATCGAACTTAGCCAACTAGATGCTCTTGTGTTAGAAAATTACGTTTATACTGAACCTGTGGACTTTTCTCTCAACTTTTGAAAAGGTATTAGTGCTTTACATTACAAGATATAAATGTTCAAAATGAAATCAAAAATTTCCAAATCCAAAATTCTTCGCATTTTGTATGCTTCCAGTTTCCAGTTGTTGCTAATTCTTTAACTAGCCCCATAATAATTTTCGCATAACTGATTCTTTTGGAAAACGATTGACAATATTTTGGCCTCGAGATAATTGCCGGAGCCTTTGGCAATATGCAGGTTTGATTAACCATCGGTTCATAGTGCGCTTAAAACGTGTCACTCCATTAAATCCAGTGGTTATCATTTTATACTCCCCCACACCATATGGTTTTCAAAAAACAAACATATTTGCGAATGCATTTGGCATTTTATTTGTTATCTAACATCAATTAATTTAGGCACGTTATTACTGCTCATGATTCAGAGTTAAATCATTACAAATGTTTTATCTTTTAAAAACTATTTACCTTATCTTTTATTTCCATTCCTGTTTAATATTTTATTTATAGGTTAGTCAATAATCACCACATTTTTCTTTAATTATTAATTTCTTTAATAGGTATAATTAATTAGGTATAAGCGGAATAATGACCAGACCAAAAATTTAGGACTGAAATTCACTCGAAAGTATATTAGGTAAAGAAACTCAAATGCATTATTATTTTATGTATTTATAATGTATGTTTAATTAGGCAATAAAGTTTTTTGAAACCCTATTTTTTTATATTTATTTTTTTTATGAAAATTCCGTATTTTTACTTTGTCGTTGGGTGAAAGTACTTGACTCTAAAATACCTAGGCATAAGTTCTCGAAAATGTTTGCCTTCATCTTCTGGAGTTCAGCCCTGCTTGGATAGAAACTACATAATTTTAGTTTCTAAAAATCAAATATACCTTGGAAATTTACAAAAAAAAGTATTTTTCACACTAGTGAAGTGCTATTTCTGTGGAGGATACGACCAGCGTGAAAAATAACTTTTTTGTAAATTTTTAAGGTATACCTATGTACTTGATGTTTAGAAAATAAATTATGGCACAAATTTGTTTCTATCCCAAGCAGGGCTGAACCCCAGAAGATACAAATTCAACTAAAAAATGTTTTTTACCTATTCGCATGCATCGATCCAGGGACACACAGTATTATTTCAAACTTTGAGATCGATCCTGTGCACACAAAAAGGTTTCCAATTGAGATCTTAACCCGTTAGGATTCTGCGACATTTTCAGAATCAACGAACAAGATAACAATAAACAAGCTACAAATTTGAATTTATAATTTGTTATTGTGATTCTGGTAGAAAGAACTAAGGTATATGCGCACCTAATGTAAATCTAAAAATATAATTAAAAAGTAGGTAGGACCCGAAGACTAGTATACAATCCTTGGGTAGGACCTACCTTCTAGTTGAATATTTTTGAGTTTATCTTTTCTAATTACTCGACAAAATATTTATTTGCAGTTTTTATGCAATAATTTTTGTTTTTCCAAGCAGGTGCCATAAAATAAAAGTGTTAATTTGCAGATAAATAGCTAATGACGAATTTTTTCTGAATTCTACATACCTACCTGATTACATCTATCGCTGAATTTAGGAAGATAAGCTTTACACTTTTATCGTTTTTGGGCGTTAAGTAAGTGTTTGAAGATGTTCTTTGATTTATAATTATATTTATGTTTAATTCGTTGTATATTTACATTTTTCGAACAACTTAGAACCTGTTTTTGAGTTTTTTTCCTAAAGCAATAAACTGGATATCGATATCTGGCAGACAGCCCAGGAAAGTAACTACCTAAGTATTTACACCACATAGAACATATCTGAAATATATGCCATGCTTTGCAAAAGTAAGTAAGAAATAAAACTAGAATTAATATTTTTTCTGAAATCAAGTTTTTTAAATGGAATTATATGGCGCGTGACACCCCATTTGAATGTTTCGCTATCCTTCTTAGTTTTCTCTGATTGGTTCGAGAAATATATGAAATATCTAAGCTAATAGAAGATGAGAATGCTAAATCCAAAGAGAAAAGCTTATTATACGATAGGTACTCTTAAGAAAAGCTGATAAAGTAGAAAACTAAAATCTTAGTCGACAAATGCTCTTAAATATTATTTTGTATTTTGTGTGTTCATCAATGCTACTGATGTCCTGTAATATTGTAATTAAGTAAGTACCAATTAACATTGTATCTCTTAAATAGGTATTTGTTCATCATTTTTAATAACTTGTGTGTATATGCTTATTTCTTATTTGTTTGCAATCTTAACATTGGTTAATTGTTTTAAATGTTTTAAAACTGAACTCACAAATTCCAACGTTTTAGCAAGGAGTCAATCATATTTCTTTTTGGATTTTTTCACTGTTTATGTTTTACTGCCTATACAAGGTCGATATATTTCTTTAGCTGATTAATTCTTGAAGGTTTGAAATTGGTGACAAGAATAGCATCCCTGTTGTATTTAAATTTGGCGCCTACACAAGTGTCATCTTGTACCAAATAGACAGATTCGCTAAATTCGAAAGTCGATAAAGTAGAAAACTTCAAAGTACATATCAACCGATCAGGGGCGGTGAAGAGAGTAGCGTCCTTTGTTTCATGTTTTGTGCTGACTCTATCGGTGTGTTTTAGATACGTTCTTCAATTACGATTAGTAGGTAAGTATTTAGTATATAATTTGTTTGTAATTTTTAAATTATTATAAATGTGCTCCACTTCATTCTACAAAAGTAACTTAACAAATTTTGTCTAAATTTCACATTTTATAAATCATTTATATTAAAAAATGTTCGTCCTTAATTTGGGGAGGTTACGCCTTATGCACGTAACATTCTATAAACTATTATATTCTGATTCCAAATCTCCATTTTATCAATTTTTAAATAATTTAGAGCTGGTGACAAAAATATTGTATAATTAAATTTTGCGCCAGCCCTAAGCGTCATCTTGGACCAAATAGACCAAAGTCGATAAAGTAGGAAACTGCTAATCATATATCACTAGCGAGTAGCGTCTGCTTCATGTTCAGTGCTGTTTGTTCCTAATTGTAATCAGTAAGTGTTTTTTATATATTTATTTTATTTCACTCTATAAAAGTATAATAACCAGGGCTTTAACTTAAATATGCGTTTTGGCGTATTCTCTTAGTTAATTGAAAAATCTCTCGGCAACAATCGTGTTCGCCAAAATGGCTTCGTTATTTTTTACCATTAACAAAGAAAATAATGCACTCAGGAATAATTATTAATAAAGCGCCACTCTATAAATGAGTAAAAGTTAGAATTAAACGTACATTTTTGTCGTTTTTTGTTAATGAATAGAGAAAGTCCCTCAAAACATTAATCTTCATCAAAATGGCGCCCCGTTATTTCACTATGAACATAACGAACATAATTATTTTACCTAAATTTTACAATGTTATAAATTTAAATTGTAGCAAAAATATATAAATATCCATTTTTGTATTAGACAAGTTATTATTCTCATTAGCACAAAAATATTATTTATTTAAATTTGGCGCCATGATTCTGAGCTCAAATCTGCTGTTTTGAAAGTCGGTAAGTAGGAAACTGTAAATCACATATCAACCAAGGGTGGGGGTAGCAAGTAGCGTCTGTTCAAGTTTGGTGCTAGTGAGTGGCGTGTATCTGGTTCTCTCTTCTTAATTATAATTAATTAGTAAGTGTTTTTTACATATTTATTTGTAATTTTTTAATAATATACATATTCCATTTCCTCTCATAAAAGTGTAATAGCAAAAGCTTTGATTTAAATAAGCATTTTTGGCGTTTTCCCTTAGTGAATAGAAAAAGCTCTCGGCAATAATCGTGTTCATCAAAATGGCTTAGTTATTTTTTACCACGAACAAAGAAAATAAATGCACTCAGGGTTAATTATTATTAATAAAATGCCACTGTAAATGAGTAATAATGAATTAAATGAATATTTTCCGCGTTTTCAGTTAGTGAATAGGAAAAGTCATTCAAAACAATCATCTTCATCAAAATGGCGCCCTTATTTTTACTGTGAACAGAAAATGGGCGAATATAATTATTTTGATTACATTATAAATTGAAATCTGTAGCAAAAACATATAATTACACATTTTTGTATTAGGCGCGTCTTGTATTATTCTCATAATTAGCTCAAAAAAGTAGTACACTATTTTTTAATTCACATTAAAAAGTAGTCGTTCATAATTCGTAACAGAAACGTAAACTTTTTACATGGAACATTCTATAAACGCTTTTATGATCATTTCAAATCACCATTGTACCAATTTTTTGATAATTTGGAACTTGTAACAAACATATATTTAAATTTGGCGCCATTCATATACGCGTCACCTTGCTAAGTTTGAATGTCGGTAAGTAGGAAACTGTAAAACTGATATCAACCGCGGGGTCCGCGGGAGCAATAAGCAGCGTCCTGTTTCGTGTTTGGTACTGTGTTTCTGGTTATTTCTTCCTAATTATAGTTAGTACTAAGTATTTCTTACGTAATTATTTATGATTTTTCAATAATAAATGTATTCCATTTCATTCTATGAAGGTATAATAATAAGAGCGTTGCTTAAATATGCATAATTGGCGTTTTCTCCTATCGAATAGGAAAGCTCTCGGCAATAATCGTGTTCATCAAAATGGCTTCGTTAATTTTTACCACGAACAAAGAATATAAATGCACTCGGGGTTAATTATTATTAATAAAATGGCACTATAAATGGGTAATAATGAATTAAATGAATATTTTCGGCGTTCTCTGTTAGTAAATAGAAAAAGTCCTTCACGATAATCATCTTCACCAAAATGGCGCCGTTAAAATGGGCGAATATCATTATTTTGATTACATTATAAATTGGAATCAGTAGGAAAAACACATAATTACACATTTTTGTAATATGCGCGTCTTGTATTATTCTCCTAATTAGCTCAAAAAAGTAGTACACTATTTTTTAGTTCACATTAAAAAGTAGTCGTTCATAATTCGTAACAGAAACGTAAACTTTTTACATGGAACATTCTATAAACGCTTTTATGATCATTTCAAATCACCATTGTACCAATTTTTTGATAATTTGGAACTTGTAACAAACATATTTAAATTTGGCGCCATTCATATACGCGTCACCTTGCTAAGTTTGAAAGTCGGTAAGTAGGAAACTGTAAAACTGATATCAACCGCGGGAGCAATAAGTAGCGTCTGTTTCGTGTTTGGTACTGTGTTTCTGGTTCTTTCTTCCTAATTATAGTTAGTAAGTATTTTTTACGTAATTATTTATGATTTTTTCAATAATAAATGTATTCCATTTCATTCTATGAAAGTATAATAACAAGGGCGTTGCTTAAATATGCATAATTGGCGTTTTCTCCTATCGAATAGGAAAGCTCTCGGCAATAATCGTGTTCATCAAAATGGCTTCGTTAATTTTTACCACGAACAAAGAAAATAAATGCACTCGGGGTTAATTATTATTAATAAAATGGCACTATAAATGAGTAATAATGAATTAAATGAATATTTTCGGCGTTCTCTGTTAGTAAATAGAAAAAGTCCTTCACAATAATCATCTTCACCAAAATGGCGCCGTTAAAATGGGCGAATATAATTATTTTGATTACATTATAAATTGGAATCAGTAGGAAAAACACATAATTACACATTTTTGTATTATGCGCGTCTTGTATTATTCTCCTAATTAGCTCAAAAAAGTAGTACACTATTTTTTAGTTCACATTAAAAAGTAGTCGTTCATAATTCGTAACAGAAACGTAAACTTTTTACATGGAACATTCTATAAACGCTTTTATGATCATTTCAAATCACCATTGTACCAATTTTTTGATAATTTGGAACTTGTAACAAACATATATTTAAATTTGGCGCCATTCATATACGCGTCACCTTGCTAAGTTTGAATGTCGGTAAGTAGGAAACTGTAAAACTGATATCAACCGCGGGGTCCGCGGGAGCAATAAGCAGCGTCCTGTTTCGTGTTTGGTACTGTGTTTCTGGTTATTTCTTCCTAATTATAGTTAGTAAGTATTTCTTACGTAATTATTTATGATTTTTCAATAATAAATGTATTCCACTTCATTCTATGAAGGTATAATAATAAGAGCGTTGCTTAAATATGCATAATTGGCGTTTTCTCCTATCGAATAGGAAAGCTCTCGGCAATAATCGTGTTCATCAAAATGGCTTCGTTAATTTTTACCACGAACAAAGAATATAAATGCACTCGGGGTTAATTATTATTAATAAAATGGCACTATAAATGGGTAATAATGAATTAAATGAATATTTTCGGCGTTCTCTGTTAGTAAATAGAAAAAGTCCTTCACAATAATCATCTTCACCAAAATGGCGCCGTTAAAATGGGTGAATATAATTATTTTGATTACATTATAAATTGGAATCAGTAGGAAAAACACATAATTACACATTTTTGTATTATGCGCGTCTTGCAATATTCTCCTAATTAGCTCAAAAAAGTAGTACACTATTTTTTAGTTCACATTAAAAAGTAGTCGTTCATAGTACGTAACAGAAAGATAAACCTTTTACATGGAACATTCTATAAACGCTTTTATGATCATTTCAATTCACCATTGTACCAATTTTTTGATAATTTGAAACTTGTAACAAAACATATTTAAATTTGGCGCCATTCATATACGCGTCACCTTGCTAAGTTTGAAAGTCGGTAAGTAGGAAACTGTAAAACTGATATCAACCGCGGGAGCAATAAGTAGCGTCTGTTTCGTGTTTGGTACTGTGTTTCTGGTTCTTTCTTCCTAATTAGAGTTAGTAAGTATTTTTTACGTAATTATTTATGATTTTTTCAATAATAAATGTATTCCATTTCATTCTATGAAAGTATAATAACAAGGGCGTTGCTTAAATATGCATAATTGGCGTTTTCTCCTATCGAATAGGAAAGCTCTCGGCAATAATCGTGTTCATCAAAATGGCTTCGTTAATTTTTACCACGAATAAAGAAAATAAATGCACTAGGGGTTAATTATTATTAATAAAATGGCACTATAAATGAGTAATAATGAATTAAATGAATATTTTCGGCGTTCTCTGTTAGTAAATAGAAAAAGTCCTTCACAATAATCATCTTCACCAAAATGGCGCCGTTAAAATGGGCGAATATCATTATTTTGATTACATTATAAATTGGAATCAGTAGGAAAAACACATAATTACACATTTTTGTATTATGCGCGTCTTGTATTATTCTCCTAATTAGCTCAAAAAAGTAGTACACTATTTTTTAGTTCACATTAAAAAGTAGTCGTTCATAGTACGTAACAGAAAGATAAACCTTTTACATGGAACATTCTATAAACGCTTTTATGATCATTTCAAATCACCATTGTACCAATTTTTTGATAATTTGAAACTTATAACAAAACATATTTAAATTTGGCGCCATTCATATACGCGTCACCTTGCTAAGTTTGAAAGTCGGTAAGTAGGAAACTGTAAAACTGATATCAACCTCGGGAGCAATAAGTAGCGTCTGTTTCGTGTTTGGTACTGTGTTTCTGGTTCTTTCTTCCTAATTATAGTTAGTAAGTATTTTTTACGTAATTATTTATGATTTTTTCAATAATAAATGTATTCCATTTCATTCTATGAAAGTATGATAACAAGGGCGTTGCTTAAATAATTCTTGGCGTTTTCTCCTATCGAATAGGAAAGTTCTCGGCAACAATCGTGTTCTTCAAAATGGCTTCGTTATTTTTTACCATTAACAAAGAAAATAAACGCACTCAGGGTTGATTATTAATAAAACGTCACTCTATAAATGAGTGACAATGAATTGAATGTACAATTTTTGGCGTTTTCTCTTGCGGAACAGAAAAACCCCTCAAACCAATCGTCTTTATCAAAATGGCGTCGTTACTTTGAAGAGTTTGAAATATCAGTTCAATATAATTATTGACTCCCATAATTTAGGAAGATACACTTTTTACAGGGATCATTATATAAACGCTTCTCTATGCATTTGAAATTACCATTTTTCCATTTTTTTAATAAGAATATTATGTATTTAAATTTGGCGCCGATCAGACCTGTAATTCCGAAAGTCGATAAAGTAGGAAACTGCAAATCATATATCAACCAGGACAGCAAGTAGCGTCTGTTTCATGTTTAGTACTGGTGTGTTTGTGTTTTTTTCCTCTTAATTACAGTTAGTAAGTGTCTTTACATAATTATTTTTAATTTTCAAATAATAAATACATTTCACTTCAATTCTAGAAACAAGGGCTTTAACTTAAATATGCATTATTAGCGTTTTCTCTTAGCGAATAAAGATAGCTTTCGGAAACAATCGGTTCGTCAAAATGGCTTCGTTATTTTTTATTATGAACAAAGGACATACATATGCATTCAGAGTTAATTATTAATAAAATGTCATTATAAAAACGAGTAATAACAAGAACTTTGACTTAAATACACATTTTTCTGTTGCTGAATAGAAACAGCTCTTGAAAACAATCAGCTTCATCAAAATGGCGCCGTTACTTTTTACCTTGATCACACAAATATTGCCTAAATTTGCCTTAATCATGTTTTTCTTGCACATTTCAACGGAACAGATAATTAAAATATTCTGTTCAACAAGTCACTATTATCGTGTCTATTAATTTATTAAAAAAGTTTGAAGTATCGATTCACTCTATTATGAATTTAAATGAGTGGCAAAATTGTATATAGTTTTTGCCATTAGGCAAATCGTATTATATTATTCTAATAATTATTTCAGAAGAATACTATTAACCTGTATTATTCCTTACAACTTGTAAAAAGTGGCCATCCATAATTTAGAAAGGTATATTATAGGTAACATTCTATAACCGTTTCTGTGCTTAGTCATTCGAAATCACCGTTTTACTAATTTTGTAATGATTTGGAACTGAAGAAATTAAACACTAATAAATTAGCAGAGGCTAGGTTTTCGCGACTTTATTATTGATGAGGCGCCAAAACTAGGCGTTTCGTCAGTCATACCTACCTATGTATTATATACAGTATTGAAATGCTATATTAATAATTTATACTTCTACATGACAATTTTATATATTGTCAACACGTTTTTCAAATAACAAAACACAGATTCGAACGCACATCACGTTGTATAGACATGCAATCGACAAAGCAGTCCTGGTTTCTTTACATTTTATTGATTATAATCACTTTGTATTACCATATCAATTTACTATGTCGTACTTTTTAATCGGTCTAAAACATCGCTTCTGAGTTAGGACCCTGTACATATTCTATGATTTTCTTTAGGAAGGTGAAGGGTTGATGTGGGCAAGTCCCGTGGATTTTACTGAAGAGCTTTGCTTACATTAACCCTTCGACTATAATCCTTTAAAAGGTAAACCATAGAGTTGTCTTTAATAATGATTCCTCTAAGTTGATTCCCACATTAATCATTTTGCACATCACCACAGGATCCTAGTTTGTTTTATGGTACCAAACGTGGTACCATGTATTCTTTAAATAATGGAAGGTAGGCGTCGAGTATTATTTTAAAGGACACAAGGCACTTTTTTGCAATACTTAATTTACTTCTTGTTACTTTTAAATATAGTCATTTAATAGTAGTATCACATAATAATTGCACTTCAAAATGACATTATACGTGCATGTGGTGTTTATTCTTATATTTATTTAATCTCTATGCATAGAAATTGAATATGATGGTATTGTGGTCTGAAGGAAATAAATGTAGGTAGTTAGAAAAATAATAAAATGTTAATTATTCATGAGGGCAATATAGAATCCTTTGTATGTAAAGGCTAAAGGGTATGTGATAAAATTTATAATATTATGATGCATTCAAAAAGGCATTAAGCTTCCTCTTTTCGTTAGAAAATAAAATTTTGGAAAGGTTATTTTGGTTAAATATGAAAAAAAATAGTTTTTGAGAAGCATTTTGATTTCAGTAAATCTTCTAGCTTATATATAGATTTAGTTAAATTACACATACGTTTGATGCTCTTCTGTTTCCGTACTAAATACATTTTGTTTATTTTTAGGTTAACTCTGTGCAACAAACTTACTTAGCGAAAATTGCCTTTTGGATAGTAGCTGAATTTGGAATTTAAGGTGAATATAATTTTGGATACACTATCGTAAAATCGAAATAAATATAGCATAGGACCTGAAGCTGCTTTACAAAATATAATTGTTACAATTTGTGTTTGTTCATAGCACCGAGCGTCACCCATGCTATAATTATTTCGAACATAATTTAGCCATTTGATTATATTTTAAAGCGTTTTGAATATCGAATTCGGTGGTATGCCTTTGAAATTGTTTCGAATTTAATTATTTTTAAATATACTTTTGACGACAATGGCGGGTCGCACAATTAACGTGGTGGTTAAACTCGAGTCACCCATGTGTCTTGAAATAATTTTAAAGTTGGTAAAATACTCAGTTTCATTTTTCAGATTCTTTTTAATGCACGAAATGTATTTGTTAGACTATTTCCAGAACAAAACATAGAACACGAAAAATAGATTCAACTGACGTTTTAGCTCACAGTTTGATTTTTGATCGTGTCACAATTTTTAAAATCGAATTTTAAAATTATAGAAAAACTGAAAATATTCAAGAAGTAGGTAATTCTGTTCCATTTGCTTCTGTAAGCCTGTTATCTTTACAAAAAAATAAAAAAGAAAGACATCTTCGATTTTTATATTGATTCAACTGACTTTTTAGCTGTCAAGCCCAGTGCAATTTTCGCGATAATTTTTGGTACAATAGTCACTTAACAATGCAATTATCTCTTATTGGTCCAAATTTTCAAAATCTCGGTATTTCATTGGTTCCTATAATATGAGGGAAATAGTCAAACAAAATCCTTTTACTTGTTCTCATCGGTATTAACATTACATAATAAAAATCGTATAGGATGTTTTCCATAAAAGTATACTATATAATATTACCACTTTAGGTTTGAACATACTTTTATTTTTCATAAACCGTTATATTATAACTATAAAACCAGTATAATGTCATGGGGGCGTTCCATTTTACTCTTTGGTTTTACATAAACATAGAAACATATGACTTTGGGGCTCGTCGATGTTAAAATAATAAAATAAAATAAATAATTAATTACAAAGCAATACTCGAAATAATATAAACATGTTAACATACAATGATAAAGTACTACTTAAAAATGCTGTTTACTAATATAATCGGTTTTTGGTACTCTCCAGTACAAGCATGCCTTTGTTCTACAGGCCATTAAATGTATTCTCCCTCGAAACTTTTGTATTAAAGTTTTATTTATATAGACGAAGTAAAATAATTAGGGGAGCCAATAATTTCCCTTCAAACATCTGTCAGATCATATGTCTAGGCTCAGCTTACGTCGTTTAAAATAACCTATATTTATTTTCGTGACATTTTCATGCATTAAATGCGTATCAATAGAAATCTGATACCGGACTATCGGATGTTGGTGTGTGTCCTTATTCCATAGGTACCACGCGTTTTTATTTAAAAATGCAATTAAAATTGTTTCACGCGACGCCAGTTTCTTTATTTTTATCTTGATATTTTGGCTAGGAAAAAATAAATTATTTTTATGCAATTGTTCATTTTCCAAAAAATATCTTTTGCCGCCAATAGCAGAGTCTATTTTTAATATCATTGTTGAATTTTCTATATAAGTATTAGAAAATACATAAGACCCAATACGTAACCCTGTGGCACACAACATAGACATAATAATCAGATATCTGAACGGTTTCACGTGTTGTACTAACAATTTCAGCAGCTAATACTGCTTCTGTAGACGAACAAATTTTATAATTGAAATAGTTAAGTATATCGTGATTCATCTGAGTAAAATTGTATTTATCTAATTAATCGCAGTGAGCAACGTGCAAGTGCAATTATTTCGCTTGAATATACGAATATAGACATTACAGGGTTCAAACTGACGCATACATAATGGGAAGAGCAAATCGCTTTCGTGGGTGCGACTTAGCAAAAAAAATTATATTGACAAAATCGAAAGAAGATGTTAATGCCGGTTCTCTTTCTGAATAATTTTTCCTTTTGGCTTGTATTGTGATAAAAAATGCAGTTTAATTATCCACTTAAGGATCAAATAGGCTGTGGGTATTTAATAGAATAAAACAGTATTTATATAGCCAGTTAAAGTGTGAGTATCTAACGCATCAAGTGCCTTTTTGAATATAAATGAAGCAAAATGATCATATGTATAAAACGAGTAGAGAGGAAGTTGGCCTACGCTGCATCGTTCAACAAGAGCAAAAAGCTTAGAATCTGTTAAGGATAAGAAAAACTGGATTTAGCTTCTGTCTATTTTGATTGAAGTATAGAGATAAAGAATTAAAAATCAAGGTTGGCGCACCTGTCGCGATGTTGCTCGACTGTTCAACTCGCCTCCGTTCGTAAATCCTTTTAAAAAACGCCAACTGTCTGGTATACACTGTTACAGGATGGACTATAAACGCTGGTTTTTAAGACACTTAATAGAATTGTTTTGAGCATCGTCGTGGTTTTTTTGTTAGCGACAATGACTTCCACTTCCATAGAAAATAGACTTCCGCCAAGGCCTATTCTACTCTCAGTCCTTTTTAGTAACGGTTCTATTAATACATCTTCACACTTTCGAAGAGATTTAATATCCCAATTAAAATATCTTCAAAAGGTTTCCTTAATTCCACTTTGTGTCTGTAAATTAGACGCAGTGAACTTTAGTACCTGGCAGAGTATATTAAACTTACTACTTAATAATTAAGCGTGATAAGTTCCAAGTTCCAAGTCTGGGTACTATTCGTCTTACCAATTTCTCTATTTGTTTCTTCAAAGTTTTATCTGATTACTTTTAACACTATTTGAGATTTTCGATAATATTGCAATACACTCGAACTGACCAATAGAAGAATCTGTTTGTGGATTACTTACTTACTAAAAAATGGATCCTACCCTGCCAACTTACATTCAGAGTTTTTATTTTGCTTGATGCTTTGTGATTCTGTTACGTCATAATCTAAAGAACGTTTCCATCCGTGCTTGCCAGTTATTAAGGACTCCGACTCCTTATGGCTTCTTAAGCATGAAATTCCTTTCCAGATGCGGAACCAGTAAAATTGAGGTCCTTTATTTTGCGTGTTATAGAACACACTATTATTATTTAAATAAAGTATTCTTTTAAATTGCCGTTTTGCCGAAATGGTTTTTAATCCATGTTTATGATAATTGGTTATTGTTCTTACAAATCAAATTTAAATACGGACATACGTTTGGGGAATCATAGGAGGCCTCGGCTTTGGGACCAACCCATTGCGAGAATAGTAAGACAACGTAGGCATTGAAAAAATATGAGACCACAACGACCACCCAGTCGCGGTGATATTTTATTGGGAAACTGTGCGATGGTATAGTTTCAATATGGTTGGTTTTAAGACAGTATGTCGAAAGCAATACAAGTTTTTCTGTAGCCACCATGTAGGCACTTCAATGGAAAGAAAGAACAAGAACTGCAGAGGCGAGCGACAGGTTTTGTCACCGTTTCCTATGGTAGGGCGAGCGGTATATTGTAAGCAAACCATGATTGGTTAAAGTAGATGAAAGCGAACGTAGCTTGTTTTTTTATTCGTTATTACGTTATATTGTACGGTTTCAGGGCCACAATTGTGTGTACGTGTAAATAAAACATTACAACACTGCGGTATACCATACGTTACGTAAATGAAATATCATATGGGGTAATTAATATTTATTGTTAAAAAACAAATTGAATTTGATTGAAAAAAAAAACGTATAATGCTATGGAAACAATAATAGTCTTTACGCTGTATAATCAAATAGTTACGTTTAACTTAACAGATAATTTAAAGGTTTGTTACATTACGCACTATTGAAATTCTTCTGGTTCTATGAAATATTTAACATATATTAGAACACCTGCCCATAAATATGCCATAATTTGTTATTGCTGCTAATGGCAACGTATAGAATCATTAATTTCAAACTTTATAGATTAGATATTTGTACATAAAAAATTACATAATCAATATCACTAATAAACCTACATACTTACAGCTTTACAAAACCTTTTACTTTTATTCATTTAATGTTGCGTAAATTGATGAGCTCTCGCGGATACACTTGTGAAATCTAAATTCAGACACAGTTTAGTAAAACAAGCACAAGAACCAGCTAATTCATTAGCTATAAAACACGAATATGATTTAATTTAGAAACTGTTCCCTTGCAAATAAATCTTAACTCGCGGCTTTAAACTAGCTTGATTACCCAAGAAACGGAGTTCATGGATACGTCGGTCGCTACTACTGACTCCGATTGATAGCAATTATTCGTCTTTAATCAATTTAATCAATATTAACCTCACTGAAACTATAAATTAAAATAATACAGCACTAATAAAGCAAAAAACAATTTTTATATTTCAATATTGCAAAAGTAGCGACAAACTTTCACGGACTTATTGCGTCCAACAAAAAACGTGTAATTATTATATTTTCAACGAAATAAAATATTTCGTGGTAATGTAACTATAATCATCATTACGAAATAGTTGGTCGTTTGAAAAAACTATTGACCGACAAAAGATTGATTTTTATAGAATAATTTCGTTGAAATCATATTCACAAATAAATATTTTTTAGCTGCTAGAATAAATAAATTTATTGAATCGAAAAATAAACAACTGATATTAGAAATGAAATAAACATTGACGCTTTTTAGAATATACCGACTGGTGGCTTGCGCTGAATATGCATATTGTATAATTATTATAAGTGTAATATTATATTTATGAAAGTACAAGGTTTTTTAGATTTTAGAAAGTCACAAAAATAAATGGTTTAATAATTGAACCAAAATCAACTTTTCCATTGTTCGTAAGGGAGCCTGTTGTGGTCTTTGACTTTTCTGTGTTTAAAATGATTAAGAAATCAGTTGCGCCAACCTTATTTTAAAAAATACAGACATAAATCCGGACAAGAGTTTTGTTTGTTAATTTTGTTGAACTGGCCAAGTTTATCATCGTGAACAAACAGTAGGCACATTATTTTCGCAAAATGTTAAAATAATAGATGTTGTAACTGTATTCGGAAATTTCACATACATATAAACTATTATTACCGTTTATTTTGACCTTAATTATGACTCACTAAGATTCATACGATGTGTATTAAACCATTTGCAAAATTTGTGACCCCTATAGTTCGACCTTTATACATTTTATGGGAATTCAGTTTTAATGAAAGTTCTAGCCCAAAGAATTTATTAATAATGGGAAACACGGTTAAATCACACAAATTATTATAGCATTGTTATGTAGAAGGACATTATTAAATACCTGCTGGTAGAAACATGTATCATTTAAAATTTAATTAGGATTTACTAGGTAGTAGTATATACATACAAGTCTTTTCTATTCTTATTTCTACACACATGTACACATATGCCTATAGGCCAACTGATCCGATTTTAGTGAAACTTTAACTAAACGATTCTTGAAATTCAGGGGTTGAAATCCGTTTCGTATTTTTTAACGTGGGCATCCAAACTAATTTATATACGATTTTGATAAAGTACTATTATTTTTCAACATCTATTTTTAGCTGTGAAGGTAAATATTTTAATTTCCTTTACATGGTGTGAAATTAGATGATTCAGTCTATGTTAATATGTTTTTGTACATATTAATCATAAAAAATCTGTTACAAATTGTGAAGATTAAATAAGACTAATGAAAATCGTGACTTGTTACGGTAAAAAATTGACCGCCATTGCCATTAGATTCAATAACGTGTCAGCCACACACACAAACACATTAGTGTAAAACCGCTACTAGAAGAAATATGTTTCTCAGAAATATTCATTAGGAACTTTTTTATCTATGTTTCGGTCCATAAGAGATAAGTTATTGAGAGGTAGAGTGGATGTGTGTGAGATGAGACAAATTTAACACACGCGTAAATCAGGGGTTAAGAGATATTTCTAAGGTCATCAAGATTGAGGCAGTGTAGGCATTTGAATCATTTTGTATGACGAATACTGGATAATGGATTTCACAAATAGAAAAATTTTATTATCTGTTATTACCTAGGTTATAATCTTCATTATTCTTATTTAATGAGTAGTTAATTACTATCTAACCGGAGGTTACTTAAATCAGTCACGTACTAAAATCCCTTATTGGCTTGGAAAATAGAACTGCTGTTGCAATTGAAATCATTACACGATGTAAAAAAGTTATTACATTTCTCCTAATTACTGCTCCACTACATCTGGTACGTCGGCTGAGAACCAGAGAGCTCAAGCAACAAATTTAAAATTTCCAGGAGAGCAATTTTGGAGTTTAACAAACCACAAACTTGACACAACAATGGGCAACATTCAATTTATTTATAATGGTTTTTGACAGAAAATGGAAATTATTAAAAGACGTGATATGCTCTTCCAAGCCAAAATTATAAAACACAAATCGTTTATGTGATCAGTAGGAACCCTGTGGTGCATATGATGCAGATTCTTTTATAAATTACAGTTATATACTAAAACCTAGTTTGAAATTGACTGCACTGTTTTAAAACATGCTTCTCAATTAACTTGTTCATTAGCTATACAGAACGTTTCTGTTGGATGCAACTGTACTTGCACCATCTATTTAAAAACGCGTCTAAAAATAAAAACGTAAATAACCAAAAAGTGCCAAATACTTTCCCCATTCGTTAGAACAGTGAAACAGTGATAGAAAAAAAAGAGTTCGATATTTTCTATCCCAAAACTGATTACATTGAAAATAGCCAGACTAGTCTAGCATCTGTTGGTGTAATAATTATTTTATATTTTTGGACACACCGTTTTCAACAGACCACTACTGGTGAACTGGATCTTAAAATAAACATATACTTTTCACACGTACAAATTCATGAAATTTATTTTTATCATAATTTTAAAAATAGAATACTTCAAGAGGGTACAAGTACTTTATCTCGTGCTTTCAGTTCGTGTAATTTAATGCAGGTTTTTTTACACGTCAATTTTTTATGGGTCTCGTGCCAAGAGCCTGTTTAAAAATATTTAAAATATATTTGATTGATTTCAGAGACAATTTTAAGATGTTTTGGTCACAATAATTTAGGTACTATGTATTTGTCAAATTCTTGAATGGAAATCTATATTTGAACTTCCACAATCATTTCAATTTGCCATTCACCAAGTCCATTATATACTCATAAATAAACAGTCGGTTAATCGCATTTATTTGGGAAATCGTCTACGATCTTCGTGTTGTCGAGGTCAAAATTGTAAACTGAAGTCTGTGGATTGTCGTGCATGTAGGTACTGCAAAAAAATATTCAGTATATTCACACAAAAAATATCTTTTTAATTTTGTTTGCATATGTCAATAAGTTTGCATATATGTCAATTGTCAGATGTCAAAAAAATACGTGAAAAATAGTTTATCAACACTTCTTATTGCTTTTGATATGCGTAAATCGTCGAGTAGTGTTGGAATTACAAAAGTTTAAGAAACTTAATACTTTAACGTTTTACTTGTTGAGTGATTTCAATTTCAAAAGCAGGAAAGTTATTAATAAATGTATACGTAGATTTTCCATGTGCATCTGCGTCATTGGAGCCAGCATCTAAAAAGAATTATAATGAAAATCCGAATAGCACTATAAAATTTAATTGTAACAACCTAAGTACTGCTCCGGGTTTATTAAATTTCCTTTGTTTACTTGCAATTATAGAGAGTAATTCGACGTGATATTTAAGTTTTACTACTCGTAAATTTCAAATATGATAGGAAATTAAACATGTAAGCTCTATTGTTAGACTTAAAATAACAATAAGTCTGGGTATTTCCCACGATTTATTTTCGCGATATTCCTACAGACGATAAAACGAAAACTCACCTTTCCTGTCTGTTTTACATTACATTAATTAGAGTACTCATCAAAACGTGTTCTTTTTATTTTATTATACAAGATGAAACATTCTCAACCTAATCTTATGCTGTTAAAAATGGATATAAAAGTAATCTGCAGCAGTAATTACTATTAACCAATTGCATTATTAATACTGAAACATTAACTTCCGGAAAATGTAATTAAATTTATATATAGAGTCAAATATGCACGGAAACCGGAAAACTGTGATACATAATAACAAGTAAACAAGGAATAAACACCATTTATTTTTATCATTTTTTAAATAATGAAAAATAAATAGCTATTAACCACAGTCCACAACTCAGGTAAATCTGTTTATTTTGGATTTAAGTAATTTTTTTATAGTGCTACGTGATACCTGCATCACAGTCCACAGAAGATTAGAAAATTTTAAAACTCTACCTCATAAAAAACATGACGAAACTAATTTGAGGTCTTATACATAATAATGTTGTTAATAAACTAGTAGGTAGAGCCGTACAAGAAATAAATACATCATTTTGAGCACAATTTAAATTCTATTCACGGAGAAGATTAAAGAAAAAATACCCAAAAACAATCACCAATTATACCAAATGATTTGAATGTATCCTGTCTATTATTCAAGTTATTAAATTGTTAGATAAACGCTTATATTTAATTTTAATCTTTGCAGTTTTAATCCATCAAATATATTTTTTCAACGAGTCAAAAATAGAGTACTTCTTAATTAAGTCTATCCTTCAACTATTTTTCTCATACATATATCATCAAGGAGACGTATTAAAATACCATTTACCATTTGATTTATCAGGGCTTATACGATATCAAGTTTGTCATGTTTTTAAAACCCTCCACGCTTATTTAAGACTTATTAAGAATTCACCCCTTCTGTTTTATATTAGTCACATGTCGTGATCATCCAACGTTTATGAGAAGCAACGTCGTTCTCCTAACCTTAAAATATGTAAATTAGCGCAAGAAAAAAATGATTTTTAATTTTAGACATGATGTAAAAAGTTTTTAACTGTGTAGTGTGTACTAAGAAAAACAATGACCGTATTAATGAATAGGAAACGTCGATTTATTATTCCATTGTACATACACAGGGTGAGGAGCGTACCGCATGTTTGTCTTTCATTATTCAGTATAATAGTTAATCAAAGGTATGGAATATACATAGTAGATGCGTTCTGGATGGAAACAAACAAAGGTGAAAGAGGGTATCTTTAATGAGTTAGAAAAATGTTGGAAGATCAGAACTTCATCACGAAAATGTCAGGAGAAGGCATGGCTCAGTTTTCAAAGAGTCGTTGGGAATTTCTTGGGTTACCACAAGAGTGAAAACTACAGAAAACTGGTTTCCGAAATGGTGGAGAACTTGACTTGATGAACTTGAAATTGCATTTCCTTAATTCCCGTATAGATGAATTTCCAGAGAATTTGGGGGAGACTTCAGTCACGAGCAGGGTGAACGTTTCCATCAAGACATTAAAGAGATGGAGCGCAGACACACCAAGAACGATGGGATGTAAACATGATGGCTGACTACTATTGGACATTGAAACACGAGGTGTGAAACGGAAACGAAACCCACTCTACAGATTCTTCAGGATAAGAGAGTCCGCTACCATAAGAAGAGATAGATTTCATCCCTCCACAAGCCCACTTTCTCCAGAAATGATTTTATGAATTTTTATGATTTTTTCGGCCTTCAAATGCTCATTTACTACATCATTGGATTCTTTCAAAACTCATCCCAATGGCCTACTTGGAGATTACGTAAGATTTAGCTGATGATAGGTTGAATTATCCTCTCACTCTCCATTCAGGTTGGCTGTTATTGGCTTTTTTTTTCCACCCTTTATCGCGTTACATTAGGTTTAACTATTGTGAGGTTTAATTGTTCAATTGCATTTTCGGGTTGTTTTGTTAGATCATGCCTGTTCGTTCGGGTGATTCTGGCATCAAATTCGTTCTTGGTGAGTCAAAATACATAAGATCATTGCTTCTTTCAGAACCCCTTCCAACGTCAGTCTGCCATTGAAGGGAATTTGTTGGATTTTCAATTTTTCGTTTTTTTCGTGTACCTGTCTTATAGACTGATTCCAAGATACTATTATAGAATCTTCTTAAAACGTCCATGGGGTTTCGGATTACAGTTTGAAGGTATAACACCGCCACCAAATGCCACTAGAGGTGTTAGATGACATTCTAAATTCAAGTCTTACGTTGCTGACTGCTTCCAAGAGGGCAAATTGCATGCGTTCGAGTCATTTATTTAACAGCTTGTAAAGGAATATTAACTCCAGTGGTTAAATTAACAGTATGGGTAGGATTTCGGTTAGCAGTAAAACGACAATATTAAAATTAAGTGCTGCTTTGACCGCCTCCGCCTTGTTGGAACGCAGCAACAGACCTGTTAAAAATCTGCATCGCCTAAACTTTTTTCAAATAAAGTAACAGAAGTACATGGACTTCAGATTCACGTGTTCACCCTGTACATGTTGTGTTACACTTGTGTTTAAAAGCTCTACAATAATTATACTGGTAGTGGTTATGCCCTACAGCACTTTTGGCTCGAAACAAGTTTCCTTTTTACTCGGTCAGACGTGTGTAATTCTATTTAAATTAAACTATGAACGATATATTGTTACCTAGTAGAAGCCTTACACGTAAAAGTGCATTGATACTTATGTACATAAAACGTGTTTTCTGTTTGAAATAGCTTGACTTGTTTAAAGTGCATGATTCAAACAATGGTAAAATTTAGGATTAGCTGGGACCCCTGGGGTATATTTATTGCTCCTTTGTGAGGTCTCATTAATTTTCTAAAATGTTAGTACTTTGAGCTCTGGAAACGTGATTTCTAAAAGGACAGTTTTTGTAGCGTACACGTTTTAAAATGTGTTATTGGTTTTGAAAATTCCTTAATCGGTTACTAAAACTTTTTAGGGTGTTTGCTTCATGTCGGTTCTTATTGGAACTTTCTTTTCAAATTTTCCAGTTCAATAATACATGAAACTGTTGACTATGACATGAATGATTATTTATTTATTGTAGATTGGGGAATTTCAATTCATGAAATATAAACTAATCTGATTCAGAAACCGCACAGGACGTCAGGGGATATTTACGTTTTGTACATTTGGTGGTATGAAGTAATTTATCCAGTGTTAAACGTCAAAAATTAAAAACTCATGTACTGGAAATTAAATAGAAAGCTATCAAAGTTTCCCATCTGACAAGGCGTGACGGTATTTGTTTTTTGGCATTTTATGTTTAAAGGCAACATTTCATAATTAATTTCTTTAATTATATTTAGTCTAGGAATATTACGAACTGTAAAAAATAAACTAAAGCGAAAATTACTCTTATAACAAGTTAAAGCAAAACTGGACATAGAAAGTTAAGATAATAAAATATGCAAATTGTCGATTATTATTTCTACACAATATCGGAATAAAAAAATCTATTTCCCCATTGATTAAAATTATATCACTGTCCCACGCTTAAAGGAAGTGCATACTATCATTATTATTTTTATCACGTTAATTTACAATGACATAATTAATCTATGAATGATTCAGCTGTTCATTATTACATTTTCGAAACTTTAAACAAAAATTGTTGTTATTGCTCGAGTACCAGGAGAATATTCTTAAATATAAGTAATCATTATAATAATAAATTTTATATCAAGGGGGCTCAACCTCTTTTGTCTTCATTCATATTCAATGAAATTTGCAGATACAGTCGAATAATTCTAAGTATATGCAGATAAACAAAGGAAACGATTAAGACAATTTTATCTTCTTAGATTACTATTATAAACGTATATTAAGCGAAAAAATTCTGATTACACACAATTGGTTCAAGTTTCTATTTGTTCATTGATGTAACTGCGACTAATTAATTATTATACGGGTTGTTCGATAACTTCTTCATTAACTCATTCATTTTGTTTTCGCCTTTTTATTTAAATTTCTTTTCGAAAATTTTTATTTTACGTAATTATTGTGTACAGGGTGTCCCAAATTGCTTGATTTTGGCTGGTTTTCCTATTTCCAGACCAGGTAGAGAAAAACTGACATATGAGTCTAGAGCTCAATTTTTGTGAAACGCCGATTGGTGAAAACCACATTTCGATATCTCTAACCGTTTTCAAGATATCGGCAAAAATTGACATTTTACAGATTCCGAAAAATTGTCAACTTTTTTATTTTTGGATATTTTTTCAAATGGTAAAAACTTTTTAACGTAGAATAAGATGCATTTGTCAAAAAAATATATAAAAATATATCGCTTTTCGATTGTTTGATATCAAAGCTAACTTTGTTATTTCAAATGGAGACCATAGTTTTGGCTTTGACTTTAGAAAATAGGAAAAAAAAATAAGCTTTCCAAAAATATATATGCGTATGTCTAGTCATCCTTGCTGCCAATATAACACATTTCTCTTTAAAAATAATATTTTTTAACGTTAAAAAAAGTTTTTCGGAATCTGTAAAATGTCAACTTTTGTCGATATCTCGGAAACGGTTAGAGATATCGAAATGTGGTTTTCACCAATCGGCGTTTCACAAAAATCGAGCTCTAGACTCATATGTCAGTTTTTCTCTACCTGGTCTGGAAATAGGAAAACCAGCCAAAATCAAGCAATTTGGGACACCCTGTACACTATTAGACTTTGTAAAATCGATATCAATAATAATGACAATGAACAACGTTCGGTTTGTGCTTGTTAAAATTAAAAGCAATGCTTTTTAAAACGCAGCCTAAACTTCGGCGTACACTTATCAGTGTGTATTTTAAAATCTGTATCTGCTTTATTAGAAACGTTTCTTGAACATGATTATACCGACAAAACGTCTTTTGTTCGTTTTTATGTGCGAGCGTGACAAAAATTTTAACTGACAGAGCTGTTATAGGGTCTGTGCTACATAAACGTTTTTAATAGCAACATGATATAAGACATAAGACCAAGATAATTAATCAGCAATATTAAATTGGAATCATAAAAATTTTATGCTTGTGAATACTTTTAAGAGCGCGTTGGCGTATAAAAGTTGCATTTTCTAAATTCAACAGCAACTGATACAAAAAAACAAAGTAAATTAATTATTGAAAACGTTTATAACACGTTGGGAAATGAATGAATTAAAAAGTAATTAAAGATTCATTGTGGTATTCACGCTTTCTAATCAAATTGGATTCTCCAAATTGTTATCATTTTATTACATATTTTCGATTCAAATTGAATTCGGTTTTTAATTAAAAACACATGTGTATTTATTCCGACGTAAATATTTGCATTAAAATTTGACAATCAGCCTACGACTAAGTGTCAGCTGTGTAAGCTCGCAAGTAGGTAGTCAAAAATAATTATATATAAACAATTCCAAAATGATACCTACTTCATTTTATACACTTTTTATTAATTCATAGTGTTTGTGTTTCTAACAAATCAACTGGGAGGGATCAAACTGAAGACTTGCTCGCATTACCATCTTTTAAAGGGGATGTAAACTTGTATCGGCGATGTGCGCACGTTAAAAATTTGTTCTCTTTTTAATTGAAATATTTTAAGTTTAAAAAAAACAAACATACGACTTGGATTGAGAACTTTCCTTCTTTTTTGCAATCGGTTAAAAATGACAGCTTACTCTGAATAATTACTAAAACGGAACTGTAGCAACAAATCATCATTAATAAAATAAACATTTTTGTGAAGAAAGTTATGATACATATTACAACCGCACTGAAGGGTAAAACCATGTTTACCCAACTTTCTTGTTAAGACTGCGATCTTTAACAGTTGCGAAGAAAAAGAGGTTCGATAGGGAAATTATTTTTTGATCATGTCTCTTTCTTATAATTTAAACTTCAATAAGCTATCAAGTTTTTTTTGGCTGTGAAAAAGTTAGGAACAAGAATATCTAGTAAATATTTTCCATTCCTCTCTCTCTCATCGAGTCTTTTCGAGCTGTGCCCCTCAAAAAAATGTTTAATCATACAAAATATTAATGCTACGATATACCGGGGGCGTTTTCGTATAATCAAAATATAATACTAAATAAATAGTTATCTTTCAGGGTTTTGTAGTCGATACCATTCGCATTATTTCTAGGGAGTTGCTTTATATTTATCTTATTCACGATAAGGCCATTTCGGGCAGATTGTTCCACGATCATCTTCTATAGGACCCCTTTTATGCCCTTATTTCAATCGAAGTTGGAACATAATACTTAAACAACTATTTTTTTACATTTAAAAAATCGACTTTAAAAAATGGTGAATGCGCCGCGCCTATTATGTTAAAAACAAATTGTCCCTTTATTCTATCACTACAAAACGCAAAATTTAATAAAGTAACGGTCATACAAATACCTAATAACATAAACAGAAATTTATATTTATATTACCTACATTTATCAGGTCTTTTTGTCGAAGTTTTTGTCCTTCCATTTAATATTTTTGTAAGTGCATGGTGCGTGACGGAAAACCTTGTATTTTTTAGATATTTAAATGTAAGGCAATAATTATTGGACCATTGCAACAAGTAATATGGAATATTTTTATAGTAAATTTCATGGTAAAAAGTCCTCAGAAAAGTTAACGGAACAATCATTAAAATCCAGTTTAGGTGCGACAATTATACAACTTTTTAGGAAAGTGTTAATTTATTTCACAAAGTTCAGACGGTGATTATTTTTTCAATACAACGTTCTGGGAATATATTTCTTCTATAATTAATAGTTCCAGATTGCCCTAATCTATTCAAAATGTATTTATTTTCTTTAGAATGTTTACACCAAAAATTAGTCGTACGACATTTTATTTAATACTAAATTAAGTTAGATTGGGAAAACAGATGTATAAATTATATCCACACACATTTAAAATGCAAAATTTATTTTATTTGCATTCTATAACTTAACGCGCCCATATTTTTCAAATTGTTTACATAGTGGATAATTACATTTCCATATGAAATAAATACTCGTGTAGAAATTATTTAAAATAATTCTGTTTTATCAATCGTTAGTATAATAATGTTAGCGGGTATTTATTTTAGTCTACGGCGGTATAGGTAAAAAAATAGAGAAAGTAATACTAGGCATACCTACATAGTTATTTAATTGGCATAACTACTATTCTAAAATAATAAGGGAAAATTGCATAATGAATGTGTGTAGGCACAGCGACAAATTTATTAACTTAATAATTGAAGAAGTCTTAAGTACTACGAAAGTGTCTCCTACTTAGAACTTTAAAGATACATAAACATAATGACTACCAAATTAAAAAAACAAATTTTTGAAATATTTGAATTAAGTACGAAAAAATTCAAAAAATGTTTACCTAGAATTATAGTTGATATTGAGGACCCAGAATCTGTGGTGACGCACGGTCATTTTCCAAACACAAACTTTGAGAGAAGAAACATCAACATAAACTTTTAAAAAGTTCACTGAAAGTAAATATCCACCCCACAAATAACAACAAAAGTCACTAAAAAATACAAACAAGTCCTGTTTATTTGATCGTAGTTACCATTTATTCAAAAGTCTTGGATTTAAAAATGGTTGCACTATTTACCATGTTCATAAGATCTAGTCACAACTCACTACGACAATATTCATCAGTTCGAGTTTACCAGTGCAGTCAACTACTGTTAGTTGGCCTTTCGTGCCTCGTGTATTACTCGGCTACACTCGGCTACACTTTCAAATACTACTAACATTCATACATAAGTTTGTAGAGGCACTATAGGCTGATAGCCTACCTGGTTTTACCTGTCGTTTCAGAACTCGGAACAATATAAAAAAATACTCACAAGTATCACAGTGTATATTCTATCTCTCTTCCTCATATCGCTTATTGAGCCTTCTTCCTGTTCTCTTAAGCCACACTTCGCAGCTTCCTTTATACAGTTTATTGGTTACCCAAGAAGCCACTGAGGCAAATGTTGAGATATACAAATACTACAAAACTACATTTTACACATTACTTCTTGCATCCAAAAATAAAACAAGCAATCGCTTAACAGAATCCATCATATACGCATATCCTCTCCTCTTGTCTGTATATACGGCAATATACAATATACGCTCTTGGGCTCTTAATAGATCTGGATCTATTAACTATTCCACAGAATCGTGATTAATAAGAAAAAAATTATTAGTTCGTACAACATACGATCATACGGAATCGATTAAATTTAGTCACGGGTTCTTAGAAATTTAACTGGTATTTCTAGTTTCATTTTATTTATAAAACTACCCAGCCAGGATGTGTAAAAATTACCCAATAACTAGAGTATTAGTTTGAAAGTTGATTCACAATCTGGTCGTTCAAAAACTAGAAAGAAAACTAGTAATTTGAACACCTAGCATCCCTTCAATCACCGACGTCAAGCCACGAGCTACCTCCAACCCGAAAATTTTGCCTAACCTCATATCTGTCAAAGAGTAAGGATTTTCTGCTCAAATATACAACTACATGAATTGTCCTTATCTAATGAACCATTAAAAATTACGGCTTTCACTAGACTTTAGTAAAATTAAAGTTAATACCTAATATATGAATTAACATGTTCGATTGCCTGAACACTTGATTGAATAATGTCAAGTCAAGATAATAATGTTACGAAACCACAGTTACGTCATTTTAAATAAATACCTTAACGCAGACACAATTCGAAAAGAGAAAGAACATACAATTCTTTTTATTATTTTGGGTTTATAGTGGTAATGTTATAATGTAACCTTACAAGCACTACTCGATATAACTGGTTGCCTACACTCTTTTCATCAGTGGTTCAGTTTAAGGTTAATTTACAGCCTTTTAATTGCAACAACATGGAACCCTAGAACCATTTTTTCTCTACGAACAACCTGCGTCCTGCATCTTACCAATCTTATTACGAATCATCCCTTTGTCATGGTAGTGGGTTTTTCTTGAAGCAGTCCATTTAATTTAACTGCCTTTGAAAGAACCAATAGAATCTTCCTCACTTCCATCAATTCATCTTCTCTTTGATGTGATCTCAATCCATTGACAATCACATTAGCCCCCATCAATCTGCCATGTTAATTCACTGTCGACGATTCGTGCTTGAACCAGGCGTTCGTCTTCTTCCTGGCCATCTCTTAATCTATTATATGGTCATTATCGTCTTCTATCAACTTCCATACAACTGAACTGAAATATAATTTTTTTTCTTCTAAGTGTTGATTAATTACTTGTTCTTTCCAATTTGCTGTATAATTTTAGCACTTAAGAACACAAGTTTCAAATTTTAGATTTTCTTGAGGTAACGATATCTACTCAATCAATTTGGAATGAGTTTCCCAAAAATCTTTATTATTGCAGTCAGTTTAACGTTTAACACTAGATTTACAGTTTATATGTTAGTTTTTGATCTTATATCTAAAAGTAAAATATCTACAGAAACGTCTTATAATAATTGAATATTATTTGTTGCAGGAAAATGGAGAGGATTACACGTTACCGAGGCAACAGCGTAATTGTCCGCAATTTGGACAACACCGTTGATGATGAACTTCTCCGCAGTGAATTCTCCCAATATGGCCAAATAACATCTGCGCAAGTGATTATGGATGGGAACAATACCAGCGGATACGGCATAATAACCTTTACCACCGCTGAAGAGGCAGCTAGAGCTGTACAACAAATGAATGGCGCTACTATAGGCGCAAATGCTGTGGAATGCTTATTAGCTCAGGAAAAGGAAGATCGTGATGCTTATTTGGCATCTTTGCACGTGAAACTTGCGCAACAGATGGGTCATTACAGACCAGCGGGAACCTCAAGGGGTTATGTAGCTGCTCGCCGCGTGTATGGACCATCACGCAGGGCTCAAATCAATAGCCCAAGATGGATTACTCAAACTTCACCTTCATTGGAAGACCAAGCCGCAGCTTCATGTAGCAGCAATGTTGGTTTCCGTAGGCATCCCGAACCACGTGCTCCTGAAATTCCCGTGCATCCAGTTTACGGAGAGGGTGATGCACCAGCTACTGAAGAATTACCAGGACCGGCCGCCCAAGTTGGACAAGGTGAAGAGCCAACCTACGATAGAGATGCCACAAAGGAAATAAAACAAATCCTAGGTGAGAAACTGTTTCCAATAATTCAACGCATGTACAGCGGTCTAGCACACAGAATCACCGAGATGCTGTTGGAACATGACATTGCCCGTTTGATCGCAATGCTGGAGAACTACGATATTCTAAAAGCTTATGTCGAGGAAGCAGCAGCTGTTTTAAGGGCCGTTCCAGATACAGATTTGGTTGAAATGAAAAAATGGAGAAAATAAAGAGCCAAGCTTTGCCCTTTATTTATTTGTTGTTTATTTGTTCCTATGTTTGTGTTTATTTTAAATCTGAGTAATTATTAATAATGTCGATCTGCTACTAATGGCCTATTTGTTCAAATTTCTACTGAAAAAGGCTACAAGAGCATTAATAAGTCTTATTAAAATTCCACTATTTACACTATATCACTGCAAAAATTAACTAATCGTCAATAATAAATATATTAATTTCATTAAATCATTAGTATTTATTACGTTTTTATTCATCCTAAAAGAAGCTCTTCTATCATGATGGGTGTCTTCTAAGATGAATAAAAACGAAATACATAATAATGGCTTGATGAGATACATACATATAAGAAATAGAACTTCTGTATCTATATTACTGTTCTTGTAGTTTTATTTAATATAGAACTTCGTATAAATAGTCTATCGGTGGCGAATATTCCAGTAAGTTAATAAGATATATATTTTTTTACTTAGATATGTTCTGTGTAATCAATCTAGTTTCAAATTTGTAGTTTGTAGATGTTTTGTTACTTTGTACGTTTCTAAAAAAATAAAGACACTTTGTCCGAATTTTTGTAATCTTTTTAATTTAAAATATTATTCTAACATACAAATATTTTGTTACATTTACGAAAAATACCAATGCAATTTTTGGGATCTTATCAGGGCTGTTGCTAGCTTTAGAAAGGCTGGATGCAAAAAAAATTGCGAGGTCAGTTTTGATAATATGGCATTGCTTAAATGATCAAGGTTGGATGAAAATCGTCTTGCACAATCAGGACGTTATTAAAATCAATATACTGATTATATAAAAAAAATCGGTCAGCACAGTACTCAATCCATCTTATTTTATTTATCACTTTTTCTTTTCTTTCTTAATCAATTTTATTAACTTGATATACCGGGTGACCACGGATCATGGGAAACCCCCGCCATTTCCACAATTTTTGAGCTATACAAATGAAATTTTGCAGTAGTACGTCCAAAAAAACTCATTCACCTGTCAAAGTTACGTCTTTTAATTGTTTCTTCCATGGTTAGTGTGATAAATAGTTTAAAATGACGTGTTGTGCTCGATGATTTTTTCCCTTTTTTTATTACTTGCACATTGTAGATTTATGAAGGATGGGCACATCAATGGATTCCATACAAAATGTATTCTTTTATGGTATCGGTTTACCACTATGATATCTTTTGGGAAAATGGTCAAAATGGACAAAAAGTGATTTGGTCAAATTTGAATGCATGCCAAGACGCCATTTTTATATTATTTTTGTCGATCTAATTTTTTTGGAGTTATACCAGTACATTTGAACCAAATTAAACCAATCATGGCACTCTAGATTAATAAATGAAATTGGCCCTAAAAAAATCAAGTAGGCTTAAAGAGTCCCCAAAATAGTTCTATCGTACCCAGAATTTTCTCAGTATTCCAAAAATGCAATAATATACAGGGTGTTCCATTTAAAATTCCAAAGTTGTTGTCACTTCCGTCGATATCGGACGTCGAAAGAAAAATTGGATTGGCCAAAATGAGTCTTTTTGGACGTACATTACTGCTGCAAAATTTCATTTGGATAGCTCAAAAATTGTGGAAATGGCGGGGGTTTACCATGATCCGTGGTCACCCGGTATAGGATTTTTCGGTTATACAGGGTGGGGCAATAGTGCGTCGGACCTCGATATCTCGAGTTCTACGATAGCTAGAAATTAAAAAAAAATTGCAAGTAAATTGGAGAAAGAAGTCTATAACTGGAAATTATTTTTGAACATACAGGGCGAGCCAAGACGAAATTACAGGACCAAGTCAAGTGCCTTTTTTTAAATGGAATGCTATGTATACCAGTAAATTTTTTGAAGCCTCTTTCTAGGCTGTATTCATTCCTATATTAGCATTGAATATCTCCCAACCACTTGGATGTAATGAATTTTTTTGTTTAAATAATGCAATCTGCAGATGGATATTAAAAAAATCACCACGGTCACAATTATAGGTTTTAAGAAAAACTTATGTGAATACCAGTTACGAGATATCTAATTAATGTTTTTGAATCATTTTCAATTTCTACAACTGTACAGGGTGGCCAAAAATTATTTTTCAATTAAGAACTTTTTAAATTGAATTTTCTCAATTTTTTCAAATGGAACACCCTGTATATTTTTCAACGATGTGATGTAAAAATGAAAAACGAACATTTATTGTAAGTACTTCCGTATGTCTAATTGCAACCAATTTTGTTTTATTGAGCAATAATTACAAAATTCAAAAATAAACTTAAAAAAAGATGTTTCTTCAAATAATATATAATATAAATTATAATAAATGTTCCACATGTTGCCAATTTTCATTGACACACATCTCTATGCGCTTTTGAAATGAGGTTTCCAGTGTTCCTAAAAATGCTGGTGTGATAGATCTAAATGCAGTTATTATTCTTTGCTTCACATTTTGTTGTTGGTCTCTGTAATTCTTTCTACTGAGTTATTTGAAGAAACGTTTTTAAATATCAATGTTTTAATTTAATTTACCTAAATATCAAATGCACAGGCACAGTGTAACGAAGTGATTTTTCCGTCAGGGATTTCCTGTTGCTTAAAATATTCCCTTCACTTTGGTACATCCTGTATACTCTGTTAAGGTTTACGTTTTTTTAAAAAAATTTAATTGTAATTTGTAAAGCCGCTGGTAAATAAGAAGTAAAATAAACCAAAATACATACAAATAATTATACAAATATAGGACGCATTTAAGAAATGGACAGTTGCAACCTGTCTAGAAAAAAATTGAACACCCCCGTCCGTACAGTTGGTATTACCATAGATTAAATAAGTATAAGATATACCATCCCATTGTTAGGATGCAAATGGATATTATACTGAATTTGTGTTCGAATAGTAGATGGCGCATCTACTATTTTCTTGTGTTTTCTTTGTACAGTTATAGCTAAAGATTTATTGTTAGACCTTTGCGCGTTTTATACATGGTTCTTCAGCAAATGATGTAAATAGTCAGAAAATATTACATTTTTTTGGGAGTTTCGGGTGTGTCATCTACTATTCGAATCCACAACAAATAACAAATTAGTGTCTGGCTGTGTGGGCCAATCGCCCTAATGCCATTTAAGGGAAAAAAAAAAAAAAAAAAAGTTCCGTATAATATCCATTTGCATTTTGACAATGGGGTGGTAGGTATATCTTATACTTATTTAATCTATGGTATTACTTTTATTGTGTGAAGCGTGAGATAGTATAGGCAACTTTGCAAAGTAAGATCTATTTATCTTCCCTATTCAGACATTGGACTTCCGAGCACTAGGTGGCACGCTTATGCAGTGCGGAAACCTGTGAATTAAATGCTGTAGTTCGATAATAATTTTTTTAGAAAAATCTTCGTACAGGTCAATTTTTATTTTTAAACCGCCAATATTTGCTATGATATTTTCATACCCTCTTTCAACCTCCTCTTCTCTAGATCGACCCTTTCAAATATTTTAAATGGCACCAGGTGTTGAGTTATATAGGTACTACCTTGTTTGAAAGGTATTTTAATTCTCTATATACCTACTGGTTTCAAATGTTTTGAGTTCGGTTAACCCTTAAAAAAATAAAAGAAGCGACAAGAATTAACTATAACTTTAACATAATTTCAATTAACAAGAATAGTTAATTGTGATAATTTGACCGCTAGTGGCGATAAACATAAAAAATGCGTTATTTAACTGAAGCTCATCTGCTCATCACATAAAAATCCTAATGATGATTGGATATTGAGACAGAATTAGTACATAGGTAGATATTTTTATTCTGTTTCATGAGAAGCTTCCTGATGTATCATCATTCATCTCGTATATTACAAACAGCTCATAAAATGGAAAGACGCCTCTGTGAACTCTGGCATGTAATACCCTTGTATTAAGAATACATATACAAGGGTAATACGTTTACTTATAAAAGATAAGAGACTAATCTGTTAGGTATCGATAAATTAAATGTAATGTTGGAGGTAGAATCATACAACTTCTTCAAAGTAAAATGCACATAATAATGATGTAAGTCATAATATAGGTACCTATTCGTCATGAAACGGAAATGCAATTGCATCTTTACAAACTTCATCCAATATAGGAGTTATGATGTGAAGATTGTGAAGAATGAAATTGAACCAGAATTAATTATCTATAGATAATGTGTTATTTGCTTAGCAGATGAATCAGCCTTTACTCTTTATGGATGGATATGTAAATCATCAGTATTGCACATAATGGTGTTGGGAAACTCCCCACTGGATGCAAGATTTAAAATATTTCAATATTTCAATTTTATGAAAAAACAAAACCTACATGGAAAAAATTTAGACTGTAAATAAGACTCTTTAATACAGTTTCGAGAATATTCCAGAACACTGCAATGGAAGTAAGAAGCATGGCTGAAAAACACAAGACAAGACATGCTGCAGAATTCATAAAAACGTTAAAAAAAGAAAAAGCAGAGCAGGAACGACGACGTAAAGAAGACAATTAAGGATGAACCGAGAAAAATAATAGATCAAAACAAGAGACGTCACGAAGAAAAAGAAGAAAGAGCAAGACGACGACGTCAGAAATAATTTAAAAAAATTATGTAAGACATGGAAATAAAACGTCACGAAGAGAAAGGGAAAGACACACCAGGAAGAATTAAGAGAAATTATAGAACTATAACAGGACGCTACCCTTTCCAGCCACTGAAGAACTCAATAATTAAATCAAGGAGGATATAGTCAGTATAAAGGCTGAAGTGAATGAAATCCAAGAAAAAGTCGATAAGGTGGACGAGAAAGTAAATAAAGTCGAAGGAAAAATGAGGGAGGTCGAAGGAGAAGTAGAGCGACTCAAACGGCAGTTGAGGGGAAAAGGAGGCCAGCTAGTAATATCATTAGGTCCTCGGTTATAAACTCCCTCCTTTGACTGCGTCAACCTTAAGAGACAGTTTCTGCGTGTGCAAATATCTGGGATAACAGTAACGAGTTGCTCTAGACGATTCCAATGGTGCAACAATAGGACTTTGAAGTAAACAGAGGTCCAAGAATAGATCCTTCTGACGTGGCAATATATTCGACAGATTTGAATCCATTAAAGGCAACATGTTGAGTTCTCTTTGTAAAATAAGATTTGAATAGAGCTACCAAATAAGATAGATATTATTCGTGGGGTCAAATATAAATAAATAAGAAACTAAATCGTGCCATATACCCCAAAAGATGAAACTAGTGCAGTTACGGACACGTGTTTCGGAGTTATTGCTCCTCGTCAGCGTAGCGTAGCTAAATAAAGAATCTAAGATCTGAAGCAATAACTAATAAAGGTTAGAAAGTACAGTACACGCAGTACTCTGTTCGAGCTTTCGTGTATCATGGACCAAATTTGTGGCCTCAGACAGCAGTCAGCACACAGAGCCCTATGCGTACTGCTCTATTTCAACCTCGGCAAAAGTGAATATAAGATAGATAGGATTCGTGGGGTCAAATATAAATAAATAAGAAACTAAATCGTGCCATATACTCCAAAAGATGAAACTGATGCAGCTACGGACACGTGTTTCGGAGTTATTGCTCCTCGTCAGCGTAGCGTAGCTAAATGTGCTTTTTAACCTTTATTAGTTATTGCTTCAGATCTTAGATTCTTTATTTAGCTACGCTACGCTGACGAGGAGCAATAACTCCGAAACACATGTCCGTAGCTGCACCAGTTTCATCTTTTGGGGTATATGGCACGATTTAGTTTCTTATTTTTTTATTAGTATCCGTAATGAATGAATTATGTGGTAAGTTGTATATTTTTTAATTTCAATGCTTTGGACACTATGAATGTTTTATAATATACCGGGTTGCCACGAGAACCGGTCCAGGCCTATAGCTCTTTTGTTTATGAACCGCCTGTTTTGAAATTTGGAACATGTATAGAATACTTATTGTCCAATTTAGTGACGTATACATTCAAAATGGCCGACTTCCGGTTTCGACGGAAATAACATCAAATTCGAACACCCTATATATTTTATTATTTTTGGAATCTACGGACCAAATTCTATCTGATCACGTTGCAAAATTTGCATTTTTTTTCAAAAATAATTTTAAAATTTTTAATTTAATTTTTCAATCCAGGAGGCTGTGACTTGGGAAAAAAATTATTTTCTGCATTCTGTCATTCACACGAATAATCTTAGTAGTAAGTTAATATTAAGTGTATTGTAGGCCGGTAAATTTTAAAGTGTCGGTTTCTGATAAAAAAGTCAAGTTGTTTAAATGAAACGTGTATGGACCATCCGCAACATTAGATAAATCATTTTATTTTAAAGAATTAAATAATTCAAAAATTTTTAAAATCATTTTTGAAAAAAATTAAAATTTTGCAACGTGATCAGATAGAATTTGGTCTGTAGATTCCAAAAATAATAAGATATACCGATATTTAAAAAATCAAATTTATTGTCATTTCTGTCGAAATTGGAAGTCGGCCATTTTGACTGTACATGTCACTAAATTGGAAAATAAGTCTTATACAGGGTGAATTTGAAATACACTGGATAATTTTAATCCGTTAAGCTCTATGGTCCGTAAAAATTCTCAAAAATAGTCATTTGTAAAATAAATGAAATAAGTCAAGAAAACAATTTTTGAATATTTATTAAATATTCACAACGCTCCTGCCTGAGCAGAACAGCTGATGTGTGTAGCGACATAAATGCCCGTACCCCCACTCTTTTTAGCTATCGTATTGTTGTGTTGGCGTAGTTCAGCCTGTGCATCCATGATGTCGAGTGTGAATATTTCCTAGTGTTTTAGATTTCAGTTTTGTGTTTGTAGCTACCACGTTGCCCGCATAGTTCAGCCTGTGCATCCATGATGTCAAGTGTGAGTTTTTCCTAGTGTGGATTAATTTTGTTGTGTGGTGTGGTGTGTAGATGACCTATATGGCCACCTCCGTCGGTGTTTGAAGCTGATGTTTCTATGTAATATTGTGTGATTTATTTATTAAGTGGTAAGTATCATTTACAATATAATTCCATAAGTTGGTTATTTGTCGATACATTTTTTGCTTTAAAAAATATCAATCTAGTTCAGTTCTTGTTTGAATTCTATGATATAAATTAAATGCCTTTTGTTAGGAAAGTTCCGAACCGAAGAATTCTTAAGTCTCCTTAAACTAAAGTCTGCTAAGTTTGGTACATTTTCTTTAATGGAGTTCTCATTTAATGACAAAGACGAAATAGGTATTCGATGAGCTATTCGTTTATATTCTTTCTCTACATATTTCTTAATAATTATTCAAAAATAATCGACAGTGAAATTAACGCTCAAAATAAGCACATCAAACAGAAAATGAATGAAATTCCACACAGATTCGTTATGATGGAAAACCTTTTTTAAATCATTTTGCCATAAATTAAATAAGAGATATTTAGTTTTATTCATATAAATATGATATGATGGACAGCCGGCTATTGTGACGTTACTGATTCTTGTTGGCGACCTCTTATTACTGGGAGTCACATATATAGTCATGAAATATAGTTGTTTTACCAGATTCGTTCTAAAGTGGTTCCAATATTTTATTTTAGATTCTTTGAATCCTGTAATACAATTCAGTGTTTTATAACATGTATTTATGAAAAGTAGTTGTTTTATCAAATTGTACAATAATTGCATTTTAAAGTGGTTTCAATGATTTTTACGTCCAGATTTTATATTTGTTGTAGAACATAAATCAACGAAAACTTGACCCCCTCCTGTAATTACAAAACCGAAACAAAATTAGAATTCGCCGAAACCCATCGATTTCTGTTCTTGGAGGGAGCATTTTTGATAGTCAAGCCAACTTGATGTTCAACCCCATAACCCCTAGCAACCCCAATTTTAAAATTTTCGATCGAATAACATAAATCGATGAAACGTAAAAACCTCATTATTCGCTCTCAAAAAAATTTATACATATATATCGCGAACCACTCTGCCGATTTTATTCAGGTAAAGCGCTAATAAAGATTCTTTTGAAGAAGGTGTAGATTATTATAACTTAAATCACAAATTTTATGCAATTGCAAATCCAATTTTGAAAACGTACTCTGCCTGCTGTATAATCGATGCTTAAATAGTACTCAAAATGTCTCGGTTAGATCGCGGTTGTGACAAAACACAGCTAGCCTTTACAGCACCGAACTTGATCGATTGAGCTTTAACAAAACAACTCTCAATTGACTAATTCCAACAAATACAATTTCGAATTTCACTCAACTGAAGCGAACCATAATTCTAGACAATAATCTGAGGCTAATGAATCAAGTGAACGATTTACATTTACACGTTAGACAAATTGGCGGCAGTTGAAAGAAAACAATAAAACTAACAAACCAATAGACTTGGAATTTTATTTTTTCTTCCATATTTATCCAAATGACATTCGTAGAAAATTTTATGTAATAAATTTTAATTTACTTTTATTAACTTTGTTCATTTACCGTCAAAAATAATCTATACAATACAAACATTAATTATACACCGCTTCCCAAAATTAAGTCAGGCTAAAAATTTACTGTAAGTTTTATATTATTTTTTTTCTGAACTGTTTGTGTTGTAGTTGGATTCTTCAGGAGCTTTTAGTCAAAATTTAATTTTTGCTTAATTACCATGGTGTGCACTAGCTAAATATTTCGTTTTTTCTTAACATTCTACTTTTACAGAATTTATAAATTCGTTCTTTACCAACAGTTTTAAGTTTTTTTTTTAAACCCTATATAGTACAACCTTCCTCTATCCCTTACATTACCATTGTGAGGGACTTGAGGAAGGGAGTACTCATTTAGAACATCCTAGAGGTATAATGGTAAAGTTCAGATGCTGTCTGAATTACCCGAAACTGTCATGGTGCCATTTTCATTTTAGACCCATTTAAAAATATATGATTCCAGTAAAAACATATCTTGTTTCAAGAAAATCATTTTGAATTGGAAATATTTTATAGAATCTAAAACCCAAATGAACTAAAATTTTGACAGATTGTTACAATTCGGCTGAAGTTAATTCGCAATTAGCAACGAAAATGAAAATTGGTTTTGCCCAATAGCTCGTAATCACTTGTTCAGGTTCATTCAAAATTCAAGCTATTGAATATATGCAGGGTGTCCCACTTAAGATGTATCCACCCTCCTAAAATTTTTATTTGTGAACCGATTTTCGAAATCTTTTTTTGCTGGATATGGCTTGGAAAACTGCATTTAAGCTATGTCTTATATTTTCTAAAAAGGTACATGACATGACTTACTGAGAACTATTTTTCTTAGCGAAATTTCGAGGAAAACGATTAGCGATTTTTTTAGAGAAAAACAAATACCAGAATTAGATTCAGGACCTTTTAAAACCTAAGTGGTGTGAATTTTGCGACATTAGGATACAGGGTGTTAAAGAAAATGGAGAGGAATTTTTAATAACGGCAAACTTTTTTTTTGTAAACAAAGGCAGTGTTATTTTTAAATTATCAGTAATTTAACATTTTTCACAATTCTCTGGTTTATTTGAAGATGTATTGTAAATTGTAAGGGGATGGCGTGAGTCGGGTTTCATAACATAGACGACCTTGTTTTTATCAGAACAAAGAAGCGGTATGGAATAATTTCTTATCGGGTTTTTTGTTCGAAGGAGATGTACAGACGAGTTAGTTATAGATCCTTTGTCGAACTAACCGGACGTGTCCTAGTGCAGTTATAACAAATTAGTTTTAGTAGTGAACCTCGAAGCCAGTGGGTGTATCAAGGAACAGTTGGTGATAATATGAGTGCGTTGTTCGCGGATGATAATTACCAATAGGTCTATTTACTAGCAGTAAGTGAGTTTTATTAATGTGGTTGATGCGTTTTGGAGTTGTAGGAGACCATAGTGGCTACATATTAAAATTAGTTCGAAATATACGGGGTGATTCATGAAAACGGGGCGCTATACACGGTGGTGAATTTTTCGGTGCCCACCATTGGTATCTCGGAAACTAAAGATATAGAGGATCGGTTAAATTAGACAAAAGTTGCGCTATTTTATGCTCTACAATATCCTGCCAAAAAATGCTGGATATCTTGATTCGTTCACGGTTTATCCTGAAAAAATTGAAAATCGTGATTTCAAAACAAATATCTTCTATACCATTCATGCGAATTTAGTGTAATTTGGCAAGGTTATATTTTTGACCACCACCAATTGAATGATGTTGATAGAAATTTTCTAAGCCTTTTAGATTTTGAGCAACGATAGGCAACTTTTTTTTCTTATGGCTGCCATATTGGATTTGTACACCATTAGTTAGAAAAATAATTCTCTTTTCACCTATGTCACCAAAATAGACTCATTTTTTAAAAACATGTTAATATTCGAATTAATGTAAAAATAATTTATAAAATCCAGTATGCTTTGGAAAAATAATTGCAAGCAACATTGTAATCCAGAAGCTATTATTAAATTGTACACTCGTAAAAAAATACAGAAAAATGCCAGGTTATTTATTATTATTACTTCTATTAAATATTACAAACAATTAATTTATTAAAGAGTCAAGAAAACAAATAATACTATTTTTATTTTATAAATTGTTTGTAATATTTAATTTTTAATTTTTTTATGAGTGTACAATTTAACAATAGGGCCTGGATTAAATGTTGCTTGCAATTATTTTTCCAAAGCATACTGGATTTTATAAATTATTTTTACATTAATTCGAATATCAACATGTTTTTAAAATATCAGTCTATTTTGGTGACATAGGTGAAGAGAGAATTATTTTCTCTAACTAATGATGTAAAAATCCAATATGACGCCCATAAGAAAAAAAAGTTGACTAACGTTGCTCAAAATCTAGAAGGCTTAGAAAATTACGCCATTCAATTGGTAGTGGTCAAAAATATAACCTTGCCAAATTTCACTAAATTCGCATGAATGGTATATAGAAGATATTAATTTTGTTTTGAAATCACGATTTTCAATTTTTCCAAGATAAACCGCGAACGAATCAAGATATCCAGCATTTCTTGGCAGGAAATTGTAGAGCATAAAATAGCGCAACTTTTGTCTAATTTAACCGATCCTCTATATCTTATAGTTTCCGAGATACCAATGGTGGGCATCGAAAAGTTCACCACCGTGTAGAAGTCAATTTTTTTAAATGGAACGTCCCATATATTTTTAAAAAATTTGAATTCTCCATGAAATTCTCGATATTTCTACAGTGTGTCGCACTTAAGAGTGAAACACCCTTATAACTTTTTTCATCTTTAGCCGATTTAAACCAAATTTCACTCAAAGATAGAGCACATTAGGATCAACTTATGGCCCAAAAGTCATTTGCCCCTTACTAATGCAAAGCCACCTACGATATCAAAATAAACGGAGAAAATCAAATAAACATATTAGGCATTTTTTTTATCAAAAATTTTATTAATGAAAGTTGTTCAGAATTGTTCAAAAACCTTAAGTCCAAAATTTAATCAAAATCAAAAAATATTAATATTTTGTTTCAAAAAATTTCTGAAAATATATTGTAATGTTATTTTATAATAAAAAAAAAACTAAAAAAATACTCTGCAACTAAATACGAATGATAATTGATATTGTAAAATTATATTTTCGGACTTAAAATTTTTTAAATCAAAATATCAATATTTTTTTAATTTTGATGAGATTTTGGATTTAAAGTTTTTAGACAATTCTGAACAACTTTCATTAGTAAAATTTTCCGATAAAAAAATGCCTAATATGTTTTCTTAATTCTTTGCGTTTATTTTGGTATCGCAGGTGGCTTTGCATTAAGAGAGGGCATGGATTTTTGGCCACGAGTTGATCCTAAGAGAGGGCATGGTTTTTTGGCCACGAGTTGATCCTAATGGGATCTATCATTGACTAAAATTTGGTTCAAATCTGATAAAAATGAAAAAAGTTATAAGGGTGTTTCACTCTTAAGTGCGACACACTGTATATGAGGATATGATAGTCTAAAACTTATAGTTCTTTAGATATTTAAGAAAATGAAGAAAAAAAATAAATTTTCAGCATTTTTATACATAATTACTGTTATTTCGTCACTGTGTTAAGTTAAACAAGAACCCTTTTATTTCGGGTTAAAAGAAGGTTTATTTTAACTACTAGTTTAGACAAATATTGATTTATTTGTTCGGTGTTCAGAAAATGTTGACATTTTCAGAAAACTTCGAAGCTCATTATTTCGCTTATTTAAAATGGAACACCCCATATTTTTTTACAGAATCTTATAGGCCTATTTATTCCCTACAACTTTTGTTAATACCTATGTCCTATACCTATCCTAAAGGGTTTAGAAGATATTCGCAGATATTTAGATTTTTACATTATTTGGGGCGGTTTTATACCTTTTAATCACATTAGCTTCGAGAAAAAACAAACAGAAGATGTTAAATGAGAAGAAAAATAAATTATTCAGATTATTTTTAAACTAAGTATTCCTCATAAAAATATTTATTTCTTATAAGTAATGTAAAAGCTCTTCTGAACAGGAACATGATTATTTTAATTTCATTCAATTGAAAAAAAGCCAAACAAAATAAAATAAATTCAACATGTCCTGTGTCATCAAATTTTCCATAAATTTTTTATTTGTTATACGTCGTTTAGGGTAGTTCATATGATATATTTTAGAAGCTAACATTTTTGTCTTAAGTATATTTTGTATGTTTGTGAAACCTGGTTTTCTCACTTGCAATAATTTCATTTTTCATTATTTTATTTTGTTTGGCTCTTTTCAAATAAATGGAAATAAAATAATCATTTTCCTGTTCAGAGGAGCTTTTCATATCCTATAACAGAAAAATATTTCGTTTTATTAGGAATGCTAGTTTAAAAATAATCTGAATAATTTATTTCACTTTTTATTTAATATGGACGCTAATGTGATTAAAAGGTATAAAACCGTTCCAAATAATGTAAAAAAATCTAAAGTTCTGCCAATATCTCCTAAACCCTTTCGAATAGGTATAGGCGAGGGTATAGGACGTATTTAACAAAAGTTGTAAGGAATAAATAGACCTATAAGATTCCGTAAAACATACAGAGTTCCATTTGAAATATACGAGAAGTTGAAGTTTTCTGAAAATGTCAACATGTTCGGAACACCCTGTAACAAATAAATCAATTCTTGTCTAAACTAGTAGTTAAAATGAACCATTTTTTAACCCGAAATGAGACGGAATCTTGTTCAATTTAACACAGTGATAAAATAACAATAATTTAAAAAATGCTGACAAATTTATTTTTTTCATAATTATTTTCTTAAATATCTCGAGAGCTATAAGTTTTAGACTATGATATAGTAAAATAGAGAATTTCTAAAATAATTTAAATTTTCAAAATTATATAGGGTGTTCCATTTAAAAAAATTGGCATCTATAGCACTCCGCTTTCACGAATCACCCCGTATATTTCAAACTACATAATTTTAAAATGTAAGCCATTTTGGTCTCCTACATAACACTTATGTTTGTTATACCGACAATAAAGAAAATATTGAACTTTTTCGCACCGTTGACTCACCTTGTACACGGGTAGATTCCGCCCTCTTTTTTATTAAAAATTTAATAACTTCCAAAAGGCCTTAGTTAGGAATTTACGTTTCAGTGAAAACAGTCTACACTAAGGTCTACAGTTGACTATAGAAACCATTGTTATAGCCAGTTATAGCCCTTAGTATAGCCTATTTTTTCACTGAATCGCAAATTCCTAACTAAGGTCGTTTGGAAGTTATTTAATTTTTAATGAATAAGAGGGCGGAATCTATCCTTGTATTTGGTTTGCAAGGAACCATTTTTTTAGCCAGTTATAGACCTTAACGTACACTATTTACGCAATTTTATATCTAACACGGTTTGGCAGTTTAATTTTTAATTTATTTAAGGGAAGTTTCTACCCTTGTATTTTGTTTACATTTTTTTTCACATAAAACACTAAGTAATAACTTCAATAAAACGTTTGGTATTCTATATGGCGTTCAATTGCTTTTAAAAATGAATTTAAATATTTTTTCGTTTGTGATATCCCTAGGGAAAATTTGGCTAAATAGCTGCAATCTTTTAGCTGGTTTTCGCTCTAGTATTGAATTTTAGATATTTTACCTTCAGGAATGTTGCATGATACAGGACTGCTGTGTAAATTTTCTCTGTATAAACAGAAAAAAAAATTATTGAACGTTACAACCGATCTGACGAATTTTTGAATTTTTTGTTTGTAACTAAAATTTTGACATATACCCAAAAATCGCCTCCCCCCTCCAAAAAAACAAATAAGAAACAAAACTGCTGCAACCCCGTCTCTGCTAATGAAGTGGGCAATTAAATTATATCTTCTTCTTATTGATTTTCTCCTAATTCGCCTGCTGTAATAAAAATATTGGAGGCATAAAGAATACTGCATTATTTGAAATTAAAATAATGCACACAGCCAGACCGGTAACAACTTAAATTTTTTTTGTACACCTGATTAGTGATTACAGATGATATATTTTATGGCTGAATACGTGTGAATACCATTGAGTACATATGTCAAAGTACTTAAATGGTACCTACCCAAATTGCCCAAAAGATTCTCAAGGTACTCAATTGATATTCAAAGTAATCAAATGATAATCAAATTATTCAAAGTATGTACTCGAACAAGATTAAAAATCATACTAATATGAAAGATACATTTTTCAAATCTATCGTCAATAAAAATGAAAATGAAATAAAACAAAGTTAGGAGAGCTCCATGACCAAGAGAAACAGGTCGATGCGGGAAATATTAATTCGGATCTTTTTCTTTTGGATATGGAGCTCTTCTTAATCGATATATTGCCAAAAAAATTACACCCTCCTAAGTTAAACTATAAAAAGAATAAAATTATAAATTTTTATTTAATAATGTTTTGAGCAAAAATAGTAAATACGTATTACCCCATCGGACAATCGAACTGCTCTCTTGGATATCGCGTTAAGTTGATGAAAAAGTTACTTCCTCACCAAGAGTGAGGAAGGTATGTATATTCGTGAAAAAATTTTTGAAAATTTTTGTTGCATTTCTGGACGAATATCGACGAATTATGACGATTCTTCTGAATCCCAGCTAGTGCTGCTACCCTCGGATTCAGATGGATTATAGTCATCAGAAGCAACAAGGGAGGCTGTGCTCCCCTATTTTCATCGTCAATAACTAAGTCCATGTTGACAAGTAAAACGTGAACACTCTGTAAGAATAATACATTACAATATGCAAAAATAAACAAAAAATATTTCACTTACCAAAGAACTAGGGTCTCGAAATTTTTTCTGGTCTATTAATATTTGAGAAAATCTCTGTCAATTGGCAAATAAATTGTAGCGGAAGATTCTATTACTAGCTCATAAGTTATTTTTTGGATGAAACCTTTTGACACTGCTTTTTTTTTTCAGGTTAAGCCAATGGACGAACTATAAGGGAAAGAAACAGATATTCAAGTGTGTTGTAGTTTCGACATTCATACCATGGAGGACAAAGTGCATCGGGAGTGTAGATAGATAGATAGATATAGATAGATAGATAGATAGATAGATAGATAGAGATAGATAGATAGATAGATGGACATATCTAAATTGATGGTACAGACTACCACTAAAGTTGCGCCTGTAGAGAGAACCCGGTTTCGTCAAACCAGAGCCGAGATCTCGACGAGTATCTTGTCAATATCTTTGTTATTTCTAAAATAGCTTCGATATTACAAGTGTTAAGGCTTGTAACTGTATTCGGGGATTTTCTGGGGGCTTCGGAGCCCAGAAGAGCAGTTAGTAGGCTCTGGTTTGCGCGTGCGAGTGAGTGCGAGTGATGGTACTATGGAGACGAACCGCTTTAGGGAAAGGAGATAAAGGCATGTATTATTATATTATTCAGTTATTATTCTTACTAATTTGTATTTTTCTATATGTAGGTAGGTTCCGAACGAGATAGGACATGGTGAAAACATCGTAAGGTAAATATACATAACCACTGTTTATATATCCTATTTATTTTGATCATGAGAAGGACCACTATGTGCATAGATATCTTCTAGCAAAATAAGAAAAACCTGTTTTTACTAATCAGTCAAAACGTCGTGTCGTCCTTCCCAGATCAAAATGATCGAAAGCATTGTTCAATAAAAAATAAAATTATTGAGTTTCAATCAAAATCAGTTAATAAAATGTTCTTTAGTACAAGTAGGACCGGTATTGTTTTTTTTTTTCAAAAAAAGTATTAGTGTTATTATTAAATATCTAACTATTTTCTCTTTTGTTTCAGGGTGAGTGGTAGGGTTTATATTGTGCCCCCATAGAATGTATCGAAAAGGGAGAGGGGGTGCAAAAGAAAAACGTTTAAAAAATGGTATGTTTCGACCACCTCGCAATTATTTAACTTTGTTACCTATTATTATCAATTTATATAATTATTGATACTGCTTGCTTATCCGCAGGAGAGCCCTCGTCAACAAAGATAAACCAACGTGTGCGTCCTTTAGCACTAGCCTGGACGGTAAGTCCTATTTTGCTTCTGCTTTGTTTCATGGTAAGCCTTGGAAAGCGACAGTGTTTGAAACGTGAAACAAGAAGAGGAGTTAATAATGTCACCAAACGACAAAAAATTGTTCTATGGATTCTTTGAAAACCTCAAAATGAAATCTAGGACCCGACGAACTGGTCCAATTCATGCTGAGAACACAAGCGGAATGGGAATGTGCGGAAGGAGCGATCAAGCGAATTATGAGTCGCAAAGAGGAGGAGGAGAAGGACTTTAACCTGAACCCCTAATCGCGCAAACGGAAGGGGGACGTAGGGGAGAGTGAATTATTGCACAATAACATCTACTACGGACAATTAGTACATATAAGAAGAATGACCCGTATCTTGACGTAAAGCGAAAGCGGTTCCAAGATATGCGGAAGAGTGATTCTGGGGGGACCACTTGCCTGCTAGGCCTGGAACTGCCAGCAGCTACGCCCCCCCCCCCCCCGCCCCATAAAAAAATACCTTCTATCGAAAAAGTTAGATGCAGAAGTTGCAGGTAATTGAAATATCTACAAGTTTTATTTCAACCATTTTTCAACATTACCTCAAAACTATTGAGAAAACGCCAAAAACCAATTTTTTGATTTTTTATTTTTACCTCCCACAAAAATGATTCGATACCAGAATTAGATTCAGGACCTTTTAAAACCTAAGTGGTGTGAATTTTGCGACATTAGGATACAGGGTGTTAAAGAAAATGGAGAGGAATTTTTAACAACGACAAACTTATTTTTGTAAACAAAATCGGTACTATTTTGAAATTATCAGTAATTTAACATTTTTCACAATTCTCTGGTTTATTTGAAGACGTATTAAGAAAAAATCGACAGTGCGGTAACGACTAAAAATGGTATCTAATTTCTGTTGATACGGTTATTGAAAACAAATAAAACATTACGTTAATTATTAAAGCTAATTAAACAATTCACTGGAAAAAATATTGCAATAATCCTTTGAAATAACAAATGGTAAAAATAAAAACAAAAAATAAACAAATAAAATTTTTTTTAGATTTACTGGTAACAAAACTACGACAAAATTATTAAAAGAACAAGGTTCCTAAAAATAATCAAATTAATCAACTAATAATTAAATTGAACTATTCTCAATGAGTCCACCATTCACCTTATGTATTTTTCAATACCGTTTGTTTTTTTCAAAGGATTATTACAATATTTTTTCCCAGTGAATGGTTTAACTAGTTTTAATAACTAATGTATTGTTTTATTTGTTTTCAATAACCGTATCAACAGAAATTAGATACCATTTTTAGTCTTTACCACTGTCGATTTTTTCTTAATACGTCTTCAAATAAACAGAATTGTGGAAAATATTAAATTACTGATAATTTCAAAATAGTACCGATTTTGTTTACAAAAAAAAGTTTGCCGTTGTTAAAAATTCCTCTCCATTTTCTTTAACACCCTGTATCATAATGTCGCAAAATTCACACCACTTAGGTTTTAAAAGGTTTTAAAAGGTCCGTAGCTGCACTAGTTTCATCTTTTGGGGTATATGGCACGATTTAGTTTCTTATTTAGAGCTACCAAAGTTTGAGAACGCCAAAATTTTTTTCTTGAGCAACATGGCATGGTCAAGCCTGTTGAATGCCTTAGAAAAATCGGTATAAATTATGTCTCTCTGGGATTGGTCATCGATGGAATTCGACCTATATTGCGTAAAACAAAGCAAATTAGTTGTAGAGCGTCCTTTCATAAACATAAAAGTTGGGCAAACTTTTGAACGCCTCCACATAATTGAAAAATCGCCATTTTTTATAATTAACTTAAACATTGTTAACGGTGGGAAAAATACAGGCACAATCTTTTAACAAAAATGCGGGTACGCCGTTGGGCCCGTGGTCATTTTACAATTCGTACTATTCTTCCCTAATCGGAAGATATTTTTCCATCTATATAGTGTCTCGATTGGTCGAACAATTTTTATATTCGACCAGTCTATATGAAAATGTTCAAAAACTAGACCTTTGCACTTCGGGTTGGCCGATAACTATGCGTCTCCGAAGTTAAGGTTTTTTATCTCCTATCTCTCATTAGTATGAATTTAAAAATATTGCACAAAAGACTGGGGTACTTTTTTCTTATAGACAGACCGACAGGAGAGAATTTCCTAATATCGATGTATCCGAGCTTTCATCGAGATCCGATGATTATTTCGATTTTCGGTCTTCATGAAAATCCCAAACGTATAGTATTATTTTTTTGAAAATGACGAATGACACCTGCGCCATTTGATATTTTCAAAAAGACTGGTCTGGAGCGGGAGGGGTTGAAATTTTTATGGAAAAATTTGGCGTTTTAAAAACAAAAACAACCTGGCCTGAGTAATTTTTCCAAAAAAATACAGAATTTATTCCACCATCATTTCCACACACTGTACATCCAGCCAAAAAACAAAATTATTGTCAATAAATAATTTAAAAAATTCACCTGCGGCATAAATAATTACGGAGAGAGCTACAGGTAGGTAGGTAGGTAGGTAGTATACTTATTTTTCTACGCATGTGCCTTGAGCAACTTACCAGCTTATCTTACTTACCTGTCAGGTGGGATCGTGAGCTGTAGTTTGTCTATAGTTTACCTGTTTGTATGCTAGTATTCAGTATAATATCTAACAATATTTGCAGTGAAATGTGTTTTTGTTTATTCTAAAATAGTTCCCAGTATGGATTAATAATTCGATTAAGAGGGGTAAGTATTTTTTTTAATCTCAGTATTATTTGTGGCATGTTTAATTTAACTGTTTTTGACCTATACCGTATTCCTTGTGTGTACGCCACGGTGGCTTTATTTTATATTCTGCAGATGTCTAATTTATTTAACTTTACCGTATACTATTCCTAAAATAATTAATCTTTAATTACGATTAAAAGTACCGTAGATACATGATATATTGTGAATTGTATTGGAATATGCCCTTGGCCAGAGCTGTCACCGAAATACTTTAATATCCCGTGTAATGTTTTGGTTTTTTAAACGCTAGCTGCAATTTATTACTTGTGTAAACTCAAATATACGATAGTTGTAAGGATATATTCTTATTTGTAATTATTGTTAAAGTACATATCGAACATATACATACATTAAAAATAGTTGACGTTCTTACCTCATTCCATACATTCCAGTCAATATATGGCTAAAGGTGTGGCAAAACATTAATGAAATATTAATATTAGGTAAAACTTCTCTTAGGTTTCTATTTAATCCTCGTTTTAAATCCAACTTAATTTCTGTTTTTTTAAGTAATTGTTTAATGTGCAATCGTTATATTTTTATTTCGTTTTATTTTTTATAAGATTTAATAAGCGCAATGCCTTTTTAATATCAATTCAAATTACAAGCAATCAGGTGTCAAGAATATTTTTTTTACCAAGGACGTTTACAGCTCAATTATTATTACTCGCATTCCTATATGTTGGATGACTAAATACCCAGTACATTGTTTTTACAAAATATCTTATCTTTCTTTTTAATTAATAAATACGTAAAAATAGGGCTTAGGTAAGATAGTGAAACAATTCAATTGATGAACTAAGCGATAAAACATTATAGACATAGGTATACTGTCACTGGAGCAAAATTATTGTTACCTATTGAAATGAGGTAATTTTTCCTGGAAAATACTTGAAGATTGGCTAATTTATCGCAGTTTTAACTCGTCGTATGGCTTTCTCCATAGTAAAGAGCAGCTACGCATTGGATTCTCGTAAAAATGCGTAGTAATTTGTAAGAAGCTTGGGACGATCTAAAAATTAAAAATACAATTTTCAAATGATAAGCTGATTAATTAAGCCGACCGACCGACGCCGGCGATGATAATACATATCTTTTCCTTGTCGTCGAAATAGCTGAAAATGTGTTCCTGCCCCTGAAAGTGGGCATTTTTGCCATGCGAGCCAGAACGTTTCAGTCTCGGTTTCAGTATCCGAGGTAATACCTAATTTTCAATGCAAGAAAAAATATTGCACAGATGTTATACCTAACCCATTTTGGGGTTAACATCTTGCCGTTCAGTATCAGTACACACAGTAATTATAACCCTAATTTCGTGGAAGATCACCCTAATCTCAATATTGGTCAGGTACAGTAGTACAGTCGTGACCAAAAAAGGATTCCAAATCAAAGAATTTTACATTAGTTTCATTATTTTGCCCTGGCTCCTTTAAATAACTTAACCCCGCTGGAAACCAGTGCTTCACCTTTCTTAAAATAATGCCAAAATGAATTTCAAGTCTCCCTTTGGCATACCCTCAGTAATTGATTTTTTCGTGGTAATTTTAGAAGAAAATAATTTGCTGACCGACCAACATTTTCATTCTTTGTATAGGTACCTACCTAGTTTTTATATTATACAGTAAGCAAATGTATGGACCCGCTTTTATGAAATCTAAAGTAAACAACCAAAAAAGACGAATTTGGAGGGTGTAAATCTGGTATATTTGTTCATATTATGAAGAAATACATTTTTTCATTAATATCTCGAAAGATATGCAACCTAGGTAATTTTTTTAAATAACAATAGGTATTGTTTTTGGTATATCCAGAAAAGGGACTATTTTTTCTGATTTTAAACATGATAAATGTAGGGTTGCATAATAGTAATTTTGAGAAAATAATAATTATTGAAAACAAAACCGTAGCGATTGGTTGTTAATAAAAATCATATATTAATTAATTTATGGCATTCTTTTTGTATTTTTTCGCTTTTCTCCTCGTAAAAAAATTGGTGACGTTTTTAATACTTCTTCAAAAACAACATTTTTATGCAACCACACACTTACGACACATTGTTGTAATTCCCTCTTTTATAAAATTACTAAAACTAACCCTTATCAAAATAAAATGCATTAACCCCATATCTTTGTTTTGAGATAATAGTAAAAAATTATCAAAATGATGTCATAAAGAAATTGTTGATTCTTGCATTTTTAACAAAAAATTTACTGTTTAATCCTAGGTTTCTCTTTTTTTTCCTTCCTTTTGGCCCTAGAAACGAAGTCTATTATCCAGTCGTAAGTTTTCCAAAAAAGATATTTTATATTTTGACCCTAATTTAAAGTCCTACTTGCTGTCACTATTACGGTAGATAGATTGATTGCTTATATACTGGGTGTCCAAAAATTAATTGGCCAAAAAGCAACTGGAGATACTAGACATCAAAATAGACCGTTTGAGCCAAATATGCCTTATGTTACTCGTTAGAGAGATACAGGGTGTTTAAGTTGTTTTTTTTTAATAGCAATAATTTGGAAACGATTGGACATATTAAATTCAAAACTGGCAGAATTAGATTTTTGGTGATGAGAAAGACATTTGTTTTTCCATTTATTTTCTGATCGACAGCCAACTTTGTAAGTTACATATTAGTGGCAATGGATATTGAATGCAATCTTATATTTAAGTGCAAATATCTCGAAAACAGATTGAGATATCGAGATTGCCTGAAGTACATCTTTTTTACTCGTTAGTACCCTTTCATATTTTGGGGGCAAGACGTCATAAATATTACAGATAAAACAAAAATTCCTGGATTTGTTTAACCAACGCCCTTCTAGGAGGGATTTGAAAACTATTAACAAATTATTTTTTCTCATCATCAAAAACCTAATTCTGCCAGTTTTGAATCTAATATGTTCAACCGTTTTCAAATTATTGCTATTTACAAAAAAATCACTTTAAACACCCTGTATCTCTCTAACGAGTAATATTTTACTAAGGCATATTAGGCCTAACCTAGGCCTAAACAGTCTATTTTGATGATTAATATCTCCAGTTGCTTTTTGGCCCATTAGTTTTGGGACACCCAATATATAAGCAATTAATCTATCTGCCGTAATAGTGACAGCAAGTAGTACTTTAAATAAGAGCTTAAATTATAAAATATATTTTTTGAGGAACCTTCTCAAACTTACTATTATGCAACCCTACATTTATCATGTTTAAAATCAGAAAAAATAGCCCCTTTCTGAAAATACCAAAAACAATCCCTATGTTATTTTAAAAAATTATCTAGGTTCCATATCTCTTGAGATATTAGTGAAAAAAATATATTTGTTCATAAGATGAACAAATATACCAGATTTGCACCCTCCAAATTCATCTTTTTTTGGTTGTTTAATTTAGATTTCATAAAAGCGGGTCCATACATTTGTTCACTGCATAATATATAAACAACCTATATGTATTTAAAATGAGTGGGGCAGCGAGCGGAGGACTGACTTCACTCACTTCATAGCGATATGAAAGTAAAGCAACATTACTGCGTTTAGTACGTGGATGGGCTCCACGGAAAGACGTGGTCTTGCTTCCCTACTTCTAGCGGCTTGTATATCAGCTATATCGCAGAAGCAATACAACTGTAGGCGAGAGGTGTATTGAGGATATACCATCCTTCGGAGGGGATGTAAACCAGTCGGTCCCTTGTCTATTAAATGTTAGGCAAGTAAAAAATCCCTACTCTTAGTAAGATAAGAGGTTCGGCAAAATTTCCAGCTTGGGGGTTGCTTGTCTCCTGGCGTCGGTGATTGGCCTCGGTAGCGGAAATAGGCCGACGTTAAATAAGTGATTAAAAAAAAAATAATTTTAAATGAAAATGTCGGTTAACAAATTATTTTCTTCCAAAACTACTACGAAAAAATCAGTTACTAAGGGTATGCTTAAGGGAGACTTGAAATTCATTTTGGCATTATTTTGAGAAAGGTGAAGCACTGCTGTGACTAAAAAAAGGTTTCCAGAGGAATTAAGTTATTTGAAGGAGCCTGAGCAAAATAATGAAACCTGTAAAATTCTTTGATTTGAAATCCTTTTTTGGTCACGACTGTACTACAGTACCTGACCAATATTGAGATTGTGTTTGACACGTACTATATTTTTGGAGATCAATATTGTATATTCTTCCCGATGGGTAAACCGCTGGCAAAATTGTGTACACCAAACCCTTTTGTCAGAAACCAGAAACTTTCTTAACTGCCCCTAAACTTCGTTAGATTTCCTACAAACTTCCTCAAAAAAACATCTCACAACATCCTCGCCCTTTCTCCAACTTCCCCAAATCTTGCCAAACTTTCTTTAGTTTCTTCAAACTTCCTCGATCTCGTTATTATCCTGAATTTCATTATCTAAATCTTGTTTGTGCATTCTATACTAATTTACCATCCTCTTCAGCTAGAAGAAAGAGTACTTTCTTGAAGTTTTTCATTATTTTCTATTTTGGCTTCATGTACAGTATCGTCGCTTTTAAATGACCACGATAATAACTTTACATGTGGATTTCTGATTCCGTCCAAGGTTATAAATAAACAGGTAAGAGCAAAGCAAAGGCATTATTGATTTGCTCATTATCTGTTTAACTATAACATTGGACTTATGACAAAATCAGGAATCCACATGTTAAGTTGATATCGTGGTCATTTAAAATCGATGATACTGTACACATAGGCATAATATTCGAGACTAAACTAGAACCAATTCCAGTGAGAGCATACCCACTACTAATTAATACAATTTCATAGTCAGTTCCACTTATTGCCTACTAAACTGAGCCAATTCCACTCTCAAGACGACTACTCAACCTGCAAATTAGAGAGCCAATTTCACTTACTGCGCAGATGGTGCATCAGCATCAGCAAATATACATATTACAACAGGAAACGTGCGTGCGCATATTGGTCTCCATTTAAACACTTCCCCATGCAGGCTTCCTTCAAACTTCCCTGAAATTTCTTGGGTCTACAGTCACCAAACTTCCTTCGCGGTTTGCCACTCGGTTCCTCCCATGCTAACTTACATTGATGTGGAACCGGTCCCAAAACAGATCCGTGAGGTTCGCCAAATTGTATGTCACTTGGACGCGATTTGGCGTTGTTAAAATAAACAACTTTAATGGGTTCACTAAATTGTTAGGCGACACACAGTCAAAAGTCCTCTCAAAAGCCCTACTTGGATAAGAAAATTGCACATGTACAATTCTTTGGCTGCAAATCTTTTATTACGTTTGTTCACAAGTTTATAGCTAAAATCATGATCAATTTGGCCCTTAAATTGGAATTTTCAAAATTTTTGGTGAAAATAGGTATAATAGAAATTGATCTGTAATTTACAGGATCTTCTAAGTGGTAACATATTTGAAATTTAAGAATTTTGGGAAAAATGTATTTCTTAAACATTGTTAAATTGATAAATTTAATGAGATAATATATTTCAGTTAAGAATTTTTACGTTAATCTCATACATTTTTCCTTCTAATGTTCTTCAAGTACATTCTTGTTTATGAGTAGCTTTATCGAAAAAAATTCTTTATGAGATTGGATTAAATCATGCTATTACAATTAAGGTTTACTCACTACCAATAAATAATTAGAAATAACTAGTAGTAGTAATAATATTACCCTTATCTAATAGTGCAATTTAAATTCCTTCTATGGTGCAAGGAGGACTTTGAATATTAGGTCAAAATATCAAGTGTTTGAGCAATGCAAAAACTGGGTCAGCAATCGAAAACAATTGGACTCCTATAAGGGTATATTCGAAATTTTAGTACCGAGAAAATATTGCAATATTTATTAAAATATCTATTATCATTTGGCACAGACATTATAATCGAGTTATTTTTGGAAGTCAGCAATAAATTATGAGTAAGATAAAGTATATCCTTTTGCTTATTTCCATTCTTACTGATGATTTATTGCCGTCTTCACCATCAAAAGACCCTATCAACATACTTTTTTCTAAAAACTCAAAGTAAACTACCCTTAATAAGAGTACAATAGAGTTTCTTTGCATGGTGGCATGGAGTACTTTGAATATAATAATATATTAAATATTACCTTTTTGAGAAATCTAATATCCAACCAACAAACTTTTTGTTAAAAATACGAAGAAACTACCTATTTTAATATACAGGGTGTCCCGAAAATACAGGCAATATCTTAAGGGGGTATTGTAAAAGTAAAATTATGGAATTTGAGTCATACATACCTATATGGTATACCAAAGTGCACCGTTTTTGATATACAGGGCGTTAAATGTCACTGGTGAGGATCATAATTTATTAAATATCTTTGGAACAGTTTGAGTAATCTCTTCCAATTTTAATACACTATATAATATAAAGATCGATTACATCTTCAGTACTTATTTGGTTGACGTTGATACACTGGATGTTTAAATTTTCTTCTTTTAAATAAATTACTTTGCTATTGTCTCTTATATTTTATATATTATCTCTTATAATATAATATGTCAAAAACCGTGCATTTTGGTATATATGTATGTATGCCTCAAATACCACAATTTTGCTTCTAGAATACACCATCAAGATATTGGCCGGTATTTTCGGGACACCCTGTATAATATAAAAACTATTTCTCGAACAAAAATGTCTGGTTAGCAAATAATAGAGACCCGCAGTCATTAATTTTTGTTCCCTCGTTTATTGAAAAATGGATTTGATTTTTTGTATCATATTGGTCTGATATCAATAACACTATGAGGGTTACAAGACATGGTAAATACGAAAACCAACTTGGTTGACAGTATAGACTTTCTTCCAATGTGTTCTTTGTTACAGATTGGCTGAATTTTGATACTCTACTCATGTGATGAAATAGGGAAAAGTTGTGAAAGAATTTGTGAAATATGTGTCATAGCCAATCATTGCTACAGTATCATCACAATTTGTTATAATTAAATTGTCTTTATTATGTCTTTATTATTAACCAAACTGGTTCTTCGAGTCCCATACTTTTGCATTTTTAGATGATTTATTCCAGTTATAAAAACCTTAAATATATAGATACAACAGAAAACATTATAAAAACGTATAATTTTGAGATTCACCTTAAGTCCTTGAAAATGTATAGGTATTTCTTGCCATTAGTCCGCCTTATAGAAACTGTGATTCATCAAAATCCCATTAAAAACATTGTTATAATCAACAATAAGGAGCGTATAAATAAATGACGCCTTATTTTCATTAACTATGCATGCCTGATTTTATCATTTTCATCTATGTACTTGGTACTTGAAATTAAAATACCTGTATCAAGTTTCATAACAACTTCTTAATGGGTGAAAAGAAAATAAATTTTTGGTTTTAGATTTAATATAAATTGAATTCAACATGTACTATAACATACACGTACTTTTACTTTTTACCTAGATGTAAATCCCAATGGTAATAATACAGTCACTTGGTGCCAAAAAGTACCCAAACTTTGAACTAATTCTATAGCTGCTTGTAATTTTTCTTTTTTGCGGATTCTTAAACTTTAGGATATCAACTTCAAATATTAAAAAGGAATAGATGCGCTTTTACTCCTAGAGGGTGAAACCCCCCCGTAAAGTTCAAAATTTAATACTGACTCAAATATTAAGAGTTAGTTATTAAAAAAATTGGTGTACTTGTGTGTTTGAGGTCGCTGATTACGAATCTCAATTTTATTAAGAATTTTAGAATTCACGATTGCACCCCTAATATGGCCGATATGATAAGGGTACAATAGAAAAACATTTGTTTCACCTTTAATCTTAGTATTATGGACTCACACGGGTACCACTTCCCTAATTCTTATACAGGGTGTTCTGAAAAACACTAGCATAAATTCAGGGCCTGATAGAATTTCAGAAAATATTACAATTTGTTTCTATGAACCATCTTTTTCCGTTTTCAAGATACAGGGCGTTAAAAATAATTTTTTTAAATCTAGTTTCGGTCCTATCTATGCTTCCACAAAATTCGACCAAATGAGCTGAAATTTTGCTATATGGGGTTTCTAGGGATGCTAAATGCTCTGGGTGTTATTAATTTTTGGCTATATCATACAGGGCGTTCTGTACAGTACTCCGTGGGAAAATTTTAGGTCCTAACTTTTTTGGGATTAATCTTTTTGCCCCTTTTGTCACTTGCTGTTATGGCAAATTTTATTCTAAACAAAGAAGGTGCTCTTGTAAGAAGTGCTAAAATTTGCCAGTTGTCGATAAAAACCAGGCATAGTGCATTAAAGTCTAGCAGCTGGTATCCCAAATTGTTGGTTTTTATTTCAAGTAGGCTTTGGCACCTAGTTGTTATTACTATTAGTTTCATTAATAAAACTCAAAATTAAAGTTATTATTTGAATGGTAATGATAAAAAGTAATAGTTAGTTTATTTCTGGAAAAATTTAACACATACTGAATACAATTGGAAAAAAGAATAACTAATTATTACTAACAGAAAATTAAAATTTAAGGAAAATTATTTTCAACGCCCTGTATCTTGAAAACGGAAAAAAGATACGCCCATGATTCATTCAACAAATTGTAATATTTTTTGAAATTCTATCAGCCCCTGAATTTATGCTAGTGTTTTTCAGAACACCCTGTATATTAGGACAAAAAACTTATCTTAATAAGAAAAATTATTGCTCTTACCCCTAAGAGGGTAAATACCATCCCTAAAATAAAAAATCAATAATTAACGAAGTACTGAGAATAAATTATTGAAACTTATTTATGTTTCTGGAGTTGCTGATCTCGAATGTGAAGTCAGAAATTAAAAATTTTATGTTTCACCCTCAATATGGCCAATATAAAAGGGATAGAATGGATGAATTAATCATTTTTTGTTTATTTTGAGAAATTTTGACTTTCTTAGCAGATCGTTACATTTTGAGACATAAAACTCATCACCAAATAAGAAAAATAATTCATCTTACCCCTAAGCAAATGAAAACCACCCTTAAAAAAAATCAATACTAAAAATATCCAAAAAAAGTATTTTGAAGGTCTTTTAATCCTCTCTAAGGTCAGGTAGGTCAAAACAGTACAAAGGTTGTCAGTTTTTCTATATTCATCTTAAATGCGTTAATTAAAAAAAAAAACGACAACAGTTAACTTCAAACACTTCTATCTCCTTTCTCCTAACCTATTATCTCTATAAAAAAAATAAAAACATTTTCCTTAGTTTATTGCCATCATCTTTTATCTCTAATAACATTCAGCTAAGATTCTTCCCTGCTAAGTTATTTAACCTCAAAGCCAAAAAAAATTATTATAGGCAGTTGCCTTTAAGACACTCAATGCATCCCATTAAAAAATATGTACTTATAGTGCAGTTTAATTTAAGATAAAACAAACAAAAAATTATATTTCTCTGATGATGGTTTATAAATAAACCGAAACGTTAGAAAAAAAAAAATTGTTTATATATATAACCGATTTACCCAGGAAAAATAATAATTGTATTTGATACCAACGGTCAAAAAAAAAACAAAAATATACCGGGTGTAAACGAATAGTGGGCCACCCCTGTAACTTCCTTGTTTTAAAAGATATCGGGATAAAATTTTGTATGGTGAAATTAGGTAAGATTTCCAACTATTTGAGATTTATCCGCCATATTTGTCACTTCCGGTTGTCAATCTAGATGGCTGCGAATATGTTAAAATTATTTTTGTTCCAATGTAATTCATATGAAACAAAACGAAAACGTCAATATGTCCAATAATACATCATACAGGGTGCTCTAAACTCATTAAAATCACATTTTTTAAAATAACTTAATTATTTTTCGTACAACCCTGTATAAATTGTTCAAAATAGCATAAATGTATCCAAAATGTGATCTTTATTTCAAAAATGTAAAAACATACAGAGTGGTCCATTTAGAAAAGACTATTGGGGTCTTTTCTGGTGAAACCGGAAGTGACAAATATGGCGGATTGATCACAAAAAGTTGGAAATCTTACCTAATTTCACGATACATAATTTTATCCCGATATCTTTAAAAACTATTCGTTTACACCCGGTATATCTATAAAATACATTAAGTATAAAATCTTTTAGATAATGCATCCATCACGGTCAAACAAATTTGAACGTATACATAATAGTAATCGCTAACAAAAAACACAGTTTGTTTTTTTTTTCAATTTGGAATTTACTGATCCAAAAAACGGGCATTTTTTTGTAAAAAATCAAAATTTTGCCTTTATTTTCCTTATATCATTTTTTATTTAGCAGATATCAAAATTTGCCAAAAGATAATTTTAAGCTACTGTAATAAGCTTCAATTTGATTCAAGGTACATGTCAAAAGGTTTTTTTAAACCAGAGTTATATGACTGTTTGAAGCGCGTGACCTTTTTTCGGCATGACTCCATGATCTGTCTGTGAACAGTGGCATTAATAATGACAATACTTTGACAGCCCGAAACAATATTCGACAGTCTTCTACCTTACGTTGACACTATGGTCACTAGCAAGGCCAAATACAAGATACTAGAAAGGACAATACGTGTCTCAGTAAGTACCTAGTCCTAATGTACATATAAAAAATTTGGACGATCAAAATTCTTTAGAAACCAGCCTAGGACGTGATTTTTAGCAAAAATTTTAAACGTCGTGGTGGGATATTTCGTTCAAAATCGTTTGTCATGATGCTTGGTAGCTTTCTCTTGGATGGCTTCTGGTACTATCGGAACTTGAAGATAGGTATGATTTGTTATATAAAATACCAAGGCTCATCCGGGATCTGTTGAAGAATTTTTGATTGGGCCCTTGAATAATTGCTATATTGGATTTAAAGGCACAACCCCGTAGTTCGACTCCATTTAACCAAATTGGTTTGATAACTGCTTTGTATACCAGAATTTTATTTTCGGTTGACATTAGAAACTTTCCTCGTATTAGCCAGCTAAATTATTTTACCTTTATGCCTATCTATTTCTTCTTCTTCATGATATACCGTTTCCATGTCAATTTATTGTCTAAGTGCAGTCCTAAATATTTTTCTGACTCGCCTTGTGGTATCTGTATCTGTACATTGCTTATGTGAATTGGTGGGCACATTTGTTTACGAAGGGTGAAAGTTATATGGGCAGATTTGTTGTCATTGACCTTCCATTTCTTCATCCACTGCTGAAGGTTAAGTAGATGAGTTTGCAGATATGCTGAGGTTATTTGATGGTCCTTATAACTTGAAAGGATAGCTGTATCGTCAGCAAATGTGCCTGTTATGTGTTTGGTGCCATTGGTAAGACATAAGTCTATAGACAACATTAGTGGTCCAGAAAAACTTCCTTGAGGTACTCCTGAGCTAATTGGGCAGTTATCTGATTTTTCTTCATTTACTTTAATTTGAAACGTTCTCTCACTAAGATATAATTTTGGTGTGTCTGGAGCCCGTCTGATGTATTCTAGCCCTTAAACTTCTAGCTTTAAACTCTTTTGGGTGCTTGAAGCCAATTCAAAATTATTTAGGCCTTACTTTTTGGAAGCAACTGATAATTCAAAGTGCTTTGATTTTGACGAGTAATTAGGCAATTACCAAAGCACTTTAAGTAAGGGGTATGGCTTAAAATTTCAGCTCGTATAGCTCATGTCATGGGTAAATCTTTTGGTAATTTTTTTCCTCTTGGTTTTTTTGGCCTTGGATCTCAATCCTTTGTGGCTAAAGTTCATGTTCTTTCTCCGATATATTTTTCAATTTTGAAATTAATATGAAAGGTTTAAAAAATGCATTGTTTCTGTTTAGGCAATTAAATTCTTGTCAAATAATAAAATACAACAGGTGATTTCATAGCAAATGACTGAAGTTTGAATAAAACTGGATACACAATATATCAAACAGTGCAGTAGGTAATAGTTTGAAAGTTTGATGGTTTTCATTCACAAACACCCACACCTAAGTCTTCCATGGGGCTTGTTATAGTGCATATGTATAGGCAGGCTCCTACTATTTTCATGTATATTTATTCATATTTATGTATGAATAAATGGCCTTTATTTATTAATTTAATAAATGATAATAACTCACATTTTATATTAGTTTGTCGCGTCTACCAGACTAAGTAACATGCAAATAAAATACAGTAAACGAAATTATTTACTATATTTAAATGGTAAAACTTTTTATATGAGAATAAAATGCTGTTTCGCGTTTGGATCCTTCTAATATTTAACCAGAGAATAAATTAATGTTATGTAATATAATAGGAATAGGAAAGCAAATGTGTTTCTCTAGTCTAGTAGAACATGGCACCCGTGCTATAGAGTTATTTTAGGCAAATAATGTATGTATACAAATCATGTGCAATAATATTATATATATTACTTATCTACCATATATCTGTTTTGCCGCAGTCTTTGTTGTTGGAAAAACATAATCCATCACTAGACTTAAGATTTGTTCCTATAATTTTAATCCAATTATTGATAAATAAAAAATGATCAAGGAGTGTTATAACGGTACAATTTTATCATCAGTAATTAAAGATTATTTATTTTTAAATCTTACATCTGTTAAGTATTAATATTTTATGCCATACATCGTGCAAGTCAATATAAGAGATTCCTTTATAAGTAAACACTTTCTTGTATTCTCATATAAACATTAATTTTAGTTTTCATTTTAGAAATAAAAAAAATAAATACTAATCAACAATGGCATACCGTAATGGATATTCGGGGGATGATAGAGATCTAGATAGGGATAGGGATGATAGAATGAATGATGGTGTTGGGAAACCAGTTCATATCATTGAACATTTGGCTACGTTCACGGTTACCAAAGAAACGGGGATTATATACCCAGCTGATGGCATGAGAAGACTGTTACAATTGGAAAAAACTAATGGAATATGGTCCCAAAAGATGCAACTTTGCCTCGACAACTCTTGGGTTTTGATTATGGATTATGAAACAGGCGTAAGTATAGAATAATTGTATATAAAGTTGTTTAATAGTGACTGAATCATTTCATGTAGTACTAGTAACAGTTTCAGAGCCATTTTCTTACAAGAATGCCAGCAAGCTATTTTTGTTAATGCCTATTAGAAAGTTTATTGCTACAAAATATGTGTTTGTTTTCAAATACTTTTCCAAGTTTTCAAGCGATATAATTAACACAATACTGTGTTATCGAAAATATTTGAATAGTGTAATTATAATAAAGTTTATGTAGCATGAATAATTCCAGCAGGAATTTTAACAACGTAATTACCTACATTACTGATAAACTTGGACGTTTTCATACATAACACTAATAATGGTTTTAATTTAATAATCTTAAGTTATCATAAGCAGTAATTGTAACAGATGTTATCAATTTTACTGATTTATTTAGTCATCTGTATAATTATCAATTTCATCATAAATGCGATGTCATATTTATTTTTGCCATCACGTTTTTGTAGTGTTTACTGTGCTGCTAATGAAGTTATTAATAATTATGAAGATAACATACTTACACATTTACTTAAAACTGTCATCAACGTGTTTATTTTTTTTTATCAAAATTTGCTAAGTAAATATATTAGACTTTATCAACAGCATACCTACCTGAAACCCAAATTAATAATTTCTTCAAATATGAATTAACAACAAAAAGGGATGGATGCCAATTTTTATAATAATGAAGTGAGATATCGGCAAAAAGTAGATTCCCAGTAAAACATTTATTTAATCAATAGAACTTATATCTATCACAAAAGCTGTGGAATGGGCTAGTAATTATCATCAGAGCTGTAAACTCATCATCTTTACTGAAAAATTATGTGGATAAATTAAATAAAAAACATATATACTGTCCACTATATACATACGTATAAATTATTTCTAAAAGATCTCGGAAAGTTAGAAGTTGCTTTTCCAATAAATCTGGGCAAGGTTGGATTCAGGAAATACAACCCTGGTTCAAAATTGTTGAGTTGAGAGTACATCCAAAAATGAGATACCCTTTGATATAAACTTTTTTAAAAAATGGATAATAAGAGATATCAGTTTTTCTGAAATATTTTCCGAATACCTACTTTAAAATATAAAAATCTTATTTTAAACTTAGATATAAGACAAAAGGACTAATTTACATAGTATTACTCAAATCTATAATTAGCTTGTGGGGTGGCTGTCAGTATTTCTGCCCTAAGTTATTCATTTTTCAAATACTTCTTTTTAAATTTATAGAAAATAAATTAACATATTATTTGACATAAAAACCGAACCGTTTTCGATAAATTTACGTTTTTGATTGAACAAATATACATTTTACTAATAAATCCGTTTACCAAGTATTTTATATGCACATCTAGTATGCTTTAAAATAATAATTTGACATTTTCTAAATCAATCAATTTTACTATTGTCGAATGTCCTTAAAAAGTAAATTATTAGATTATATTGCTACTTCTTGCAATATTGCAATATAATTAGGTGGTGCTTGAACAAATGCAAAATAATTAAATTTTTTAAATACATTTTTACTTAAGGATAAGGTTAAAATATTTTTTCCACGTCTCAAAATTTAATGCTATGTATATCAGTACATATTGAAGCCTTTTTCTAGGCTCTATTCATTCCTATATTAGCATTGAATATCTCCCAACCACTTGGATGTATGAATTTTTTTGTTGAAATGATGCAATCTGCAGATGGATATTAAAAAAATCACCACAGTCACAATTACGGATTTTAAGAAAATTTTATGTGAATACCAGTTACGAGACATCTAATTAATGTTTTTGAATCATTTTTATTTCCTAAAACTGTACAGGGTGGCCAAAATTTATTTTTCAATTAAGAACTTTTTATATTGAATTTTCTCAATTTTTTCAAATGGAACACCCTGTATATTTTTCAACGATGTGATGTATAAATGAAAAACGAACATTTTTTGTAAGTACTTCCGTATGGCTAATTGCAACCAATTTTGATTGATAAATAAATAAGTGTCAAATTCAAGAATAAACTTAAAAAAAGAGAAATGAGTTTTCTGTGGTGCTGGCAACGGTTCAGAATCCCCATGTTAGTCAAAGAGAAGTGAGCTCATTAGTAGGAATAAGTAGACGGTCTGTGGGTCGAATCTTAAAATCAAATAAGTTGCATGCATATCATATTCAAATGCACCAGGAATTATCTGATAACGATTTTCAAAAGCGCCTACAATTTTGTAATTGTGGCGCCTACAATTTTGTAATTGTGCCAGAGGTAAAGATGATGTCAACTTCTTCAGTAATGTTTTATTCACTGATGAGGCAACTTTTTGTAAAAATGGATTTGTTAATAGGCACAATTTTCATTATTATGCTTCGGAAAATCCTCACTTTTTTATGCAAGTCGATAACCAACACAGATGGTCTATAAACGTTTGGGGAGGAATTATTGGAGAACATGTAATAGGGCCCCATTTCTTTGATGATACATTGACTGGAGCTATTTATCTTCATTTTTTTGGAAAACTATCTGCCACAATTATTAGTAAATCTCCCTGAAATAATTAATAAGAGGATGTGGTTTCAGCAAGATGGTGCTCCACCACATTATTTTAAATGCAGTTAGAGACCACTTAAATAATACCTACCCTCATCAATGGATTGGAAGAAATGGACCCACTAAATGGCCTGCTAGATCCCCAGATCTTACAAAAATGGATTTCTTTTTATAGGGATACGTGAAGGAAATTGTTTATAGAGACACACCACAGTACAAAATATGAAGGAAAGAATAATAACTTCCTTTAGATATCACACTGGCAGTTTTAGGCACAGTGGGAATCTCATTTCAAAAGCGCATAGAGATGTGTGTCAATGAAAATGGGCAACATGTGGAACATTTATTATATTTTTTTCTATCGAGTTATTTGAAGAGACCTCTTTTTTAAAGTTTATTTTTGAATTTTGTAATTATTGCTCAATAAAACGAAATTGGTTGCAATTAGCCATAGGGAAGTACTTACAAAAAATGTTCATTTTTTATTTCTAAATCACATCGTTGAAAATATACAGGGTGTTCTATTTGAAAAAATTGAGAAAATTCAATTTAAAAAGTTCTTAATTGAAAAATAATTTTTGGCCACCCTGTACAGTTTTAGGAAATAAAAATGATTCAAATACATTAATTAGATGTCTCGTAACTGGTATTCACATAAGTTTTTCTTAAAACCCATAATTGTGACTGTGGTGATTTTTTCAATATCCATCTGCAGATTGCATTATTTCAACAAAAAAAATTCATTTCATCCAAGTGGTTGGGAGATATTCAATGCTAATATAGGAATGAATAGAGCCTAGAAAGAGGCTTCAAAAAATGTGCTGATATACATAGCATTCCATTAAGAAAAAGGCACTTGGTCCTGTAATTTCGTCTTGGCTCGCCCTGTATGTTCGAAAATAATTTCCAGTTATAGACTTTTTTATCTACTTTACTTGCAATTTTTTTAAAAATTTCTAGCTATCGTAGAACTCGAGATATCGAGGTCCGACTCACTATTGCCCCACCCTGTATATTGTTTTCTTTTAAATGGGTATATTTCGCTTATTATTGATTCTGGGAAAAAAGTTTATTTAAAAAGAGTGCGTTTATTTTTGGATGTACTGTAAGGACATCGGAAAGCGATTTTTAAACCACCTTGTATATTATTATTTATTTTATGCATAAATATTAAAATCATACATTCCGCATTATGACAATAATTTATGTTTTACACAAATAACCTACGTAATTGGTACTTACAAAGTTAGTTTGATGTTCTACTTTTATTTTTTAGTAATAGAAAATTATTTATATACCGGGTGACCACGAAAAAAATGACGCTCGCCGAAATTATAGGTATAAAATACTATATGTTTCTAATTTTGTTGAAAGATATTGAAATAAACCGTTTTGGAGGATAGTTTAACCGGTTTAGCGTCATTATCGATCCATCGAAATTTAAAATTTATTGTGATGTTTTGAAGATATGCGTTCCAAAAAGTAAGAAGCGATTGAAATTTACAGTGTGTGTAGGGTCTAGGTACCTCTCGTGTATATGCAAATTACTTCATTAAGTCTTAGAATATTTGGTTTATTGTTTCTCCTCTCCTCCAGAATCAAAAAATGGAAACATATACAGGGTGTTTCATTTAAAAATCCAAAGTTAGCATAATTCCCGGTGAAACCGAAAGCGCCAGTAAATATTAAATCGGTCGAATGAATGCATATTTATCCGTTATTTGACGTTCCCAAATTTGAAATCCATATCTTGAAAAACCAAGAAGATATATATAGGGGCCAGCGTCATTTCATGTCACTCAGTACCTATACTGGTTACCGATACTTGTACATTTTTCATTTTCGTGTGTAACAAAACCTACATTTTCAGAGTGTTATGGAACGATTTCCAGCCAATTCCATACAAGAGCCAACAGCCTTTATGAGTCAGGACCCTATGGAAATGTATAATAACATATTAGTTTTTATTGTCACAAACTCTAATCAGTCACATCCACCCGAAATGCATATATTTCAGGTAAGTAAAACTTTTAATTATTGGTCCTACTTTTTATTTTCGCATTAATATTATCATTTTTGATAATCAATTTCATATGCAGTTTACGTACCTATAAATATTTCGTTTACCATGTAGGTAATATGGCAAAAATAAATCAACAGTCCGTTAAAATAATAAAACATGATAACATCTTGATAAGATAAGAGAATCAAATAATTTGATAGGTATATTACTACATTGTATTCAAATTCAATCTTTATAAGATTCCTATATTTAGTGGTTACAAATTGTCTACTTAATTAAACCCTCAATAAGGTAAAAATTTTATGAGATTATATATGTGACTTTATAGCAGGATATATCAACTCGTTTCATCTCTTTGTAAGTATTAACATTTTAATGAGGGCTTAAAAAGTGATCAGCAATCTTATATAACACCATAGATTATAAATAAATAAATATTGGGCTTATTTTGACAGAGTTAGAGCAAACAATTGTTTGCTGAAAATGTTACTAGAGTTACCATAATCTATTAGCATTTTCTTTATTATAATTCGGAAATATATTTTGTATATTTTTCAGTCGGTACATCGAATTTTTAATTTAAGTTGTAAAATGTATTAATAGACTTTTTCATTATAAGTTGCATGAAATTATTTTTCATAACTTTTATGTCCCTTTGCATATTATGGCCACAACTCACTTATTTAAAAGAGCTTATATATATTATCTGATAAACAATATCGTAAACAATCACCTAGACATCTAGTCTATTTTGTCGAAAATTAATCGCTACAAGTAATTTTTTAAAAATTACTATTATAATTTTCCGTAGAATCACCACAGTGCATACGGAGTAAAAAAATGGTAGGTAATATTAAAAACTACCATTTTCAGCCCACCTTGGAGACATTTTTTTACAAAGTTTAATAATGTAGTGTTACAAAGTCCTGTTTCAAGTTCAACCGCCCTCACATCATTAAGGTTAGGCGATGAATTTCAAATTTTGGGCTCACGGCAGGCAAAAATAATTACAATTTTTTAAAACATATTAGCGATAAAAGTGCAGTTTTGGTTTCAGCAACATATACCCAAGAATTTTCTTATATAAAATTATACCCAAAATTTTTTTTTATAAAGTTTGTATGTATATTCCTAACGTCACCCCAATTTTTTGGTTTGTGCTTGGAAATATTTAAACATATAACTTATAATATTTTTTTCTAGGTTTTTGAATATATCAACAAAAAAACAATTGAAAGTCAAATAAAAGTGAGAAAAAACAAAGTAATAAATTTTTTAAATGGACCGCCCTGTATATTTTTACAATTTTGGAAAAAGATTTAAATTCTCTTTTCAGAAATATAACGTAACATATATTTGCCTTTATATTTAGTAGAATACTGATGATAATTGAAATAATTTAACACTGCAATGAGTAATTGGCTTAGAAAGATTTTTGAATTATCACTAAAATTATATTGTTTTTTGTAACTCTTTACGTTGATTAAAGTTAAAAATGTCTTACTTCGCAAAAGAAAGAAAAGATTTAGAATGTTATTTAATAAGTGATAAACGATTGAATTTAGGGCTTATGTTCATTAATAGATATTTTTTATTTTTTACTTGAAATTGCTTTGGCAATTCATAGGTACCCTCCACCTCCAGCGATGGCTAGAGGATATTTTGAACAGTTCCTTTAAATATAAATGTTATTTGTTCGTTAAGATATTTGATGTTAGTTCCTTTAATAAATTTAAATAAAATTTTATTTATTCTTATATATAGGTATATTTATTTCGATTATTATCAATATTTTACTAATTATGAAGGTAAATATATATGTTATGTTATATTTTTGGAAAGAGAATTTAAATCTTTTTTCAAAATAAAATAAAATAAAAATATACAGTTCAATTAAAAAAAATATTACTTTGTTTTTTCCCACTTTTATTTGACTTCCAATTGTTTTTTTTGTTGAAATTTTCTAAATCTTTGGAAAAAACACTACTTATAAGTTACGTTAAATATTTTTATTTTATTTCCAAAGACAAATAAAAAAATTGGGGTGAGAATGTTATAGGAATCACCCTGTACCTACCTAATATTTTTCAACGTGTTGCAATGAGTCAGTCACCTGTGAAATTTTGTCATTTTAATGTGATCCCTGAAACTTATTTGTGTACCTAAATGTGTCAAAGGTGCAAATAAGATTACTCCATAAGAATTTCATAACTTATGTGTGTCTAAAATTAAGAGGGGGATTGGTCGAGTTGTCGAGTAGGAGAATCTAAATTAGTTGGTAGATTTATATACGTTCCCAAAAATTGCATATACAGTAAAGTCCAGTTATAACGAACCCAAGCGATGTAGTAAAAATAATTCGTTATATCCGGAGTTAAGCATAATATTGCACGTTAATTGGAAATAAGGGTTCGTTAGAAATGGGTTCAACATATAACCAGATTCCACCTGTATTCTCGATCAGATCACAGTAAAGTCTCCTACTGGTAGACATATACTCCACTAAAATTTGAAATACATCCCCTAATAACAAAGATATGAGGGTTGTCGGACTTTGGATGGATAATCTATACAGGGTGTTCAAGGATAATCTTAAAATCTGAATTCAAGACTTAAAAATTAAAAAAAAGATTTCTATGGTGTCTGAAATGCCCCTCCAAGAATGGAGACCAAAATTAGGTTTTTGGTTTTTTCACAAATTTAGAAAAAGATTAAAAAAATGAATTTTACTAGAGATTTTCTACTAATAGAAACGCTTCTAAGGAATATTTTTCCAATCATTCTTATCTGTAAAATAAGTGAATGAAATCAGCAATCTCCTTTTTATTTTGTTATTCGAACTTTTTAATGAACACAAATTTTATGAAGCACTCTTTTGCCTCTTTTAAATTTTTTATAAAACTGATAGTTTTTAAATAAAAAAATAAAATAAGAAAATAACCTTCCGGATCAAGACTATTTTATTTTTTTATTTAAAAACATTTAGTTCTATGATTAAAATAAAGGGTTTCCAGAAAAGCACACCTTTATAGGATAAAATTCGGGTCTGTTAAAAAATTCGAATAGAAATGAAATATATGTTTGCTGATCAAAGAAATATCTTTTAGGAGTGCTCCTATTAATAGAAAATCTCCTACCAAAATTAATTTCTCTTTTTCAAATTTGAGTAAAAAATTTAAAGCTCTTACTTCCATCTTTGAGGAGTGTAAATCTTTAATGCAGCGTTGCCCGACATACGTCCATAGGGAAGTCCTTTTTTAATTTGGACTCTTGAATTTAGGTTTTAAGAGGATCTGATTGATTCTGAAACGTCCTGTCTGTATGTTTGTATACCTACTATGCCAAGTACCAGAAAGTATTTACCAATCTACTTGTTTTTACAGTTTTTAATTTAAAACGGACCGCACACATTCCTTATAATGGGAACTGGCTCTGTGTCGATTGGGCTGAAATTTCAATATGTTGTAGTCTTCGATATACTGATCAAATGTTCTCATGGGCATGAAGTGATCCTATAGCTAGATTAGTTACAGGCGGTTGAAGTTGTCAATTTAATACACAAAATGACATAAAAATCATGGCCACCGCCTAAATCAATTGAGCTTTGGCAACAATACTTAATTATCTCGAGCCCCAGTTTTCCAGGTCACGGAGTACGATGTAGACCATATACACCAAAAATTACCTCAAAATCGCAAAAACCACCCCTTTTGCCGATTATCCCATTCTACGTTTGCCAGAATTTTTGTTACAGGCAACTGTGAGAACGAAGATTCTGGCAAGCGTAGAATGGGATAATCAACAAACGGGGTGGTTTTTACGATTTTGGTGTGTGACAATGAAAGTATGGTTTACATTGTAGTCCCCGACCTAAAAAATTGGGGCAGGAGGTACCTAAGTATTGTTGCCAGAGCTCAATTGATTATAGCCATGCCCATATATCTTCACCAACTGCTGTGAAAATAATCGCTTCTTCTTTAACTAAAAGAGGAAAACACTTTCATGTTTTAAATGGTACCTTGTATACTTAAGTTATATATATATGGATCTCATAAAGTTATAATTCCTTTTTCCAGCAATTCTTTCTAATTTAAAATCTGATTATAAATCATTAAGAAAGCGGCATTTATTTATTACTTCTAACTAGTCTAGAAATTCAAGGATAAAATATCGAAGTAGGCTTTGATTTTCATTAAAAGGGTATTTTCTCGCCATTTTAATCAGAAATTGAACCATTTTATTTGTTTGTTTAAATTTAGAAATATTATTTCTATTTTACCTGAATCATCAAGAAAATTGGGATTTTTGTCGAAACAGTCCATATCTCGCAGTAAACATTTGACTAATGATAAATTGTAAGCTTCAGTCGCAAGAAGTTTCTATTATTGGGTTCATTAAAAAAATTGTTTATTGATAAAATATGATGATTAGTGTTTCATTTAATAACATCAGCTGGCCCAAGATATATATCCACCAATGGGTAGTTGATTCATTAATTTTCATGCTGATGAAAATAGTAGAGGGGTAATTACTTTCTGTCGTCCTTACAAATTTAACTTTAATGTTATATTACCTTATAGTGTCAAAGCATATCAGCGCAGGACCTGGTAGAGGACTTGATGCAGCTCCGCATGGGTAAAGCATTGACCAGAAGTCGTAAAAGCAGCATTCCCCCTCCTTCTCACAAACCCCCACAAAACGTCATAAATCCTGCTAGAGATGTCACCAGAGATTACCATGGTTCCGACTCCGAACTTACTGCAAATAACGATGATTCTAGTTCCACAACTAGCGAGAAATATGAGAGGGATGTGACCATATTAAACCACTGCTTTGATGATATTGAAAAATTTATTGCTAGACTTCAACATGCAGCAGCTGCGGCAAGAGAGTTGGAACGTAGAAGGAAAAACAGAAAAACCAAAAAGAAAGACATGGGAGACGGCATGCTGACCATGCGAACCAAACCTCCTCCAGAAAAAGAATTCATTGATATTTTCCAAAAATTCAAACTATCTTTCAATCTTTTGGCTAAGCTAAAAGCCCATATACATGATCCAAATGCGCCAGAATTAGTACACTTTTTGTTTACTCCACTTGCTCTTATTGTTGAAGCGTCACATGATACGTACTTCGATCAACATTTACCACATAATGTGATTGCCCCATTGCTTACTAGGGAAGCTGTCAATCTGCTAATGAACTGTGTTACAAGCAAAGAAACTGAACTGTGGCATTCTCTTGGAAGCGCATGGCTTATGCCTAGGTAAGAGCATCTTATAAAATCCTCTGAATACCAATAAAGTTAATTGTACAGTAACAGTATTATGTAATTTCTTTGGTATGGATATTGTCGTTACTGCCATAGAAGATATTTTCCGATATAATCCTACTACTTTTAAATTGCTTGAACTCTAAAAGTGCTGTGTTTCAGTTGTGGTTAAATAAAGTTTTTCCAACCCTAAAGCATTTACCTATTCAAAAGCGTAGTAAATAAATATAAAAATAAACTGTTCTGATTGAACTGCGGCCACAACTGTACAAATCTGTAAAATATAAAGAAGTAAATTCAAAAAATTAGTGCAACAGTTGTAGTTAGAATTTACCTTACTATGGTTATTAATATTAAATAAATATACATTTTTAGAGATCAATATAAAGGTCATGTACCATCATATCACCCAGTATTTATGGATGGCTGGTCTCCGGAGTATCCAGTTATCGATGAACTGGACTCCAATTTAGAGAGTAAGTCTTACCAGCATGAAGGCCAATATAGTGGGGATTATAATGATTATCAGTCATCCAGCCAAGATAACATTTTGATGTACGAAAGAAATAATTCTCATCATCATCAGCCAGACAAGGATTTGTCACCAACAATGGGGGAAAGTACACGGAGTGACATTTCTGTAGATTCCATTGAAAGAAATGGAGGAGAAGAACGAGGTTTCGGTAGAAACCAGGAGGGTTTCCTTGAAGATCTTCAAAATAGGGGGGCTAATATTGTCCAAGTGACTTACCCGAGAACTGCTAATAATGATAAAGAGTTAACTGTTGTTCGTGGAGAATTTCTTGAGGTATATGCTTATTTGATTAGTAAACAATTTAAAAATTTAACTCATTTGACTTTAGATTTTGGATGATAGTCGAAAATGGTGGAAAGCTAGAAATAGTAGGGGCCAAGTGGCACATGTTCCGCATACTATAGTTACTCCTTATGTCTTCAACAATCCATTATATACCCAAAATTATAACCGAAGAACTGTAAGTATTACATAACTTTTCTCTCTTACATTTATTTTGACAAGTATTCCTGGGATACTAATTATTTTTGCTGAATATATGATATATGATTAAATAAATTTTGATGTGATATCTTGTTCGCAGGTGTTATAAAACAATGGTACGTGTAGCTACAATTTTTTCTATTGATATTTTCATACTTAATAAATATCGCTAGGAATACTGTTGCCGGTATCAACTATTGATCTTCAAATTTTATTTAAATATAACCGCAAAGTAAAATATATGCACATTTGATTCGTCCAATGTCCTAAATTTATAGCATCCAACGTTTACTTAAGTTATCCTTTAATGTATTAGTATAAATCAATTGTCTTAATTATATTAATAAAAACAATGTAATAATTTTTTTTCTCAATATAATGGCATGGCTGAATTTAATCAAACAGTTTAAACTTTTGTTTATGGTCCTTATAAGATTGATAAAATTGCGATTATAATTAATAAGCTCTCCACATGCAAATTATTTGTCATAAAACCGAACAGACCAGCTTCTAAAATTACGATTAGTTCTTTGTGAATTTAACCGAAAATAATTTTCAGGAATCACCAATATTTAATACTGCACATAGTTCAAATATTCAGGATCACTCGCCCCAGTCAAAAAATAATGCAGATTGGATTAGAAATGAAAGGCTTGGTAAGAAAGGGGAATTTCGTTATTTCTAAGCACTGCTTCAGTGTTTTGTCTACATTTCTGCTTTATATGTATTTCTGTTTGTTTTGTGTATTAAATCGTTTTTGTGAATGTGTTTAGGCTACCAGCTTATTCTTGTGAAGACTTATATTTGACTTTCAAAGAACTAGTATTTTTTTATCATTACTCTATAAATTAATATTTTATTACATATAACATTATTATGTAATACACGTTAGGCATTATATTACAGAATCGAATTATAATAGTTAAAGTGTATATATTATTAAATTTTAATAATTGATTTTTGTACGAATTTTATACTAACTGAAATCAATGCGTACATATATTTGTACACAATATACATACCTACCTATATATTTAAAATAAATTTATTTACTAAAGTTTTTCATTATTTCACCTTACCATTTGTAAATATAAATAAAATGTTATATAAAGTTACTAGATTTTTTCACAGGATCTTCATAGCCAACGGAATTCATTGGATAAGTATACTTATTGAAGCCAGCTTCAGAGAAAGATATAGTGCTGCTGGTAACAGTCACAGAATTTTTAATAATAATATTGAAAGTGCATTCATCAACAGAGGGAAATGTATAATTTCATTAAAGAGAAATCACTACGTCATGTTGCCGACAACATTTCTTCGTTCTCTGAAGACAGCTTTAGGCTTGAAGTAATATGCATATGTACATCAATCAACGCTTACAGCTTTTTGGGTTACAAGCTACAATAGTTCAAATACAACTGTGATTTGCTTAAAATCCCCTTTTATATAATATATATTATGTACAGTGCATCACAATAGTATGTATCATACAGAATACATTTTTAATTAGTCTCTTCTCATAAAAGTTTTATTTTGCTAAAAATTATTCCACTAATTAAAATTTTTTTTTTTTAAATAAATTAAATTTGCATGTTACAGTCGATTAGTTTTATTTTAATTCATTCATAAATGTGAAAATACCGCAAATAAATCCAGTTACTAAAGAAAAAGTATCTCGTATGATATACTATTATAATCACACTGTATATAGGTACCGTATTTCTATAATATTGTCGGTGGATAGCCGTTTCAACGATACAAACAAATAAGTATTATAAAGTGTCGTAAATCTTCGGTAATAGGTATTATAATATTCCCTATCTACCAGCAGTTTTATAGCCATACGGTGTATATATATTATACTATAAAATGTATAGACCTCGCTGGTATGTATTTTGCTTCTGTGTCATACTACTGGTTACTTTAATATTTATTATACATTTCATTCTTAGAAGAAACTGATAATGGTTCACCCCCACCACCTCCTCCCCTCCCTCCAACTCCACCTACTCCGGAGCAACAAAAATCTCCAGTGCCTTTAAAGCGCACTCAGTCTCGTTTATCGATGAAATCAACTGTTTCGGTTGAAGAAAAAATGCAAGAGGAACTTATGAGTGTACTCACCCTGGTTAAAGATAGATCACAACGGCATTTAGACATAAAGCAAACACCAGAGACTTACATTGATCAAAAATCTAACTCGAGGGACGTAAGAGAATGGTTAAATGCAAAGGGTTTTAGTATGAAAATTCAAGACAGGTTTAAAGGGGTAGCTGGACATCATCTGTTCGATATTAAGAAGCCTGAATTAGAGCAAATATGTGGAAAAGACGAGGGAAAGAGACTGTATTCACAGTTAAATATTCAGAAATCGATTAGTGGTGTAAGTATATTAAAATAACGAACAAATTTTTGTTTTGGTGGTTTTGTTTTCTAAAGCGAATTCTTTTCCAGTATCAAACCGTTCGGACTACAGAGTTGAAGGCTATTCTTGCCAAAGCTAGACAGAAAATTGAGACAAGTTGAAGTAACATTATTTTCAAACTATATGGTTTATTTATAGAACTATTATTAAAATATAAGTAGGTACATAAATACAGTGTGTCTAAGATAAGGAGACTATTTACTTTTATTTATATAATAAAACTTTTTTTGTATGGGTCTCACAAAAACTACTGGCAATATTTTTATTATTACTGACCCTCTAGTGCACAGTTCTTCTTTCATTTAATCAGATTTATATGCTCATTCTTGTCTTAAACATGTAATATATACAGTGTGATCAAAACAGTGTCATATGGGAAACTTTTTATTGTTATTATTCTTGGATCTTTCTTGGTTTTAGAAATCTTTTATTAAGAAATAGATATTGAATTTTCCATATGATGCTTACTATTGCGACCTCACTGTATACATATGTATATATAGACCAATTGTAATCCTTTATAGAAAAATTGTATGTAACTTCTAGATCTTATGTTGAGTATATAATTAGCTAATGATATAAAATATTCATATTTTTATGCCTATGTTGTGACTAAAATATAAACTTGTCTATTACGTATACTATCTGACTAGTTTACAACCAGGGATAGAAGTCGCCATAATAAACATTGGTTATTCCTTCTTTAAAACGCGTCGGATGGCTTTTAGAATGGTTTTTAATAGAAAGAACATATGATTTCCACCCTTTGTTTAAACTAGTTGGATAATATGCATAACAGCCAAGTTTATGTTTCAGCCATAACATATACCAAATAGAGATATTCTTTTAAATACGGTTTTTTATTTTTACCACATAAATGATTCAATACGAGTAAGACAATTCGAGGACAAAAACACAAATGTGAATTTGGTTGGAATCAAATTTATATTTACTTATGGTTAATGAAAATTGATCGTAAGAGAATTACAAAAATCTTGACTGGTATACGTTGTTCTTATTAAGTGTTTTAGTTATGTTACATATTTTTTTAAAACTGTTTGGTATATGGAAAAACTTAAAGAATAATTTCTGTATAAAATGAAAATCACACAAGAAAACGCAAATTTGCTATATATTTAATTTTTTTACTGCTCCAGATGGACGCATGATATAAAAATTGCTGACTAATAATTCGCTTTAAACTAGTCTTTTTATAAAATATGGCAAGAAATATTATGTATTGCCGACCTTTCAGGCAGTCACAATTTTTAAAATAACTAGCTATACCAAAAAAGGAAAACCCGGAGGCGTTTCAATGATATCGGCAGAACTAGCAACAACATTTGATTCTCCTAGTCATTTCAAACTTCAACCGTTGAGTGAAAGAATTACAGAAAGGCGCAACGTCACATATAGGTGACGTTTTCGTCAAAAATTGTCAACGTTGCTAGAATTGCCACATTTGTAGACATTAATGTAGTTTAAGTATCGTTTGAAATTGCATCTCTGATGGGGAAATTTTCTTCTGAACAATTTTGATAGTAACTTTACTATACACACATTATTGGACCATCTTCTAAATTTCACTTAATGACATTTTGATCAAAAAGGACAGAGTTTAATCACTTTGGAATAACCCATTTCATCAATAAATGGCGTTAAACTTAAGATATAATTGCAGCAAATTTTGAAATGTTCGGAATATTAGATTTTTTTAAAGGTTGGATTTTAGGACATGGCAAAAATACAAATAATAAGTTTTGTCATATGTACTTTAAAAATTAGTTACATCTATATTAATTAAATAATTAACAATATTTTATATAAATTAAATGAGAATAACATTTTAATAAAATCACATGTATAAAAACAATTTACATAAAAGTCCATTTTAGCAAAATAATTCTTTTATTTTGTGACAGACACAAAGAAATCAAATACAGCTACTTTTATACAATGTGGGAAAAATTGTTTAAACACTTGGATTTATTTCACATTACATGTGCATGTTTTTTAATGAACTGAAGTAAAAACAACGCGACTAATTAACTTACGCAAATCTCATAAAAAAGTTTTAAAAAAATTTAACAATGCTCCGAAAAAAAATTGTTTGCTTCTTCATGTCTGCACTTTTCCCATTTTACCACAATGAACATACTAGTAAAACTCTAAATGTTATATCATGCTTTACATTTATTTATAATGTATTTACTTCTGTAACCTCAAGACAATATGTACATCACATCTTAGCCCACTTTTATCAAATTTTTTGTTTCTTGGAAACGAGTAATAATTCATTCAAAATTGCTACGAGTGAACTAAAACGTATAACAACTAATAAGCAAAAGGAAACAATCCTGATAATACTATTGCATGTTCAACATAGAAATTTAATAAAAATATAGATACATATGGATTAAAGAGATATGATAACTTCAGACAGGTACAAAAAAAAAACTTACAAATTTTATATTACAGAGTTATTTGAAATTTTCATCACATTGTTGTTTTTATTGTGTGGTGGTTGTAATAAATCACAGAACTGTAGCAGAGCTTCCCTTAGTGGCCTAGAAACTTGTGTGGAAGTTGTGGTCGTGCATTCCACCAAATATGGGTATAGACTTATTAGCTGCTCCCATGCTTTATTGTCTTCTGTAAAAAAAAATTTAATTGAAAACACGAATTTTTGTACGTGTCTTGTTTGACAACCGATAAGTAAATAAAAAGCTTAAACAATATTTTAATTGATAAAATGGCCCTGAAGAGACTTGTAACCCTTAATGAGATAATAATGATGAAGTAGTTTCTATAAATAGAAAAATAGTGCATAATACACTGACATGTTTCAAGCTAAGAGAATGCTACAGAATGTGTAATAGTTATATAAGGTCGCCTGCTTGAAAATAGTATAACATCCATCGCTAGTTTTAAAAACTACTTACCTTTCACAGCTGTAGCTTTTTTCATGGATATGATTAAAGTTGTTAGAGCTTTTAACACAAAGGATATTTCAGAAAGTCGATATCTGGAAACGGAACTTATTTTAAATTATCTTTAATTATCTTGGTGTACCAATACAAACCTCGGTAACGGACATTTCCCGCTGAGTTTCTCGTCTTCAATGTATTTTTTTAGCACCTCCTGGAATCTGAATAACAAAGACGTAACTGCAAGATGCCCTGCAATACCATTATTCTTTTCGTCACCATTCACGAGTAGCCCATTATTTCCTCCATCAATCAAAGAAAATTGTAACAAAGTTTCAAAACAAGTTTTGGCAAATTCTTCACGTAAAGTTAGCTCAATATCACCGTCTGTTTTCACATTGGTAGCAGAATGTATGGACCCTTTATTTAGTAGAATAACAACCTGCATAATAAAATCTTTTGGGATGTTCTTCGAATATGGCAATACTTCAGTTCTTAATAGTTCTATTATTTGACAGTCTGTAGCCTCATCAGATACCATTTCTTCCAGACCTTTATCTGCAGAAGCACAACTGAAACAAATACACATTTAATATTAATGATTTAAAAACATGTTTGTCTTTTTTATTTTGTTTAAGAACCAGGCATTGTCAAACAGATAGTACAGTTATGGCTAATGAGATATTTGAAATTTAAAGTATTTAACTGTCGACACCAGACTCAGACATAATTATTTACTTGGCCATGACATTTTTGCAATTTGGGGTAATTGCGTTTTAAGGTAAAAATCTACTTACGTAGTTGGAAATAAGAAATCGTTTAAGGTAGTAGATAATTCATTCCACATAGATGTAAACTGGTTTCCATGAGATCTGGCCACTTTCAGTCCAACTTTGAGAACAGTAATGAGACTATTGGCAGCTAATTTCCATATGCTGCTAGAAACGCAGTTGTATTTTAAAGCTAAGGGCGTATGCAAAGTGACAATTATTTCTTTCAGTATATTTGCGTTAATAACTTCTGGGTTTTCTGCAGTTTTTTCGTATAATTTGACAACCATTGTTACTGCCTTTTCTCCAAAGGGAACATAATTCATTGTTATCCAGTCTGATATTTTAGTCTGTTTACTCTCAATTTTAATAAATGTAGGGGGCGAGCAAGTGAATTTTGCGAATGTTAGCGACAGCTTGAAAATTTCTGGAATCATTTTAGAGTTGTTTCTTTGCATGGCCTCTTTTTGTAACAATTCCATTGCATGCAGGACTCCATCATGCAAAGGAGTTAAACTTAAGTCAGACGATGTCGTTGATATTATATAGGGAGTAGTTTCGCCATAAACCGGTACACTCACAGCGTTTGACAACACTGCACCAAGCTGCTTCAGATCATCTAGTGTAAAAGTGCCCTTAATATGTTGGAATACATTTGGAAATATTTGCACTAAGTTTGTTAAAAATGTCTGACTTGGTAGATAAAAATCTTCATGGCCTTCATTTTCAACAAGCGGAACTGTAATTTCCGTTCCTATTTTTACCCAGATTTTCCAAGCGATCGCCCAAATTTCTTTATCTTCTAAAATTACTTTATTATCTACACTTTGGTTTTTGCTCAAAAATAATATTTCCTGGAATGATTTTAAGGCTGCTATCGATACTTCATTGTTTTTGCTTAAAGCGGCGTATTCAATAAATTCCAATAATATAGACCACGCTCTGGGAAAATCACCCAAAGCTTGCAATAACTGCCTTTTTGTGTTGAAAACTCTGGCAACACCAGAAAGCGTTAACACTTGAGTTTCCGCCCACTGTTTCTGAGCAGTATTTCTTGTATGATGGATTAGAATGTTACCTCCAGCATCAACTTTCTCACTACTTGCAGAGTTCGATAGACTTCTTACTTTATCTAAAAGTGGGAACAGCACCTGCCATAATATTGCTTGCCAAGTATTCTGCTTTAGTAGTCCTCCGTGTGCAGATATGGTGGAAAATAATGTTTGACCTGCAGACTTTCTTACAGCCGGCCTACTGTCCACGCACAATTCTCCTAATCTTGCATAGAGGCACATCCACAGCTTGTCGAAGCTCGGCATATTCAAGGTACCTGGGAAATCTGGTAATACTGTGTTGTCTTCTGTTAGTGTTTGACTGAGTTTGCCTTGATTCTGATGGAAATAATCAGAAATGTTCCACTGGAATGAAAAGCAAATGTTAAGCGATTGCGACAGAAGATCGTTCAAGACATACCATTAAACCAACGGCAGTTAACGATATGTTAAGTTCTTGAGTTTGTGACCCAAACTTGGCAACTGTGTCCACACAAAGCGGTAAACATCTCCATGGCATCACAGGCAAGAAATCGGTTATCACGAGTTGTAAGCACTGGAACGCAATCCTTATCAGGTTTTCCCTAAAAACAGGAACAGAAGCTTTAATTAATTAATAAAATTTCTCAAACGACCCTATTTTCAAGTCTTAAAACATATCTGGGTTATTTTAAGGCTAGAAAAACTTACCCATGTTGGTCATTTACAGCGCCAATAATTCCAAGCACCAAAGGCCATCCGTGGGACAAGGTTTCACCATTTGTATGAAGAATTTGTAACACACATTCCAACTGTCTCTGGCGCACATCACCATGTGGTACTGAAGATAACTCGTACAACGGTCCAAGTAACAATGTTTGCAACTTTTGATTTTCTCGCAATGGAATGGCATGTTTATAATGCAGAGCTGATTTTACAAGATATGTTATAGCTTCTACTCCCCATTCTCTCATTCTAATATGTGGATGATGGCACACTTCCAGCAGATGATTAGTTAGAGGTCGCCAAAGAACCTCAATTCTCGACATATTTACTAGGCCAGTTTCAAGCAGCTTGGCAACGGCAAATAATGAAGGCTCTCGATTGGAATAAGCCAGCTCCATAGCTTCCTGAGATAATTTACACAGAGCATTTATTAGATGGTGCAATGCAACATCATCCAAATACTGACTTGATTCGAACAACCTACTAAGCATTGTAGAAAGCACTGGTAAATCAGCCATTACAGAAGTAGTAATTACTGCATTTGTATCTGTACTTGGTCGGCCTGCCTTTAAACCGCCACCAGTAGAAGGTTTCAGCCCCAAAATCCACACCAAATGCTGCAAGGTCGTGAGTACCAAATGCCATGAGGTACCTAAAATGCTTCCATGACAGTGAGCCAAGCTTAGTAGAGCTCTCATTGACTGTAAATTTTTTGAAGTTAGCATCACAGGACCTTGCTGAGTACCAGCCGGTACAGATGAGGTTGGTAAAGGAGTACCCACAGCTACTACCTGCTGCCTGAAGTCTGATTCTCCGTATTGTACTACTATGGGCGAACTCATGTCTTGACTATCGCGATGCCCTAAAAATGAATAACCTAGTTCCGAAATAAAACATCAATTATTAGGTACTTCTTTGACTTACCTTGTCTTAAATTTACACCAGATGTTACAGTATTCAACACAGTGAGAGCATAATGCGGGGGTAAGGAAGATTTGCAAATAGCTGTAATAAAGGCATCTCTAGGCGTATGTAAATCTAACAGTCCACAAAGTGAAGTATACGTCTGTATTGCTTTTAGCACACTTTCTGTTATGGATTCATCAGTGCTCGCATCTACTAGGGGGCTTAAAGCGGCTAAGAGCCCACACCAACTGGAATTAATCAACTGACAATTCAGTTCTCTGTTGTTCTCTTTGTGATGCACTGGCGGTTCATTTTCAGGTGGTTGCTGAGGACTTATTGTTATTTGAAGGGATCTAATTATTTCCATTAAACAAGCGTAAGCCACGGAAATCCCGTAGCCATCTGGAACCACAGGTGGTTCTATTTTGTCCAACATTTCTAAACTAAAAACGGAAAAGAAATGTGCTTCGTTTAATAGCATTTCTGGTTTATTTATAAAAAATAAACTGCAGTTTTTAATGTTTACTCACTATGTTGATTTCGTCTGACCCGTGGGGAAAGTAGCAACAATAGGCAACCATACACCTCTTAATAGAAATCCTGGTTGCGGAGAAACACCTGGACCTGCCGGCAATCCACCTAAGAACACGGGTGGTTGTCCTTGGGTCACTGGAACTATCGGTTATTATTACACAAAAGCAAGAGAAATATGAGTACATGATTTTGAAAATGTTAATAATAAGTAATAATAATATAAAAGAGAAACACAGCAGTTTTTTATATGGAAAAAAAGATTTAAATTTTTTTTCCGACAATATAAGATACTTTTGTACAGAGTAACAAACTACATTTGGAAACTGAATATTACTCTGTATTTACTAAAAATTTTAAATCATTTTGGTCTATATTTAAAAATTTCTTACTATACTACTGCACTGATGGGAATGTTTTTTTAAATAGTCCATATACAGGGTGTTTCATTGGGAGAGACATACATTAACTGTGGATAAAGGTTACCAAGATGGTACCAAATAACCCATACTTAATGTTTCTGTCACCCTTTATAATCGAGATACAGGGTGTTTTACCAATATTACCTATTTCTTTCTTGATTCATAACATAACTAACAAACCACACTGTATATTTTTTTGACATTTGGCACGTAAGAAAGAAAATCCAGGTCCGGCTTGACAATAAATATGTAGTAAATTTCTAATGGTAAAAAACCAAACTTTTATTTTGCAGACGTTTAATACCTATGTTTATAGGTATTCAACGTCTAATATATTTTTGTAAAGAACGTGACATGACTTACAAGAAAATTATAGTACCTATACAATAAAATTTACTTACTTCCTGTACCCATTTGCAGCTGGGGACTGACGAAAAGAGACTGCACGTAGGCACCTAAAGAGTTGACAATATCTTGAAAAATGCTTGTGGTGTGTTTATTTAAATCGTAACATTCACAGAATGAATTAAGCAGTTCTGGTTGAATCGTCATTTTGTGCAAAACTTCTAGTGCCAACGATCGCTGCCAAGTTGGTTTGTCGGGGTCTAAGAATTTCACTATTAGTGATAAGAATATTTCACATTCCGTCACCTAAAAGAAGAAATTAATTAGCTATTAACATAAAAATCACATTATTGGAAAAAAAATCTCACCAGTAAGCCGTGATATTTCTGGATAAGTACCGAAACAACTCGTAGTAGCCTCATGCTAATCGGAAAGTAAGGTTTCTCAAATGGAGTAGCTTGCTGTACGTTACTAGGTACATTGCTCCTATATTTTATATTTGGCGAGAAAAGTTTGATAACCAAGGCACAAACCCTTTCTTTTAGTAGGAAACTAAATTCTGCATTCTGTAAATTATACCTAATTAATTCAATACTTTCAATAAGTTTATAATACAGTACCTTATAAAATACTACAGAAAACTGGGTCAACACTGACTCCAATAGTTCCAGCCCAAATGTTCGTGTCATTTCTGTCATGCCTATTAACCAATAAGGCTGGTCTGCATTTACCAGTTGCACTAAGTCTTGAAATAATAAAAAGGCATCGCCTGCACATCGTGGCAATCCTAAAAAATCGTAAAAACAATTTATTTTTGCAGGAAATTTGCATTGGGAAAATTCTATTTAAGATTCTCTGCAGTTTTGATACACATACCTTTCGGTGGCATGCCGCTGGGCATTTTTAAATCCTCAAAATTCACAGGACCACGTTGCGGAGGATTTTCTAATTTCAAAAGTTGTTCATCTTCAGCAACGACTCTCTCAAATACTAGATATACTAATTGTCGGACAGTTGCACCAGCTGTGTTAATGGTTGTAGAATTTTTAGCAAAATGTAGGCGAAAACATAATACTAGTGTCTGCAAATAATGTATTAGCAAATTCATAAGCCTACATACATATAATACTTACTCTAGCTAGTGTGTCACCGTGGACAATAGTATTGGTAGTTAAGAGCAACGTTACAGTTTGCAAAATTTTTACTTCCTCAATTCCCAACTCCATTAAAGCCCATAAAGTGTCGGTTATGTATAGCGCCCCTTTCTGATCTATAAGCTGTTGAGTTATCAGCTTTTGCATTATTTGAAGACATAGCTATAAAACATATCCATAAATAACATTCCTAAATTTTATTTTAAAAAGTACTTCTCAACTTACTCTTATAAGTTTCACGTCTTTAGTTTCACAACCTTGCGACAAAGGATAAATAATTTGATTAACAATATAGTATATAGATGTTTGCGATGAAGTTTGAGTACTTTTCAATTTGGCTATTGCTTCCTCACATGCCTACAATATACATATATAATAATAATTGATAAACAAGCAATTTATTATTTACTTCTTTCACTTGTGGGTACTTCTTCTTCGATTCTCCTGATAAGCTTTTAAAGTCATTTTGAAGACTTTCTATGAATGCTGAGGAAACTTCAATATTACTAGCACCACCCTCATAAGCCATTATTTTTCTTCCAATATTATTTTTGTGCAAAAACCACGTAATGACAATATTGAGGTGAGCTGGCACCTGTCAAACGTCACTTAAGTGTATGTTTTTTAGTTATTTAGGCAAAAATGAATTTAAAAACTCTCTTCATTGTATTACAGAAGATGCTATTTATTATAAGCACGCATCATATCCGGAAAATATCACGTATTAAATTTTTTAACTGTTTGGCAAATTCGGTCTTCACGAAATAAACAATACAATAATGACATTAGCAACTAACCTTAAACCCCACCTCTAATATACAATTCTTCTTCTTCTGAAATTAACATTGAATCTAGTGGATATTAGACTGATAGGTCACATGCTTATGGCTTAAGCTGCCAGTGGCGTGCCCAAGGGGGGGTTTTAGGGGTTAGAACCTCCCCCAAGACACCTGCAAAATAGGGTTAGGGTTTTAAAGACAAGAAACCAAAGAAAAAAATTACGCCTTACTAAGAAAAATTTAATCTGTTGTAAAAAATGCAAGACTCAGGAGTCAACAAAATTTCTGGGCACGCCACAGTAAGCACTATGTGACTATACAAAGGACGTGTTTCACTAGTTTCGGCCATTGAATTGTTTCCGTTTCTACTTTTGTCCATTGTGCGAATGTCGTCGCCGCTATAATTATTTCAGCCTTCTTCTTATACGACTCAAGTTCTAGAGACTAGGTTACTTCATAATATGTACTCAGATACGTTACAAAGTGTCAGTATTTACATAATTCACAATTGTAGTAATTATAGCTAAACGCTTGAAGGATTAGGCATCACGTATTGGAGAACTTTGCAAGATATTCCCCGCGAATTTCAAATGTTTTGGTTAAAATACATAATCACAATTTTATATGAATCATAATTCAAATATATTTTTTCTCTTACTAGTCTTACTGTATACAATACTGACTATACATCATGTCCCTATTTAGTTTAAGTCAATTAATAACTCGTAATTATTAACTCAAAAACTGTATAGATGATAAAGTAATTTTACTCTTATACCATTTTAGTTTCATGGTAATGAGTACTTTTAATTTCCACAAAGTCACGTACATATCTAGTTTATGGTTTGTTGGTGTGTAACTGCAAATAATGGTGATTATACTTGCCAATTTTGCTAACACGGACATTATAAATGCGACTTGAACACTGCAAGCACATAGTAAAAATATTATGCCATTCGATTGTAAAATTGTTTTTAAAAAGTTATCCAGTGAATTTGGAACACAACATATTATCTAGGTATTCTTTATCGTTTAGAATCCAATATCATTACAACATCAACGTTAAATAATTATCATCATGCAGTACTACTATCATTTTTATATTAAATAATAATAATAATATACTTACTTTAGATTTAAAATTAATTAATTGGTATAATTTTTACATAAGAATTAACAAATCATTAAAATAATAGTTCACAAATTAATTTATCAGTAGGTATAACGTTACCCCCCTCCATATAACAAAATAAATGAATTTTTTCAAACCTCAAACCATATGAAAATTGATAATTTTACCACAAAATTAATTTATTCTCAAATAGTAAAGGTCTCCAGTATGAAGATGTTCCTCACCTGTTAACGCATACAACGATCCTGCTGGAAGCTGGAATCTTATTTATGCTTGGCGGTTTCTTTAATAAAAGGTGTTATAGGGTTTGCAATTTTATTTTAAATTAAAATTATCACCTTTGTTATATTATTATTATTATTATTATACTTTACTATATACCTAGCAATTGTGTGGTACTGACTCTGAGAAGAAGCACGCTGAAATCAATGAAATCTCTTTGCATATCTCTATTACCGTGATTATCATTAAAGAAGAGTTAGATACGCCACTGTAGAAATTATATCATATTTTATTTGTATTATACAATGTTTTATATACAGGGTGTTTCATTGTGAAGGGTACTGCGGGATGCGGGACACTTAGGCGGTTTCCAGTCATTGGTAGTGAGTCCAGCACGCTTCATTACCAAACTGAGTGTTTTCTCGATTTTATCTAATTTTTTTTATAATCACAACTTTTGAACCACTCGGTATACAAAATTTTATGTTGGTACGAATAGATACTTATTTTAGTCAAATATTTGCCCTATTAACCGAACTCGAAATCCAGGTCCGTCTTTATAAAAAACTGACAATTTCTTATATCTCAAAAACAACACCCTGTATAGCAAAATTTTGTAGATCTGTTTTAATATTTGAAAAGAGCAGAAAAAACAAAATAGTATAATTGTTAGGTTTGCGCATTTCACTCGACAAGTTCCATTATTATTTGTCATACACTCAATTTCATAAAGAACTTGAAAATTATTTTACTTTTAAACTAACAAAAATATTTAACTTTCCGTAATAAAAATTCTAAAGTTTCTATATTAGGTTGGTGTAGTACCATTAAAGCATTTAAAAAATAAGGTACAGGTCAGGACGCAAACGAAAATTACTTAATTTTATTAGTCGATATTTAAACATTCTGTGTTACATAAGATAATAATAAAATGTATTCAACAGAATGGTCACCACTTTAAACAGTTGTAGTTGTTGCTTTGTTATTTATTATCTTATGTAATAGGTACAGAGTATTTAAATATCGACTAATTAAATTAAGCAATATTTTCGTTTACTTTCTGACCTGTACCTTATTTTTTAAATCATTTTTAATGGTACTAAACCAACCTAGTACAGAAGCTTTAGAATTTTCATTACAGAAAGTTAAATATTTTTGTTAATTTAACAGTAAAATAATTTTTAAAAGTTTTAACTGTTTGAAATTGTTATGAAATTGAGTGACAATGACAAATAATGAAACTTGTCGAATGAAATGCGCAAACGTAAAAAGTATATTATTTTGTTTTTTCCGCTCTTTTCAAATATTAAAACAGATCTACAAAAGTTTGCTATACAGGGTGTTGTGTTTGAGATATAAGAAACTGTCAGTTTTTTATAAAGACGGGCCTGGATCTCGAGTTCGGTTAATAGGACTATATTTGACTAAAATAAGTGAAGTACTCGTACCTACCAACACAAAATTTTGTATAGTGGTTCAAAAGGTGTGGCTATAAAAAGATTTAGACAAAATCGAGAAAACACTCAATACTTGGTAATGAAGCGTGCTGGACCCACTAACAATGGGTGATTCGAAAGATATGTATATAAAGGCATGTACACTTCACAATGAAACACCCTGTATATAGCTTTGAAGAGACACTGCTAAAATATCACTTTCTAATTAGATGTTAGTTTATTGTTTTAGAATGTTTTATTATTTACCACTTTTCCATATAATGTAACATTGTAATAGCTATTTTAACCAATTATTTCTTGTTTAAACAAGAAATAAAATATTGTTGTCTAATCCTTATAAAACCAAAATTAATTAATTAATTAATTTCTTGTTTGTCAAAATAATTTATACTTAAATCTGCGAGATAGGAAATTCCGACACGATCCAGTGGAGTACCTACCTACCTATTAGTATAATTTTTCCAGGAGAGACACTTTGATGGAAAAATTAGGTCTTTTAAATTTGAAATATACAAATCAGCTTTTAAGAGTCCCAAATTGATATTCACTTGAAATCAAAGAAAGTAATCATTCTTTTTATATGTTAGCTGTATTGAGCAAAATCCTTAAATAATATGGGTTTACATTAAGTCGTAATTTGCTTAAATATTAACTATATTTCATTTTTCATTCATATGCTTGAAAGTTCGACGCTGCCTGATTTAGAAATAGTAAAGCCCCTTAATAAACAAATTATAAGATTTACTTTATGAAAGGCGGCATTATTATTTCATAATTTTTAGATACACTTTAATTATGTTATGTAAATATCATAAGAAATTAATTACCTATCTAATATACTTAAACCGTATTTCCTGTACAAAAATTGAATTGTATGTTAAAAAAAATTACGAATTCGAGAATTAGTTTTTACCACGAAGGGATCCAAAATGTATTAACAATAAGTCTACATATTATTGGTTAACTGCTGTCGAACCTTACATCAGAAAACGTGTAAGTTTGTAATCATTTTAAAAATTGATTTATATATTGAGATTTTTTTTTAAACAAATTTTATAAGTATAATATCGAACATTTTTCAAACTTAATCGCTTCATATTTTATTTTCGTTGTTTAATATATTTTCTTGTAAAATTACAAATTAACCTCAAACTATACAGGGTGTGTCGCAGAGAACTGAATCGATCGACATAGGGAAAACATTGTAACAAAAAATTTTGTAAATTTTGGTAACCACTCCAAAGCAACCAAAGTCAGTGTGGTCAACAAAAATAATTACAATAATTTGGTACTTCATGTTATACTGGAAGTCGATACCAATTTGTTTATTTTAAATAGAACACCCTGTATATTTTCGATTTTTCGAAATGATCATAAAATTCTGAGGCGAAAATATGTAACATACGCTATACCTAAACCCAACAATTTCAGAGATTAATTGACGTTTTATAAAAAAATTGATGGGTGCAAAGGTTTGCAAGAACCGTTATATAACTTTCTTTATATAGGAGATCCTCGTTTCCTTTTTGGTACGTAGAAAGAACACAAGGGGAGCTACATTATACAATGAAAAAATATGCCATAAGTATACCAAGTGATGCACTTTTCACGTTACATTTTGTCAAATTCAAACCTCAAAAACTTTCCTAGTTCAAATGGAACACCCTGTATTTTTTTACATCAAGTTATGTAAAAGTAAATTCTCTTATTTCTAGTAGGTATAGACATGTTACAACTTTTTGAAATAATCGAGACTTTCTTAAATGTTTTTTTAGTAAAAATTGCCATAACTTAGCCTTGATTAAGAAACAAACATAATATGTCAGTCACTCTTTTACGTCAAAAAATACCAGCACTGTTAAATTACACCCATGGTTTTTGTTTTTGTGGGTATTGAAATGTGTTATATGTTCTTGATATTACAGGGTGTTCCATATATTTGAACTAGAAAAGTTTTTGAAATTTGAATTTGACAAAATGTAACGTGAAAAATGGATCACTTGGAACATATTATATTGTAGAATGTAGCTCACTTTCTGTTCTTTCTACGTGCCAAAAAGTAAACGAGGATCTCGTACATGAAGAAAGTTATAACGGTTCTTGCAAACCGTTTCACATAGGACCCGTCAAAGGGTACTATGTCTTCAACTCAAAATTGTATGCTCATTTCAAAAAATAGAAAATATACAGGGTGTTCCATTTAAAATAAGCAAGTTGGTATCGACTTCCGGCATAACCGGAAGCACCAAATGATGGTAGTTATTTTTGGTGGATTGGCCACACTGACTTTGGTAATTTCCAAAATGTTTTATTGTTATCATATTTTCCATATATCGATCGATTCCGATTTAATTCTCTGTGAGACACTATATTGAATCTATCCTCTAGCAGCATGAAGGGACTTATTTGCATGTCGCTCTATTTAATAGCCGCAATAAATTGTGCCTCAATATACGTGAAAGAAGATGTAGCTGTAATAAACGCTGACGTGCCACCTGAACTAAATAAAGGTACCTACGCACAATTTTATCATAGGTAATATTTTATAATAATCGACCCTTGTTTTGTTTTAGCAAAATTTCAGTACAGAGACCCGGTGCCAAATGAAGAATTTTTAAAACAAGGTGAGAAGAATATATTGCAAAAGTAAGGCAAGATTCGAATTTTGCGCCCCAAAAAAGTCTCTCTCGTGTTTTATTTTCTGTAAGCTCCAATTTTCTTAATGTGCCCGTCAGTGGCGGCTCGTAATGTAAATTTATAGGGGGTTCAGAGGTAAAAAGTAAAAAGCAGGGGGGAGCGGAATTTCAAGGTCATTGTGTTTTACCGCCACTAGTGCCCGTGCCCCTTTGGGGTCTGCGATTCGCCCCCTTGAGGTCTGCGCCCCTGGCAGCCGCCCCTGTGACGAGCCCCTATATGTATAGCTACGACGCTGATTTCTTATAAAGTTCCTTTGTTGAAATTATAAAATGTGGAAGAATTGATTACTCAAGGTATCTCGTTTGATCTCGAAAGTATATACAGCTATAACGAACGACATATAACTAACCAGAACCACTGAAAATATTTTCTAGTACCTACCTAATAAAAATTGGCAATCCATTAAGAAAATTTTTATATCAAATTATTTGTCTACTAAATTTTTGATTTTCAGAAAGTTTTTAAATTTCTTGAAAAACTAGTGCGGTTAAAAAATGATGGATGATGGAGGTTTCTTACAATTCAGCATTTATAAAATGTATTATATTATTTATAATTTAATTTTCATTTAAAAATGAGCATTGGGGATAGAAGCCTCAATTACAGTTCAGTTTTACCGATTGTAATTTAATTAAACCTTGGTCCTCCAGACAGAAATTTCTGGTTAAATGCGGGAGAAAATACTTTGAAAAGGGCCATACAAATAGAGGAAGAATCTAAACTTTACAAGAAGGCAAAGAATGTCATATTTTTTGTTGGGGATGGTATGGGCATATCAACCATAACAGCAGGCAGAATCTATAAGGGACAAAATACATTTGGCACTTCAGGAGAAGAGCATAATTTATCGTTTGATAAATTTCCCAACATCGCATTAGTTAAAGTAAGTAATTTATTTTGTAGTAATGTGAATTTTGGCCACTTTTGACAACATAGGACTGGGCCGAACTTTGAACAAATGTAACTAAGAGAACAAATATCAATTTCTTAGTTGCGACTGCAGTTGCTAGCAGCAAAAAAATTTTGTGTTTTACATCCTTCAGTAATTTTTAAAAAATGTTAAAGGCATATTCTTGCATTATTGGTTAGATAATAGTGAGGCGAACTTTTTCCCTGTCCATCTCTAAAGTGGCAATATATTCAATATAGAAATTTCTTCACTAATATGACACATTTCAGACCTACAATGTGGACATGCAAGTACCAGATTCCGCAGGAACAGCCACTGCCCTTTTTACCGGTAGGTAAGTCTAAAACCCGAATCAAATCATACAAATGCAATTTTTTTATTTACACAGGAATCAAAACAAGATTTGAAGTAGTTGGTCTGGATGTAAATTGTAATCAAACTACTTGGGACAAAGATGTCTATGAAAACTCCAAACTGGATTCCATTATGACATGGGCTCAAAATGCAAACAAAGACACAGGTATTGGAGTATGTTTACATAATACGCATAGTTAGATGTCGGTTTTAGCCTGAAATAAAAACATAAGCTTAATAATCTAGCGGACTAACTAGTCTTCCAAATAAAAGAGGAGAAATTTGTAATATGTTCCAATTTTAGGGATTGTTACGACTACAAGAATTACTCATGCAACTCCTGGTGCCACTTACGCGCATGCAAATTATCGGTACTGGGAGTGTGATGCGGACTTGCCTGAGGATGTTAAAGGTAATGCCAAAGACATCGCAAGGCAGTTGATTGAAGATGCTCCAGGGAAAAATTTTAAGGTAAGCATGATACGAATTAGGGTGCCGGAATCTACTTTAAAATAAGTGCATTGAAATATCTAATAATCCGATATTTTGTAATAACTTTGGCTTAATTGATTTAAGGTTATTCTTGGTGGAGGCCAACAATATTTAGGACATACATTGGAATTTACAGAGTATTGTACTAGACAAGACGGCTTAAATTTAACAAAGACGTGGAGAGAAAATCGTGCTGGCTCCAACCATGTTTTGGCTACAAATAATGGACAATTAAATATGGTTAATGACGAAACAGAATATTTATTAGGTATTTTCCTATATAGTTATTGAATTAAAAATGTTATAGTCTGTATATGAATCATTTTATTTTAAAAGAAAGTGGTTTTAAAAAAATTATTGTTTACCTTATTTAGGAGTATTCTCTCCGGACCACATGCCATATGAGCTGGTTAGGGACAAAAGTTCTACTGGCACACCAAGCCTTACTGACATGACAAGAAAGGCGTTACAAATTTTGAAAAAGGGCGAAAACGGTTTCGTTCTTATGGTGAGATAAAACTTTTACTTATATTAATTCTCTTTTGACTACCTTCTTTTAAAGGTGGAAGGGGGACTAATTGATCAAGCCCATCATAAGAATTACGCAAGATTGGCTATGGAAGAAACATCAGAGTTTGACAATGCAATTTCTTTAGCAATTAATGAAACTGGACCAGATACACTTATTATAGTTACCGCTGATCATTCACATTCTTTTACCATGGAAGGTTATAGTAAACGAGGAAACGATATTTTGGGTAAGTCGTAAAGCTTAGGAAACAATAATCCGGATACAAAAACAAGGTTGGTTACCATTTTTAATATCTACCTACTTAAAAACTTGTAACTGAGTTATTGCTGTCTCATCTCATGTATTTAATAGTCAATTTCGAACTTCCAGGATTTACTGAGGACGCAGGTGAACCTGGTAGACCGTTCTTGACATTAGCCTATGCCAATGGGCCTGGATTTAAGTATCAGTACACGCCAACTAACACCTCAAATGCTACCTTTCCATGGCGCGATTCAAGCAGTGACCAAAATAGATTAAATGATCCATACTATCAACATATTGGCGCCTTTGATTCAGTAGATGACACCCACGGGGGCGAAGATGTTGCGGTTTTTGCAAAAGGGCCACACTCTAATTTGATTTTTGGAGTAATTGAACAAAATTATATCCCCTATGTAATCAGTTATTCTGCTTGTTTTGGACCTCAGGCCTATTTAAATCCAGCTTGTCAGCAAAATAGTGGATCAACTGTGTATTTGGGTAATATCAGTGGTATTAGTTCTCTACTAGTGTTAATTCCTTTTGCAACCTATTTAACAACTCTTACATGACATTTAAAGTATCACTTGTATACTAAATAAAGTTAATAAAAGGTATCCTTGTGTTTTATATACACTGTCCAGCAAAACTCGATAATGACATAGGTACCAATAAGTAGGTACTGATAACTCTGCAGATCGGATATCCACTACACACTACACAAACATAAAATTCAGAGCTATAGGGCTGTCTAGGAGGGGTTTTTTTTTTGTCTCAAAGACTATAATACAAAACTTAAAGGAACCGAACTATTTATTTCTCTTCGCAAAAATGTTAAATCAAAGTTTCAAGAAAAAACCTTTTCAATTTGTTTAAATTTTTTGGGCCAATTCTTTTTGAAGAAAAAATGTCAAAATGGCACATCCAATAGAAAAAAGCAATAGAATGGACCTTTCTCTACTTTTTAGGACCTTAGGACCGGAAAAGCCCATAATCTGGAGAAAGAAAATTTATTCTCGATTTTTCGAGAAAAAGCCGCTCTGCTAAAAGTGTTAACATTTTCTGTACAGTCGAGTGACCGAAAAGTTCATAATCTGGAAATTTTTATTTTTATTTTCGATTTATTGATAAAAACACTCGCTCCAGATTAATGTAACTTTTATTTTGTTTTAATAAGTAAAGTAGTACCTATTAAAAAATTAATAAAAGTAATCTAAACACTCAGGATTTTCAAATAATTACGAAATTAAACTAAACTAAAACTAAAACTTCAAAGATGAACAAAATCAAGACAGTTGGGTCTAATTTATTATTTCAAACCACTTTATTTGATATTCTGATCTTAAATGAAAATAAAAGTTACATTATTCTTGAGCGAGTGTTTTTATCGCAATAAATCGAAAATAAAAAAGTTCTTTCCAGACTATGGACTTTTTCGGTCACCCTGTGTGACGAAGTGAATTCTAGCACCGAAATATTGTTAGTTTTAATTAAAATATAATTATAAATGTATTAAACAGGCAGGTGAAATTTAACTAATATTAATTTACTTCAATTTAAGCCTTCTGAACCGCGTCTTTTCCGTTTATACATTTTTAAATTATGCCGCAAAGAAAGCAATAATCCCGGTGTTGATCCGATCACTCCTTATGCAAGAAAATGCATGGACTGCAGTGAGCTTGCAGTGCCAGCCTACAGTACGCCAACATATAGGTATAAGGCGCTTGAAGTCAGCTTTGCGTTCATAGCGCAAGATTAAGTAGGGATACGCGTCATCAAGCGGATATAAAACTAACAAACCCCCCCGTTTAAAAGTCAGTTGAATGGCGACGCGCCCGATCCATTCCAGACCGCTAGTCCGAGAAGAAGTCCGCACCGAACCAAGAGGAAGCTCCGCTGCTAGAAAGAGTAAGACAAATATATATTGCCATTCGAGCTTTTGCTAGTACCCTTTTGTAGATAGAGCTTTTTACCTGCCGCACGCTTTCCGTTTAACCGCTAAACCGTAGATTAGCTTTCTCGCTTCCACCGTATTATTTGCTTCCTTTTTTCCGATTTTTTAAACCGTAGTTTGCCGCTTTTAGTTTTGCCTCTGCCTGCTTTAAATTTTGCTTGTAAATATTTGTGCTTTATTTTCCGTAATTTATTGTAATAAATCTGGAATAAAGCTTGTTCTGTTTTTAATCCGAAATTCTGAGTTCTCTTTATAGGTTAATTAGACCTCTGGCTCAACCGTGTCTTCACTGCAGCTATCTGAAGCCTCTATTATCCTGCTGATAAAGTAAAGTGGTGTTTCTACACTATAAAACAGAAACTGGCGCCCGAGACACCGTCCTAAAGAGCACCGCCGCCCCTCAGGCGTCACAGTAACCGTCTCCGAACTTTCGCCATAACGAAGGAAGGTTACACCTGTATAAAAATTATTAAGTCTTAACAGAAATGCTATTTTCAAAGTAAGCAGAGAGATACTTTTTGTCGAAAAATCTAAAATAAAAAAGTTTGTAAAGTATTGTAAACTCAATCCGGGGAAACACTGTAGGTAGTAGGTATATCTAAGGGGTAAAAATCCTAAAGCCCTAAAAAATGAATTTTTTATTTACTATTAACTACTAACAAAGAAGTACCTATTTTCAAACGCGACCGCCATCTTATATTTAAAAAATCGGCCATTTTGAAATTCTTCGTCGATAATTCATTTTTTCTGTAAGTAATTTAACGACAAAACTCATTAAAATCGGTTAATAATCAAAAAAATTATGGGCCAAAGAAAAAAATGCAATATAAAGTAGGTACTTTAATACAGTTTAAAATGGCAAACGGACGCTTTGTATGATTACATATAGCTCCGCTCCCGGTGGATCGATTTTTCTCATCGAGGTCTTACAATGTGGAGAAAGGTTAATTTTATTGCTTTTTTACTATTGGATCTAATTTCGACATTTTTTCTTCAAAAAGAATTGAATTAAACAGAGGGCTATTTTCAAACGAGGCCGCCATCTTGCATTTTAAAGGATCGGCCATTTTGAAACTTTTCATCGATAGTTCATTCCTTTCTCCAAGGAACGACGCCTAGCTCGTTAAAATTGTTTAAGAACCAAAAAAGATATGGGCAAACATAAAAAAAGCAAAATTTTTTGACCTACACACATCAAAGCGACCACTATAACTACACACATATTACTACCTTTCCTTATGTTACTTAAAAGACTCTTACATTTGGTCCATTTCGTCCACTTTCCATTTCAAACTGATTTAGGTAGGTACTATAAAACCAATTATTGGATACATAATAAATATCACAAAATATTTGTGATAATATATAACCCATATAAACAAGGCCTAAACTTGTACGTCATGAAAATGTAAGATTAGCTTTAACCACCTTTAGCTCTGTTGTCCATAGACTTAATAGGTCCTTTTCCTTTGTACACGAAGTGTAGCACTGAACTACACTGACAGAGATGACATCAATTCAGATATCACAAGTTAAAGAGAGACAAAACCTACACTAGTGTACACTATCATTGCAAAGGAAAAGGCCTAATTATTACGTCTATGCTGTTGTCGATTGTTTATGATTATCGCCTGACAAGTGACAAGTGACAGCGAATCGGTGTCAGAGAAATGTGAAAGTGGAAATCTGGTTGTTATTTGTGAATAAAGCAATTATGGAAGAAGCTCATACACAACACGAAAAACAAGAAAGTGAAGAGGAAAATGAGGAAGAAATGTGGGCCAAACGAAAATGTGAACGTGAAGAATACTTGGAAAAATTAAAAAAATGGTTGGATGACGCCAGGTTATGGCATTATAAAGTATGTTCTGGAGCCCCTTATTCCAATGAAAATATTGCTGAAAACCCATTACAACAGCAACAACAAATTAATAATATATATGCTACCCTTGCACAGGCAAATCTGTGGAATGAAAATTTTCAAAACGCAATTCGTCAAAGATTTCCTAATAGCGGTGTAGCTGCCAACAGAAATATATCTAGTCCACTTTATCAGACACGTATATCAGTTTTATTTTAGGGGTGAATATTTAAATCTAATAATACTGTTTGTAGCTACTCAACCCAACCAACCACCAAGTACTTATGAATTTGTAATTCCATCAGTGTGGAAAAGAATTGTTGCTGAACTTATGGACTTTCTTATTTTATTTTTAGTTAAAATGGCCTTGACTTTTCTTTTACTAGAAAGTTTTGATATAATGTAAGGGAGATGTGAAATGTATGCCGACATATGGTTACAGGGTACCTGTTTTTTACACCTAATTTTTAACGAATATCACCAAAATTTAGTTTCAATAAGAGACGTTCATATGAACCTGGAATTTAATTTCTGTAAAATAATAACAATTAAGTAGACGACAGCATGTTTGATAGTTGACCAAATAAATAAATCATTAAATGGCAATTACCGTAGTAATATTTAGGCATCAAGGACCTCACCCCAAAATCGCTTCTTTAATAATTAAACAAAAAGTTTAAATTGTTTTTAGATAAGAACATAATAGATATTTCTTTTAACGTTTGAGGCCATATTTTAATACCTTCGTAGCTATGCTTCTTAATTCTTGCATTATTGGCTCAACACTATTGGTTAAAAGTTGTGGTGTAACTTCTCAGAAACTCTGTATCTATATCTGTTTATGTCTACACCAAAAAATCTTCAGTTCTTCCGCAATTGACGGCTTGTCACTGAGTCTTTAGCACCTAAATCTACTGTAATGTGAATTTCACATTCTGATTTAAAACTCAATTAACAATAATTAATTGTCAATTTTTCATATGATGATTTTCTGGTGTACAGTTTATTAACGTTAAAATCGATTGGAAATATTTTAATTTGATTATTTTAGAGACATGGAATTTTACGGATTCGAGTCTTTCCAAAAAAATCTGGAAAATCATGAAATAGGTATGCCTATGGCAATTGAATTATTGACGTTAGAGTTACTACATCGTTTAATAGTTTGTGCATATGAGGTTTGTATCTACATATTACGTGATACTTGGTAAATCTGATTTATTTTTAGGCTTACTTTTTGAAAGGCAAGTTATGCGCAACTCCAGGTAAAAGATACATGGGATTAATGGTAGTAACAGTTGGACACATATCTCCAGTTCCAGGTAGACAAACAGAAACAATAAGAGTAACAGGTGCAGCCCCATTAGGTTGGCAAAAATCGCTATCCAGAGCTGCTTTGAAAAATTTATTTGTCGGTTTGTTGCTGCCATTTTGTGTGGCATTTTACATATTTCCACATAATCGTACTGCTTACGATATGATGGCTAACAGTATCGTTGTAGAATATCATCAGGAATTTATGGTATATAATTCTGCAATATAAATTATTTATAATAACAGCCAAAATATATGTGATATATTGTTTTAATGTAAGTCGGTTTTATTTTGTTACGGACCAATAAATTAAATTATTCAGATAATTATAATTTTAAAACTAATAAAATGGACATCATCTTTTATTTCTTTATTTTTTATGTTCGACAGTTTAATTTTTCTGAGCTTTATTTTTTATTTATTATATTTTCTGTTGGAAAATGGGTAATTAGTAATTTTCTTTAGGAACTCTAACCCTTGGTGCGTTGCATATTTAACCAGTAAAAAAATGATTAATATAATACTTGTATTTGGAAACAAGGATGCCGCCCAAATATTAAACTAACCATTGATGATTATTTCCATGTTTTCGATATGTTGACGGAGATAACTGAACTTCAGATTACCCACACATTTCTTTTCTAAAAGCACACACAATTTCAAGAGCTGATGGCTGGTATTATTCCGCAATTATCGCGATGTGCTCAACACTCAAAATTATTTAATTGAAAATTGATGATTTTTTTCGTAAAATATACTAATCTTTGATTTAGCCAAATCAATATTTTTTTAATTTACGGAGATATTAACTAAAAACACCATGAAGTGTAAATAATGTATCCTATTATTTAGTGATTCTTAAGATAAAACCTTGCAAGCCATTTTATTATATTTTATTAATAAAATACTATATACTGTGCTTTTATTTCAAAACACTATAAAGGCGGTGTTCGGTCAAGCCCACAAGATGCAACCGTGGCTGACATCTACCGAACCGATACATGACTGTCACTCTTAAAATTGGATCAGACTGCTCAAAGCGATTTAACACGCCTATATGTACTTTACATGTAACTGGCCAGTTGCATTTGGTTTTTGTTTATCTTTAAATTTTATGTATAATATTCGATTTTTTTTTTAGTCGGCCTTTCATTGGCTTTGGCGAATTGCCAGTAGCACAGCGCCACCCAATAATAGAGTATACACGGTGATTTCACTTTAAATACAGAAACTGCAGGAAAAGATTCATTACCAAAAATAAATAGAGTTTGTTCTATAAACTTTTTTCCTGGGGGACGCGCTATTTGAGATACAGGGTGTTAAAATTTACAAAAAAAATTATATTTTCCGTCATATTTTTATAATGCGGCGACAGAATTAAATGAAATTTACTACAGCGTATTCACTTAATTAGACCACGAGGTTAATATTTCATCAAATAAAAGGCTTAATTTATTAGAAAAATTCAATAAAACGTAAAAACAAGTCCAAATATCTTGTAAACGGCTGCTACTATTAAAAAACCCCAAGGAACATTTTTTATTCATTTAACGTAACAGTACCTGAATTTAACATTTCTACAAAAAACCGCCAGTGGCGCATTTTTTTCTTGGGAAAATGGGGCGGCACCTTCAGTAGCACGCCACTGGTTAAAGTCACGAGGTTAATATTACATTCAATAAATGCTCTAATTAAGTGAATACGCTGTAGTAAATTTCATTCGATTCCGTCAGCGCATTATGAAGACATGACACAAAATATAATTTTTTTTTGTAAACTTTAACACCCTGTATCTAAAATAGCGCATCCCCCAGGAAAAAAGTTTATAGAGCAAACTCTACTTATTTTTTGGTAATGAATCTATTCCTGCAGTTTCTGTAATTAAAATGAAATCACCCTGTATACATGCAATACATGCATACAATAAATCATATCATATCAAATACGTAATATCGGAGCAGCCTGGTCCAAGGGAGTATACTCGCAAGCGGTCAGTTTATTGTGCACGACGTGGGAATTTTGTGTAACCGCGCTGCGCTATGAAAGGGTTAAAGATGGTTATTGATATTTAAAGAACAAATATAGAAAAATTGTAAATTTCTTATAAAATGTGTGTCAAAAAAAACATGCCGACCACTAAAAACAGGAAGGGGAATAAAGGTCTACCCTTACCTTTGTAAATATCATGTTTTTAATTCAAACCATTGCTTTTCAACATGCGTCTCAATACTCTCAATGTAATCAAATTTAAAAAAATATGCAGTTGTGGAAACATTTTTAGGTAAGTATATGCAAGTGAACAGAGCCGAACTCAAAATTTTAAATATTTTTATATATGCATAGTAGACATTTTTCATCAGTGATTCTTTAACAGTTTACAAATCCAATACTTACCAATCAGAAACTATATGGAGGTCACTTTCAGTTACCATCCCTAAAACGAGTGTGCAAGGAATCCTACAAAAGGGGGGAGGGCAACATTGTCCCATGGGGGCCACATAAATGGAGGTTCGGGTAAGAGCTCTATCTGGGGTTACTGGTTTTAAGACTAATGCACTATGTCAATTTAGACGGAGTAATTTCTATCCTTTTCATTGATCGAAAATGTCTTAACTTCAATATTATTATTTCATTTTCTGATACAAACAAGTCATTATTTGCCCATATATTTTTTTATTTTGTTTCAACATTATGTTGAAATATTTGCGGAAACATTTTTATATGAATTAATGTCCTTGATGAACCAAATAAATGTAGGTACAAGTTTCAACTCAACAAATACCTAGTTAAACATATTTTTAGATAAGAGTACCTACCTGAAAATATTTCTTAATTACTTACTTTTAAATATTTATAGTAAATGCTTTTCAATATGTAAAAATATATTGCGTAAGTTCATATCATTTACATGTATTTGAAATGCTTGCATAATTTTTGATAAGCACACTTTTTGATCTGTTTCTTGGATAAAAATCATTTTTAACAGGTGATAGACCGCAGATTTCTTTGACTAATAGATTATTTAGTTTATGACCTATTACAAATTAAACAATTATAACATTTGGTATCCATTGTAAGTCATCAAAACGAGATTCCAAACCGCAGAGCATGTGCGACTGAGTAAACCAGTCTCAGGGTAGAAACTTTCGTGCTAATGAAATCCACTATTGGAGCATACTATTTTTATCATCATGATCCATGAACTGATGTTCAGGTTCACAAAAAGTGGTTTTGGAAAATAAAACGAAAATTTATAACTGCATAGTTTTATTTTATATAAATTTAAATTTTGTGAAAACTCTAATCATACTATCTCGGTGAAGTTGTGAACTCACAGGACAATATGTGAAAACATACAATCAAAGAACAAACTGACGTTCTATGAGAAGTGTTTGTACTGACATATTCACATTGATTATATATTAAGAAAATTAAATTAATATAACGCAAATATAGAGAAACGGTGAATACACAGTCAAACAATATAATTAATAATTACAATTTATATAATTAACAAATTAATTACAAATTACACTAAATGCAAAATTTTATTTTGCAAGATCACAGAAATGAACAATTTTTATATACATTTAACAAAATAGAGTTAAATTTAAATTTCCCTGATTACAATACCCTAAAATTTTGAATATACATATATTACACCATCAAGCATTATCCCTCCTCAATACATAAATTTGAAATATTCTTATAATAAAAATAAAACTTGAGGTTTCCTAATGGATAAGCCTGACAATAAGGTATAAAATATATTCGGCTAAAAAATAACCAATCAAGAAAAATCATAAGTATCTATAACAAAAATAAAATTATTAATTTTAACATATATAATCTAAAAAGTTACCCGTATAGGCGGACAAAGCTGCCAATGCAATTAAAATTAAACATCATAAATTAACAATAGTAGGTATCGAATTCACATCAATTACACGTAAGAATAAAAAATCACAATTTTCGAACAAAAGTAGTAGTAATCGTTTTCTTTTTTTAATAAATTTGGTTCAAAAGAATTATTGCAAGGATATTAAATCTGGTTGTGAAAATTAAAAAAATAAAATAAAAAGAATTTATCACATATTAACTGCGTTAAACATTCTCCACCAATTTTCAGTCTTACTTCGCTTATAATAAATTAAAATACATATATATTTTAACTAAAAGTTGTTAGTGTAAAAAGTGAACAACCACATTTAATTGATTAGCACGATAAAATAATTTGTCTAAGTTAGCCTAATAAATGGCCATAAAATAAGTTTAAAGGATATACCCCATAAAAAGACAATAGTGTAAAATAATGCCCCAGTAAAATTATAATGAAAGATGATAAAAATTCCCTTTGATATGTAACCTTTATATTTTATACCTTTAAAAAATTAAAATATAACATAATTTCGTTGCATATCAAATATTGACGAACGGAATGTTAAGGAATAAAACAAATAATAAAAATTAATAATTATAAAGAATAAGAATACTGAGATTTCCATAATAAACAACAATAAATTATAGTATAGGTACATCGAACATTTAATAATTTAGTGTATCATTTTATGAATTTTTAGGATTTTACCTAATCGTTGTTTAACAGTCTTCATACCCTTTCGAGGTTTTGGTGTATTTCCGCTACTACTTGCATTAACGGCAGGTGTAGGGGTAGTAGAGGTACTGGGTATAGAAGTAGCACTAGTAGATGGACTTCTTAGCTCTAGCTTTGGTTTAATTTTCTTGCGTCGATACTGCCTTTTTGGGGACTAAAAGATATATTTTTTACTAATTAGCATTTAATATATTTTTGCTATTAAAAAATATTCTTAGATATACAGGGTGAATCTTAGAGTGGGGGTCATATGTTTATGGATTAATAGTACTAGTCGTCAGAAACATGAATCCGATTTTTTTTTGTAAGTTGTAAAATGGCCGAGTTATGAATTTTTTTTTTAAAGTTAGCGGTTCAACTGTAATTCCAGCGCCGCTCGGCAAGCCTTTCCTGCACTTTATATGTGGCAGATCGACAGTGTTGCTATTTAATTACAGTTGAGATGATATAAAACCAATCAATTACATTTACATTTTCACTTTTTGTTATTAATCCAGAGATACCCAATCAAAAAAGAAAAATTAATTTAATTGCATAAAGAGGTTTTTTTAAATACTTACGCAGTTTTAACTTCCATAGTGAAAATTGTAATGCAAAATAAAATTAAAAAGCCGGCTGCATAATCTGCATAATTATGATAACACAAAATGAAAAAGATTTTAAAAACAGATTTCATTACGGCATATTATTGGATATAAAATTGCGCAACCTCGCCCAACTCTCTATATCTTACCGTTTACGAGATTCCAATGGTGAGCATTGAATTTGACTCACCCTGTACTACTGACAATATTTTAAATTTGATATATCTTCCCAGAAATAAAAAAAATTACCATCATATTAAATGATATTCACGGGTCGGTTGAAAGAATTTTGTCACAAAATATTTGAAACAATATTTTGACGTTTTCGAACCCTGTTGCTGACTAGCAAAACTTAATTTCCTCAATAGGTCTAGAAATTAAGAATCGGTTTGTCACCTAAATATTTGACCTTGACTTTTTACAATATGGGTTACCAGCCACAAAGCTGCCTCCATTTAATGCCTCCAATAAGATAAAGATTTATTGAAATTTGATGATGATGTAGCGGCCCTCTAATTTATATACTATTTTGTAAGGCGGGTCATTTTCTTAGTCTTTTTAATTTTTTTGTCAATAAAATGCATTTTTATACTCACCTTTTCAGGTGAATCATTGACCCTTCGTGCGGCTGCAGCTTCAAGTACTTTTTCAACAGATTGTTTTTTAGTGCCCTCGCGAGCAGGACGATTCATTTTAGGCAACAAAGGACCCACTCTAGCTTTTGGGTTCCAAGCTTCGTCTACTTTAGATCTACCTCGTGGCTTAAAAATGTGTACATCTTCGTCGTCTGAATTATCCAATGATGGGTAGACTACAAGGAGAAAAATGTATTTTATATTTTGAACTTGATTGTTGCAAACTTACTGTAATCGTCATCTTGATGTACATTGCTAACATTCTCTTCCACAGGACTATGACTGTATTTTCTTCTCTGGGTTTTACCAGGTTGCCATGTTTGACTAATAGAGAGCATACCAGCTATAGCTTCTTGTGTAGAAGGTGACGTTCCTCCTTCGATAGGCCTTCTGAAATTATATTATAATTAATATTTGTTAAAAAAAAAGGAGAAATATATCTTACGGTACAGACAACGCTGAAGCTTGAATTAGAGATTCTATTCCATTTGATCCTTCACCTTCTTCTGATCGAACTAGTTTCGTTTTAACTAAAAGTAATAATTTTTTTTTTCATTTTTAGGTGCATTTAGATTATTGTTTAGTGATAAAAATAATTTATGAACTAGGTAAGGCAGCGCCAGACCCTGCGGGAGAAAAAAAGAAATGTTTAGTATTTTATTAGGAGGGGAGGCAACTTTTTCGACCCCTCCTAATAAAAAATATTCTACACTCAATTTCTTTTTCCGAGTAAGACCCAATTTTTAAAACTGTTGTAAGAAAATTAGACACGTTAAATTTTAATGCAAGGGATAAAAGTGGGAGAGGACCAAAAATAGGTACCTAATATAAGTGTAAGTTTTTGAATTTAAATAATGCTTGCAAGAATTAAAATCATGCTAAATTGTGTTGACAAATTCGAAAATTTAAATTTTTCTCACCATAAGTATTTAATGAATTCTATAGTAGTTTTAAAAGCTTGCGCTTGCAGGTTTTTGAAAGAACATTTCTGTATCACAGGCCTGCCATTAAAAAAAAATATGTATAATTGAGAACTTTCAACACAGACTGAACGTCAGCATTAGACTGCCCCATGCAGCGACGTCTTTGTGTTTTTTATAGTTATGGTTTTATTATCTACCTACCTACCTACTTTTGAATCGCGAAAAATTGTTTTATAAAATTTTCCAAACTATATTCTCCAATGAACTCATTAGATAGTCTTTTCTGAGAATGGCACTTCTACTCACGTTTTAATATAATTATTACTAAATATGAATTACCAGGTAAACGCATTTTGATACCGGTTTTCTTCTGTTTCTTTTTTGGAGTTTCGTCGATTGTAAAATTAAAGCAGTCTTCATCTCTATCACTATCGTCATGAAAATCATAAATATCTTCTGAATTCCCCACTAGGCCTTCTCCAAAGCCAAAGTCATTGGTGGGGGGAGGATTTGACATACTTTGGGGTATGATATCTTTGGGCCTAGAACGTAAAAGTAATATAAATATATTTTTAAAACTTTGTAAATTCTTAGATCGGATAGACCTACCCCAATTTAAATTTGAGAACTGCTCCTCCGCGATGAATGGCAACGGTTTCCTGAGGATGATCGAAAGGTAAACTCCACTGTTCCCCACTATTACTAGTTCTCGTAGAAATAGTTGCAGATCTGTGTTCAGTCAAAGTGTTGGATCTTTCATAAGGATATAAAGCAGGTTTTGGAAGCGTTAATTTAAGAGGTGATGAACGAGGATATTTAACTGAAGATGGTGGTTCATGAATTGGCATGAACTAAAACCATAACATTAAATTTATCCTATAATATTTTCATAAACTATACTTACATCAAGAGCCGCAGACTTAGGTGATAGGGAATAATCAACAAAGTCTTTGTTAACTGGCTTTTTTCTTTTTCGTTTTGACTCCCGTTCAGGTTTAGGAGGATTCAAATAGTTAATATATCTTTCTGCATGACGAATCTCTTTACCAATGTCTTTCAGTAATTTTGGTATATTAAGAGTAAATGGCATTTGTTCTCTAACCATCATATTATACTAAAAAAAAAAAATGGATAATAGGAGATCTACGCGAATGGATGACGAATAATTACATCTTTTTCATTATTCCAATGTTTTAATGCTTGATGTAGTGCTTTCAACCCTATCAATAAATTCTCAGGGCACCTGCTTTCTTCAAGATTTATCTCGGTTATTTGCTCGAGTAAATACACAGCGGCAAACCAATTAATCGTTTCAAAATTTGGGTACAAAAACTTTTTCTCAGTTTTCGTTTTTTTCTCAATTTCATAACAACTAAAAAAATAAAATTCCAAATTCATATTTTAACAGTAAACACTTGCTTACCTTAATTGCATACTAATATTAAGGCTGTGAAGAAAATTTCCCCCGAACACAAGGGAGTCAACAGGGGTATAAACGGCATGAATCCAACCTGTTGGGATCAGCATCGTTTGACCTTGCCGTATCACACACTTAAAACATTGATCAACCTAAAAAATATATTGCCTTAGGCTAAATTATACAGGAATAACCGCATCACTTTTACTTGAAAAATTATTAAATTTAAATGGTTTAAACAAACAGCTTGTTATAATGTAACAGCAAATGGATTTTGAGGTTAAGTTTTACCTGGTCCCCAAAGAATGTCTCGCTTTGGTTAGTGGATGTCATCCACTGTGAGTAAAGTGTAAGATTGGCTGGAGTTGGTTTAATAAAATAGAATATTTTCTCTCCTCTTAAAACATGATACCAAACACTTGTCCCACCAAAATCAATATGAAAATCAGTATACGAATCTTTAACACTCATTAAGCAGTATTTTTGAACCTGTGGTTTCCCCGCATAATCAGGCGGCCAAACGCTATTAACCCAATCTAACTTCCGTGCAATAAATGGAGCCTCAGCGAAACTCGCCAGTCTAGAATAATTTAAAGAGTCAACAAAACAACACCTTACGCATATAGTTCCACATACCCAGTATTTGAGAATTCCAAACTAACAACGTTGAACACTCTAGTCCGATTTAAACTGTTAAAATACTCAACGTAATCTCTCAATTTCATTTTTATGTTGGTTTGACGGCAAACATCAATTACATCAATTTCTTTGTCCCCACCAACGTAAGATTCCACGTCATAAAGGCTAAAATTGTCTGGTGGTAATGTCATTTCTAAACCATCTTTGCTATCTACTACAATAGGATTATTAAAACCATGTGTTTTCAAAAAGGACTCGGTGAGTTGTTGGCCACGCATATGCACGACTACCTCTCCTTCGGGTGCAAAGTGCCTGGCGCATAATTCTCTAATAAACACCGCTGTACCTGTCTGGACTGGTTTATTTGATGCACTTTCATCCCAAAACTCATGACGATGCAAATTTCGAATTGGTTTATCTAAATAAAACACACATGTATTATTACTAGTTAACCTAATCTATGAAGTAATTAAAAAGTATATACTTATGGACGGGCCGAAAGCTGGAACACATCTGGGGCAATGGTATTTGTCAATTTCAATAGCCAAATATTCTTGAAAATTGCAGCAACTACAAATAAAGATAAGCGCAACATGAATAATATGGTATTAGTAAGGTCTAAAGAATGTGCCAATATTGCAAATACACAAATTGTTTATTTTACCTGCTATGGAACCAATCTCTACAAGCGTCGCACTGTATCATAAAAATATTTGGATCATACGGGCGACCACACAAACAGTACGAGGCTTCCATTGTATAATTATTTGTTGTATAATTTGTTTCTGTATGTTCTAATGAAAATGAATGTTGTGCTTGAAACATTTTGACGTTGTTTTGTTTGTCACTCATTGTAATACCAACTTTGGTTTTATATATACCTAAAACTTTATTTGGTCGGATGAAAAAAATACGATTATAACAAATAGATTCAAAAAAATAAGAAAAGCTTCATTGTCAATTATTTTTTGATATATTTATTAATAAATTTATATTTATTTTACTGTTTCTTTAGCATATTATGGTCTTATTGGATAGAATTGCCATAGAATAAAGAGATGCTAGAATGTAGTGAATGTACATGTCAAGTGCCATGACATGACGTCATTCAAGCAAAATCATTTTTAACAAATCTATTTCCAAAGCTAGGCTAGCACAATCAAAATTGGTAGAAAACGAACGCAGCAACTATGGTAGATTTCTATATATTTGTCTGAAGTAGATTCCTCGTTCACAAACACAGGAGAGCATTATTAGCGTATTATTATATTGTCACAAACACTTTTGATATACTTCGTGTGTGGACTAGGGCTAGCTGACCGTGGAACAGTGGCGCAACTAGCCCATCAGGACACGCAGGTGTAAAGTTCCGAAAAAGGCGCCGTCCAGCTGTGCACATGGGGCGAAAGCTGCAGGGGTCCAGGATCCGAATTTTTTTTGAAAGTTCAAGGTCATTGCGTTTTTGAAGCACTTAAAAATGTCTGTAACGTTACATACACTTAAAACTGATCTATCGTCGGACACGTTTTTAATTTTGCAGAAAGAGAATGAAAAAATAATTCAATAGAATCAATAAAGGACTACAACTGGGTTTTTTGGCAGTGCTGCAGCTCTGCAGAACTCTCCAGACCAGATCCAATTACAGAACTGTGGGTGCCGTGGGTGCACGTGTGCTCCGTGGGCGGCAACTGGCACTGGCATGGTAATTAAGACGGTTGTTGTGGTTGGTTCTGAATTGTGTGGTAGGGTAGAGTGGGAATGGGTGTGGGAGTAAAGGTTAGAACTCACAGACGCGTTTTATTTTTGCGTCGATCATCTCATTGGTTAATTTTTTTTGAATATCGCAACGAGGGAATTGTATTGCTTTATTTTGCTTTAACCTTGTCGAAACATACCTGACACCCGACATTTAATATTTTATCCACGACCACCATATTAAGGTTTAATACGTCTGTTTTCCGTGGATTAAAGGCCCTTTAATACACTTGTGGGTTATATAGAATTCATAATACCACGTAACCTTCAATGTCAACTCATGTCATAGAAACGATTCAAAGACCTTCTATTTTTTTGCTCAAAATCAAAAGATTCTTAGCCAAAATAAACTTGTCAAATCTGACGTTTTTCTTATTGGTCTTGACAGAGGCATGGATAACTACAGTGAAGACACGGTCTTGTCCAGGGGTCTGTGGATGATTGTCGTACTGGCAGAGTAGGCAATTTATCATACGGGTTATTTGTACATAGACTTAGTGAAAACTCGACGGTTATAAAACCAAATTCTACCCCTAGAGCTAGAGATCATAGAATTCCGTGGGTGGATATTACACAGAACATTAATTTGAAAATATCGGATATCACAAGTTCAGTTTTGAGTAGATAGACCACACGGGGTTAACTCCAAAAATACACTAATTATCTCTGCTTATTCGGATCAGGGACAGACAGACTGTGTCAGACTATTTTCGTATTCTTACCAACAGCTAGGAATTAAATTTGGAATGTTTTTTTTGTTTGTAGGCTGCTAGCTTCTTAAAATTTGACCAAAGCAAACAGACATATTTCATGCTCCCGGCGGATTTATTAGAAAAATTCCTGACGTGTTTTTCGTTCGCGGTGACGAAGGTTCGGTTCCTGTTCGAGTCTTATTGCGCTTTGAGCTTTGATGTTGATGATTGGATTCATATAGGTACCTCGGAGTAGACACGTTTTTAACCAAGCCCTAATGCGTTGCATGTCTTAACTACGTTATTTACGTTATTTGTTGGTCGGGAATAATTTACTCGAAATTTTTAAACTGTAATTGCAAAAATAATCGAATCGAAACAGACACGGATTAATGTTTCAAAAATTTTACTACTGGCACGGTTTATCCTTTTAACCTCCAATACACACCAAAACACTTTTGCACACACTCGACCCGCGTTTTGCCAACTAAGTTGGCATCATCGGGAGATGATTAAAACTGGCAGTTTTAATCATCTCCCGACGTTATTAGACACAAAAATATAGCTATCATAAAATAGGAAAATTCTTATCTTTATTGAGTTAAACAACCGAATATTCAACGTGGAAGAGAACGCGAAAATTATTTTACAAAACTACGTAGCTACGTAACACCTATATCGTTTTTTTCTTCTATCTCTCAACACATAGTTATAATGAAAAGTAGGTAGTTGTTTTAACATGTCGACAATAATTGCGTTCTAAAGTGGTTTCAATATTCTTTTGCTTTAGGATAGTTATGAATTTTGTTATTTAATTCAATATTTTATAACAAGTAGTTATGCAAAGTAGTTGTTCTAACTTATTCGACAATAGTTTTTCAAATTATGTATGTGTATGTTATTTGTATGTTCATAAGTAGAACATTACCTTATGGGGCGGCAATTTTGCTTGCAGTTAAATAAGTTCACCCCGCTCCCGCATGTATTTTGTTATGAAGAGGGGCGCATTATTGTTAATAGCCCACGAGCGCCAAATATCTTAAGACGGCCCTGGTCCTGAAATCCTGTAAATGGAAAGGAAGTAAGCATTTATTCTTTGTTTATTATAAATATTTAAAAAGCCAATTATGTTACACTTAAAATAATTTTATGCACTAATTGTCTCTGTCTGTCAGTACAGGCGTTGATTGAAATATTATTTCAATCAACAACGGTACCAGGGTAAATCTGCCTTTAAAAGGTATTAACTACTAGATTCCAATTAAGGCTAGATCCAAATTTGCGATTAACTATAGAAATAGTGCACATTTGCAGTATTCTGTTTTAATATAATTGATTTACCTCCTCATTTCATTCAAACGGTAGGTAGGTACTTATTTAAAATTTTCTGTTCTTCATAGTCCTTGATTGTACTACCCCACTCCAGATGTCGCTAAGTGTACAAACAAAATTATTATTTATAGGTGTATTAAGGGCATTATGTTTCGTAAGTATAGATAAATATATATTTTCTGTCTAATAATTGTTTAGCAGATTTTTGTGTTATTTTTTGTCGACATAAAATTCTACAATTGAGCCAATCCTAATTTTACTTGTTGAGTAATTATTAGAGGCACCGAAATATCTTTCGGTAAACTTTTTAACTTCTCAAATAAACCCAAAAAACACTATATTTGTGGAAATTGTGAAAAAATTAAAGACAATTTGATTATTATTTTGATTTTCTAACAAAATATTATATCTACCATGTTCACGAAGGTATGTCTTAATTATGAAAGGTGTTTCTCCCGCTAAGAAAAATTCGTTCTTCATAGCACACACATATGCTTATAATATTATGAAGAATTGAAAATAGTATCAGACATGTTTTTCACACCAAGTTAGGCTACATTTCAGAAGGAGAAACTCATCTCTTACACCTATTTGGTGTTGATTCGGAAACACACTATATGTTCATGTTCAAGTCAGTAATTCTATGCGAAAAAATGTTACTAAATATACCGGGTGATCACGGATCATGGTAAACCCCCGCCATTTCCACAATTTTTGAGCTATCCAAATGAAATTTTGCAGCAGTAATGCAGTATTATTTCGACTCTATCTATGCGCCGTTTAATTTATGGTACTCAATTTAGAATCACCTTGTATTAAAACTTTCTAAAGAAAATCAAAAGATCCCATTTTTTCAAATTATGCACAAGACAACTTGTGTATTTGAATAACTCTTCAAAATCGCTTGACCAAACATTCACGGTAAAAAATATAGTGTAAATATAGCTTTCTTTTTTAGAAACCAAAATAATTTATGATTAAATTAGTGTGCGCCGATTTTTATAATCAACTTTTGTAGTTATTATAACTTTACCCCCGATATATTAGGCAACAACCCTTAATTACAGATTATAAACGGGCAATAAATTATTTTAATTTTTTCCCAGTTTTCAAATTGAAGAAAAAGTAGCACCAAGAAAATGTTACATGGAATACTTTACTTGTGGGTTAAAACTTGAGTAGTAGAATTTTGTATTTTAATTGTTATCGGTGTAAAATAAAATAAAACAATAAATCTATAACCGGAAATTATTTTCGAATATACAGGGCGAGCTAAGACAATATTATGGGACCAAGCGTCTTTTTTTAAATAGAATGCTATGTAAGTCAGTTTATTTTTTAAAACCTCTTTCTATACTCACTCCTATATTATTACTGACTATCTCCCAACTACTTGGATGTAAGGATTTTTTTTGTTGCAATAATTTCATCTGCAGATGCATATTGAAAAAAATCACTACAGTAACAATTATAAAATTATGAGAAAAATATATGTAAATACTAGTTACGAGACATCTAATTAATGTTTTTGAACCATTTCACTCCCTAAAAATATACAGGGTGGTCAAAAATGATTTTTCAATTTAGAACTTTTTGAATTGAATTTTCTCAATTTTTTCAAATGGGAACTAACTGTATATTTTTTGTACGTATATCCCTATGTGGCTATTTGTGAAAATTTTCGATTTATTGAGCAATAAGTACAAAATCAAGAATAAATTTAAAAAATAGAGGTTCTTTCAAATAATTCAATAGAAAAAATTATAATAAGTGCTCCCACCATTTTGATTGTCACACCTCTCTATGCGCACAGAAAATATAAATTTCTACATCACATCGTCGAAAAATAATACTAAGTGCAAAAGTTCTAAATTGAAAAATCATTTTTGGCCATTTTTGGAAGTGAAATGATTTAAAAACATTATTTAGATGTCTCGTAACTAGTATTCACATATTTTTTTCTTATAATCTCATAATTATGGGTATAGTATTTTTTTTTACATGCATCTGCAAATGGCATTATTTCAACAAAAAAATTCATTATATCCAAGTGGTTGGGAGTTGGGAGATAGTCAATAATAATATAGAAGTGAAATTAGTCTACGCCTCGATCCGACCTGTATGAACAATTTTGGAAATAAATATTAAGCTTGCTATAGTTTATTTATCAAATCATAAAATAAACTGTAATATATTGAATTGAATCAAATTTTAATCATAAAATATATGTAGGTATATTTTCTCAAATATAAAACGACTGTAACTGATATTTTGTGACTTGTGACTATAGCTAATCGAACAGATTCGGTATATGTTTGTACGGTCATCTGTGCGCAATTTGAATGGAAATTTAGGGAACGTGCCTGTCCTCTTAAATTGAAAATGTTCTTACAACAAGCCTTCCAAACGGACTTCGATTAGGTAAATGAAGATTCCGGATAATCGAAGAAACTAGTGGCCGCCTTTAACTTGTATATGTCGGTCCCTTCGGAAACAAATGGCCTTCGTAACGCCTCCTAGTCCTTCTATTATTTAAACAAATTTTGGATTTCAATTTTCCGCTCTAGCACTGTGCCAGATAATTAAATTTTATCTGGTCCAATTATGAGTAATTTAAAATTAAATTTGTTAAAGTTCTATTACAGGATTCAAGCTAAATGTAATAAATTCAAACTTGATTTTGGATAAGTGTTCTCTTTCTGGATGTAAAATATGAAAATAAAATCATGCACATATATATTTAGTTAATTCATTCACGTTTTGTTTCTTATATCACTTTAATATCACAAACAAGTTACAGGGTTTTTGTTAAGAGGGAACATAAAAAAATTCATGTGTAGGTACCTATTCGTTGAGTTATTTTGGTACCTACAGCACGTTAAAATAATACGAGCTAGGAGGAATGCATTTTTTATATAACATAGCCTTTGGTATGACATAATGTGCATACTGTAAATAGTTCTATCACAATTTTGTTTTTCTACTTTAATTTTGCCATTGTCAGTCTTTAATGCAGAAAGGTTAACATCTTGAGAGAGAATTTGAAATAAATCCCGGCAGCCACGCGGACGCTGCGGTTTTAATTGATTTAATTACATTGTGTTAATTAGGGTAGCTGTTCGGAAGCAATTGAATATAACCCCAGCACAATTTCAAATAAACCAAAGCTCATTCAAATAAACTACAAAACATCCAAATTTCGCTTTTACCCTTCATTTATTTTATCTAATTATTTCGAAAATATAATATTACTGTGCTTTTTTTAATTTATATTGTGGCTAACTAAGTAATAAACCTGGACGTTGACAAGTTGTCGGATTTTCACGTCATATACAGGGTGTTCTGAAAAACACTAGCATAAATTCAGGGCCTGATAGAATTTCAAAAAATATTACAATTTGTTCCTATGAACCTAACTTTTTCCGTTTTCAAGATACAGGGCGTTAAAAATAATTTTTTTTAATCTAGTTTCGGTCTTATCTTTCACAAAATTCGACCAAATGAGCTGAAATTTTGCTATGTGGGGTTTCTGGGGATGCTAAATGGTCTGGTGTTATTAATTTTTGGCTATATCAGTACAGTACTCCGTGGGAACATTGTAGGTCCTAACTTTTTTGAGATTAATCTTTTTGCCCCTTTTGTCACTTGCTGTTATGGCAAATTTTATTCTAAACAAAAAAAGGGGCTCTTGTAAGAAGTGCTAAAATTTGCCCGTTTTCGAGAAAAACCAGGCATAGTGCACCAAAGTTAAGCAGCTGGTATCCCAAATTGTTGGTTTTTATTTCAAGTAGGCTTTGGCAGCTAGTTGTTATTACTATTAGTTTCATTAATAAAACTCAAAATCAAAATTATTATTTGAATGGTAATGATAAAAAGTAATAGTTAGTTTATTTCTGGAAAAGTTAAACACATACTGAATACAATTGAAAAAAAGAATAACTAATTATTACTAACAGAAAATTAAAATTTAAGGAAAATTATTTTCAACGCCCTGTATCTTGAAAACGAAAAAAGATGGTTCATAGAGACAAATTGTAATATTTTTTGAAATTTTATCAGCCCCTGAATGTATGCTAGTGTTTTTCAGAACACCCTGTATAAATATACAGGGTGGGACAATAGTGCGTCAAACTTCGATAGCTCGAGTTTTATGATGGCTAAAAATTAAAAAAAATACAAGTAAACTAGATAATAAAGTCTATAACTGAAAATTATTTTCGAATATACAGGGCCAGCCAAGACAATATTACAAGTGTCTTTTTTTAAATGGAATGCTATGTATATCAGTACATTTTTTGAAGCCTCTTTCTAGACTTCACTCCAATATTATTTTTGACTATCTCCCAACCACCATGTACCTAATAAATTTTTTTATAGAAATAATGCCATCCAAGGATGCATATTGACAAAATCACTACAGTCACAATTATAAGACTATAAAAAGACTATATAAAAAAGATATATATGAAGACTAGTTACGAGATATCTAGTTAATATTTTTGAATCATTTTCACTTCACCTAAAAATATACAGGTGGGCCAAAAATGACTCTTCAATCTAGAACTTTTTGAATTGAATTTTCTTAACGTTCTCAAATGGAGCATCCTGTATATTTTCCACATTCCTCAAATGTCGAAATGTAAAAAATACTTGAAAAAGTTGCGATAAATCGCCACATAGATACAGATTCCGTGTAGGTTTCGAATAAAATCTATTTATACTATAGTTATATCTTAAAAATCGAACTGAACTATACCTTTTCATGAAACACGAAGTGTTCATGGTCCATTTGTGCAGTATCCGGACTCCCTTTACTGGCCATATACTTAAATATAACGCGGAACTAACTAAAACCACTTTATTTCGCAGTTGACGCCGTCAATATTTCTGATTTTATTTTTATTTTAATTTCACAACCTCAAGTATATTTTGTTTAAGTACGCTGTGATGCAAAAGTATAATTTGATTATTACATGTTTGGGTTAAACCCTACTTTGATGATGCTGCTGCTGACTCCATGGTTGTCTAATCTTCTTGTAATGGATGTAAGCATCGTTTTGTGGTTCTCGTCAACCCTCTTAAATAGCTTATTAACTCCTAGAAACGAGCAACCGTGTATTGTCCCAAGTGAGCTAGCTTGTTATCTACTATCAGTACACTTGAATGGTCAGATGACCTCTTTGATATTGTCACAGCTAAGTCCAAGCTTGACAGTAAGTCGGACGTATAGGTATACAAGGTGTCTTTTAAGTATGTGTAGAAAATTCGGAAGATGGATTAACTTTTTAAGAAAAAACGTGCATAAATATGTGTCCTAAAATGCCCCATTTTTTATATTCGGATCTCTTCGGCGAACGTCCGCGAAGAAATGTCATTTATTTTACTTTAACGCGGTGGGTGTGCTGAAAAATTGATTGCGTTAATATAGTGTTGATCTTTTAAATATAAAACAATATAATGATAATTGATATAAAAAAGATTGACATACTAAGTGTTAAAATGATATTTTAAATTTAACGATTTTCTGATTGATATCAAACTTGGTATGTGCTTTCTCAAGGAACAGCTAAGTTGGTTCATGGTCCATTGCTGTTGCATCCGGGGCCGGGGTGCTCCTTTTACCGGTCAATACATATAAATGGATCGCGGACCTACAACCAAAACCACTTATCCACTTGCGATCACTTTATTTCGTACTCGACCACGTTTAAACTGCCGATTTCATATCATCCTAGATTCCGTAATACTGGAGTGTATCGCTTTTCAAAAGCTTGTAGAATTTCTGTCTGGAATTTAATGCACACGTATCTGAAAATTCCACTGGCCGGCACTTTTGGATTTTATAGAGTTGGATATTTTAATTGTATTTTCATAACCTAGTAATTTCTTTGTCTGCCTTTTCTTTTTTTTATTCACAGGGATTTTATAAGATTAAAATAGTCTAATTTTCGTGGCTCCTAATTTAAAGCAATTTATTGGCTATCTGGTAGCTTGATGCCAAAATATTCATTTTGAAGGTGTTCTACGTGGTATATCTCTTTAGCTTCAGTCTAATTTAGTTTCAAGGCATCTTTAGAATAAGGACGGACAGAGGGTAGGATATGTCTAAAATGGCTCAGACGTCAGAAACAGAAGAAACATTATATTTCACGTTTTATTATTTGAAAAACTACTGAGAAAAATATACTTTCCGTTATAATTGCTTGCACTGTTTGTTAATAGTAGTTAATAGTAGTAGCATAGTAGCCTGTTTTAGTCACGAGGATGAAAGTTACGGCGCGAGCCGAAGGCGAGTGTCGTAAATCACCCGAGTGAATAATAGCCATTATATGCAAGTAGATACCTTATTTTATCCACGACTATTAAATATTTTTTTTATTTATTGAAGAAATTTATAAGTACTATTTATTTTTACATTTCTATGAGCAGGTCGTTATGTGTCGAAAAAACGCCCTGTCATAAATTAAATTTAAACGTCAACGTTGTTTACAATTAATTAATTTCGTGCTTTGCTTTGACTCACATGTCATGGCCACTTTAATGAAATTTTTAACAAATATCCGATACGTTGTCATGGAAACCTTGTTCGTTATTATTCATTGCAGTGAATAATGACGAATTTATTATTCACTGCAGGGAATAATGGATAGCATTATACTTGAGGAAATACATACATAATGCCTACATTATTTTAAAAGGTTTTACGAAACTAGTAATTACTTATTTTTAATATATTAAAAGTTTAATAAGAATATTCTTTAATACCCGTTGTGCTTTATCATTTTATTAACAAAGATGTTAATGAGATTTTGTTGATGTTATAGAAATAATTTCCTTTCACTCGGCAACAAAGGCGCAAATTTTTTCTAACAAACTTTGCGACTTTCTTAATAAGTATAATAAGAAAGAAATGAGATTATAATTTGTCTGGTGACCAGATTGAGGTTATAGGGTTGCGAGGGCTAGAGTTCTCTTCCTTAATAACATTATAAATGAGGTAATATCCTTTTGCATTTTAGGTGCATGTTTTAATCTCCCGGCAATAATTAAAAACAACGCCTATTTTGTCTTCGCACAGCTTTTCTCGTTTCCACGTCACCTCGGACAGATGAGCTTAGCCGTTTAACAGAGGAGCTTAAACTCACCTTCATCAATCTTTTATTCTTAAGAAATATCACTCACTTAAATAACTTTTTCGCAGATAACGCTAAACATCCCATTAGTTTTTCAATGTGTTTCGTTTAATAAGTTTTTTCTCCTACCTACTTTAAGTATGCTGAATAGATTTTTTTACAGATAAAGGAAAACTGATATTTAATAATTCCCCCATGCTATCCATACCTTTAACATAGGGTAGGGAAATTTTCAAACAATTATTAATTCTTTTGGGCTGTCGGGTGTGGTTTATTTTTATAATTAAGATATACCTAGTATACTTTTAGCTTTATACAGGGTGTTAGGAAAAAGTAGATCAGGCCGCTAACCACAGATTCTTTGGATGAAAATAATGCGACTTTTATAGTGTGATTTTTTATTTTGGCGCTTAGTTTTCCTTATACAGGGTGTTAAAGTTTAAATTTTGAAAATTATTTTCATTAATAACTCAGTTATTTTTTAAGTTTTTACCTGAAATTTTGCACAGACTTTTATTTTACGTAGATGCACTTTTTGTGTAATTTTGGTAAAAGAAGTCGAAGCGCAAACGTGGAAAAGGGGGGTTGTGGTACCCGTTAACCTCCCCAACTTTTTAGTGGGTACGCCTATGGTCTCTAAATATTTATTTTTGGATTAAATACTTATTTCTCTAACTTTTCTTACTTTTATAAAATTTTAATTTAGGACTTGGTTAACGAGATATTTCAATAAATTCAGATGTGTGATACTAATCCGAGGGGTTATCACAGATGGTTATCGGTGTACAAATTTTTGCTAGTGATACGAATTTCACAAAAACGTCTTTGGAATGATTTCAGTTGTAGTAATTATGTTTCTGCATAACGTCACATCTCACATCTCTAAATTACCCTCGTAATATTTTGCACCCTAGGTTGCAAAATATTTTGCACATCACATACCTATTGTTCATACTGCCGTCTAGATTATTCCCGTAGAAGATTCAGTGTAATAAAGTGGGCTGCATCTGATATTTCTGGTGGGGTATGGAATAAATCTTCTCCATTATTACCTTATGTATAATATGTATTATTTTACTTATCAGAGAAACGCAAATTCAGAAAAGCACAAAGGTCCGAAGTTTAAGGACAACTCGGTCTAAAAATACGAGTTGCCCAACAACTTCAGTCAGTCGTGTATTCAGTTAGGAGTTCAGAGCATCATCCAAGATATCTTACTAAGTATGTAGGTGGGAACTGGAGACTGATAATTCGATAACTCCCCAGTTTATATTGTAATTCCTGAAATTTTTCCAAAAAGTTTCTGTACCAACTCTGGTAGTCCATAAGAATCTGTCTTGTCACAGGTCCTTCTTCAAATCAGATGGCGCAGCGAAGAAATAGATGAAGATCAAATTTTTAGCGAAGAAATAGATGAAGATCTAGATGGCACAGCGAAGAAATAGATGGCGCAGCGAAGAAACAGATGGCGCAGCGAAGAAATAGATGAAGATCAAATTTTTAGCGAAGAAATAGATGAAGAACTAGATGGCACGGCGAAGAAATAGATGGCGCAGCGAAGAAATAGATGAAGATCAAATTTTTAGCGAAGAAATAGATGAAGAACTAGATGGCACGGCGAAGAAATAGATGGCGCAGCGAAGAAATAGATGAAGATCAAATTTTTAGCGAAGAAATAGATGAAGATCTACATGGCACAGCGAAGAAATAGATGGCGCAGCGAAGAAATAGATGAAGATCAAATTTTTAGCGAAGAAATAGATGAAGATCTAGATGGCACAGCGAAGAAATAGATGGCGCAGCGAAGAAATAGATGGCGCAGCGAAGAAATAGATGAAGATCAAATTTTTAGCGAAGAAATAGATGAAGAACTAGATGGCACGGCGAAGAAATAGATGGCGCAGCGAAGAAATAGATGAAGATCAAATTTTTAGCGAAGAAATAGATGAAGATCTACATGGCACAGCGAAGAAATAGATGGCGCAGCGAAGAAATAGATGAAGATCAAATTTTTAGCGAAGAAATAGATGAAGATCTAGCTGGCACAGCGAAGAAATAGATGGCGCAGCGAAGAAATAGATGGCGCAGCGAAGAAATAGATGGCGCAGCGAAGAAATAGATGAAGATCAAATTTTTAGCGAAGAAATAGATGAAGATCTAGATGGCACAGCGAAGAAATAGATGGCGCAGCGAAGAAATAGATGAAGATCAAATTTTTAGCGAAGAAATAGATGAAGATCTAGATGGCACAGCGAAGAAATAGATGGCGCAGCGAAGAAATAGATGAAGATCAAATTTTTAGCGAAGAAATAGATGAAGATCTAGATGGCACAGCGAAGAAATAGATGGCGCAGCGAAGAAATAGATGGCGCAGCGAAGAAATAGATGGCGCAGCGAAGAAATAGATGGCGCAGCGAAGAAATAGATGAAGATCAAATTTTTAGCGAAGAAATAGATGGCACAGCGAAGAAATAGATGGCGCAGCGAAGAAATAGATGAAGATCAAATTTTTAGCGAAGAAATAGATGAAGATCTAGATGGCACAGCGAAGAAATAGATGGCGCAGCGAAGAAATAGATGGCGCAGCGAAGAAATAGATGAAGATCAAATTTTTAGCGAAGAAATAGATGAAGAACTAGATGGCACGGCGAAGAAATAGATGGCGCAGCGAAGAAATAGATGGCGCAGCGAAGAAATAGATGAAGATCAAATTTTTAGCGAAGAAATAGATGAAGATCTAGATGGCGCAGCGAAGAAATAGATGGCGCAGCGAAGAAATAGATGGCGCAGCGAAGAAATAGATGAAGATCAAATTTTTAGCGAAGAAATAGATGAAGATCTAGATGGCGCAGCGAAGAAATAGATGGCGCAGCGAAGAAATAGATGAAGATCAAATTTTTAGCGAAGAAATAGATGAAGATCTAGATGGCGCAGCGAAGAAATAGATGGCGCAGCGAAGAAATAGATGAAGATCTAGATGGCACAGCGAAGAATTAGATGGCGCAGCGAAGAAATAGGTGAAGATCAAATTTTTAGCGAAGAAATTGATGAAGATCTAGATGGTACAGCGAAGAAATAGATGAAGATCAAATTTTTAGCGAAGAAATAGATGAAGATCTAGATGGTACAGCGAAGAAATAGATGAAGATCAAATTTTTAGCGAAGAAATAGATGGCGCAGCGAAGAAATAGATGAAGATAAAATTTTTAGCGAAGGAATAGATGAAGATCGAGATGGCACAGCGATAAAATAGATGGCGCAGTGAAGAAATAGATGAAGATCAAATTTTTTGCGAAGAAATAGATGGCGCAGCGAAGAAATAGATGAAGATCAAATTTTTAGCGAAGAAATAGATGAAGATCTAGATGGCACAGCGAAGAAATAGATGGCGCAGCGAAGAAATAGATGAAGAACAAATTTTTAGCGAAGAAATAGAAGGCACATATTATTTTTGACTGCAGAATCTGCATTAGAATCCGAATCTGCGATGAAAAATAAGATTTGTAACTTACCATCTACATGTCATTCGCAATTTCTATTTACTTCTTCTCTTAAATGCCATCAGAGAAACGCAAATTCAGAAAAGCACAAAGGTCCGAAGTTTAAGGACAACTCGGTCTAAAAATACGAGTTGCCCAACAACTTCAGTCAGTCGTGTATTCAGTTAGGAGTTCAGAGCATCATCCAAGATATCTTACTAAGTATGTAGGTGGGAACTGGAGACTGATAATTCGATAACTCCCCAGTTTATATTGTAATTCCTGAAATTTTTCCAAAAAGTTTCTGTACCAACTCTGGTAGTCCATAAGAATCTGTCTTGTCACAGGTCCTTCTTCAAATCAGATGGCGCAGCGAAGAAATAGATGAAGATCAAATTTTTAGCGAAGAAATAGATGAAGATCTAGATGGCACAGCGAAGAAATAGATGGCGCAGCGAAGAAACAGATGGCGCAGCGAAGAAATAGATGAAGATCAAATTTTTAGCGAAGAAATAGATGAAGATCTAGATGGCACAGCGAAGAAATAGATGGCGCAGCGAAGAAATAGATGGCGCAGCGAAGAAATAGATGAAGATCAAATTTTTAGCGAAGAAATAGATGAAGAACTAGATGGCACGGCGAAGAAATAGATGGCGCAGCGAAGAAATAGATGAAGATCAAATTTTTAGCGAAGAAATAGATGAAGATCTACATGGCACAGCGAAGAAATAGATGGCGCAGCGAAGAAATAGATGAAGATCAAATTTTTAGCGAAGAAATAGATGAAGATCTAGCTGGCACAGCGAAGAAATAGATGGCGCAGCGAAGAAATAGATGAAGATCAAATTTTTAGCGAAGAAATAGATGAAGATCTACATGGCACAGCGAAGAAATAGATGGCGCAGCGAAGAAATAGATGAAGATCAAATTTTAGCGAAGAAATAGATGGCGCAGCGAAGAAATAGATGAAGATCAAATTTTTAGCGAAGAAATAGATGAAGATCTACATGGCACAGCGAAGAAATAGATGGCGCAGCGAAGAAATAGATGAAGATCAAATTTTTAGCGAAGAAATAGATGAAGATCTACATGGCACAGCGAAGAAATAGATGGCGCAGCGAAGAAATAGATGAAGATCTAGATGGCACAGCGAAGAAATAGATGGCGCAGCGAAGAAATAGATGAAGATTAAATTTTTAGCGAAGAAATAGATGAAGATCTAGATGGCACAGCGAAGAAATAGATGGCGCAGCGAAGAAATAGATGAAGATCAAATTTTTGGCGAAGAAATAGATGAAGATCTAGATGGCACAGCGAAGAAATAGATGGCGCAGCGAAGAAATAGATGGCGCAGCGAAGAAATAGATGGCGCAGCGAAGAAATAGATGGCGCAGCGAAGAAATAGATGGCGCAGCGAAGAAATAGATGAAGATCAAATTTTTAGCGAAGAAATAGATGGCACAGCGAAGAAATAGATGGCGCAGCGAAGAAATAGATGGCGCAGCGAAGAAATAGATGAAGATCAAATTTTTAGCGAAGAAATAGATGAAGATCTAGATGGCACAGCGAAGAAATAGATGGCGCAGCGAAGAAATAGATGGCGCAGCGAAGAAATAGATGAAGATCAAATTTTTAGCGAAGAAATAGATGAAGAACTAGATGGCACGGCGAAGAAATAGATGGCGCAGCGAAGAAATAGATGAAGATCAAATTTTTAGCGAAGAAATAGATGAAGATCTAGATGGCACAGCGAAGAAATAGATGGCGCAGCGAAGAAATAGATGGCGCAGCGAAGAAATAGATGGCGCAGCGAAGAAATAGATGGCGCAGCGAAGAAATAGATGAAGATCAAATTTTTAGCGAAGAAATAGATGGCACAGCGAAGAAATAGATGGCGCAGCGAAGAAATAGATGAAGATCAAATTTTTAGCGAAGAAATAGATGAAGATCTAGATGGCACAGCGAAGAAATAGATGGCGCAGCGAAGAAATAGATGGCGCAGCGAAGAAATAGATGAAGATCAAATTTTTAGCGAAGAAATAGATGAAGAACTAGATGGCACGGCGAAGAAATAGATGGCGCAGCGAAGAAATAGATGAAGATCTACATGGCACAGCGAAGAAATAGATGAAGATCAAATTTTTAGCGAAGAAATAGATGAAGATCTAGATGGCACAGCGAAGAAATAGATGGCGCAGCGAAGAAATAGATGAAGATCAAATTTTTAGCGAAGAAATAGATGAAGATCTAGATGGCGCAGCGAAGAAATAGATGGCGCAGCGAAGAAATAGATGGCGCAGCGAAGAAATAGATGAAGATCAAATTTTTAGCGAAGAAATAGATGAAGATCTAGATGGCGCAGCGAAGAAATAGATGGCGCAGCGAAGAAATAGATGAAGATCTAGATGGCACAGCGAAGAATTAGATGGCGCAGCGAAGAAATAGATGAAGATCAAATTTTTAGCGAAGAAATAGATGAAGATCTAGATGGTACAGCGAAGAAATAGATGAAGATCAAATTTTTAGCGAAGAAATAGATGGCGCAGCGAAGAAATAGATGAAGATAAAATTTTTGGCGAAGAAATAGATGAAGATCTAGATGGCACAGCGAAGAAATAGATGGCGCAGCGAAGAAATAGATGAAGATCAAATTTTTAGCGAAGAAATAGATGAAGATCTAGATGGCACAGCGAAGAAATAGATGGCGCAGCGAAGAAATAGATGAAGAACAAATTTTTAGCGAAGAAATAGAAGGCACATATTATTTTTGACTGCAGAATCTGCATTAGAATCCGAATCTGCGATCAAAAATAAGATTTGTAACTTACCATCTACATGTCATTCGCAATTTCTATTTACTTCTTCTCTTAAATGCCATCAGAGAAACGCAAATTCAGAAAAGCACAAAGGTCCGAAGTTTAAGGACAACTCGGTCTAAAAATACGAGTTGCCCAACAACTTCAGTCAGTCGTGTATTCAGTTAGGAGTTCAGAGCATCATCCAAGATATCTTACTAAGTATGTAGGTGGGAACTGGAGACTGATAATTCGATAACTCCCCAGTTTATATTGTAATTCCTGAAATTTTTCCAAAAAGTTTCTGTACCAACTCTGGTAGTCCATAAGAATCTGTCTTGTCACAGGTCCTTCTTCAAATCAGATGGCGCAGCGAAGAAATAGATGAAGATCAAATTTTTAGCGAAGAAATAGATGAAGATCTAGATGGCACAGCGAAGAAATAGATGGCGCAGCGAAGAAACAGATGGCGCAGCGAAGAAATAGATGGCGCAGCGAAGAAATAGATGAAGATCAAATTTTTAGCGAAGAAATAGATGAAGAACTAGATGGCACGGCGAAGAAATAGATGGCGCAGCGAAGAAATAGATGAAGATCAAATTTTTAGCGAAGAAATAGATGAAGATCTACATGGCACAGCGAAGAAATAGATGGCGCAGCGAAGAAATAGATGAAGATCAAATTTTTAGCGAAGAAATAGATGAAGATCTAGCTGGCACAGCGAAGAAATAGATGGCGCAGCGAAGAAATAGATGGCGCAGCGAAGAAATAGATGGCGCAGCGAAGAAATAGATGAAGATCAAATTTTTAGCGAAGAAATAGATGAAGATCTAGATGGCACAGCGAAGAAATAGATGGCGCAGCGACGAAATAGATGAAGATCAAATTTTTAGCGAAGAAATAGATGAAGATCTAGATGGCACAGCGAAGAAATAGATGGCGCAGCGAAGAAATAGATGAAGATCAAATTTTTAGCGAAGAAATAGATGAAGATCTAGATGGCACAGCGAAGAAATAGATGGCGCAGCGAAGAAATAGATGGCGCAGCGAAGAAATAGATGGCGCAGCGAAGAAATAGATGGCGCAGCGAAGAAATAGATGAAGATCAAATTTTTAGCGAAGAAATAGATGGCACAGCGAAGAAATAGATGGCGCAGCGAAGAAATAGATGAAGATCAAATTTTTAGCGAAGAAATAGATGAAGATCTAGATGGCACAGCGAAGAAATAGATGGCGCAGCGAAGAAATAGATGGCGCAGCGAAGAAATAGATGAAGATCAAATTTTTAGCGAAGAAATAGATGAAGAACTAGATGGCACGGCGAAGAAATAGATGGCGCAGCGAAGAAATAGATGGCGCAGCGAAGAAATAGATGAAGATCAAATTTTTAGCGAAGAAATAGATGAAGATCTAGATGGCGCAGCGAAGAAATAGATGGCGCAGCGAAGAAATAGATGGCGCAGCGAAGAAATAGATGAAGATCAAATTTTTAGCGAAGAAATAGATGAAGATCTAGATGGCGCAGCGAAGAAATAGATGGCGCAGCGAAGAAATAGATGAAGATCAAATTTTTAGCGAAGAAATAGATGAAGATCTAGATGGCGCAGCGAAGAAATAGATGGCGCAGCGAAGAAATAGATGAAGATCTAGATGGCACAGCGAAGAATTAGATGGCGCAGCGAAGAAATAGGTGAAGATCAAATTTTTAGCGAAGAAATTGATGAAGATCTAGATGGTACAGCGAAGAAATAGATGAAGATCAAATTTTTAGCGAAGAAATAGATGAAGATCTAGATGGTACAGCGAAGAAATAGATGAAGATCAAATTTTTAGCGAAGAAATAGATGGCGCAGCGAAGAAATAGATGAAGATAAAATTTTTAGCGAAGGAATAGATGAAGATCGAGATGGCACAGCGATAAAATAGATGGCGCAGTGAAGAAATAGATGAAGATCAAATTTTTTGCGAAGAAATAGATGGCGCAGCGAAGAAATAGATGAAGATCAAATTTTTAGCGAAGAAATAGATGAAGATCTAGATGGCACAGCGAAGAAATAGATGGCGCAGCGAAGAAATAGATGAAGAACAAATTTTTAGCGAAGAAATAGAAGGCACATATTATTTTTGACTGCAGAATCTGCATTAGAATCCGAATCTGCGATGAAAAATAAGATTTGTAACTTACCATCTACATGTCATTCGCAATTTCTATTTACTTCTTCTCTTAAATGCCATCAGAGAAACGCAAATTCAGAAAAGCACAAAGGTCCGAAGTTTAAGGACAACTCGGTCTAAAAATACGAGTTGCCCAACAACTTCAGTCAGTCGTGTATTCAGTTAGGAGTTCAGAGCATCATCCAAGATATCTTACTAAGTATGTAGGTGGGAACTGGAGACTGATAATTCGATAACTCCCCAGTTTATATTGTAATTCCTGAAATTTTTCCAAAAAGTTTCTGTACCAACTCTGGTAGTCCATAAGAATCTGTCTTGTCACAGGTCCTTCTTCAAATCAGATGGCGCAGCGAAGAAATAGATGAAGATCAAATTTTTAGCGAAGAAATAGATGAAGATCTAGATGGCACAGCGAAGAAATAGATGGCGCAGCGAAGAAACAGATGGCGCAGCGAAGAAATAGATGAAGATCAAATTTTTAGCGAAGAAATAGATGAAGATCTAGATGGCACAGCGAAGAAATAGATGGCGCAGCGAAGAAATAGATGGCGCAGCGAAGAAATAGATGAAGATCAAATTTTTAGCGAAGAAATAGATGAAGAACTAGATGGCACGGCGAAGAAATAGATGGCGCAGCGAAGAAATAGATGAAGATCAAATTTTTAGCGAAGAAATAGATGAAGATCTACATGGCACAGCGAAGAAATAGATGGCGCAGCGAAGAAATAGATGAAGATCAAATTTTTAGCGAAGAAATAGATGAAGATCTAGCTGGCACAGCGAAGAAATAGATGGCGCAGCGAAGAAATAGATGAAGATCAAATTTTTAGCGAAGAAATAGATGAAGATCTACATGGCACAGCGAAGAAATAGATGGCGCAGCGAAGAAATAGATGAAGATCAAATTTTAGCGAAGAAATAGATGGCGCAGCGAAGAAATAGATGAAGATCAAATTTTTAGCGAAGAAATAGATGAAGATCTACATGGCACAGCGAAGAAATAGATGGCGCAGCGAAGAAATAGATGAAGATCAAATTTTTAGCGAAGAAATAGATGAAGATCTACATGGCACAGCGAAGAAATAGATGGCGCAGCGAAGAAATAGATGAAGATCTAGATGGCACAGCGAAGAAATAGATGGCGCAGCGAAGAAATAGATGAAGATTAAATTTTTAGCGAAGAAATAGATGAAGATCTAGATGGCACAGCGAAGAAATAGATGGCGCAGCGAAGAAATAGATGAAGATCAAATTTTTAGCGAAGAAATAGATGAAGATCTAGATGGCACAGCGAAGAAATAGATGGCGCAGCGAAGAAATAGATGGCGCAGCGAAGAAATAGATGGCGCAGCGAAGAAATAGATGGCGCAGCGAAGAAATAGATGGCGCAGCGAAGAAATAGATGAAGATCAAATTTTTAGCGAAGAAATAGATGGCACAGCGAAGAAATAGATGGCGCAGCGAAGAAATAGATGGCGCAGCGAAGAAATAGATGAAGATCAAATTTTTAGCGAAGAAATAGATGAAGATCTAGATGGCACAGCGAAGAAATAGATGGCGCAGCGAAGAAATAGATGAAGATCAAATTTTTAGCGAAGAAATAGATGAAGAACTAGATGGCACGGCGAAGAAATAGATGGCGCAGCGAAGAAATAGATGAAGATCAAATTTTTAGCGAAGAAATAGATGAAGATCTAGATGGCACAGCGAAGAAATAGATGGCGCAGCGAAGAAATAGATGGCGCAGCGAAGAAATAGATGGCGCAGCGAAGAAATAGATGGCGCAGCGAAGAAATAGATGAAGATCAAATTTTTAGCGAAGAAATAGATGGCACAGCGAAGAAATAGATGGCGCAGCGAAGAAATAGATGAAGATCAAATTTTTAGCGAAGAAATAGATGAAGATCTAGATGGCACAGCGAAGAAATAGATGGCGCAGCGAAGAAATAGATGGCGCAGCGAAGAAATAGATGAAGATCAAATTTTTAGCGAAGAAATAGATGAAGAACTAGATGGCACGGCGAAGAAATAGATGGCGCAGCGAAGAAATAGATGAAGATCTACATGGCACAGCGAAGAAATAGATGAAGATCAAATTTTTAGCGAAGAAATAGATGAAGATCTAGATGGCACAGCGAAGAAATAGATGGCGCAGCGAAGAAATAGATGAAGATCAAATTTTTAGCGAAGAAATAGATGAAGATCTAGATGGCGCAGCGAAGAAATAGATGGCGCAGCGAAGAAATAGATGGCGCAGCGAAGAAATAGATGAAGATCAAATTTTTAGCGAAGAAATAGATGAAGATCTAGATGGCGCAGCGAAGAAATAGATGGCGCAGCGAAGAAATAGATGAAGATCTAGATGGCACAGCGAAGAATTAGATGGCGCAGCGAAGAAATAGATGAAGATCAAATTTTTAGCGAAGAAATAGATGAAGATCTAGATGGTACAGCGAAGAAATAGATGAAGATCAAATTTTTAGCGAAGAAATAGATGGCGCAGCGAAGAAATAGATGAAGATAAAATTTTTGGCGAAGAAATAGATGAAGATCTAGATGGCACAGCGAAGAAATAGATGGCGCAGCGAAGAAATAGATGAAGATCAAATTTTTAGCGAAGAAATAGATGAAGATCTAGATGGCACCGCGAAGAAATAGATGGCGCAGCGAAGAAATAGATGAAGAACAAATTTTTAGCGAAGAAATAGAAGGCACATATTATTTTTGACTGCAGAATCTGCATTAGAATCCGAATCTGCGATCAAAAATAAGATTTGTAACTTACCATCTACATGTCATTCGCAATTTCTATTTACTTCTTCTCTTAAATGCCATCAGAGAAACGCAAATTCAGAAAAGCACAAAGGTCCGAAGTTTAAGGACAACTCGGTCTAAAAATACGAGTTGCCCAACAACTTCAGTCAGTCGTGTATTCAGTTAGGAGTTCAGAGCATCATCCAAATATCTTACTAAGTAGGTAGGTGGGAACTGGAGACTGATAATTCGATAACTCCCCAGTTTATATTGTAATTCCTGAAATTTTTCCAAAAAGTTTCTGTACCAACTCTGGTAGTCCATAAGAATCTGTCTTGTCACAGGTCCTTCTTCAAATCAGATGGCGCAGCGAAGAAATAGATGAAGATCAAATTTTTAGCGAAGAAATAGATGGCGCAGCGAAGAAATAGATGAAGATCTAGATGGCACAGCGACGAAATAGATGGCGCAGCGAAGAAATAGATGAAGATCAAATTTTTAGCGAAGAAATAGATGAAGATCAAATTTTTAGCGAAGAAATAGATGAAGATCTAGATGGCACAACGACGAAATAGATGGCGCAGCGAAGAAATAGATGAAGATCAAATTTTTAGCGAAGAAATAGATGAAGATCTAGATGGCACAGCGAAGAAATAGATGGCGCAGCGAAGAAATAGATGAAGATCAAATTTTTAGCGAAGAAATAGAAGGCACAGCAAAGAAATAGATGGCGTAGCGAAGAAATAGATGAAGATCAAATTTTTAGCGAAGAAATAGATGAAGATCTAGATGGCACAGCGAAGAAATAGATGGCGCAGCGAAGAAATAGATGAAGATCAAATTTTTAGCGAAGAAATAGATGAAGATCTAGATGGCACAGCGAAGAAATAGATGGCGCAGCGAAGAAATAGATGGCACAGCGAAGAAATAGATGGCGCAGCGAAGAAATAGATGGCGCAGCGAAGAAATAGATGGCGCAGCGAAGAAATAGATGAAGATCAAATTTTTAGCGAAGAAATAGATGGCGCAGCGAAGAAATAGATGAAGATCAAATTTTTAGCGAAGAAATAGATGGCGCAGCGAAGAAATAGATGAAGATCAAATTTTTAGCGAAGAAATAGATGGCGCAGCGAAGAAATAGATGAAGATAAAATTTTTAGTGAAGAAATAGATGAAGATCTAGATGGCACAGCGAAGAAATAGATGGCGCAGCGAAGAAATAGATGGCGCAGCGAAGAAATAGATGAAGATCAAATTTTTAGCGAAGAAATAGATGAAGATCTAGATGGCACAGCGAAGAAATGGATGACGATCAAATTTTTAGCGAAGAAATAGATGAAGATCTATATGGCACAGCGAAGAAATAGATGAAGATCAAATTTTTAGCGAAGAAATAGATGAAGATCAAATTTTTAGCGAAGAAATAGATGGCGCAGCGAAGAAATAGATGAAGATCAAATTTTTAGCGAAGAAATTGATGAAGATCTAGATGGTACAGCGAAGAAATAGATGAAGATCAAATTTTTAGCGAAGAAATAGATGAAGATCTAGATGGCACAGCGAAGAAATAGATGGCGCAGCGAAGAAATAGATGAAGAACTAGATGGCACGGCGAAGAAATAGATGGCGCAGCGAAGAAATAGATGAAGATCTAGATGGCACAGCGAAGAAATAGATGTCGCAGCGAAGAAATAGATGGCGAAGCGAAGAAACAGATGAAGATCAAATTTTTAGCGAAGAAATAGATGAAGATCTAGATGGCACAGCGAAGAAATAGATGGCGCAGCGAAGAAATAGATGAAGAACTAGATGGCACGGCGAAGAAATAGATGGCGCAGCGAAGAAATAGATGAAGATCAAATTTTTAGCGAAGAAATAGTTGAAGATCTACATGGCACAGCGAAGAAATAGATGGCGCAGCGAAGAAATAGATGAAGATCAAATTTTTAGCGAAGAAATAGATGAAGATCTAGAAGGCACAGCGAAGAAATAGATGTCGCAGCGAAGAAATAGACGGCGAAGCGAAGAAATAGATGAAGATCTAGATGGCACAGCGAAGAAATAGATGGCGCAGCGAAGAAATAGATGAAGATCAAATTTTTAGCGAAGAAATAGATGAAGAACTAGATGGCACGGCGAAGAAATAGATGGCGCAGCGAAGAAATAGATGGCGCAGCGAAGAAATAGATGGCGCAGCGAAGAAATAGATGAAGATCTACATGGCACAGCGAAGAAATAGATGAAGATCAAATTTTTAGCGAAGAAATAGATGAAGATCTAGATGGCACAGCGAAGAAATAGATGGCGCAGCGAAGAAATAGATGAAGATCAAATTTTTAGCGAAGAAATAGATGAAGATCTAGATGGCACAGCGAAGAAATAGATGGCGCAGCGAAGAAATAGATGAAGATCTAGATGGCACAGCGAAGAATTAGATAGCGCAGCGAAGAAATAGATGAAGATCAAATTTTTAGCGAAGAAATAGATGAAGATCTAGATGGCGCAGCGAAGAAATAGATGGCGCAGCGAAGAAATAGATGAAGATCAAATTTTTAGCGAAGAAATAGATGAAGATCTAGATGGCACAGCGAAGAAATAGATGGCGCAGCGAAGAAATAGATGAAGATCAAATTTTTAGCGAAGAAATAGATGGCACAGCGAAGAAATAGATGGCGCAGCGAAGAAATAGATGAAGATCTAGATGGCGCAGCGAAGAAATAGATGAAGATCTAGATGGCACAGCGAAGAATTAGATAGCGCAGCGAAGAAATAGATGAAGATCAAATTTTTAGCGAAGAAATAGATGAAGATCAAATTTTTAGCGAAGAAATAGATGGCGCAGCGAAGAAATAGATGGCGCAGCGAAGAAATAGATGAAGATCAAATTTTTAGCGAAGAAATTGATGAAGATCTAGATGGTACAGCGAAGAAATAGATGAAGATCAAATTTTTAGCGAAGAAATAGATGAAGATCTAGATGGCACAGCGAAGAAATAGATGGCGCAGCGAAGAAATAGTTGAAGATCTAGATGGCACAGCGAAGAAATAGATGTCGCAGCGAAGAAATAGATGGCGAAGCGAAGAAACAGATGGCGCAGCGAAGAAATAGATGAAGATCAAATTTTTAGCGAAGAAATAGATGAAGATCTAGATGGCACAGCGAAGAAATAGATGGCGCAGCGAAGAAATAGATGGCGCAGCGAAGAAATAGATGAAGATCAAATTTTCAGCGAAGAAATAGATGAAGAACTAGATGGCACAGCGAAGAAATAGATGACGATCAAATTTTTAGCGAAGAAATAGATGAAGATCTATATGGCACAGCGAAGAAATAGATGGCGCAGCGAAGAAATAGATGAAGATCAAATTTTTAGCGAAGAAATAGATGAAGATCAAATTTTTAGCGAAGAAATAGATGGCGCAACGAAGAAATAGATGAAGATCTAGATGGCACAGCGACGAAATAGATGGCGCAGCGAAGAAATAGATGAAGATCAAATTTTTAGCGAAGAAATAGATGAAGATCTAGATGGCACAGCGACGAAATAGATGGCGCAGCGAAGAAATAGATGAAGATCAAATTTTTAGCGAAGAAATAGATGAAGATCTAGATGGCACAGCGAAGAAATAGATGGCGCAGCGAAGAAATAGATGAAGATCAAATTTTTAGCGAAGAAATAGAAGGCACAGCAAAGAAATAGATGGCGTAGCGAAGAAATAGATGAAGATCAAATTTTTAGCGAAGAAATAGATGAAGATCTAGATGGCACAGCGAAGAAATAGATGGCGCAGCGAAGAAATAGATGAAGATCAAATTTTTTGCGAAGAAATAGATGAAGATCTAGATGGCACAGCGAAGAAATAGATGGCGCAGCGAAGAAATAGATGAAGATCAAATTTTTAGCGAAGAAATAGATGAAGATCTAGATGGCACAGCGAAGAAATAGATGGCGCAGCGAAGAAATAGATGGCGCAGCGAAGAAATAGATGGCGCAGCGAAGAAATAGATGAAGATCTAGATGGTACAGCGAAGAAATAGATGAAGATCAAATTTTTAGCGAAGAAATAGATGGCGCAGCGAAGAAATAGATGAAGATAAAATTTTTAGTGAAGAAATAGATGAAGATCTAGATGGCACAGCGAAGAAATAGATGGCGCAGCGAAGAAATAGATGGCGCAGCGAAGAAATAGATGAAGATCAAGTTTTTAGCGAAGAAATAGATGAAGATCTAAATGGCACAGCGAAGAAATGGATGACGATCAAATTTTTAGCGAAGAAATAGATGAAGATCTATATGGCACAGCGAAGAAATAGATGAAGATCAAATTTTTAGCGAAGAAATAGATGAAGATCAAATTTTTAGCGAAGAAATAGATGGCGCAGCGAAGAAATAGATGAAGATCAAATTTTTAGCGAAGAAATTGATGAAGATCTAGATGGTACAGCGAAGAAATAGATGAAGATCAAATTTTTAGCGAAGAAATAGATGAAGATCTAGATGGCACAGCGAAGAAATAGATGGCGCAGCGAAGAAATAGATGAAGAACTAGATGGCACGGCGAAGAAATAGATGGCGCAGCGAAGAAATAGATGAAGATCTAGATGGCACAGCGAAGAAATAGATGTCGCAGCGAAGAAATAGATGGCGAAGCGAAGAAACAGATGAAGATCAAATTTTTAGCGAAGAAATAGATGAAGATCTAGATGGCACAGCGAAGAAATAGATGGCGCAGCGAAGAAATAGATGAAGATCTACATGGCACAGCGAAGAAATAGATGGCGCAGCGAAGAAATAGATGAAGATCAAATTTTTAGCGAAGAAATAGATGAAGATCTAGAAGGCACAGCGAAGAAATAGATGTCGCAGCGAAGAAATAGACGGCGAAGAGAAGAAATAGATGAAGATCTAGATGGCACAGCGAAGAAATAGATGGCGCAGCGAAGAAATAGATGAAGATCAAATTTTTAGCGAAGAAATAGATGAAGAACTAGATGGCACGGCGAAGAAATAGATGGCGCAGCGAAGAAATAGATGAAGATCTACATGGCACAGCGAAGAAATAGATGAAGATCAAATTTTTAGCGAAGAAATAGATGAAGATCTAGATGGCACAGCGAAGAAATAGATGGCGCAGCGAAGAAATAGATGAAGATCAAATTTTTAGCGAAGAAATAGATGGCACAGCGAAGAAATAGATGGCGCAGCGAAGAAATAGATGAAGATCAAATTTTTAGCGAAGAAATAGATGAAGATCTAGATGGCACAGCGAAGAAATAGATGGCGCAGCGAAGAAATAGATGAAGATCTAGATGGCACAGCGAAGAATTAGATAGCGCAGCGAAGAAATAGATGAAGATCTAGATGGCGCAGCGAAGAAATAGATGGCGCAGCGAAGAAATAGATGAAGATCAAATTTTTAGCGAAGAAATAGATGAAGATCTAGATGGCACAGCGAAGAAATAGATGGCGCAGCGAAGAAATAGATGAAGATCAAATTTTTAGCGAAGAAATAGATGGCGCAGCGAAGAAATAGATGAAGATCTAGATGGCGCAGTGAAGAAATAGATGAAGATCTAGATGGCACAGCGAAGAATTAGATAGCGCAGCGAAGAAATAGATGAAGATCAAATTTTTAGCGAAGAAATAGATGAAGATCAAATTTTTAGCGAAGAAATAGATGGCGCAGCGAAGAAATAGATGGCGCAGCGAAGAAATAGATGAAGATCAAATTTTTAGCGAAGAAATTGATGAAGATCTAGATGGTACAGCGAAGAAATAGATGAAGATCAAATTTTTAGCGAAGAAATAGATGAAGATCTAGATGGCACAGCGAAGAAATAGATGGCGCAGCGAAGAAATAGTTGAAGATCTAGATGGCACAGCGAAGAAATAGATGTCGCAGCGAAGAAATAGATGGCGAAGCGAAGAAACAGATGGCGCAGCGAAGAAATAGATGAAGATCAAATTTTTAGCGAAGAAATAGATGAAGATCTAGATGGCACAGCAAAGAAATAGATGGCGCAGCGAAGAAATAGATGAAGATCAAATTTTCAGCGAAGAAATAGATGAAGAACTAGATGGCACGGCGAAGAAATAGATGGCGCAGCGAAGAAATAGATGAAGATCAAATTTTTAGCGAAGAAATAGATGAAGATCTAGATGGCACAGCGAAGAAATAGATGACGATCAAATTTTTAGCGAAGAAATAGATGAAGATCTATATGGCACAGCGAAGAAATAGATGGCGCAGCGAAGAAATAGATGAAGATCAAATTTTTAGCGAAGAAATAGATGAAGATCAAATTTTTAGCGAAGAAATAGATGGCGCAACGAAGAAATAGATGAAGATCAAATTTTTAGCGAAGAAATAGATGAAGATCTAGATGGCACAGCGAAGAAGTAGATGGCGCAGCGAAGAAATAGATGAAGATCTAGATGGCACAGCGAAGAAATAGATGTCGCAGCGAAGAAATAGATGGCGAAGCGAAGAAACAGATGGCGCAGCGAAGAAATAGATGAAGATCAAATTTTCAGCGAAGAAATAGATGAAGAACTAGATGGCACGGCGAAGAAATAGATGGCGCAGCGAAGAAATAGATGAAGATCTACATGGCACAGCGAAGAAATAGATGGCGCAGCGAAGAAATAGATGAAGATCAAATTTTTAGCGAAGAAATAGATGAAGATCTATATGGCACAGCGAAGAAATAGATGGCGCAGCGAAGAAATAGATGAAGATCAAATTTTTAGCGAAGAAATAGATGAAGATCAAATTTTTAGCGAAGAAATAGATGGCGCAGCGAAGAAATAGATAAAGATAAAATTTTTAGTGAAGAAATAGATGAAGATCTAGATGGCACAGCGAAGAAATAGATGGCGCAGCGAAGAAATAGATGGCGCAGCGAAGAAATAGATGAAGATCAAATTTTTAGCGAAGAAATAGATGAAGATCTAGATGGCACAGCGAAGAAATAGATGACGATCAAATTTTTAGCGAAGAAATAGATGAAGATCTATATGGCACAGCGAAGAAATAGATGGCGCAGCGAAGAAATAGATGAAGATCAAATTTTTAGCGAAGAAATAGATGGCGCAGCGAAGAAATAGATGAAGATCAAATTTTTAGCGAAGAAATTGATGAAGATCTAGATGGTACAGCGAAGAAATAGATGAAGATCAAATTTTTAGCGAAGAAATAGATGAAGATCTAGATGGCACAGCGAAGAAATAGATGGCGCAGCGAAGAAATAGATGAAGATCAAATTTTTAGCGAAGAAATAGATGAAGATCTATATGGCACAGCGAAGAAATAGATGGCGCAGCGAAGAAATAGATGAAGATCAAATTTTTAGCGAAGAAATAGATGAAGATCAAATTTTTAGCGAAGAAATAGATGGCGCAGCGAAGAAATAGATAAAGATAAAATTTTTAGTGAAGAAATAGATGAAGATCTAGATGGCACAGCGAAGAAATAGATGGCGCAGCGAAGAAATAGATGGCGCAGCGAAGAAATAGATGAAGATCAAATTTTTAGCGAAGAAATAGATGAAGATCTAGATGGCACAGCGAAGAAATAGATGACGATCAAATTTTTAGCGAAGAAATAGATGAAGATCTATATGGCACAGCGAAGAAATAGATGGCGCAGCGAAGAAATAGATGAAGATCAAATTTTTAGCGAAGAAATAGATGGCGCAGCGAAGAAATAGATGAAGATCAAATTTTTAGCGAAGAAATTGATGAAGATCTAGATGGTACAGCGAAGAAATAGATGAAGATCAAATTTTTAGCGAAGAAATAGATGAAGATCTAGATGGCACAGCGAAGAAATAGATGGCGCAGCGAAGAAATAGATGAAGATCTAGATGGCACAGCGAAGAAATAGATGAAGATCAAATTTTTAGCGAAGAAATAGATGAAGATCTAGATGGCACAGCGAAGAAATAGATGGCGCAGCGAAGAAATAGATGGCGCAGCGAAGAAATAGATGAAGATAAAATTTTCAGCGAAGAAATAGATGAAGAACTAGATGGCACGGCGAAGAAATAGATGGCGCAGCGAAGAAATAGATGAAGATCAAATTTTTAGCGAAGAAATAGATGAAGAACTAGATGGCACGGCGAAGAAATAGATGGCGCAGCGAAGAAATAGATGAAGATCTACATGGCACAGCGAAGAAATAGATGAAGATCAAATTTTTAGCGAAGAAATAGATGAAGATCTAGATGGCACAGCGAAGAAATAGATGGCGCAGCGAAGAAATAGATGGCGCAGCGAAGAAATAGATGAAGATCAAATTTTTAGCGAAGAAATAGATGAAGATCTAGATGGCACAGCGAAGAAATAGATGACGATCAAATTTTTAGCGAAGAAATAGATGAAGATCTATATGGCACAGCGAAGAAATAGATGGCGCAGCGAAGAAATAGATGAAGATCAAATTTTTAGCGAAGAAATAGATGGCGCAGCGAAGAAATAGATGAAGATCAAATTTTTAGCGAAGAAATTGATGAAGATCTAGATGGTACAGCGAAGAAATAGATGAAGATCAAATTTTTAGCGAAGAAATAGATGAAGATCTAGATGGCACAGCGAAGAAATAGATGGCGCAGCGAAGAAATAGATGAAGATCTAGATGGCACAGCGAAGAAATAGATGGCGCAGCGAAGAAATAGATGAAGATCTAGATGGCACAGCGAAGAAATAGATGAAGATCAAATTTTTAGCGAAGAAATAGATGAAGATCTAGATGGCACAGCGAAGAAATAGATGGCGCAGCGAAGAAATAGATGAAGATAAAATTTTCAGCGAAGAAATAGATGAAGAACTAGATGGCACGGCGAAGAAATAGATGGCGCAGCGAAGAAATAGATGAAGATCAAATTTTTAGCGAAGAAATAGATGAAGAACTAGATGGCACGGCGAAGAGATAGATGGCGCAGCGAAGAAATAGATGAAGATCTACATGGCACAGCGAAGAAATAGATGAAGATCAAATTTTTAGCGAAGAAATAGATGAAGATCTAGATGGCACAGCGAAGAAATAGATGGCGCAGCGAAGAAATAGATGGCGCAGCGAAGAAATAGATGAAGATCAAATTTTTAGCGAAGAAATAGATGAAGATCTAGATGGCACAGCGAAGAAATAGATGGCGCAGCGAAGAAATAGATGAAGATCAAATTTTTAGCGAAGAAATAGATGAAGATCTATATGGCACAGCGAAGAAATAGATGGCGCAGCGAAGAAATAGATGAAGATCAAATTTTTAGCGAAGAAATAGATGAAGATCAAATTTTTAGCGAAGAAATAGATGGCGCAACGAAGAAATAGATGAAGATCAAATTTTTAGCGAAGAAATAGATGAAGATCTAGATGGCACAGCGAAGAAGTAGATGGCGCAGCGAAGAAATAGATGAAGATCTAGATGGCACAGCGAAGAAATAGATGTCGCAGCGAAGAAATAGATGGCGAAGCGAAGAAACAGATGGCGCAGCGAAGAAATAGATGAAGATCAAATTTTCAGCGAAGAAATAGATGAAGAACTAGATGGCACGGCGAAGAAATAGATGGCGCAGCGAAGAAATAGATGAAGATCTACATGGCACAGCGAAGAAATAGATGGCGCAGCGAAGAAATAGATGAAGATCAAATTTTTAGCGAAGAAATAGATGAAGATCTATATGGCACAGCGAAGAAATAGATGGCGCAGCGAAGAAATAGATGAAGATCAAATTTTTAGCGAAGAAATAGATGAAGATCAAATTTTTAGCGAAGAAATAGATGGCGCAGCGAAGAAATAGATAAAGATAAAATTTTTAGTGAAGAAATAGATGAAGATCTAGATGGCACAGCGAAGAAATAGATGGCGCAGCGAAGAAATAGATGGCGCAGCGAAGAAATAGATGAAGATCAAATTTTTAGCGAAGAAATAGATGAAGATCTAGATGGCACAGCGAAGAAATAGATGACGATCAAATTTTTAGCGAAGAAATAGATGAAGATCTATATGGCACAGCGAAGAAATAGATGGCGCAGCGAAGAAATAGATGAAGATCAAATTTTTAGCGAAGAAATAGATGAAGATCAAATTTTTAGCGAAGAAATAGATGGCGCAACGAAGAAATAGATGAAGATCAAATTTTTAGCGAAGAAATAGATGAAGATCTAGATGGCACAGCGAAGAAGTAGATGGCGCAGCGAAGAAATAGATGAAGATCTAGATGGCACAGCGAAGAAATAGATGTCGCAGCGAAGAAATAGATGGCGAAGCGAAGAAACAGATGGCGCAGCGAAGAAATAGATGAAGATCAAATTTTCAGCGAAGAAATAGATGAAGAACTAGATGGCACGGCGAAGAAATAGATGGCGCAGCGAAGAAATAGATGAAGATCTACATGGCACAGCGAAGAAATAGATGGCGCAGCGAAGAAATAGATGAAGATCAAATTTTTAGCGAAGAAATAGATGAAGATCTATATGGCACAGCGAAGAAATAGATGGCGCAGCGAAGAAATAGATGAAGATCAAATTTTTAGCGAAGAAATAGATGAAGATCAAATTTTTAGCGAAGAAATAGATGGCGCAGCGAAGAAATAGATAAAGATAAAATTTTTAGTGAAGAAATAGATGAAGATCTAGATGGCACAGCGAAGAAATAGATGGCGCAGCGAAGAAATAGATGGCGCAGCGAAGAAATAGATGAAGATCAAATTTTTAGCGAAGAAATAGATGAAGATCTAGATGGCACAGCGAAGAAATAGATGACGATCAAATTTTTAGCGAAGAAATAGATGAAGATCTATATGGCACAGCGAAGAAATAGATGGCGCAGCGAAGAAATAGATGAAGATCAAATTTTTAGCGAAGAAATAGATGGCGCAGCGAAGAAATAGATGAAGATCAAATTTTTAGCGAAGAAATTGATGAAGATCTAGATGGTACAGCGAAGAAATAGATGAAGATCAAATTTTTAGCGAAGAAATAGATGAAGATCTAGATGGCACAGCGAAGAAATAGATGGCGCAGCGAAGAAATAGATGAAGATCAAATTTTTAGCGAAGAAATAGATGAAGATCTATATGGCACAGCGAAGAAATAGATGGCGCAGCGAAGAAATAGATGAAGATCAAATTTTTAGCGAAGAAATAGATGAAGATCAAATTTTTAGCGAAGAAATAGATGGCGCAGCGAAGAAATAGATAAAGATAAAATTTTTAGTGAAGAAATAGATGAAGATCTAGATGGCACAGCGAAGAAATAGATGGCGCAGCGAAGAAATAGATGGCGCAGCGAAGAAATAGATGAAGATCAAATTTTTAGCGAAGAAATAGATGAAGATCTAGATGGCACAGCGAAGAAATAGATGACGATCAAATTTTTAGCGAAGAAATAGATGAAGATCTATATGGCACAGCGAAGAAATAGATGGCGCAGCGAAGAAATAGATGAAGATCAAATTTTTAGCGAAGAAATAGATGGCGCAGCGAAGAAATAGATGAAGATCAAATTTTTAGCGAAGAAATTGATGAAGATCTAGATGGTACAGCGAAGAAATAGATGAAGATCAAATTTTTAGCGAAGAAATAGATGAAGATCTAGATGGCACAGCGAAGAAATAGATGGCGCAGCGAAGAAATAGATGAAGATCTAGATGGCACAGCGAAGAAATAGATGAAGATCAAATTTTTAGCGAAGAAATAGATGAAGATCTAGATGGCACAGCGAAGAAATAGATGGCGCAGCGAAGAAATAGATGGCGCAGCGAAGAAATAGATGAAGATAAAATTTTCAGCGAAGAAATAGATGAAGAACTAGATGGCACGGCGAAGAAATAGATGGCGCAGCGAAGAAATAGATGAAGATCAAATTTTTAGCGAAGAAATAGATGAAGAACTAGATGGCACGGCGAAGAAATAGATGGCGCAGCGAAGAAATAGATGAAGATCTACATGGCACAGCGAAGAAATAGATGAAGATCAAATTTTTAGCGAAGAAATAGATGAAGATCTAGATGGCACAGCGAAGAAATAGATGGCGCAGCGAAGAAATAGATGGCGCAGCGAAGAAATAGATGAAGATCAAATTTTTAGCGAAGAAATAGATGAAGATCTAGATGGCACAGCGAAGAAATAGATGACGATCAAATTTTTAGCGAAGAAATAGATGAAGATCTATATGGCACAGCGAAGAAATAGATGGCGCAGCGAAGAAATAGATGAAGATCAAATTTTTAGCGAAGAAATAGATGGCGCAGCGAAGAAATAGATGAAGATCAAATTTTTAGCGAAGAAATTGATGAAGATCTAGATGGTACAGCGAAGAAATAGATGAAGATCAAATTTTTAGCGAAGAAATAGATGAAGATCTAGATGGCACAGCGAAGAAATAGATGGCGCAGCGAAGAAATAGATGAAGATCTAGATGGCACAGCGAAGAAATAGATGGCGCAGCGAAGAAATAGATGAAGATCTAGATGGCACAGCGAAGAAATAGATGAAGATCAAATTTTTAGCGAAGAAATAGATGAAGATCTAGATGGCACAGCGAAGAAATAGATGGCGCAGCGAAGAAATAGATGAAGATAAAATTTTCAGCGAAGAAATAGATGAAGAACTAGATGGCACGGCGAAGAAATAGATGGCGCAGCGAAGAAATAGATGAAGATCAAATTTTTAGCGAAGAAATAGATGAAGAACTAGATGGCACGGCGAAGAGATAGATGGCGCAGCGAAGAAATAGATGAAGATCTACATGGCACAGCGAAGAAATAGATGAAGATCAAATTTTTAGCGAAGAAATAGATGAAGATCTAGATGGCACAGCGAAGAAATAGATGGCGCAGCGAAGAAATAGATGGCGCAGCGAAGAAATAGATGAAGATCAAATTTTTAGCGAAGAAATAGATGAAGATCTAGATGGCACAGCGAAGAAATAGATGGCGCAGCGAAGAAATAGATGAAGATCAAATTTTTAGCGAAGAAATAGATGAAGATCTATATGGCACAGCGAAGAAATAGATGGCGCAGCGAAGAAATAGATGAAGATCAAATTTTTAGCGAAGAAATAGATGAAGATCAAATTTTTAGCGAAGAAATAGATGGCGCAACGAAGAAATAGATGAAGATCAAATTTTTAGCGAAGAAATAGATGAAGATCTAGATGGCACAGCGAAGAAGTAGATGGCGCAGCGAAGAAATAGATGAAGATCTAGATGGCACAGCGAAGAAATAGATGTCGCAGCGAAGAAATAGATGGCGAAGCGAAGAAACAGATGGCGCAGCGAAGAAATAGATGAAGATCAAATTTTCAGCGAAGAAATAGATGAAGAACTAGATGGCACGGCGAAGAAATAGATGGCGCAGCGAAGAAATAGATGAAGATCTACATGGCACAGCGAAGAAATAGATGGCGCAGCGAAGAAATAGATGAAGATCAAATTTTTAGCGAAGAAATAGATGAAGATCTATATGGCACAGCGAAGAAATAGATGGCGCAGCGAAGAAATAGATGAAGATCAAATTTTTAGCGAAGAAATAGATGAAGATCAAATTTTTAGCGAAGAAATAGATGGCGCAGCGAAGAAATAGATAAAGATAAAATTTTTAGTGAAGAAATAGATGAAGATCTAGATGGCACAGCGAAGAAATAGATGGCGCAGCGAAGAAATAGATGGCGCAGCGAAGAAATAGATGAAGATCAAATTTTTAGCGAAGAAATAGATGAAGATCTAGATGGCACAGCGAAGAAATAGATGACGATCAAATTTTTAGCGAAGAAATAGATGAAGATCTATATGGCACAGCGAAGAAATAGATGGCGCAGCGAAGAAATAGATGAAGATCAAATTTTTAGCGAAGAAATAGATGAAGATCAAATTTTTAGCGAAGAAATAGATGGCGCAACGAAGAAATAGATGAAGATCAAATTTTTAGCGAAGAAATAGATGAAGATCTAGATGGCACAGCGAAGAAGTAGATGGCGCAGCGAAGAAATAGATGAAGATCTAGATGGCACAGCGAAGAAATAGATGTCGCAGCGAAGAAATAGATGGCGAAGCGAAGAAACAGATGGCGCAGCGAAGAAATAGATGAAGATCAAATTTTCAGCGAAGAAATAGATGAAGAACTAGATGGCACGGCGAAGAAATAGATGGCGCAGCGAAGAAATAGATGAAGATCTACATGGCACAGCGAAGAAATAGATGGCGCAGCGAAGAAATAGATGAAGATCAAATTTTTAGCGAAGAAATAGATGAAGATCTATATGGCACAGCGAAGAAATAGATGGCGCAGCGAAGAAATAGATGAAGATCAAATTTTTAGCGAAGAAATAGATGAAGATCAAATTTTTAGCGAAGAAATAGATGGCGCAGCGAAGAAATAGATAAAGATAAAATTTTTAGTGAAGAAATAGATGAAGATCTAGATGGCACAGCGAAGAAATAGATGGCGCAGCGAAGAAATAGATGGCGCAGCGAAGAAATAGATGAAGATCAAATTTTTAGCGAAGAAATAGATGAAGATCTAGATGGCACAGCGAAGAAATAGATGACGATCAAATTTTTAGCGAAGAAATAGATGAAGATCTATATGGCACAGCGAAGAAATAGATGGCGCAGCGAAGAAATAGATGAAGATCAAATTTTTAGCGAAGAAATAGATGGCGCAGCGAAGAAATAGATGAAGATCAAATTTTTAGCGAAGAAATTGATGAAGATCTAGATGGTACAGCGAAGAAATAGATGAAGATCAAATTTTTAGCGAAGAAATAGATGAAGATCTAGATGGCACAGCGAAGAAATAGATGGCGCAGCGAAGAAATAGATGAAGATCAAATTTTTAGCGAAGAAATAGATGAAGATCTATATGGCACAGCGAAGAAATAGATGGCGCAGCGAAGAAATAGATGAAGATCAAATTTTTAGCGAAGAAATAGATGAAGATCAAATTTTTAGCGAAGAAATAGATGGCGCAGCGAAGAAATAGATAAAGATAAAATTTTTAGTGAAGAAATAGATGAAGATCTAGATGGCACAGCGAAGAAATAGATGGCGCAGCGAAGAAATAGATGGCGCAGCGAAGAAATAGATGAAGATCAAATTTTTAGCGAAGAAATAGATGAAGATCTAGATGGCACAGCGAAGAAATAGATGACGATCAAATTTTTAGCGAAGAAATAGATGAAGATCTATATGGCACAGCGAAGAAATAGATGGCGCAGCGAAGAAATAGATGAAGATCAAATTTTTAGCGAAGAAATAGATGGCGCAGCGAAGAAATAGATGAAGATCAAATTTTTAGCGAAGAAATTGATGAAGATCTAGATGGTACAGCGAAGAAATAGATGAAGATCAAATTTTTAGCGAAGAAATAGATGAAGATCTAGATGGCACAGCGAAGAAATAGATGGCGCAGCGAAGAAATAGATGAAGATCTAGATGGCACAGCGAAGAAATAGATGAAGATCAAATTTTTAGCGAAGAAATAGATGAAGATCTAGATGGCACAGCGAAGAAATAGATGGCGCAGCGAAGAAATAGATGGCGCAGCGAAGAAATAGATGAAGATAAAATTTTCAGCGAAGAAATAGATGAAGAACTAGATGGCACGGCGAAGAAATAGATGGCGCAGCGAAGAAATAGATGAAGATCAAATTTTTAGCGAAGAAATAGATGAAGAACTAGATGGCACGGCGAAGAAATAGATGGCGCAGCGAAGAAATAGATGAAGATCTACATGGCACAGCGAAGAAATAGATGAAGATCAAATTTTTAGCGAAGAAATAGATGAAGATCTAGATGGCACAGCGAAGAAATAGATGGCGCAGCGAAGAAATAGATGGCGCAGCGAAGAAATAGATGAAGATCAAATTTTTAGCGAAGAAATAGATGAAGATCTAGATGGCACAGCGAAGAAATAGATGACGATCAAATTTTTAGCGAAGAAATAGATGAAGATCTATATGGCACAGCGAAGAAATAGATGGCGCAGCGAAGAAATAGATGAAGATCAAATTTTTAGCGAAGAAATAGATGGCGCAGCGAAGAAATAGATGAAGATCAAATTTTTAGCGAAGAAATTGATGAAGATCTAGATGGTACAGCGAAGAAATAGATGAAGATCAAATTTTTAGCGAAGAAATAGATGAAGATCTAGATGGCACAGCGAAGAAATAGATGGCGCAGCGAAGAAATAGATGAAGATCTAGATGGCACAGCGAAGAAATAGATGGCGCAGCGAAGAAATAGATGAAGATCTAGATGGCACAGCGAAGAAATAGATGAAGATCAAATTTTTAGCGAAGAAATAGATGAAGATCTAGATGGCACAGCGAAGAAATAGATGGCGCAGCGAAGAAATAGATGGCGCAGCGAAGAAATAGATGAAGATAAAATTTTCAGCGAAGAAATAGATGAAGAACTAGATGGCACGGCGAAGAAATAGATGGCGCAGCGAAGAAATAGATGAAGATCAAATTTTTAGCGAAGAAATAGATGAAGAACTAGATGGCACGGCGAAGAAATAGATGGCGCAGCGAAGAAATAGATGAAGATCTACATGGCACAGCGAAGAAATAGATGAAGATCAAATTTTTAGCGAAGAAATAGATGAAGATCTAGATGGCACAGCGAAGAAATAGATGGCGCAGCGAAGAAATAGATGGCGCAGCGAAGAAATAGATGAAGATCAAATTTTTAGCGAAGAAATAGATGAAGATCTAGATGGCGCAGCGAAGAAATAGATGGCGCAGCGAAGAAATAGATGAAGATCTAGATGGCACAGCGAAGAATTAGATGGCGCAGCGAAGAAATAGATGGCGCAGCGAAGAAATAGATGAAGATCAAATTTTTAGCGAAGAAATTGATGAAGATCTAGATGGTACAGCGAAGAAATAGATGAAGATCAAATTTTTAGCGAAGAAATAGATGAAGGTCAAATTTTTAGCGAAGAAATAGATGGCGCAGCGAAGAAATAGATGAAGATCTAGATGGTACAGCGAAGAAATAGATGAAGATCAAATTTTTAGCGAAGAAATAGATGGCGCAGCGAAGAAATAGATGAAGATCAAATTTTTAGCGAAGAAATAGATGAAGATCTAGATGGCACAGCGAAGAAATAGATGGCGCAGCGAAGAAATAGATGAAGATCAAATTTTTAGCGAAGAAATAGATGAAGATCTAGATGGCACAGCGAAGAAATAGATGGCGCAGCGAAGAAATAGATGAAGATCTAGATGGCACAGCGAAGAAATAGATGTCGCAGCGAAGAAATAGATGGCGAAGCGAAGAAACAGATGGCGCAGCGAAGAAATAGATGAAGATCAAATTTTTAGCGAAGAAATAGATGAAGATCTAGATGGCACAGCGAAGAAATAGATGGCGCAGCGAAGAAATAGATGGCGCAGCGAAGAAATAGATGAAGATCAAATTTTCAGCGAAGAAATAGATGAAGAACTAGATGGCACGGCGAAGAAATAGATGGCGCAGCGAAGAAATAGATGAAGATCAAATTTTTAGCGAAGAAATAGATGAAGATCTACATGGCACAGCGAAGAAATAGATGGCGCAGCGAAGAAATAGATGAAGATCAAATTTTTAGCGAAGAAATAGATGAAGATCTAGATGGCACAGCGAAGAAATAGATGGCGCAGCGAAGAAATAGATGAAGATCAAATTTTTAGCGAAGAAATAGATGAAGATCTAGATGGCACAGCGAAGAAATAGATGACGATCAAATTTTTAGCGAAGAAATAGATGAAGATCTATATGGCACAGCGAAGAAATAGATGGCGCAGCGAAGAAATAGATGAAGATCAAATTTTTAGCGAAGAAATAGATGAAGATCAAATTTTTAGCGAAGAAATAGATGGCGCAGCGAAGAAATAGATAAAGATAAAATTTTTAGTGAAGAAATAGATGAAGATCTAGATGGCACAGCGAAGAAATAGATGGCGCAGCGAAGAAATAGATGGCGCAGCGAAGAAATAGATGAAGATCAAATTTTTAGCGAAGAAATAGATGAAGAACTAGATGGCACAGCGAAGAAATAGATGGCGCAGCGAAGAAATAGATGGCGCAGCGAAGAAATAGATGAAGATCAAATTTTTAGCGAAGAAATAGATGAAGATCTAGATGGCACAGCGAAGAAATAGATGACGATCAAATTTTTAGCGAAGAAATAGATGAAGATCTATATGGCACAGCGAAGAAATAGATGGCGCAGCGAAGAAATAGATGAAGATCAAATTTTTAGCGAAGAAATAGATGGCGCAGCGAAGAAATAGATGAAGATCAAATTTTTAGCGAAGAAATTGATGAAGATCTAGATGGTACAGCGAAGAAATAGATGAAGATCAAATTTTTAGCGAAGAAATAGATGAAGATCTAGATGGCACAGCGAAGAAATAGATGGCGCAGCGAAGAAATAGATGAAGATCTAGATGGCACAGCGAAGAAATAGATGGCGCAGCGAAGAAATAGATGAAGATCTAGATGGCACAGCGAAGAAATAGATGAAGATCAAATTTTTAGCGAAGATATAGATGAAGATCTAGATGGCACAGCGAAGAAATAGATGGCGCATCGAAGAAATAGATGGCGCAGCGAAGAAATAGATGAAGATAAAATTTTCAGCGAAGAAATAGATGAAGAACTAGATGGCACGGCGAAGAAATAGATGGCGCAGCGAAGAAATAGATGAAGATCAAATTTTTAGCGAAGAAATAGATGAAGAACTAGATGGCACGGCGAAGAAATAGATGGCACAGTGAAGAAATAGATGAAGATCTACATGGCACAGCGAAGAAATAGATGAAGATCAAATTTTTAGCGAAGAAATAGATGAAGATCTAGATGGCACAGCGAAGAAATAGATGGCGCAGCGAAGAAATAGATGGCGCAGCGAAGAAATAGATGAAGATCAAATTTTTAGCGAAGAAATAGATGAAGATCTAGATGGCGCAGCGAAGAAATAGATGGCGCAGCGAAGAAATAGACAAAGATCTAGATGGCACAGCGAAGAATTAGATGGCGCAGCGAAGAAATAGATGGCGCAGCGAAGAAATAGATGAAGATCAAATTTTTAGCGAAGAAATTGATGAAGATCTAGATGGTACAGCGAAGAAATAGATGAAGATCAAATTTTTAGCGAAGAAATAGATGAAGGTCAAATTTTTTGCGAAGAAATAGATGGCGCAGCGAAGAAATAGATGAAGATCTAGATGGTACAGCGAAGAAATAGATGAAGATCAAATTTTTAGCGAAGAAATAGATGGCGCAGCGAAGAAATAGATGAAGATCAAATTTTTAGCGAAGAAATAGATGAAGATCTAGATGGCACAGCGAAGAAATAGATGGCGCAGCGAAGAAATAGATGAAGATCAAATTTTTAGCGAAGAAATAGATGAAGATCTAGATGGCACAGCGAAGAAATAGATGGCGCAGCGAAGAAATAGATGAAGATCTAGATGGCACAGCGAAGAAATAGATGTCGCAGCGAAGAAATAGATGGCGAAGCGAAGAAACAGATGGCGCAGCGAAGAAATAGATGAAGATCAAATTTTTAGCGAAGAAATAGATGAAGATCTAGATGGCACAGCGAAGAAATAGATGGCGCAGCGAAGAAATAGATGGCGCAGCGAAGAAATAGATGAAGATCAAATTTTCAGCGAAGAAATAGATGAAGAACTAGATGGCACGGCGAAGAAATAGATGGCGCAGCGAAGAAATAGATGAAGATCAAATTTTTAGCGAAGAAATAGATGAAGATCTACATGGCACAGCGAAGAAATAGATGGCGCAGCGAAGAAATAGATGAAGATCAAATTTTTAGCGAAGAAATAGATGAAGATCTAGATGGCACAGCGAAGAAATAGATGGCGCAGCGAAGAAATAGATGAAGATCAAATTTTTAGCGAAGAAATAGATGAAGATCTAGATGGCACAGCGAAGAAATAGATGACGATCAAATTTTTAGCGAAGAAATAGATGAAGATCTATATGGCACAGCGAAGAAATAGATGGCGCAGCGAAGAAATAGATGAAGATCAAATTTTTAGCGAAGAAATAGATGAAGATCAAATTTTTAGCGAAGAAATAGATGGCGCAGCGAAGAAATAGATAAAGATAAAATTTTTAGTGAAGAAATAGATGAAGATCTAGATGGCACAGCGAAGAAATAGATGGCGCAGCGAAGAAATAGATGGCGCAGCGAAGAAATAGATGAAGATCAAATTTTTAGCGAAGAAATAGATGAAGATCTACATGGCACAGCGAAGAAATAGATGAAGATCTAGATGGCACAGCGAAGAAATAGATGGCGCAGCGAAGAAGTAGATAAAGATCTACATGGCACAGCGAAGAAATAGATGAAGATCAAATTTTTAGCGAAGAAATAAATGGCGAAGCGAAGAAATAGATGAAGAACTAGATAGCACGGCGAAGAAATAGATGGCGCAGCGAAGAAATAGATAAAGATCTAGATGGCACAGCGAAGAAATAGATGGCGCAGCGAAGAAATAGATGAAGATCAAATTTTTAGCGAAGACATTGATGAAGATCTAGATGGTACAGCGAAGAAATAGATGGCGCAGCGAAGAAATAGATGAAGATCAAATTTATAGCGAAGATATAGATGAAGATCTAGATGGCACAGCGAAGAAATAGATGGCGCAGCGAAGAAATAGATGAAGATCAAATTTTTAGCGAAGAAATAGATGGCGCAGCGAAGAAATAGATGAAGATAAAATTTTTAGCGAAGAAATAGATGAAGATCTAGATGGCACAGCGAAGAAATAGATGGCGCAGCGAAGAAATAGATGAAGATCAAATTTTTAGCGAAGAAATACATGAAGATCAAATTTTTAGCGAAGAAATAGATGAAGATCGAGATGGCACAGCGAAGAAATAGATGGTGCAGCGAAGAAATAGATGAAGATCTAGATGGCACAGCAACGAAATAGATGGCGCAGCGAAGAAATAGATGAAGATCAAATTTTTAGCGAAGAAATAGATGAAGATCTAGATGGCACAGCGAAGAAATAGATGGCGCAGCGAAGAATTAGATGAAGATCAAATTTTTAGCGAAGAAATAGATGGCGCAGCGAAGAAATAGATGAAGATCAAATTTTTAGCGAAGATATAGATGAAGATCCATATGGCACAGCGAAGAAATAGATGGCGCAGCGAAGAAATAGATGAAGATCAAATTTTTAGCGAAGATATAGATGAAGATCCATATGGCACAGCGAAGAAATAGATGGCGCAGCGAAGAAATAGATGAAGATCAAATTTTTAGCGGAGAAATAGATGGCGCAGCGAAGAAATAGATGAAGATCAAGTTTTTAGCGAAGAAATAGATGAAGATCTAGATGGCGCAGCGAAGAAATAGATGAAGATCAAATTTTTAGCGAAGAAATAGATGAAGATATAGATGGCGCAGCGAAGAAATAGATGAAGATCAAATTTTTAGCGAAGAAATGGATGGCGAAGCGAAGAAATAGATGAAGATCAAATTCTTAGCGAAGAAATAGATGAAGATCTAGATAGCACAGCGAAGAAATAGATGGCGCAGCGAAGAAATAGATGAAGATCTAGATGGCACAGCGAAGAAATAGATGGCGTAGCGAAGAAATAGATGAAGATCAAATTTTTAGCGAAGAAATTGATGAAGATCTAGATGGTACAGCGAAGAAATAGATGAAGATCACATTTTTAGCGAAGAAATAGATGGCGCAGCGAAGAAATAGATGAAGATCAAATTTTTTGCGAAGAAATAGATGAAGATCCAGATTTCACAGCGAAGAAATAGATGGCGCAGCGCAGAAATAGATGAAGATCAAATTTTTAGCGAAGAAATAGATGGCGCAGCGAGGAAATAGATGAAGATCAAATTTTTAGCGAAGAAATAGATGGCGAAGCGAAGAAATAGATGAAGATCAAATTTTTAACGAAGAAATAGATGTCGCAGCGAAGAAATAGATGAAGATCAAATTTTTAGCGAAGAAATAGATAAAAATCTAAAGTGCACAACATACTAACCGCACCGACCTTATTTTAGGTCATTTTTTAATCGCCGTACCTGGGGCCTGGGCCATCCTATTTAAACCACTGGCACATCACTCGAAAGCTTGCCTCTTGTAGAATCGGCGATTGGGTTGCTGTTTTTAAACAGTTAATTTCTTGGGTGTTATACATGGTGACAAAAATAGTGTTACAAAAATGTTAAAGTTTACCTCTTTGCAACGTTGATAGGAGCAAGTTTTTAAAATTCGTTTTTATGTCATACTGTACCTTTGGAAAGTACCTCTAGATGTTTTTGGCAGATTATTTATTAATTACGGGGGTTTTTCGAAAAGTGGTACGTCTTGTAAAAAATTTGGCCAATTAGCTGTTTTTGCCAGTTAGGTCCATTAATTCAGGTACAATCTATTCTGCATAAACCAAATTCCTATCTGATTTCATTTAAAGGATATACAGGGTAGAATGTTTTACTCATCGAGGTCTCTCCTCGGAAATACTATAGTTTATTTTTAAATAATGATCTTTCTAAACATAAGTACGATTGTCAAGCCTTTATCTTAAACCATTTTGAAATATACAAGGCGTCCAAAATTGCGTTAAATTTATTCTTTGATACAATTTTACATTTTAAAATTTAATTTAAAATTTTGAATTAAAATTAAAGAATTTCGGAAAATTCCCGTAACTTTCATTCTAGAGCCTTAATAAAAAATCTGCCAAAAATGACTAGAGATACTTTCCAAAGGTACAGTATGACATAAGAACGAATTTTAAAAACTTGCTCCTATCAACGTTGCAAAGAGGTAAACTTTAACATTTTTGTAACACTCTTTTTGTCACACTGTATAACACCCAAGAAATTAACTGTTTAAAAAAAGCAACCCATTCGCCGATTCTACAAGAGACAAGCTTTCGAGTAATGTGCCAGTCGTTTAAATCGGATGGCCCAGGCCCCAGGTACGGCGATTAAAAAATGACCAAAAATAAGGTCGACGCGGTTAGTATGTGGAGCACTTTATAAATATCTTACCGTCAAGGTTTGCCTCAACAAACAACATCATCCCTTCAGGACAAATTTCTTTATTGTGCTTGGATATTTATTACTCTCGTCTCACACATGTCGAAATTTTAAGCCACGTTTAGCGATAAACAGCAAACAAGACTGTTTCCATTTGCTTTTCAAAATAAATAACAGTTTTATAATTACCACAAACTACATGCTTTTAATAATAAAATGATTTTCTACATATAGGCATTATTACAAGGTATACAAATGGTTTCCAAACCCATATTCTCCTATGTAACGTGTTTCGCGCCAATTTTTTGTAATCCAGATTACAGAAAAATTTGTTGTAATGAAGCTATAAACAGTTATTACCATATACAGATAAGTCCAGGATGCTTCGAACACGACAGGGATTGGGACGAATACACTAGTGGCCGACAACTCGCCCCAGTTCGAAATTTGTACATTAGAAGGGCGTTGTGTTGTGACCAGTAGTGTGGCCACTCACTGCTCAGCCTCAGCAGTCAGCACGTCAGCAGCCTGTTGTTACTCAATATTATCAATAGTATCTCATTAACCGATGTAGAACTCATGTTTGAAAGAAATTTGATTTACGTATTCTGGACCAACGTTTCAAAATTTTGCTAACTTCAATAAACCATGCTAGATGGGATTAATTATTGTAATTTTAAAACATCTCAAAACACATTTAAATATTTCCATTGTTTGTTTTTTCGCAACAAAAATGTGATTTTTTACAGTTCTCTTTCTTTGTTTGATATGCATTGTTTATAAATGACTTTATTTAGGCTTTATACAAGCATAATAACAAAAACATATCCAATTTGATATACTCACATAAACATACAATAAACTTAATAATTTATTGTATGTTTAGAGATGAAACATCAATGTGAATAATCAAATTGGATATGTTTATGTTTTTTATTATTATTTATTATGTTGAAACCTAAATAAATTCATTTATAAAAAATGTGATTCTACAACATAAAATTAATTGTCGCTGCACCTCGAGTGTTGCAGGAGGTCTAATAAAAATTATTATAAATTATAAAATAAAATAATCCAAGCAAATACTAATAGAAGCGAGAGCCATCGGCTAGAGCGCGGAGATCCACGATTCCCGGGCACTGTGTCCGCTTGCCTACAACTGGCACAAGTAAATCGCGCAAGCTAAAACCCATGTTCGAACCTCCTCGGTCTTTACTGTATAACAAGAGGAAATTGGTCACAAAAAATCTATGTAAAAGTAGAAAGTAATAATGAAGATAGTGATAACGAGGAAAGAGGTGGAGAAGAAAGTGATAGCGAAGAACCTATTAGTGAAAGTGAAGCAGAGACCGATATAAGAAAACACTTAAGTCAAAAAAGGAAACGCTGGTTCTAAAGACGTCATTAAGGAACCTCTAGCTGATCCATCAATTCTTCTCCCTCCCTTCCACATTAAACTCGATTTAATGAAGCAGTTTGACAAACCTTTAAATAAGGAAGGTTCATGCTTCAACATTAGCACAGGAACGCTAAACTAGAGGAAGGTATTTCCGATGGCTGAAACATTCATAACTCAAATGAAAGACATCGAGATAGCAGCATGGCCTAGCTTCCAAAGAGTTGCTAAAAATTTTGAAGGGAATAGTAAAAGTTCAAATTATATCGTTTCTGAAATGATGGACAACTGGGATGTTTGATGAATCCCAAATAGAATTTCTTCCACTATCATCTTGACTATTTTCCTGAAAATTTTAAGGTGAAGAGCAAGGAGAGCAGTTCCATCAAGAAAATGGAGTATCGATATCAATGGATATGGGACGAACATATGATGGCTGGTAACTGCTGGTCACTCAAAAACATAAATCGATCTACACATTATAGTAAAATAAATATCTGACATGAAAATTTTTTCCTCCTCTGCCCTTACACGTGGATTGGATGGAGAGAATATCTTAATTGCTATATCACAGACTCGTCTACTATAACTCCTTCAGTTTCAGGAATTTGGTCCAAAATGGTGGTTCAACAATGAGGAGGATGAACTAGTCATTGACAAACTACCATCTGGGGCCAGAAATATGTCCAACAGTTAAAGGAGCACTACAAAAGATTTTTTATACCTAAATTTTGTACTAGATGGCATCAAAAAGAGGAAATATGTGATTCGACGATGACCACGAGCTATGGTACGCTCTCAAATTTTTCACATTTTAAAAGTTAAAGAGTCCAAAGTTGATGAATTGGTATTAATACATAAATGTCTTGACGTCTTTGTCAAGATTCTTCATTTTCCGGCTTTATCGGAAATAACGTCAACATTTTTTGTTAAATGACAACATGTTCAATTTTCTCTCAATACAAAGAAAGCCATGAAACAATTATTTAGAAAGAAAAAAATCCGCAATTAGGTTACGCAACAATCTGTGCACACTGTATATATGTAAGTATGTATATTTCTCCGCCTACAGCCCATCTCCTTATATCCTAAGACCATCCCACAACACTTAAAACACAGATGTTATGATTGGTTATCACGTCAAAGAATTTCATCAGTGTTGGCCATAATTAATTTTGCAAAATAAGATTTTAAGATAATTATTTCAGCGCGTTCGGGTAAAAACAAGTTCTTGAATGCTTTGAATTTATACAAACAGCCGAATATCTATAACGTCAAGTTTAACTCAACAAACAACATTATCCCTAGCAGAAAGCATTTCTTTACTTTTCCTTGTGATTTATTATTAGGTGCGTACAACGCGTCTGAAATGTTCAAGATGAGGCAGTTATTAGTTAGCACAACATATTTGCCTTGAAGATATTGAAACTCAAACATGTTACTTTAAAACATGTGTTTCCGAGACTTTCCTTTCCTCGTAAAACTATTTTATTTCTGATTTGTAATAACTTAAGATATTAATTGATTTGCTCTAACATATAGTGAGACCCAGAGAACGTTATACCATTAATAATTTTGACACCAATAAATATTATTTTTTAAACAAAACGTTATTTTCTATGGTTTGTAGTTAAAAAATTCTTATACTGCAAACATTGTTGATTGGCGTCTACTACAGATTACAGTCAAACAGTATTGGGAAGGCTCGATCACATTTTTAGCAAAACCAGAACTAATCAAATAGGTCTGTCCGCATCTTTAGGTGTAGAATGCTTCTGTACTCTGAAAGCAAGAACTATGAGTATTGGAGTCAGATGTTGCAGAAAACAAAATTTGTGATTTGAAGAAGGACCTGACAAGACAGATTCTTATGGACTACCAGAGTTGGTACAGAAACTTTTTGGAAAAATTTCAGGAATTACAATATAAACTGGGGAGTTATCGAATTATCAGTCTCCAGTTCCCACCTACCTACTTAGTAAGATATCTGGATGATGCCCTGAACTCCTAACTGAATACACGACTGACTGAAGTTGTTGGGCAACTCGTATTTTTAGACCGAGTTGTCCTTAAACTTCGGACCTTTGTGCTTTTCTGAATTTGCGTTTCTCTGATGGCATTTAAGAGAAAAAGTAAATAGAAATTGCGAATGACATGTAGATGGTAAGTTACAAATCTTATTTTTGATCGCGGATTCGGATTCTAATGCAGATTCTGCAGTCAAAAATAATATGTACCTTCTATTTCTTCGCTAAAAATTTGATCTTCATCTATTTCTTCGCTGCGCCATCTATTTCTTCGCTGTGCCATCTAGATCTTCATCTATTTCTTCGCTAAAAATTTTATCTTCATCTATTTCTTCGCTGCGCCATCTATTTCTTCGCTAAAAATTTGATCTTCTTCTATTTCTTCGCTGTACCATCTAGATCTTCATCAATTTCTTCGCTAAAAATTTGATCTTCATCTATTTCTTCGCTGCGCCATCTATTTCTTCGCTAAAAATTTGATCTTCATCTATTTCTTCGCTAAAAATTTGATCTTCATCTATTTCTTCGCTGCGCCATCTATTTCTTCGCTGTGCCATGTAGATCTTCATCTATTTCTTCGCTAAAAATTTGATCTTCATCTATTTCTTCGCTGCGTCATCTATTTCTTCGCTGTGCCATCTAGATCTTCATGTATTTCTTCGCTAAAAATTTGATCTTGATCTATTTCTTCGCTGCGCCATCTATTTCTTTGCTGTGCCTTCTATTTCTTCGCTAAAAATTTGATCTTCATCTATTTCTTCGCTGCGCCATCTATTTCGTCGCTGTGCCATCTAGATCTTCATCTATTTCTTCGCTGAAAATTTGATCTTCATCTATTTCTTCGCTGCGCCATCTATTTCTTCGCTAAAAATTTGATCTTCATCTATTTCTTCGCTGCGCCATCTATTTCTTCGCTAAAAATTTGATCTTCATCTATTTCTTCGCTGCGCCATCTATTTCTACGCTGTGCCATCTAGATCTTCATCGATTTCTTCGCTGTGCCATCTATTTCTTCGCTAAAAGCAAAAAATTTGATCCTCATCTATTTCTTCTCTGCGCCATCTATTTCTTCGCTAAAAATTTGATCTTCATCTATTTCTTCTCTGCGCCATCTATTTCTTCGCTAAAAATTTGATCTTCATCTATTTCTTCGCTGCGCCATCTATTTCTTCGCTAAAAATTGGATCTCATCTATTTCTTCGCTGTGCCATCTAGATCTTCATCTATTTCTTCGCAAAAAATTTGATCTTCATCTATTTCTTCGCTGCGCCATCTATTTCTTCGCTAAAAATTTGATCTTCATCTATTTCTTCGCTGCGCCATCTATTTCTTCGCTGTACCATCTAGATCTTCATCTATTTCTTCGCTAAAAATTTGATCTTCATCTTTTCTTCACCTCGCCATCTATTTCTTCGCTAAAAATTTGATCTTCATCTATTTCTTCGCTGCGCCATCTATTTTTTCGCTGTGCTATCTAGATCTTCATCTATTTCTTCGTAAAAAATTTGATCTTCATCTATTTCTTCGCTGCGCCATCTATTTCTTCGCAAAAAATTTGATCTTCATCTATTTCTTCACTGCGCCATCTATTTTATCGCTGTGCCATCTCGATCTTCATCTATTCCTTCGCTAAAAATTTGATCCTCATCTATTTCTTCGCTGCGCCATCTATTTCTTCGCTGTGCCATCTAGATCTTCATCTATATCTTCGCTGCGCCATCTATTTCTTCGCTATACCATCTAGATCTTCATCTATTTCTTCGCTAAAAATTTGATCTTCATCTATTTCTTCACCTCGCCATCTGTTTCTTCGCTAAAAATTTGACCTTCATCTATTTCTTCGCTGCGCCATCTATTTCTTCGCTAAAAATTTGATCTTCATCTATTTCTTCGCTGCGCCATCTATTTCTTCGCTAAAAATTTGATCTTCATCTATTTCTTCGCTGCGCCATCTATTTCTTCGCTGTGCCATCTAGATCTTCATCTATATCTTCGCTGCGCCATCTATTTCTTCGCTGTACCACCTAGATCTTCATCTATTTCTTCGCTAAAAATTTGATCTTCATCTATTTCTTCGCTGCGCCATCTATTTCTTCGCTGTGCCATCTAGATCTTCATCTATTTCTTCGCTAAAAATTTGATCTTCATCTATTTCTTCGCTGCGCCATCTATTTTTTCGCTGTGCTATCTAGATCTTCATCTATTTCTTCGTAAAAAATTTGATCTTCATCTATTTCTTCGCTGCGCCATCTATTTCTTCGCAAAAAATTTGATCTTCATCTATTTCTTCACTGCGCCATCTATTTTATCGCTGTGCCATCTCGATCTTCATCTATTCCTTCGCTAAAAATTTGATCCTCATCTATTTCTTCGCTGCGCCATCTATTTCTTCGCTGTGCCATCTAGATCTTCATCTATATCTTCGCTGCGCCATATATTTCTTCGCTGTACCATGTAGATCTTCATCTATTTCTTCGCTAAAAATTTGATCTTCATCTATTTCTTCACCTCGCCATCTGTTTCTTCGCTAAAAATTTGACCTTCATCTATTTCTTCGCTGCGCCATCTATTTCTTCGCTAAAAATTTGATCTTCATCTATTTCTTCGCTGCGCCATCTATTTCTTCGCTAAAAATTTGATCTTCATCTATTTCTTCGCTGCGCCATCTATTTCTTCGCTGTGCCATCTAGATCTTCATCTATATCTTCGCTGCGCCATCTATTTCTTCGCTGTACCATCTAGATCTTCATCTATTTCTTCGCTAAAAATTTGATCTTCATCTATTTCTTCACCTCGCCATCTGTTTCTTCGCTAAAAATTTGACCTTCATCTATTTCTTCGCTGCGCCATCTATTTCTTCGCTAAAAATTTGATCTTCATCTATTTCTTCGCTGCGCCATCTATTTCTTCGCTAAAAATTTGATCTTCATCTATTTCTTCGCTGTGCCATCTAGATCTTCATCTATTTCTTCGCTGCGCCATCTATTTCTTCGCTGTGCTATCTAGATCTTCATCTATTTCTTCGTAAAAAATTTGATCTTCATCTATTTCTTCGCTGCGCCATCTATTTCTTCGCAAAAAATTTGATCTTCATCTATTTCTTCGCTGCGCCATCTATTTCTTCGCTGTGCCATCTAGATCTTCATCTATTTCTTCGCTTCGCCATCTATTTCTTCGCCAAAAATTTGATCTTCATCTATTTCTTCGCTGCGCCATCTATTTCTTCGCTAAAAATTTGATCTTCATCTATTTCTTCGCTGCGCCATCTATTTCTACGCTGTGCCATCTAGATCTTCATCTATTTCTTCGCTGCGCCATCTATTTCTACGCTGTACCATCTAGATCTTCATCTATTTCTTCGCTGTGCCATCTATTTCTTCGCTAAAAATTTGATCTTCATCTATTTCTTCGCTGCGCCATCTATTTCTTCGCTAAAAATTTGATCTTCATCTATTTCTTCGCTGCGCCATCTATTTCTTCGCTAAAAATTTGATCTTCATCTATTTCTTCGCTGCGCCATCTATTTCTACGCTGTGCCATCTAGATCTTCATCTATTTCTTCGCTGTGCCATCTATTTCTTCGCCAAAAATTTGATCTTCATCTATTTCTTCGCTGCGCCATCTATTTCTTCGCTAAAAATTGGATCTCATCTATTTCTTCGCTGTGCCATCTAGATCTTCATCTATTTCTTCGCAAAAAATTTGATCTTCATCTATTTCTTCGCTGCGCCATCTATGTCTTCGCATTGCCATCTAAATCTTCATCTATTTCTTCGCTGAAAATTTGGTCTTCATCTATTTCTTCGCCTCGCCATCTATTTCTTCGCTAAAAATTTGATCTTCATCTATTTCTTTGCTGCGCCATCTATTTCTTCGCTGCGCCATCTATTTCTTCGCTAAAAATTTGATCTTCATCTATTTCTTCGCTGTGCCATCTAGATCTTCATCTATTTCTTCGCTGCGCCATCTATTTCTTCGCTGTGCTATCTAGATCTTCATCTATTTCTTCGCTTCGCCATCTATTTCTTCGCTGTGCCATCTAGATCTTCATCTATTTCTTCGCTGTGCCATCTAGATCTTCATCTATATCTTCGCTGCGCCATCTAGTTCTTCGCTGTGCCATCCAGATCTTCATCTATTTCTTCCCATCTATTTCTTCGCTGCGCCATCTATTTCTTCGCTGTGCCATCTAGATCTTCATCTATTTCTTCGTAAAAAATTTGATCTTCATCTATTTCTTCGCTGTGCCATCTAGATCTTCATCTATATCTTCGCTGCGCCATCTAGTTCTTCGCTGTGCCATCCAGATCTTCATCTATTTCTTCCCATCTATTTCTTCGCTGCGCCATCTATTTCTTCGCTGTGCCATCTAGATCTTCATCTATTTCTTCGCTTCGCCATCTATTTCTTCGCCAAAAATTTGATCTTCATCTATTTCTTCGCTGCGCCATCTATTTATTCCCCCGTAACTTTTGTTCTAGAGCCTTAATAAATAATCTGCCAAAAACGTCTAGAGGTACTTTCCAAAGGTACAGTATGACATAAAAACGAATTTTAAAAACTTGCTCCTATCAACGTTGCAAAGAGGTAAACTTTAACATTTTTGTAACACTCTTTTTGTCACCGTGTATAACACCCAAGAAATTAACTGTTTAAAAAAAGCAACCCAATCGCCGATTCTACAAGAGACAAGCTTTCGAGTGATGTGCCAGTGGTTTAAATAGGATGGCCCAGGCCCCAGGTACGGCGATTAAAAAATGACCAAAAATAAGGTCGGTGCGGTTAGTATGTTGAGCACTTTATATTTGTCGGATCGACGCCAGGGGGAACTTCTAAAGTGTATATTTTCTCCCAAGGGATACATCCACGGCGTGATTTGTCAGAAAGTGAAGTCATACGAAGTCAACTAACAAGACAACCTGGTTTCAGTTGGTGTTTTATTAAGTTTTCATGAGTAAGGAATCTGTAATTAAGTCTGATCCTGCTAAACTACTCTTTTGTAAGTATTAGAAAGGGTGATTTAATTCAGTAGCGGAACTAAATATTACGTAAATCTTATACAGGATGTTAACGTAATTAATGTCACCTCTCAATAATTGTGATATAATAAGATATTGTCAGCTTAGTAATGTAATTGAAAAGAAATAAACTAATCCTCTTTTATTTAAGTTGCAGAAATCAATTGAAAATATGCCAAAGCTATGGACATTTTTGTCGAACAAAAATTTTGAAAGCGAAATCCAGTGCGCAGGAAATCATCTGATAGAAACATACGTAAAATAAAAAAATACACCAGCGAAATGTACTAACTGTCATTCAGCATATTATAGAGGATGAGTGATTGCCACAGAATTACAAAAAAGAAGAGAACAGCGGAAGCAAAAGAAAGAGATAGGTACTCAGACTAAACCAAATCAGATCCAAACGGACAGCTAAATAAATCTCTTATGCTCTGGCCACACAAGAGAACAATAGACCAAAAACTGACCTTCAACAACAATCTAAACCAAACGAACGCCAGACCAGATGATGCAAAAAATGATGCAAATGGTGAACGAATTTGGTGGAAGATTAGAAAGATTCTTAACAAACCTAACAGCTGATGAAGATACTAAAACGATTCAAAAGACCGATCATGGCAATTCCTCCAATAAGGAAAGGTCAAGGAAATTGGACAAGAGAGAATAAACAAAAAGCAGATTTGTTCGCTGAACACCTAGCAGAAGTTTTTACACCAAATGATACGCGCTGAACATTAAGAGATGATGTTAATAATACTATAACAGAAGAAATTACTCCTGTCACTCCAAAAGAAGTGGCGAAAGAAATCAAATCAAATCTGAGCTCCAAGAAGGCACCAGAATTCGCAGAGATCTTGGGACTCCAATAATTAAAGAAGAAATCAAAAGGTTTACGAAGAAGCATGAAGAAAGGCTTCACCTACATGAGAATGCAGAAGTTTTTCAGCTGTTGGAATCAACATTTGTTTCAAAAACTGAAGAGACCAAAGCCAGTTGAACAACAGAATTAACTAAAGGACGATATTGGACTAAATTTAGCTGATAAATATGTAGTAGTAACATTAAACTCAATTTTAGCTTTGACCGCACTGTTACTTGATGAATAAGACAATTATTCTTCACTTAGCAGTGAATAGAAAATGACAAGATTTCTACACTTACCAGTCAACTGTGTATAATTTACACCTATATTAGAGTTAGGTAGGTATAATCCAAGCCCCTCGTATACTTCGTTAATTTGCCAGTGACTCTTCCTGAAATAATTTTTGTTGTTACATGCTGGCGCGTAGTACCCCTTACGGGTGAAAAGTTGCGAATTCGATGCCGCTGTGGTTGCAGGTGCTTGTAATTTGGCTCGAACGAGACACAAACGTAGCGGATCGTTGCGTGCCAAAGTTCTTTAATCGAGCTTTCTCCGTAACCTCGCGTCACATTCACGCGTCGCGCAGTTATGCTATTGCACCCTTGTGTATAATTTCCCCGCAATCATTCTCATTTAAACACTAACTTGAGAAAAGTACTTATGTATTCGTTAATTTTTATGTTATGTTCATTCTATTTCTTCCAAACAACTTTAACTTTTACCGCAAAATTAACCTGAAAGGGAAACGGGATACTTGAAATAAATTAAACCACTTTTGAATGGCCAATTTTGTTTCCTATTAAGGAAAATTTGTCGGCGATTTAGCAAAATCTTTCTGCTTTCAGGGGAAATTGCGTCATATATTCGGTACCTGTACAAGCGGCAATTTTCACCTTGAAGCCTTAGTCGATTATTAAGGTGTGTTAGTGTTGACCATTCTGACTTATCAAGAAATTACAGCCAAAAAATAAACTTAATGAAAATACATTATAACAGTATACAGGGTGTTCCAGTTTTTTCTAGCAGGACTTTAACAGTCGATAGACATTTGAAAAATATTAAAAAAAGTTCATATAAACATAGGTTGAGAAATGCTTAGTTTTCGAGATACAGGGTGTTAAAGTTTGAAAATAAATATGGATTTATATTTATATTTCCAGAATGCTAAGAAGTATCGAATCCAAACTTATCAACTCTTTACATACAATTTAGAGGCCTATTTTAGAATAACAAACTACTACTTTACTTAACCATGGGCGTAGATATATGGATTTATTAAGGCTCTTTTTTACAAAAAAGTAGTACGCCACTGATATTTTTCCATGCTTTCAGTTTAGTTCAATAAAGCAAGAAAAAGCAAAAATTTAATGTCTCTTGGCACGTTTTGATATGAGAAGCCGTTGTTCAGAAAATTTACATTTAATCTCTTGATGCACGCCTCTGGACGAATTTTAGACAAACTTGAAGTCGCTCAGAATTTCACCAAATTTGATGGTATGAAAAGTCTTTTAAAAAGAAAGAATGAAACATCGCTAATGATGCTTGTAATGAAGTAAGACACTTTTACATGTTGCTAGCTCTTGTGTTTGTGTTTCTAATAATTTATTTTAGTTCGACCGTTGCGTTTTAATACATTTGTGTTATAAAAATTTTTATTTACATGATAATAAACTTTTACAATAAATATTTTAAATGTTTCATACTTTCTTTTTAAGAGACTTTTCGCACCATCAAATTTGGTGAAATTCTGAGCGACTTCAAGTTTGTCTAAAATTCGTCCAGAGGCTTGCATCAAAAAATTAAATGTAATTTTTCTGAACAACGGCTTGTCCTATCAAAAAGTGCCAAGAGACATTAAATTTTTGTTTTTTCTTGCTTTATTGAATTAAACTGGAAACATGGGAAAATATCAGTGGCGTACTACTTTTTTGTAAAAAAGAACCTTAGTAAATCCATATATCTACGCCAATGGTTAAGTAAAGTAGTAGTTTGTTATTCTAAAATAGGCATCTAAATTGTATGTAAAGAATTGGTAAGTTTGGATTCGATACTTCTTAGCATTCTGGAAATATAAATATAAATTCATATTTATTTTCAAACTTTAACACCCTGTATCTCGAAAACTGAGCATTTCTCAACCTATGTTTATATGAACTCTTTTTAATATTTTTCAAATGTCTATCGACTGTTAAAGTCCTGCTACAAAAAACTGGAACACCCTGTATATTGTAAGTAAGTTACACAACGAAATCCACGTATAAAAACGAATACTGATAAATAAACGATCATTTAAGGTTTTATCGATTTTAGCTCCTAGAAATTTCGTTGATTGAACTGATTTGATGTCTTCAGATGTGATCATTCTTCCACTTTTATGCGAAGTCGCATTTAATTTATTTTAAAAGCAATTTGTTGGCATCAAACCAGTCCAACATAATGTCTCGCTACCAGAATGAGATCATAAAAATTTGTATTGTGTTTGATATTAGTTTCATCTCCGAAAAGGGAAAATTTTAGTAGTGAAAAATTTATCACCAAAGTATTTATATAAATTAAAAAGAGGACAGGGCCCAAAATTGAGCCCTGTGGTACACCAGATTTAATTCTCTTCTTTTCAGATGATTCAAAAAACTACTATTAAATAAAAAGTAAAACATGTCCATTTATTAGATTCAATTAAGATCAACCAGCATCCTTAATATAGTTTGCGAATTTTGTTTCGTTTTTTGGCCGAATGTTCTTCGCTTAAAGTTACTTTAGTTTAATTTTTTGCCCATTTTCTCTGTTTGTAATAATTGGCCATTATGATCAGAAAGACCTAATTTGACAATGTCAGTAGAGGTCTGTAGTACTACAGGTACAGCTTTTTACACCTGTACAAAAAGCTGTACTCGACCTGTACTCGTAAACTAAAGACCTGTAAAAGCTGTTATTTTATCAGAGAGAATTGTAATTATTGCAATTCCTATATTACCTAACTAGAAAAATGTTTTTAGAAAAATATTACAATTACATAATATTACATTTAGAAATATTTAAGCTAAGACCAATTAATAATACTGTCAATAACAGACTGTAAAAATAGACAACAATCAGAAGTTAAAAGTGTAAATCTTAAATTCGTCGGCATATAACAATTTTGGGCAATTAATTTGATCAGCAAGATCATTAACAAAAATAAGGAAAAGTAAGGGACCTAAGTTGGAGCCTTGTGGCACACCTGAGTCCTGAAATATGCTGTGGATTTATTACCGTCACATTCTACGAACTGCCTCTCTATTAGCTAAGACTTAAAAAAATAATTAATATTTTGGAAAATTCAATAAATTCCAATTTGTGCAATAGCACGTAGGGATAATTCTTTGACATTATCTTATAGACTGACGCGGCATGGTTCCGTCTCAGCGATTATGTCAGAATATGAGAAAATATGAGAAAAAACTCACGATTTTATTGCAATACCCCTTGCACCCTCTCATTTTTTTTACATTTTATATGGTTAATAAAGCATCAGATTTATGTTTTTTTTTCGGTTTTGCAATGCTGGCCCGTCCGTGTTGTGACCTCCGAACCTTATTCATATTTTAAATAAATGTATTTATTAGTTGGCAATGTTCAATAGACATTTGAAAATACAAGGCTAATTTGCGAAATTTAAATATCCCCTAGTCGATATCGTGTAATTAAATCAGGTAATTTTAGAGCAATAAAACAGGATTAGTTATAAAGTTATGTAGCTAGAAGCAAAACGAAAATTAAACTGTGGAAGATTGAGTTTAGGGTAAGGTATGGTAACACTTGTGCCGGGACGGAGGGATTCGGTTTTCTTAATAAACACTATGTGATGTAACATAGACGTTGTGCAATTAGTGACGTAAGCTTTTAGGAGCGTATAATGACAGATATCTAAGCAACCATTAAATTAATTGTACATCTGTAAGCGCTATCAACAACTGTAACAGGTGCAGCAGCAGCAATGAAAATGAAGGCATGATTGCGGAAAACGCAACTCAACTTGTTTATGCCAATATCCACATCCTGCTTGAAGCACCTGTATTATTCACAATATCAAGATTAATAGCCGCTTGATACAAATATAGTATTTTATTCGAGAATCGGGAATCGTTTACACCCAAGGCGTGTTCTTCGCGTAGCATCCTCTTAGCGAAAAGCTCTCGTCAAGAGTACATAAGATTAATAGTAGGCTTTGTTTATCCTATGTAAATGCTATTAGCGCATTTACTCTGCTTAAAGTCTGTGCTCGAGCATTTATTTGCTACAACACGACATCCAAATACTGAGTGATTTATCATGCATTGCTAATCGACTAGCACGCCATTTTATTCAAAGATATGCACCAACTATGCAGAAACTGCATACTACGCATTATCTACAATTTCTTTGGTTTTATAATAAGAAAGTTTAATTTTATGACCATATTTTTTGAGTTCAAGAAAGTTGGCCCTTCTAAACTTATCAAATGTATATATTCGTGTGTACAATTCTACCAAATTGTATCAAAATATAGTGTTTTTCAAAATAACACCCTATTTTATTTTTAACATTTATTTTAAAATATGTCGATAAAAATGAAAAGTTTATAAGTTACCCATAACTATCAAAAGGGTTGATGCTCGTTATATTTAGCTCCAGTAGCTCAGTTGTACAAATGCCAGGCCAGCAGGAGTGCATTGTTGCAGAAAATGTCAATTTTATTAAAAACCATAAGGATTGCTTTAAAAGCAACAATTTAAAAGAAAAACATGCATCAGTGAATAACTTCAAGAAGAAATACAAAATAATATATTACTTAGCAAAAATTTTAGTTAAACCCACAGTAGGGTCAGTAAGTAATAAAGAATACTCGAACAATTCAATTTTGCAAATAAATACCTACCTAAAGGAACGTAGATTAAAATATTTCTATTAAATTTGACCTGTGACGTACAAAAAAAAAAGGTCAGAGTTCAGTATCAGAAAAATATAATCACCTAGTGCAGTATTGTTGACATTTTTAAATAATGTGTTTGCTTTAATTAAACTTGATATCCAATTTCAACAAGAAATCTTAATCGTTCTTGAGATATTGAAAAAACAATTTTTTTTCATAAACTTCAACACCTTGTATTTTGAAATTCTTACATTTTTCGATATATGTTTCCCGATTTATATCTGGACAACCCTGAATATCAAAATATTTTTTGCAACGGCTATTACTTTTATTGTGGCAATTTCAATAAAAATCTCAGAATTTAATAAATTTCCGAGAAAAAACTCGGAATTTTGTAAAATTCGAAAAAAAGAATTATATAAAATTCACGTTCAGATCGAGGTTCATTCTCGGTGCTAGTTTCGAGGTCAAACTTGATCCAATCGAATAACTTGGAGGGATCGAGTTTTAGTGAAAAAGGTTCGAACAATCCACATGGGCGAGTTCGAAAAATTTTGTTCAAACATTTTTACCGAAACTCGATTCCTCCAAGTTATCCGATTGGATCAAGTTTGACCTCGAAACTAGCATCAAGGTCATCATGACCTTCTATCTGAATGTGAAATTTGGACCATGACCCTTGAAGTTGACCTTTGTTGTCCAACATTCTCGAAATTAGCATCAATGAACCTCGAATCTGAACGTGAAATTTCCTTCTCTTTTCGATTCCGGAGTCAAACATAAAGGTTCCCATTTGAAAATTTAAAGTTGACCTTCAAATAACTTTGAGCTGACCTCAAGGTCAACTTCAAGGTCATGGTTCAATCTACATGGGCAAGTTTGATCTATTTTTCACAAGAACCCGGTCCCACAAAGTTCTTCATGGGTACCTATCCATACTTTTTCCTAACCCGATAATTCCTGCTCTTTTCTCAGAATTTTATATACTTAATTCCGACTTTTTTCTCGGCATTTTATATACATACTTCCGACTTTTTTCTTTTTATAAAATTCTGAGGCTTATGTCTGAATCTTATGTAATTCCGATTTTTATCTCGGAATTTTACATAATTCCGACTTTTTTCTCGAAATTTTACTAAACTCTAAGATTTTTTTTGGAATTATCAGAATAAAAGTAATAGTGGCCCTTCTACGCTTTCGTAATACCCACTTTGGCTATGAGAAAATAAAAATTTATAAAAAACCACAACTAGAAAAAATATTTAACTTGTACAAGAAAAAGAGTCAGTTGGGAAAAAACTAAGAAAAAAATTATCATGTACCTACCAATGGAATATGAATAATTCCAAAATTATTGCAAAGCTTGCAAATTTAAATGAATAAGACAATACACTTAACAAATTGTACTGCGTAACAAGTTACTAGATAGAATGAAAGTTAAATGTCAAGGGAATTTTTGTCATCAGACAGAACAAAATGGAGAATAGCAGGAGATTTAAAAACAGAATATTTTTCCAAGTTGGGTTTTGTCACATTTTTAACGTAAAAAAAATTAAAAAAAAAAAATTGTCAAATTCGTAGATTGAAATAAAATACAAGTTTAGAAAAATATGGATATTTGACTAAGTAAAAACAAAAAATTAACAAAATTTAGTCAAATTACATAAATGGTGAAAATTAACAAATTATCAAAGAAACAAACATTCGCTGATCTTGGGAAACAGCCAGTATATTCACTGTTAGAGAACACTGAAAAAACCTACTATTTGGAAACGTGGATAAAAGGTCGCTGAAGCCAGAATCTAATATAATCTTGCATACTATTTCCGGTTTAACCGGAAGTGACACAAATTATCTTATTTCAAATGAACTACACCCTGTACATTTTTGCATTTTCTTGTCCGTCATGATATTCTTATTTCAGCAACATGTCACAAGATGGCATTTGTTTTAAAAATGGCGTAAAAAATGTAAAGAATCTGAAAAATACAAGTAGGCCCCCTATGATATATAATCTAGATATAAGTCTAATTCATATCAAATGAAAGTTGGTAGGTATGTCTTTTCTTATGTAGAAGAAAATATGTTTTTTTTCCCAAAAAGGCTTACTTTTGTTTATCATTCTCTTCACATTTTCTACGTCATTTGTTAAACAAGGAGCAAATTTGACATATCGCAGAAATGAGAATTTAATGGCGAACAAAAAAATGTAAAAATATACATAGTGTCCTACTTAAAATAAAGAAGTTGGTGCCACTTCCGGTTAGACCGAAACTAGTATGTTGTGCACAATTATATCAAATTCTGGCTTTAGTCACCCATTATTAACGTTTCCAATTTCAGGAGTCTATCTTTCATAATAACCTAGTTATGTACTTAGGTCCTTTCATGACCACCCGGTATAATAATCTGGCAAATGCAAATGATAAAGGAAATGCAAATTAACTTACCAGATAGTTTTAAATTAATGAAATAATAATTATGATCCCCTTTATCCTGGAAGGCTCTAGAAGAGCCTTGTGGGAGGGGGCTACACATTTAAAGACAAGGGACATACACCCAATATCCACGTATAATATAATGGAAAAATTCCTCTCACAGTATTTTCCATTACCACGACCGGGAATCAAACCCGGAACTTTTGGGTGAGAGGCAGGTACGCTACCTCTCGACCATCAGTCAAAAAAAATTCAATAGCAGATTCCTTTTACCAAATTCAAAATGTTGTTTAGATTTGGCTCAAAATCACATAAAATGATGCATCTAGAATCTTATAAATCCTAGCATCTGGATAAATTTCCAAGTGCCTCGTCGGTTTTCGCGGGTAATAATAAATAATAATAGAATGATAAACAATGTAATGGAATTTAGAAAAAATTCGTTTCAGAATTTAAAAGAAATAATGTTAAAAAATGTCAGTTTCTTACCATCTCGAAACTGAGAAAAAGTCACAAAGCAGGAGAACGAAGTCTCAACAGGATAAACAGCACCTGTATCTTCATTCGATGCATTCCAATCCATCACTATTGATGCATTTCAGTTGTAATCCTGCCCTCTTCAAATTCACAGAGTTGTTGAGTGTAATTTTCCGGCTTACCCATGGCCCTTAACATTTTTTCATCTGACAAAAAAAAATTTATTTACATGATTAAAAACAATAGAAAGCAAAGTTTATCGTGCTCTTCCTTAAAAATCATTCAGAACAGATACCTGTTAAGAAACAGAGGAATGACAACCCACGATAATAAGTATCCCCACACCAATGCGTTGTGTGTATTATGACTTTTTAATTATTGTAATGAATAGTATATTTTATCCTTTATTATCTGCTATTCAAATGCCACGCTGCAAAGCCTTATAGATAAAACGTTGGATTGTATAAAAGAGAGAAGCAAATGCAAACCCAGTAAAAAAACCTTTACTAATTAAAACAATTTCAAGAATGCCGAGCTGTTCTGGATTTCCAACGCGCGAAGTGTATAATTCAGAGAATCACTCGGAAATATTGCTAATCGGCAAGCTCCCGCTTCAATAAATCCTAGCTTATCCACACCTATACTATGTATTTTCAATTTCGCTTCACTGACGGTAGATATTTTATTCTCCTCCAATCAAAACGTATGTTTACATTTATATGTTTTTTCTACTTTTACAAAATACAACGTTGGGAAAATATTAAAATACCTACTTGTTCTTTATTTGAACAATGTCTATTCATTTTCACCAAAAAACATTTTCGTTCTGTTCAACATTCTGTTTTCATCTATATTTGTTCCTTTTTATTTTCATGTTGCTGTTCTTTTCCTCGCTTTTTCTTTTGTCTCAAATACATAATTATTTTAGATAAACACATCGGATTTAGAGAGGACAATTGCTCAAACAATTCCAAAAATAAATCAAGATGCAAAGAAACCTGCAATATGCATCCTTGAGAACCTGATGAAGCCTTGGATATCTAAAGTTTCAGAAAGTATTGGATTTCGGGGCACCCCATTAGAATTAGTGTCAAATGATTTAACTAATAGAAAACAATTGGAAATTGATACTAACACAGTAGAATATGGCGTTCACCAAGGTACCATTTTGGGGCCCATACTATTTAATATATATCTGAATGATTTATTTAAGTCGGAGACTGAAAAGGATATACTCAGCTTTGCAGACGATACAGATAAATGGAAATTGCTGGATAACATTTAAAGAAAAAATTAAAGACACCTATCATCTTCGAGTAGTTTACCAGCAGGCTACTGGGAATAATAATTATAGAAAAACATGTTTTGACAATAACCTAAAAAGGGATAAATACGTAAATTACGTTTAGGGTAACCCTAACCGTAGGGTTAAATGGGCTATAGCCCCGGGGCGCCTCCTTTTAGGGCGGAAATTTTGCTTGCATTCAAACCAATTCATCCCGCTCCCGCTTCCCCTCCCATATACACATTTTTTTAAATGGAACTCCATGTAAATTATTTCATTAGCCGATTACAATTTAAATTAGCTTCCCAATGATATATATTTAATATGTTATAAGTATTTATATCTAGAAAAAGTGGTTAATTTTAGAAAAATTAAATATAAGTCGCACCTCTCTGTGACGGCGTACGACTGACCATGCGACATTGGTGGAGCCAAGCCACGCCTACACCTACCAGCGTTGGATCTCAAAAGCACGCGTGGCCCACCACGCAGAGTCATCGAAAACAATCCACGCCTCCTAAACGCACAAATAGGTCCAACAGAGTTCCGGCCAACAAGAATTTCTTTCGCTTGTGAACAATATAGACGCTGAGACGAAGAAATAGATATGAAGGTAACGTCGTTGCCTGTAAGTGTGTGACAATATTAACCACATTAGTCTGTTTACCGAACAGAAATAGGTAAGGCCTCCCCAGAAATGCGCGCTAAATTTAAATAGAACGTTTCTATTGGTTGAATTTTTAAAATACAACCAATCACACTAAGAGTAAATTTGACCTGTGTCGGCCATTGCGTTTTGGTGTTTTGACGTTCTGTGCAGAGATTACCCTAATCCCTGGTTCTGTGGTTTTGACTGTTTTGTAAAAAATTACTGTTTAGTTATTCATTTTTTTTATTTGCTGTTATTAATATTTATTTAATACAATAGCATTTTTCAATACTTTGGTGTACATTTGCGTATATTTGGGTACGTAATGAAAATAATATTGATTAAATGTCAAAACCACATTTTCTTTTTGAGGTTAAAAATTCCATTGATTTATATTAATTAATAATTTATTAATTTGTAAGCAATTGGTCTAAGCAAATGGGGAGGAGCTTAAACTATTTTTGTTCAATAAATAGAGTACAAGTCTCTGAATCAATGCATCATGGGGAAGAGCCGATTTATAATTATTTCACTCAATAGTATTAATAAAGAGAAACAAGGTAATCCGTAATTAGTCCCCTTTAATAATTTACCGATTAAATGTTCCCAATATTTGTTAAATAAATCTGATTGTTATTATCGTTATTTTAATTATAGGCATTACTAATAAAACTCTCAATCTATTATTATTACTATATAATCTTAACTGTTGTAATTACTAAATTTAATGATATAAATTGCTACCTATTTAATTAGTAGATATATTCAATTGAGATTCCTCACAAGACAATGTTATTTTTTTGAAGCTCGGTTATGCCTCATGGATAAAAACATTACATCGATTTTAAATGTGTGAACAACACAGTTGTTGTTTGGTTCGGAAATTCAGTGTAATCTTATATATAGAAAGGCAATATGCAATGTTTTAACCTTTTGTGGTGTCTGTTGAGAAATAGTTTCATCCCTTTTGGGTTAGTAAATATTGTGGTTAGAGACAGCCTAGGGGAGGAAACGCGAATCCAAATAGAATTTTCTCAAAGCCTCTATTTTTTATTGTTCCTTTCTTTGCAAATATAATAAATCGGCAATGAAGTATCTTATATTCGATTATTCTTTTGAGAAAAATAGAAAATCTGTATTTATTACCGACGGGCAATAAAATAAAGGAAAATATACATTACACAAACCATTGTATTCAGAATATAAAACGTCAGGAATCTATAAAATTTTTATTTCAAAGATAAATATTTTGTACGTTGTGCTTTACACACACAAATAATGTATGTGTATAAGTGTGAATTATTTCTTACATTGTATTTGTGAACATTATTGTTATATTTGGAAGTAGATTTGTTTAATACCTGCAAGGGGGAGGATTCACCTGTTCCGTACTGATGATGGATGAGCTTCAAAATAAATGTGTATTCTTCAATTTGGAATACGTTGTCACTTCATAGCGCATATTTTAAGTTTTTAATCATTTTTAAATTTAATTTTAACAGAATTTCAGATTTTATAATTTACACATACCTGTCCGTTTGTCTGTCTGTCAGGAATATACATTTTTTGGGGTAAAAGTTATGCAAAATCAGGAACAAATATGGTGGATTTGTTTAAAGTATAAAGACACGATATTTATATTATACAGGGTGTCTACGCAGGTAGTGCGCATTTCTTCCATAACTCCTAAAGCTATTGTAGATATATAAAAATTTTTAAAACAAGTGTTCAGCAATCAACACTGCATATTTAAAAAATATTTTCAGTTATATAGGGTGTTCCGTTTACGCTAGCTTTCCAATCATAACATATAGGTACTTCTTTTGAGCGGTTTTTGAAATATCCCAACTTTTGTCAACATTTTGACGGATGTACAGGGTGATCATTTGAAAATTCTACTTTTTAAACCCTTTTATTTTGCTTAAAAATATAGCTAGAAAAAAAAAAATAAAAAATAGATCTGTAGCATATTTTATCAAGTTTTTGTATATATTATGAGTCTGCATCTATCTTAATGAATATACAGAGAGCGCCACATAGTTATATTAAAAAAAAATGGAATACCCTGTATATTTTTAGATATTTTGATAGCCCTTTTCATCCCCTTTATAAATATACAGGGTGTTCTGAAAAACACTAGCATAAATTCAGAGGCTGGTAGAATTTCAAAAAATATTACAATTTGTTTCTATGAACCATGGGCGTATCTTTTTCCGTTTTCAAGATACAGGGCGTTGAAAATAATTTTCCTTAAATTTTAATTTTCTGTTAGTAATAATTAGTTATTCTTTTTTTCAATTGTATTCAGTATGTGTTAAACTTTTTCAGAAATAAGCTAACTATTACTTTTTATCATTATGATTCAAATAATAACTTTGATTTTGAGTTTTATTAATGAAACTAATAGTAATAACAACTAGGTGCCAAAGCCTACTTGAAATAAAAACCAACAATTTGGGATACCAGCTGCTTGACTTTGGTGCACTATGTCTGGTTTTTCTCGAAAACGGGCAAATTTTAGCACTTCTTACAAGAGCACCTTTTTTGTTTAGAGTAAAATTTACCATAACAGCAAGTGACAAAAGGGGCAAAAAGATTAATCTCAAAAAAGTTAGGACCTAAAATGTTCCCACGGAGTACTGTATTGATATGATATAGCCAAAAATTAATAACACCAGAGCATTTAGCATCCCCAGAAACCTCACATCAAAATTTCAGCTCATTTGGTCGAATTTCGTGGGAGATAGGACCGAAACTAGATTTTAAAAAATTATTTTTAACGCCCTGTAGTTTGAAAACGGAAAAAGATACGCCCATGGTTCATAGGAACAAATTGTAATATTTTTTTAAATTCTATCAGGCCCTGAATTTATGCTAGTGTTTTTCAGAACACCCTGTATATAATTCTTATATGTATATTTCATCCTCAAATAACTGAGTTATTCAAATAAATAATATTCTTAAATGTTTGGGATACAACTAAATTATTTTTTACATAGATGGCCATGCATAAAGCAATAATGATTTAAAATAACAATTGTTGATCTGTCAAATTTTAAACCATTATTGTTTTATGCATGGCCATCTACGTAAAAAATAATTTAGTTATATACGCACTACGTGGACACTCTGTACGAATAAAAATGTTTCACCATTACATTTTTTTATAATGTAAGTATAAATTTGAGTGGACACGGTAGTTGAGTGGGTAAAGGGTAAACGCATTGATACCTACTTATTTGGTTTGGATCGATGGTTCAAATCCAGCCCGAAGCAAATTAAAAATGTTATTTGTTTCAGACTTCGATGGAAGAGAGAACTATTGTTGCTTTAGATGTGGTTCGGAATCCACAATAAACTGTAGAGCCTCGTCCCTCTTTCCTAGACAAAACCCTAGGATCTTCCTGATGTTACTTTGGCGGTTAAGAAAATATTTTTCTAATTGCTGTTTTACACCAGATTTATTAAACTAAATATCCGGCTATCCGGTCGAGCGGCAAGGGATCCTACGATATCTATGCTCGAATTTCTAAGTGCGTCGTGTATAAAAATTAGAAAAATGAAAGAGAACATCTATCCAGATTATTTATTAAAACGGAAGATAGTATTAAAAATTAGAATAAAAAGTGTTCATAATTTCATAATTTCCGCTGAAAAATATAAAGGCGGCTGTTTCAAGTTCCGTGTAATTTTAAGATGATGTTGTACAACTTCTTTAAGGCGTACTTTAAGAGGAAAAATACCATTGTTAACGAGCCCTATTTGCATAAAGAAACCACCGACAAATAAGATTTAAAATCTTCCCCTTGTTAATGTATTTATCATTTCACGGTTTAATGTTATATAAATTATTTTTAGTGTATAATTTTAAAAGCGTTATTTCGGAAGTAAATTACCTGAGAGGAATTAGCACAGGCATTTATCTACAAAAATTGCAAGACTTTTGTAGAATGAAATGACTATAACAAATATTTCTTACCAATCTTAAAATTGGAACACAAACAGACTGAAAGAAATTTATCTATCTAAAAATATATTTATGAAACAACATGCAACCGCAACCGACAACATGGTTTTTTATTTCAAAATATTTTTTTGTTTATTATTGTTGAATGTGTTTTTTTATTTTATGAATACATTTTTCCTATCTCTTTGAATATTGCCACATAAAATCGAGAATATCTCAGAAACGGCAGCCTATAGAGATATTTAATAAAAGTATCTTTAGTATAGCATTTTTATAGGAAATCTGAGAATGAAACGACATTTTCCATACACCAAACTTACATTTTTTTTAGATTACTCAGCCTACTGTTTAAAGATACATATTATACCACCCTGTATTTTGAAAATTTTTATGAAAAAACTGTATAATACATGTAAATAATTTAAGTCGTTATTTAAGTTTACCACCTGAGCTAGGTATACGTTCGGTAATACTTTATCTGTCGAATCCCCGTATCTCTCCCGACTTTAGGAGATAATGAGCGAAGCGTCATCTTGTTTAGGAACTTGTAAAGTTACAAGTGTAACCTATATTAATTCTGCCTTCCCGCTATTAACCAGCAGATGAACGTATTAAAACAAAGATAACTATACGTTTCTCGTAATTGGTAACCAAGACAAGAGACTCTTCCTGTCAAATATTTATTAGACGAACCGAAGGCTCTTACAATTCACGACAAATCTTAGCTGGTTTATGGATTCTTCTCTAATAGCATTACACGAAGGCATCTTGTAATACAAGGGAGAATGAGAATATGTTATTACTTCCCCTTCAACCCGAATTACAACTAATTTCAGTGATTCTAATACACAAACGTTCTTTTTAGGGTTTCGCAACAAGCACCAATTTATGGTTTCTGCTTGATTTACTTATTTTTAAATTTAAATATAAATATTACGGAAATTGAACAAAAATAAAAAAAGAAACTAAGGAACTGAAAATTTATTATAAAATTTTATTCGGTTTTATTGATAATCATCAAAACAGAAATTAGTGCCATGCTGACATGTACTTCGGAGTTATTGTTTCTCATCTAAAACGATTTTGCACTTTATAATAATTAAAAGTTTCTCTTGATTAAAAATGCGTTAAAGCATCCCTGGCACTTGGAATATTTTTAATATGCTAAAGCAGAGGCATATTCTCTTTGGTTTGCAAATTGGGTCTCCTTTATTGGAAAACTCGTCTATACTGGCGACGTGCATGGTCAGTGTGAAACATAGAAAGTATTCGAAGACAGCAGAACGGGCTTGTTTACAGTTTGCTCCGGGCAAGCGATTTACCGCAAGCTATTGTTCTGTCCTGATCTGTCCTTGTCCGAAGGGACGATTCGACGATCCCAAGCTTTATCAAAAACTCCAAACGCTTTGCTGACTAGGCACACTAGGTATAATAATTGCCAATGAAAAGGCGACACACATTAGTGGCCCCTTCGTACTTAATTCTCTTTTATGTCCTTTTCCTCATTGTTTATATATTTACACCATCGCGTCGGTAAATGCTTCTTCATCAGTTTAAGGACTATTTTAAGTAAATGTAGTTTGGGAACTACTTACGTCACGTTGATTTTGATCTTTCATTTTTGCAATTTATGATTTTATACTAAGTATTTTTAATAAAAATTAAAAAAATATATATGAAAGTATACCTGCGTTGGTATTGTAATAAAGTATTTTTGATAGATTGATGGTATACTTTACTGTTGTAAATAAGTAATTAAAGAAAAAGAAACAGAAATAATTAATATTAATTTTTTAGAAAAAAAAGTGTACGGGGGAAGTAGGCATTTATTAAGGCTATACAAGATGGAAAAAATAAATTTTTTTGAGGTACACACAAGTGTACATCGAAAGTTTTTTGTCTAAAAAATTATTTAAAAAAAAACACTAAATTCCTGAACAAAATTAACGCACCATAAATTTGCCACAAATTTGGTGCTACTTTTTTCTGAACCTACCTACGGTCCGATTTGAATGATATTTCTTTCAATCTAGATAGGTTCATTCCTTGATAATGTAATTGTACCCGTTATTTTTGATAAAAAGTTTATTTTCATTTTCATTCCACACAAACTTTTGATAAAGAGGAATTTAATTTTCTTAACAAAGGCTTGAATTTTGCTATACCTGCTCTGTCGTAGCAAGCGTTAAAATGCCTGATTCATCAAAAGGTTTCGTCAGGAAAGATTGTAGAAATCAAATATCTACAAATGTTATTAATAATAGAAACTGCAGAATGTTGACATCAACGAAATTTCTTAAAAGGTTGCGTGGGAAGAGTTACTTTTATTTAAAAGCAGATAAAGGTAATAAGGTTGTTTTAGATACGTGTAGATAATCTAATTAGTAATGGTCTTTATAAAAGCCTTGCTAGAAACACTTCACCAAAAAGAACTACAGATGTAAGGGATGTACTCGAATCGTGCAACAATTTTAATTACCCTATCCGTAAAAATAAATTCATATATCCAACTCTAGTGTAGGTACCCAGATTGTATTTTAAATAGGATTGCAGACAGCAACTACTCAGCGGGCAAACACCCCGATCTACAAATCCTAATAATTGGTACCTAGCCAATATTATTTGTTTTTTTATCACCAGACATAGATCGGTTTCGATGTTCGCGTCATTAAGCAAGTTCGATTGCTAAAGAAATTGAGCAGTTCGTACCCAATAATACAAGAAGATCAAAAGTTAGTGTGTGGAAACAATTTATGCAATTCTGTGGTGAAAAATCTTATAACGTGAGCGATTCTTCAATATCCATAGCAAATTTAGCATCAATATTAAAAGATTGGGCTCTTAACATGAAAAAACAAAATTCTGAAGATTACAAAGAAAACGTTATTAAACTAATGTGGAATTCCACAGCGAAACAGCTTCAAGAATATTATTTTACCACATATAAAATTAAGTTTGATCCATTTAAAGATATAGAGTTTTTGGAAGCTAGAGCGGCAAGAGATACAAAACGTCGTAAATTGCAGATGGATGTTTCCAAACGAAAGAAAAGTTCTTCAGCATTATCGACTGCTGATTATAGTAAAATGGTGCATTTATGGGATGAAGATACACCTGAAGGTCTTCAAAAAAAGTTTTCGTTATTGTTGCTCATGAGCTCGCATGGAGAGGCGGTGAAGGAGTAAACTGCTGCATTCATTACTTTATTGAAGAAATGGATAAAGGATACTCTACTGGCCGGATTGAATATTGTTACGTGTATTTGGCTAAAATACTCTAACAATCAAAATTTAAATGTATGAGCCCTTGGTTCGCTCAGCGGTTGCTTTAGGGCGTGGGAGAAAGTTTTATTAAAATTTTGGGCGCCAAGTAATTTATGTTTTTTTTCATACACTTAGGTTCTGTCCGACAAGAGACACAAAATTACTAAATTGACTCTGGGTTTGTTTCCAGCCAAATAAAAACAAGAAATAAGATTTAATACAATTTATTGGAGTAAAAAAAATTGCTGTTATATTACGACAGTTAGACTATTAAATGGTGAATATCAATTACGTACTATTTTAACACCTAGCTCTTGCAAGAGTAACTGAACTGGGAAAAGTATGTATAGCAAAAAAAAATACACAGTCCGAGTTCAGGAGGAACAATTTTGGGGTAGATATTACTATATGTTGGTATTCTAATTAATAGCAAAATAGGCATTCATCGGTCATGAAAATATATATATGGTAGAAAACTAAATTTGCAAAGAAAAGTCTATACACATATGTACAGATAAATATATTAAATAAAATTCCCACAGTGGGGTACTTAATCAGTTTCCAGTGATGGGAGTCGCTCTGCGGTGTGCACGGGTCGAAGTCGCCTGGCCGTCAAGCCCTACTTAAATCGGTGGACACCCAGGGGCTCCTAGGTTTCGTTATTGAAGTAAAGGTTACTGCGATACCCAAATTACGTAATCACCCATTTTCTTGTAGGCAGCAAAAACTCTATAGAACGGGAATAGCCAGATAGATTCCAAAAAAAAACGCCTAAATGGAAAAGAGACACGCATAAACGCACAAAATATTCGAGATTTAAATTGAATGAATGAATTTATAACAATAATGATTATGAAAACCGTTAAAATATTGCGAATAGAAATATAAAATTTGTTATACGAACCTCTAGCACAGAATCCTAATTGCAGAGGCGTTTTCCAGCCAAAATGTGTCACCCAAAAATCCGTAAAATACGTTTCAAGTCGTAAATCAACTACTTATTTAACACTATTTACGACTTATATTGTGAATTTTATACTCATATCCGTCTTCAACGCGAAATATAATATTTGATACCAAACTCACAGGACACACATTTTAAGTAGACGAACAAATCAACGCTAATTCCTCTATCGAACCTAGCGGTGCGAAGGAAGTTTTTTTTCTTTTTCAGAAAAACAGAAATACGCCGACCGCGCCTCTATTTGCAAATATGTAAATTTAAATGCTCGAATGTATTTTAATTTTTGAATTTAAATATGAATATTGAAAATCTTATTTGATATTCGTATCATTCTCCCCTTACTTCAACAAAAAAAATATATATATATTTTTTTTAATCTAACTTTAGGTCTTTAATATGCCATGAACCGATTGGTCGGTGGTTATCAAAGGATTCAAGCTCATACACATTAGTACTAATTTTACGTCTAACTCTACATTTGACAAATTTTGGACCTAATTTGGAGGAATAATAATTAGCTGCGTCAGACAAACTATAATTCTTCTTCCAAACTATTTGCCCTACTTCGAGAGACATTGGCCTATGCCTTAAATTGTACCTGTCAGAACTTTGTTGATAACTCTTCTGTAAGCGATCTTTAACTTTGATACAAATATCTCTTAAAATTTTAACATGTTCCGCTAAGTTATGCCTATCTGAAAATTGTAATGGTGCATTACCCTGTAAGTTCTGAAAATCTCTATACATTTTGCCTGAGATAAAGGGGTCTCTTCCGAAATTTAAGTAAGCTGGACTATACCCTGTAGTTTCATGTACCGCGGTACGAAGTGCAAAACCTAATTTAGGCAGATTTTCATCCCAATCTCTCTGACTATCCTTTATATATGATCTTATCATGGTTTTAAGAGTTTTATTCACTCGCTCACACGGATTTGCCTGCGGGTGGTATGCAGCATTATAGACGAATTCGCAGTCATACGATTCTATCATTTTGCGGAACTGGTTACTAACATATTGCTTCCCATTGTCGCAAATAATTCTTTGGGGTACCCCGTAAATAAGAAAAACATCTTCCTCAAGGTGTTTAGTAACAGATGCGCTGGTAGCGGTTTTAAGAGGAAACAATAAGGAGTATTTTGTAAAGATATCGCAAACAACTAACACATAACGATTTCGTTTTTTAGACATCGGCAGAGGGCCTATTAAATCTGTACATATACATTGCCAAGGATAATCAATTATACGAGGTGTCATAACACCATGAGACACTTTTTGTTCGGGTTTTTGAGACTTACAAACCTCACAATTCCTCACATACCTAGCTATATCAACGTTCATTCGGGGCCAATAATATTGGGAAGAAATTCTTTTCATAGTTTTAAAGAACCCTAGATGGCCTGCTGAAGCTTCGTTGTGGTTTTCTAAGAGAACAGCTTGTCGCAACTTTTTAGGAACTACAATTTTCCAATCATACTCACTATGATACTGTTGATAACCCGAAATTACTAGTTTATAGATTTTATTATTTTCAATTTTAAATTTTGGATACTGATGAGGTTTTTCACAAATATTTTGAAACAACCTGGAATACCAATTGTCCTTATCAACTTCCGTAACATCTATAAAACAAACAGCTCTAGATAATGCGTCTGGTACAGAATGCATCGAACCTTTCCTGTGCTCTATAGTAAAGTCATAACCTTGAAGACGAAGTGCCCAGCGTACTAATCTTCCACTTGGATTTTTTAGATTGTGTAACCACTTTAGACTATAATGATCTGTGATGACTGTAAAATGAACCCCCTCGATGTACGGTCTGAATTTTTCCACCCCGTATATCAAAGCTAAACATTCAATTTCCGTTGTGCTATATTTCGATTCCTGTGCAGTCAATGACCGACTTGCATAAGCAATTACCTTTTCACCCTCGGGAAACTCTTGTGTCAATACACACCCAAGACCGACCTGACTAGCATCCGTCTGGATGGTGAAAGGAAGAGAAAAATCCGGACATGTCAAAATTGGTGCGGAAATTAAACATTGTTTGATGTCCAAAAAAGCTCTTTCAGCAGTATCATCCCAAACAAATGGTTGATTTTTCCTGGTTAATCGCGTTAAAGGCGACACGCGAGTTGCAAAATTTTCCACGAATCGACGATACCAAGATATCAAACCAATAAACCTACGAACTTCTTTCGCTGTTCTTGGAATAGGATAATTGACCATGGACTCAATCTTCCCAGGATCGGGCCTTAAACCGTGCCTGTCAACAATATACCCTAAATATTTTAATTGGTTTTTGACAAATTCACATTTCTCCTTATTTACTGTTAAACCAGCCTTTAAAAGCCTTTCAAAAATTTTACCTAGCACTTCAAGATGAGTAGTAAAATCCGGCGTAACCACAATAATATCGTCGAGGTATACGAATACAAACGGTTCCAAATCTGCATCTAAATTATCTACTAATCGCTGAAAACAAGCTGGAGCATTTTGAAGTCCAAAAGGCATCCTGTTAAAATGAAAGAGCCCTCTTCCAGGAACTGTAAAAGCTGTCTTTTCCTTGGAATTTTCATCAAGTGGGATCTGCCAATAAGCACTCTTCAAATCGATAGATGATAATACTGTAGCACCCCTTAACCTATCTAGTATCATATTTATGTATGGAAGTGGATATGCATCTCGCCTCGTAACCTGATTGACTTTTCTAAAATCCACACAAAAGCGATATTCACCGTTCGACTTTTTAACCATAACAACTGGAGAGGACCAAGGTGAATTGGATGGTTCAATGACACCTAGCTTTAGCATCTCATCTACTTCATCGTTAATAATCTTCTGCATATAAGGAGAAACCTGATAATACCTTTGTTTTATAGGAGCAGCATCTCCTGTATCTATAGTATGAAATACGTTTTTCGCACAACCTAATGATTTACCCTGCCTAGAGAAAAAGTTTGATATTAATTCCTGTAAAACCAAAGATTGATCTGTCATCAAGGAATCTTGATACACCATAGACTGGACTGAAATTGGTTCACCCACTGTATACGAATTATTAGTTAGATGGGGTATAATATTCATATCCCTCCAAAAATCTACACCTAGAATAATATTCTCCTTTATACCTAAAACTACCAAAGCCTTAATTAACCTAAAATGATTATCTAACCTAATTGGTAACTGTACAACACCTAGAACTTCACAACTTGAACCATTCGCAACAGTCACAGAGGATATATTTTTTTCTAACTTTAAGCCAACATTTATTGCCTGAAGTTTGGACCAACCTAAACTCCCTATCACAGTTCGTGATGCTCCAGAATCTAATAGACCAACAAATGCTATACCATATATCTCTACAGTTAAATAAGGACGAGGATCACCTTCCTTAGTAGTAAACATGCTGCAAATACGCTGACGACGATATTCAGCACCTATAAAATCTAACCACGCTTTCCATGACTGTTCAGCCGGTTTCCTATGCTCGAAAGTCGCCGTCCGACTTACCGTCGACTTCCAGAGACGTTTTTTGAACAGTTATCACAAGAATACCTAGTGACGCCAACTTTACCACACCTAAAACAAAATTTACGTTCACGCCTTTTCCCGCAATTCTGAAATCTATGCCCTAATTCATTGCAATTCCAACACTTTTGACTATTCGAAGTGACCATTGGGTTGACAGAACTTACAGTTCGATTTCGATGGCGATTGCTAAAATTAGAAGGTCCAGGATCACCAGCTAAATCAGGTTCCAACGCACTAATATTGCCATTCGGTGAAGATCGAAATCGCGATGCTATTTCTCGATTTATTTCCCAATTCTTACACAGCTTCCTAAGTTCATCTACAGTTTGGATTTCTCCCTGGGAACCTAATTGATGAATATAGTACGGCAAAATATTTCTTTTCAGGATATACAGCTTCTCCGCTTCCGTGACTGGTTGACCTAACCTATTAAATAAATTTATCATACAAGCAAAATATGTGCCAATCGATTCATTTTGATTTTGATTGCGTGCTCGAATCAGCTCCCACAGTTTCTCGTTGTGATCATGCGGCAAGTATTCTTCCTTGAACAACCTAACAAACGTCTGCCATGTATCTACCTGTGAACGAATAGACGTATACCATATTAAAGCATCACCCTTTAAAAGATCAATAATGGAATTTTTTAAATCCTCTTCTGATGTATTGCGAGCCACCCTGTAAGTTTCAATTTTTTCAAGAAAAGCGCTAACACTCAAACCAGTTTTCTTCGCATCAAAAATAATCCCCCACTGACTGACCGGTGTACGATTTTGATGAATAATTACTGTAGAGGTAGTAGGTGGAGTACTGATCGACTGACCTTGGTCATCCCCTAAATGAACAACACTTGGACCTTGACCACAAGATCTGAAAGAAAAACATTTCCTATCTATTTGAACTTCGAGAGTTTCTAGTTGTTTTAATAAATTATTTATGCAGTCTCTCCATGTCTCTGCACCATCAAGATCGTCATCAACCTGTAACCTATTTAAACGCCCATACAAATGATGTAATACAGAAAAAATAAATTTCGCCTCCTCACTGTCAGCTCCTCCATTAAAAGTATCAAAATATTTTTCTAAATCTACAACCTTTTTGTTACAAATCTCAATTTCCCTTTCAATGTCTGGTTTAAATGACTCATGGCATACAACTTGACCGAAACCTTCATGTTGTTGTTTTTCTCTTAATAACCGGCGCATAGACCTTAAAGTTTCCGCTTTATACTCCAAAATACCGCGTACTGAAAGCTCATATTCGAGTTCGTCTTTCTTAAGATGATATAGATCCATATTTATTATAGCAATTAAAGTTAAACAATAAGATATTACAATACAGATTTAATTTTTCTGTCACTATTAATATATCAGATATCAAAAAAAAATCTATTAGAATAGATGTCCAAGATGTTCAGTTATCGAAATAACATACATGTAAATATTTATGTTTCCTAATAATACTTTATAAGTGGGTAAATACACAGCGAGGCGACAATGGCAAGCCGTATGAGTCCGTCAAAATAACTAAATGATGAAATTATGTGCATATAGCCCGCAAGCAAATTTTAGAATTCATTAAAGTTTATAAAACTCTTTGGTACCCCAGAAAAATCGTACGTCAGCAACACAAGGAAAATATTTCAAATTTGAAATCCCTATCTTACCGATTTTTTTTTTTTTTTCGATATATTTAAAATATACATGTATTACCAACAAATAGCAATCAACACATTCAATAAACAACAATACCTACTTAACTTATCAATAACATATAAATATAACACTTAGTTCCCCAGCAACATATAAATATAGAAATAAATTTAACAACGTTAAATAAATATAAACAAGTAAATTTGGTTCACCAACAACATATAAATATAGAAATAAATTTAACAACGTTAAATAAATATAAACAAGTAAATTTAATTCGCCAACAACATATAAATATAGAAATAAATTTACCAACACTACATAAGTACAATCTAGTAACATAAAACGGCGTCCAATTATTTGTTACGTCATTAATTGATACATCTCAGTTTTTTTTTTTTAATTTTAATTCATAAAAGAATATAAAAAAAATTATAGTGATAATTATTAATAAGGAAATTTTATGAGCATAAAATTTGTATAAGTAAATTAAATCGTTAGATAAATACTTGATAAATACTAGAGACAAAAAACGTATAATAAATTCCTGTGCCGAATTTGAAAATATGTTCCTTGATTTTATAAAGTATGGACTTAAGAAACAGTAACTGAATAAAATAAGCGGCACTTATAAAAATATACTTAAATAGCAAGTTTTAAAGTTACAAAAAACACGGCCTAAAAAGATGCCTACTACTTCAATACCGAATGTTCATAAATACCAACAGATTAACATTCCAAACTATAAAAACCGTTTATAAAAATATCTTTCAAATATCTTACCTATACCCAGATAATGAATTATTAAAATATACTGTATGATATACCTATATGAGTAATTTGACAAATTTTATATATTAAATTAATACCTACTCCCTACCTATGATGCCTTTATGTTACATTGAAAATTAATTCGTCACCATAACTGTCGTAAAAACTCTATAATAAAAATTGAAAGAAAATTAAAATTTTGCTAGGCCCCACGTTGGGCGCCAAAATAACTGTTACGTGTATTTGGCTAAAATACTCTAACAATCAAAATTTAAATGTATGAGCCCTTGGTTCGCTCAGCGGTTGCTTTAGGGCGTGGGAGAAAGTTTTATTAAAATTTTGGGCGCCAAGTAATTTATGTTTTTTTTCATACACTTAGGTTCTGTCCGACAAGAGACACAAAATTACTAAATTGACTCTGGGTTTGTTTCCAGCCAAATAAAAACAAGAAATAAGATTTAATACAATTTATTGGAGTAAAAAAAATTGCTGTTATATTACGACAGTTAGACTATTAAATGGTGAATATCAATTACGTACTATTTTAACACCTAGCTCTTGCAAGAGTAACTGAACTGGGAAAAGTATGTATAGCAAAAAAAAATACACAGTCCGAGTTCAGGAGGAACAATTTTGGGGTAGATATTACTATATGTTGGTATTCTAATTAATAGCAAAATAGGCATTCATCGGTCATGAAAATATATATATATGGTAGAAAACTAAATTTGCAAAGAAAAGTCTATACACATATGTACAGATAAATATATTAAATAAAATTCCCACAGTGGGGTACTTAATCAGTTTCCAGTGATGGGAGTCGCTCTGCGGTGTGCACGGGTCGAAGTCGCCTGGCCGTCAAGCCCTACTTAAATCGGTGGACACCCAGGGGCTCCTAGGTTTCGTTATTGAAGTAAAGGTTACTGCGATACCCAAATTACGTAATCACCCATTTTCTTGTAGGCAGCAAAAACTCTATAGAACGGGAATAGCCAGATAGATTCCAAAAAAAAACGCCTAAATGGAAAAGAGACACGCATAAACGCACAAAATATTCGAGATTTAAATTGAATGAATGAATTTATAACAATAATGATTATGAAAACCGTTAAAATATTGCGAATAGAAATATAAAATTTGTTATACGAACCTCTAGCACAGAATCCTAATTGCAGAGGCGTTTTCCAGCCAAAATGTGTCACCCAAAAATCCGTAAAATACGTTTCAAGTCGTAAATCAACTACTTATTTAACACTATTTACGACTTATATTGTGAATTTTATACTCATATCCGTCTTCAACGCGAAATATAATATTTGATACCAAACTCACAGGACACACATTTTAAGTAGACGAACAAATCAACGCTAATTCCTCTATCGAACCTAGCGGTGCGAAGGAAGTTTTTTTTCTTTTTCAGAAAAACAGAAATACGCCGACCGCGCCTCTATTTGCAAATATGTAAATTTAAATGCTCGAATGTATTTTAATTTTTGAATTTAAATATGAATATTGAAAATCTTATTTGATATTCGTATCAATATAACCCTGTTTTTTCAAAAACCACTCAAGGAGGGTCTAAAAAACTTGCAGATAGCAAGTTCCTTATAAAAAATGTTGCTAATCCTGAAATGTGCCCCATAAGATTATTTAAGAAATTGATGGAAAAACGTAGTATGTGTTTAATAACAACAGACCGTCTCTTTTTAACACCAAATTTAAACTGGAAGGTGTCCAACAAATGGTACAAAAATTCTCCAATAGGCAAAAACACAATCTCTACATGGTTCAAACAGTCAGCAGCAAAGATTGGGATCGACACTAAAAGAACAAAAGTGACAAATCATTCAGCCAGAGCCACAGCAGTCACTAGCCTAGCACAGTCTGGAGTTGAAGAACAACAACTCATTAAAATAACAGGCCATTCCAGTAGTCAATCTAATAAGCCTTACCTACAAATGAATAGTTCTCACCACCAAAAGATTATTGAGTCTATGCGGCAAATTCAGGCAAGTGAAACTACAACGTCTGCCTTTGTAGAGCAATCGAATTATGCCAGTATTTCCAACACTTCTTCCAGAGTTGTCTACAACAACTGCGTGTTTAATATTAATACAAAAAATTTGTCATAATTTTAAACTTTTACGTTAAACCACTTTAATAAGTAGTGTTATACTAAATAGGCAATAAAAAGTTAATCTATTATAAATGTTTTAGCTTTTCTTTCCTGCTTTCCTTCTGAAATATACATTGTTGGACATAATACATAATTTTTTCTTATTGTAATTTTTTTCCTAAAATGCTACAAAAACATAGTTTTAGAAATGAAGTTCATTTTAGCCGTTAGTAACTCATTTTTATTACTAAAATGTGAGAAACATTAAATAACAAATTTGTTATCTGAAATCCAATGTCTTTATAGTTTTAAATTCAAATAAAACTTTAAAAAACATATTTCCGATGAGTTTAGTTTAATATGACGCTCTGTATTTTTACAATAGAAGTTGATTTTACTTGTTAGTAACTAAGGTTTATTACTAAAATTTCAGGAACATTAAAAACATTAATTCGTTTTCAACCATAACATCTGAAATTACATGTCTACATAGTTTCAAATGAAACTTAAAAAAAATTATTTCCGATGATTTTAGAAAAATATTACATATTGTATTTTCACAAGAGAATTTTACTTTGACGTTTAGTAACACTTTTTTGTTACTAAAATGTGACGGACATTAAAAAATATTATTAATTTTACAAATGAGGAGAAATTGATAATACGTTTTTATTTAGATATTATTCATATAATATAAACAAGTAAATAGTTGGTTCTGAGTAACATTTGTTAACTTTTGACATTTGGCAGTTATTGTCTCGGTGATTTGGCATTCAATATTATTAATTATTGTCAAATCAATGTAAAATTTTAATAAATAATAAACAACTTCAAAACAAGTATCTACAATGAACTGTAAAAATTATAAATTATGTACTATGTGCCAGAAGATAAGTGACGTAAGCCAAAGCCATAGAGATTTGAAATTATTACCATTTTTATTGGACCAGTTTATGGACGAAAATATTCTTGAAGATAAGAAATTATTTTACAAAGTTGATATGGAATTAAAACCAATTTTAGAAAGCCACAAGATGTCCAAAGCCCAATGGAATAAACGAGTGTCAAAATATTACATATATTTGTTAAAACACAGACAATTTTTAATGATAGAATCACCAAGTGTTTCGCCTATTAAAAAAGATGCAGTGCAAGAATTTCATTATATTTTAAATCTTTTCAAAATTTTTGATGTGTCTCTTTTAGCCCCGGTGTTCGATATGTAAAGCAAATTGGTTAGTATCAATAAAAATTATAAGTTAGCAACAAAATGTATTTTGATTTTATTCTGAGTGACTTTTGCCAATAGATATAAAGCACTTCATTTTTGACAGAAAAATTATCACTTATTAATTCCATTAAGTTAATAGGAACTAACAAAATTATCGCGATAATCTCCCGTTGCTATAAGCAACGTAAACAAAAAGGAGCCTTCTAATTCTGTCGACTCATCTAAAGTTAAAAATAAATAACAATGATTTAAATTTTGTTCATAAAATAAAAAATCTTGGAATTATTTTTGAAGATGACCTTAGGTTCAAAAGTCATGTTGCCCTGCTAGTTAAAAGATCTTATGTTGCATTGAAACTTTTATATACTAATATCAATATAATTAATTTTAAGATGAGAAAAAAGTTATGTGAATCCCTGGTCCTTCCAATTTTCAATTACTGTCTTATAATGTACTATCCCTGTCTTGATAAATTAACTCAGTATAGACTTCAAAAAATCCAAAACGCTTGTGTCAGGTTTGTATTTGGTCTGCGAAAATTTGATCGAGTGTCAGCAAAAATAAATGAGCTGGGATGGCTTAAAATAGATAACTTGTATAAGTATCATTTAGCTGTATTTTTGCATAAAGTGTTATTAACTGCATCTCCACCATATCTAAGAGAGAAACTTATATTTAGACATAATTTGCATAATGCCAATCTAAGATTTACAGAATTATTAACTATTCCATTACATCATAAAGCCATGTTTTGTCGTTCGTTCTCGTACAACGCGATTACTATATACAGGGTGAGCCACGGTGGGTGGAGTATTAGAAGTATAAGGAGAACGGATCAACCGATTGCTTTGAAATTTTGGTTACCAAGATAATCGAGTATGATCTCTCCAACTAAAATATTTTCGAAAGTGCAGTGTTGCCACTTATGCGTAAAACTGGCAACAACTTCGTTATTTTAAATGGAATGTCCTGTATATTTTTGCATTTTTTGGATCGTCGTCTCTTTCTGAGTAACTGTTGTTAATATTTTCCTATTATCTCAAGCGGTTTTCGAGATAATAATTTTTTTCTGAATTTATTGTAAAAAATTTGACTTTTAGTAAATCGTGTTTTCTCCTACCTACGCAGCAATTGAAAGATAATTTTCTAGTTGCTGCTAGGCAAGGCCTGGGGGCAGCTCCATTAATCAAATGTTTTAAATTTTATACAGGGTGAGTTAGAGAACGCTTTCTATAAGTGACTTAGAAAAATGCACGAAACTCAATTTTTTTAAATGAAACGCCCTGTATATTATTACTGATTTGGAAAGGTGATACATTTACCTATTTAAAAAGGTAATACACTCTATACCTAGTGCTGACCGTTTTCGATTTATGGGCACTTTTCTGTAACCTTACTAAGAATATTAGTCTTTTGGTAGGTATCATGACGGGTGGGCCATGAAATTTTTATTTTGTCATTTTGTAATGACAACAGACATGCTACTTTTCTAAATAAATTTGACGTTAGTGATATTTGCAGTTAATTTGAATAGCTGTAGCACAAATATGGCAGAAAATAATTATGCAAACACAGTTTTAATGGATTTGTTTATTATCCATGGACAGTACAATAAGATTATCAGCAGAACTTCTAGAAAATTTAATGAAAAATATCCCAATTTGTCGCAGATGAACAACAGAAAAGTTCTACAAATTCGAAGGAATGTTATAAAGAACCAAAATTTATAAAATCCCTCTGAATTCGTAGAACTTATTGTTCTATTGTTCATCTGCGGCAAATTGGGATATTTCTTATTAAATTTTCTACAAGTTCTGCTGATAATCTTATTGCACTGTCCGTGGATAATAAACAAATCCATTAAAACTGTGTTTGCATAATTATTTTCTGCCATATTTGTGCTACAGCTATTTAAATTAACTGCAAATATCACTAACGTCAAATTTATTTAGAAAAGTAGCATGTCTGTTGTCATTACAAAATGACAAAATAAAAATTTCATGGCCCACCCGTCATGATACCTACCAAAAGACTAATATTCTGAGTAAGGTTACAGAAAAGTGCCCATAAATCGAAAACGGTGAGCACTAGGTATAGAGTGTATTACATTTTTAAATAGGTAAATGTATCACCTTTCCGAATCAGTAATAATATACAAGGCGTTTCATTAAAAAAAAAAGAGTTTCGTGCATTTTTCTAAGTCACTTATAGAAAGCGTTCTCTAACTCACCCTGTATAAAATTTAAAACATTTGATTAATGGAGGAGATGCCCCCAGGCCTTGCCTAGCTGCAACTACAAAATTATCTTTTATTTGCTGCGTAGGTAGGAGAAAACACGATTTACTAAAAGTCAAATTTTTGACAATAAATTCAAAAAAAAATTATTATCTCTAAAACCGCTTGAGATAATAGGGAAATATTAACAACAGTTACTCAGAAAGAGACGACGATCCAAAAAATGCAAAAATATACAGGACATTCCATTTAAAATAACGAAGTTGTTGCCAGTTTTACGCATAAGTGGCAACACTGCACTTTCGAAAATATTTTAGTTGGAGAGATCATACTCGATTATCTTGGTAACCAAAATTTCAAAGCAATCGGTTAATCCGTTCTCCATATACTTCTAATACTCCACCCACCGTGGCTCACCCTGTATAACAAATTAAATAGTCATTATAAATCACTACCATTAAATAGTTTTCGTAAGAAAATTAAACTACATTTTTTATCCTTGCAATTTGCAATAGACAACTAAATTCTGTTCTTTTTATAATCACTAATGCTATGTTTTGTGTAGTAAATATTATTTTATAAAATATAAATGTCAATTTTTATCGTCTCAAACATTTTCTTTTTTTAATCTCTTTTATTCTGTAATTATTTATCTACTTACTTCTTATATGTATTTATATACATTTTAAATTTGTAATTGTATTGCATTTGTGTTAAATTGTGCTTATGTATTCTTATATTATCTCTACAAGGTTAAGTTGAGTAGCTTAGGCTAGACTTCGCCTTTTAAATAAAGTCTTTATTATTATTATTATTATTATTATTATTATTGATTGAAAATAAATTTATGAAATTTTCAATGATACTAACCCCGTACCGACCTTGCATGAACTATTTCAGGAATACGTGAAGAACTAGTAAAATAATATATTAATCTAACAACACTTTGCATGAAACAAAATTGCATTTGCTTCAATGATAATTTCTTCGAGCAACATGAAGGAATCACAAAGGGTACCTCTTTATCACCTTTCATTGTTGGTCTCTTCACAAGTGGAGTTTAAACTCAAGCAAAAGATGAGTTTGTGTATTTTCTTACAATTTGGTTGAGATATGTGGATGATAATTTTGCCACATTTGACACCAAAATCGCTGATGTTGAAAACTTTGCTTCAAATTAAAACAGTCGTTTCAATTCGGTAAAATTTACGCATGAAATTGAAAATAATGAACAACTTCCATTTTTTGATGTAGCTACTTGTAATTAAAAATAGTGAAAATATTATTGGATGTATATAGGAAAGATATAGCGAGTCCTAATTTCCGTGTCCATCGTTTATTAAACTAACGCCTCAATAAAGAGAGGTATGAAAAAGAAAAAGCATTGAAGGACATAGATGAGAGTAGCTCGACTGATTTAGCTGAAAAATTAGTTAAGAAACGTGAATTTAAGGATATGCTTCCAAATTTTACGACCTTTCAGAACGACCCAGCAGTGAAAATTCAAAACATGCATCACTTCTAGATGAATGACCGTTTACTTGTGAGCTAACTAGGATTTTCAGAGATTTCCCACCATCTCGTAGCCCTAATAAATGCCCATTTCTTTTATACACTTTTTTACAAAAAATTACACAGACTCACAAAAAAAGTGATCTGTACTGTACTGACCATACCTATCGCTCATCACGAAACTGAGCTTCGTACTGGCCCAGCACGACAGGGTTTTCTTTTGACACCAAAAAGTTTATTAGATCGTAATATTGCTTACCTAGCTCATTTAAATCAGGCTCCAAGGGCTACAACTTTAAAACTTCAACCTAATAACATTATGGTACTTCAGTATTGACCACATAACTCAAGGAAATCGTAAAATCCCATAACTCTGGGAATCTGTTTAAAACAGTGGGGAATCTTGATTGGGGAGTTAATGAGATTGTGACCTCGGATCCTTGTACTTGAGTATCATACATCTACTACTCCATGATACCATAACTCCATAACCCCTTAACTCTAAAGATAAGGAGTCATTGGCTACACAATTTCAAGATTCCGAGAACAAAATTCCACTGTTCAAATTCTTCACATTCGTCTATTAAATCCCCAGAGTTATGTAGTTATGGGTTATGTAGTAGAAGAGTTTACTACTGGAGTGTTATGGCTTACTTGGTAACAAGGTAACAAGATTCCGTGGGCACAATCTAATTGATTCCTCAACCGAGAGCCTCCCATTTTTTTACCTTGAATCCTCAGGGTTATGGGGTTATGAGGTTAGAGGGTTTACTGTTGACGAGCTATGGCGCCATAGGGTGCTTGATTTTAAGATTCTAATGTCACAATGCCACGAATTCCCCTATTTAGAATCTTCAGTTTTTCCATTGGATCTTCTTCAAAGTTAAGGGGTTACGAGGTTATGGGTTATGGGATCATGGGGTTGTGGGATCAAGGGGTTGTGGATGTATGAAACCCAAGTACTAGGATACGAGGTCACAATCTCATTAACTCCCAGGGTTGTGGGGTTGAGATATGGGGTTAAGGAGTTATGGGGTTTTACGGTTTCTTTGATTGATGTGGTCAATACTGAAGTACCACAATGTTGTTAGGTTGAAGTTTTAAAGTTGATTCACTTTTGGAATATTTTCTTCAATTTTTGACAACTATAATAGCGCAAATGAATTAAAATTTCAAAAACGTACATCTTTGGCAAGATCAATGTTTGCTTTATTCGCTTTGTGGTGAACTTAAGTATATTATGATTAGCAAGCTTGGTCACATTATCCAGCAAGGATTGGGTTCGATTTATTTACAAATTAACAATTTGCTTCACCCTGGTTATTTAAAATATAAAAACAACCCCTTTTAACGAGACGCCTTTGAACAGTTTTTAGTAAATCCAGAAGTTTAATAAAATATCTACTCAGTTTTTCAGATATTTCTAAAGAAATGCGTTTTTTTATATGTATAAAGAGCTCTCAGTTCTTTGGGAAGCCGTTTATAAGAAATTGTATTGAATTTTGTTCGATCTGCAGAAGATATATTGGTTTTAGAAAATACAATTAAGCATTGTAAAGAAATAAACAAATATATCCAATTAACTGCACTTTGACTAATTTTTAATAATCGCCATCTTTTAAAACACTAGGTATTTAGTCTACTAGTTAAAGTTAATGGTAAATAAACAATTTAGCGAGGTCGCAAACCCAATCCAAATAAAATTCGCATCTACGACTACGGTTCACTCTACGAACTGCTACGCTCGACGCTTGTATTTTATAATTTACATTTCGTAGCATCGTAGCATTCGTAGCTGGTAAACCAAATTTTGGGAAAGTTCAACGAAAAAAGAAGCTTTTTCCCGATATTATTAGAGAAAATGGAAACGGCTGACGTTGTAGTAACATTTATCCTATTCATGATGTTTATCGCAACTATAATTGAATATTTCTTTTTCTGGGATGCATTTCAAGCCAAACACGGAGGTAAGATTTTAGGTTAATATTTCAATGTTCATTTAATTTTTACAACTTAAAACAATATTTTAGCTCGCTTTGAGAACTTTCGAGAATTACCTCTTGTGAGCAGGGAACTAGTAATGCTAGTGTATGCAATGTGTCTACAACTGATGGAAGTCATGAAGGTTGTTGTATTCAGCACAGCTCTACTGGTGATTTACGTATATGGGGAATTCGCTTTTAACAACTTGATCCGCTTCTTGTACCCGTACAATATTTTCGTATGAAACTTTGTGTAACTATTAGTATGTAGGAAGACGTATTCAATTAGTATATATTTTTTAGATTAATTAAATGTATGTATTGTATCCTTATTAACTTGTGGAAATATTCAGTGTCTATATTCGTTAACTTGCTGGTATGTTTCTGTACAATTTTGTTGATGAAGTTTTTGATAAATAAATAAATTTAGTAATAAATCCTGTTTTATTAAAGTACATTTGTACTGAAAGTGTTTTGCTAACCATTGCCAGGGTTAATTTATCAGCGGAATCTACAGCCATGGTAAACCATATGGTAAACAGTACATTAGAAGATATCTCAAAGGAGGAGTACTGCTATTGAATATCAATTGAGAAAAGGGCCATTTCAAGGTAAGAGCACAACAAACTATTAATAAGAGTTAATCTGTCAGTTCTGTTTGCTTTTATAAAGTGGAAAGGAGGTTCAAAGGATATCCGTTTAGTCGAAGGAGTCCATTTCCTTCAAAAGGGGCCCTGGGGCCGACGGTGTCATGTCCTAAACGCCCCAACGCCTCACAAAGCCTCCAATAAATGGATGTTTCTTCATTCCTCCCGTAGCTGAGTAGATATTCCCTATTGATTGGTAATCATAACTCAACTTCCTGTGGTCCAACTTCTTATTGTAGGTCTGGGCTCAAAACAGAACTTATCAGCTGTCCATTTTGTCTCTGCAACCTCAGTGTGTTTCAGAACACAAAATGGCGGCTTTAGTGGTGGGGGTAAACGTAGCTATTTAACTGACTTCTAATATTTTTCAATTTATGAAAGAGACACATTCTTATAATTACTGTTAAAGTGTGATTAATTTAACGAATAATAATAATAACCCTGTGTAGTGGAAGTTCATATTTTAGGTCGAATCCTATGCAGGGTACATGAAGATTTTATTATTAGAAAGTGTAGAATTTAGTAAAGTAATGATGTAAGAAATTGAAAGTAGAAGTATAAAAACGTTCCCTATTTTGTTGTAGGTACTGAAAATCGTTTACTTTTTGTTATTTTATGGTTGGTACATTTCAATAATATTAGTTGCTTATCGAAGCATAACCTCAAATAACATACTTAACTATATACAAAGATAGTGTTTATCAAGAACAAACTTCAGTAGTGAAATAATAATGACCATAATAATTCTGGCTGTATCTCTGACATTTCTGGTAATATGGATGTTTTGTTATATGAATATCTACGACCATGAACTAGGAAAGTGGCCAGGTTGGTACCAATACGTAGTTTAATACATTAATTAGGTAAATAATTAATATTATATTTTAGAGTGGAGGAATATTATTGCTATCCTTAAAAATTGGTCATGGAATTATGACCAAGAGAATTTTACGTTTCAGAGTTTCTTGCGGTTAAATCATTTGGATCGAGAGCGTCTATATCACTAATGTTTTTGTGAAGTTGACGGCAACCATTTTACCAATTACCAATGACGTCATAACGTAACATCAATATAACTACTTTACACTAGAACGTAGTTACTAAAAAAATATCAGTATAAAAATTTATTTACAAAACTGTACCTAAAGAATTACTAGAAAAGTTTCATAATTATTTAAAAAAATTCAAAATTGTTCTCTTAGCAACAAAGCTTTACTCGTCGTAAAAAATTGTATATATGCATGTCATATGATTGGTTGAAAAGCTTTTTGGTTTTAAACAATTGCCGACACCGACACGTCAACGCAAAAGTCATTAATCCACAAATTTTTAAACTTTCTATACAAACATCGTCGTTTGGTTGCTATCAAGAAATAAAGTTGATTTATTAGTTTCAAGATGAGGTTCATTCTTATGACAATTATGCTGACATATGTATGGATATGGCTCTTCAAGAAAATGGTAATCGAGAAGCCGCTCAACCTCGAATGTAAGAATTAGGTTTCATTTACTGTTGGAACTGTCACTACACGACTTTCTGTTATATTTTAGTTGAAGAAGACGATTTCCGCAATCCCCATCAGCAGCACGTTATGCAGAAGACTGTATCGACAAGAGTACTCCAAAAGCCGGTGTATCCCAATCAAAACACGTTAATCCTCATTTGGTTTGGAACCTTCACCTACCTTATAGCTGATATATGGAGGATTTGGTTACGTTTGATGTTTGATCTCAACCCCGTACTTATTGAGGAGGAGTAGTAGTATGTTTATCTACCTAATTTGTTGCCGTTGCCCACATTGTTTGATTGGTAATTATTGTTTTGTTAAGATGGGTTAACCGGTTTTGTTTTCAACGTGTTTGAATCGATATTCAACTCAAAAATATGTATCGTTACCAAGACTGAAGGTGTAATATTTCATTAGAAGATATGGATGGTTTAAGTTGAAGATGGAACTTTAGGTTATGATTATTTTGAGGATGGATGCAGTTAACGTTTTGATTAGTAATTAAGTGTTTGTAAGTAATTATAAATTATATGTTATGTAGGCGGTTTCGTTTAATAAATTGTTACAACTAACTATTATTACCTATTTGTACATAATGCTCTAAAGTAACGAAAAATGGGCTTATATTGTCATACTCATGGGTTTGACATAATCTTTTGCTGGTACATTTTCAATCCTCAATCCTTATACATCAATTTTCTTATGTAAGTATCCGTAATGAGGTAATTTGGTGGTAAGTTCAATATTTATTCCATTTCAATATGTTTTGACTCCAGATACGAAGAATTATATTATTTAATTCAACATTTTATAAAGTGAGGTTATGAAAACTAGTTGTTTTAACGGATTCGACAATAATTGCATTCTAAAGCCTAAAGCGTTTCTTGGTAGAGCGCGGATGAATCCCTGAGATTATAACAATTTGATAAAAAATTAGTATTCCAGATTAAAAAATACATATTTACTTGAAAATTTCTAATTTTTTTCTCTAATTATGCTTTCCAATATTAATTAATCAAGTTCATTGTAATACTAACAACAAGAGTTTCCGACACATCCAAATATGAGGATATGAAATTAATAATCTGATAAAGCTTTTAAAAATAGAGATTATTCGTCATTTCCGAGGTGCTTTCTACGTAGCAGATTAAACGTTTAAAATTCCCGCCTATATGTCCACTAATGTGAAGTTTGTCGGTCCCCTCATAGATGGCGCTATGAACTATGATACAGAAGTGGTCGGCGGGAATAACTTTAAATAATCCAATAAGTATAATTATGTAGTTGGGGATTTTTACTCAAGATTTTATTTACATTAAAAAGTAACTAGGTACTAAATATTTTTAAATATTTGGTTATTTGAGTCTTGAGTAGTATAGATTCGGTTAGGTATAGCGAATAAAATAGTTTTATGCAAAAAATTAAAACTAGTACGCTTCTGGCTTCTGGGGAGAAGTAGGTATATTTAAAAAGATAATATAAAATAATAATAATAAAAATGTACCCAATATACCATTTTAACCAAATGTTCATCGTTTCCCTTCATAATAAGAGGCGTTTTTAAATATTTAAATTTCCCGCAAATAATTTCGCCAACAGGAATGTATGTTTTAGTTTGTTAATCCTCTCACAGATGGCGCATTTACAACTGATATTTTTACATTCAAAATTTAAGTTTTTAAATGAAAATTGTGTTTTTCTCACAATTTCCTTTCTTTGCTTGATACATATTGTTTAAATGACTGTATTTAGGTTATATATAAGCATAATAATAACAAAAAATACCCAATTTGATATACAGTGTGACCCATTTGAAATTAGAACACCTGTTCCGTAAAGTGGCTATTTTTGGCACGATTTTGATCAACTTTTTTTTAGATTGTTGCTCATGGAAAACGGCATTTTGTGGCAAATTGATAGATTTCTATCACAAAAATCAAGGCCTACTTTGCAATGTTTTTGGAGTAAAAATTCGAGATCCCCGGAAATGTTCAAATAATCTTCTCAATAAAATAATTTGTTTATGAGTTGTGGCGTACTTAATTTTCACTTTAAAAAATCGATAATACGATTTTTCGTTCCAAAAAAAAAAAAAAAAATGCAAAGTAGGCATTGATTTTTGTAATAGCGAAATCTACCAATTTGCCACAAAATGCCTTTTCCATGAGGGCCAAAAATAGCCACTTTACAGAACAGATGTGTTCTAACTAATATCAAATGGGTCACACTGTATATCAAATTGGGTATTTCTTGTTATTATTATGCTTTTATATAACCTAATTCTAAATAAAGTCATTTATAAACAATATGTATCAAGCAAAGAAAGGAAATTGTGAGAAAAAAACAATTTTCATTTAAAAACTTAAATTTTGAATGTAAAAATATTAGTTGCAAATGCGCCATCTGTGAGAGGATTAACAAACTAAAACATACATTCCTGTTGGCGCCATCTATGAGGGGGCCGACAAACTTCACATTGGTGGACATATAGGCGGGAATTTTAAACGTTTAATCTGCTACGTAGAAAGTACCTCGGAAATGACGAATAATCTCTATTTTTAAACGCTTTATTTTTATCAGATTATTAATTTCATATACTCATATTTGAATGTGTCAGAAACTCTTGTTGCTACGTTGCTTATTGCAATGAACTTGATTAATTAATATTAGAAAGCATTTCAAATTAGAGGAAAAAATTAGAAATTTTCAAGTAAAAATATATTTTTTAATCTGGAATACTAATTTTTTAATTAATAGCGCCCGAGTTAATTTTTGTATTCCAATACATTACTCCAACTTTTTTAACTATAATGTGTAGTGACGAGTATTGACGCCTTTAACGCTGCCAATGATCAAATGTCGGCGTCTTTTTGTTTTCATACCTCTTTCCGCAACTATACAGCGTGATACAAAAAATTTGCAACTTTTGGGAAACTTTTTTTATGAATTGACTTCTTGATATAAGTTGGTGCACCTTCAGAAACAAAAAAAGAATAAACCTATGTAACAAAATTATAATTCGAGGTAGCAGTATACAAAGCAACCCAAAATTGTACCCCAAATAGATCACTATTACAGAATAATGATTTTATAGGAAAAAGTTGACTTTGTACTCAATCACTAATTTTCAGATGTTTACCTAAAAAATATTTGGAAGTTCAGTTCTTTGTGCATTGGGAGTTAGACGTTAAATAGCGTAAACTATTTAGATATTTAGTAATGTGTGCATGACAGATAGAGAATAAATAGATTATAAAATTGATACTTCAAAATTTTGACGCAAGAATTTAAAAAAATTTGTTTTTGGGTAAACATCTGAAAATTCATAACTGAGTGTAAAATCCTATTTCAAGAGACTTTCTTATAAAATTATTCTGTATCGGTGATATTTGTGGAAAGTACTTTGCTGGTTTTATAAATTAATTCCATTTCATGCTCTTTCATATTCCGCAAAAACATACAGCATGTTATCAAACAAAAAGCACAAGTTTGTATTATAACTTTTTTTGGCTTTACTCAATTGTTTTTCTGATATCGTATTTAAAATCTACGTAAAAATAACTAAAACTTTTGTTTTTACACTTATTTTCTTTTTCCAAAAATAACAAAGTTAAGGGGGGTGTAAAAATATAAATGATCACCCTGTACATGATTTTTCATTCTTATTGGAAATCATCAGGAGGATAGTACGAATCAACGATTCACTTATGTAAGTAAATATATAAATTACGACAAGTCAGAACGAGAAAAAATAATTTAGTTTAATTAACGTTAACAATTTTCTCTTAGCAACCATAACAAATATTATTCTTATATTAATGCCTATACTCCTTCGTGTTTTTTTACAAATTACTACTTTCTTTGTTTAAGACGTTATTAGGGTTTATACTAGCATAATAATTACAAAAATATCCAATTTGATATATTTTTAATGATGCTCCATGCTCCATGCAAAAATAAAATCTGTTGGACACAAAACCCATGGTTTTAGAAAGATGTGTACATATTTAAAGAAAGTATTGATTCCTCGAGAAAAATGGAAAAGATTTTAAGCCACTTTCCGTTTGTATCATCGATTATCGCTATCTTGTTTTCCCGATAAGATCAATTAATTCGAATTATAAATATTCTTGTATTTATGTTCGCAATAAGGAAGTGGATTGTTATTTATGTTGTTGACGTTTACGAGTAGAAAAAGTTTGTCAAAGCAATTCGGTTAGGTAGTTAATTTGTTGGCATGGTTTATAGCGCTGAGAGGAGTTTCGATGAATAAGCTGTAAAAGCTCACATTAGACTGGCCAAAAGCGCCAAAGGGCCCAAGGGCGAGAGGAAATACCAAAGAGAAAACACAAACGTGCTCGTTAAAGAAATTGCCCTATTGATGACCACAGATTTGATCGCTTCGTTTTTCTTATTCGACTGTGTTCGAACAATGCTATCGGACTTAATAGAAATATACAACAAATCACTCAGACCGAAATGAGCATGGACAAGATTTGAACATATTTAGAATATCTTATTCTTAAATGTTTAAGAATAGGGGAGTTATGGAATCATAAATTTTAATACTATGTCGTTTTATTTGAACTAATTTTCCCTTAAAATACATTATTTTCATTATCTGTTCAGTATTGATCTAATTATTGCACAAAAAAATCTGAGAAGGTCATGAACACCTATTGATTAATTATTGTATGACCATTTACTCATAGAACATATTAAATGATGCAGGTTACACTTGTCTTTAAGTCAAATCAAGTTACAGTATCACATATTCTGATGGACCACTTGCATGAACACTTGACATACACCCCGTATAAAAAAGTTTACGGGTGTAAAATCTGGAAACCGAACGGTCCTCCGTCCAATCAGGACCTAATGTCTGATTGATACAATATTTTGTTTGTTCACATTTGCATTGGACAAAAAGAAGCATTCATAACCGAAGCAAATATTCCTTAAGAAATAGTTGGACAACTATTTGAGTCAAAATCTCACCGAACTCCCTTCGTTTGTCTGGATAAACTTCTGTCAACCCATGTACTATTTTCATCTTATATGAATGAAATTCATTTTTTTAAGACTATCTGGATAGCCAAAGGCATGGTATCATGTGAAACCTACCCGATTTGTGAGTTGCGTAGGATTCACCACTATTTCCGTTACAATAACAATTTCCTTATCCTCGAAAAGAGATGGCTTGCTCTTTTTTTCAATGTGAACAGAACCAGCCAAATTAGCTCAATACTTCCTACAGATGGGAGACGTTCAAGATATGTCTCAGGAAAAGAACAAGTTTTTTTTCCACTTTTACTTAATTTTTTCTTTATCTCTTGTATGGGAATATTAAGGTGTATTATTCTGATTATTTGTCTTTGGTATTGCTCTCAGTGCACGATATAATATACCGGGTGGACACGAAAGTATTGCGTACGGAATAACTGGGTTATTATGAAAGACAGACCTACATCACCAAAGTCAAAATCTGACATAATTGTGCATAAAATACTACTTCTGGTTTAACCGGAAGTGACACCAACTTTTTTATTTTAAACAGGTATGTTTTTACATGTTCTTATTCCTTATGAAATTTTGATTTCAGCGGTATGTCACAAGCTGGCATTTGTTTAAAAAATGGCGTTGAAAATGTGAAAAAACTGAAAAACTGAAAAACACAAGTAGGCCCCTGCGGGATTCTATTTTTGAATCTCATAAAAAGTAGGCGTTGGATTTGACGGATGGGCGTGTTTCTTGTCGAGCCATGTACACAAAGTTCTTCTTCAATAAGGAATCGTATTTTCCTCGCAGATTTTGCATTTTTAAAAATTCATGGAAAACAAAAAACTTTGTGAACAAATTTTAAACGGGACGATACTTTTTTGTACCATACGAAAGAGCATTTCAGCGTCCAGTTTCAGCGAGATAAAATTACATGATTTTTTGAACCTCCAACAGAGAAACGTCCTTGCTGGGACTCGATACTGCACAGGAAAAACCGCCTCAATTGTCTGAACCCTTTCTGGCCGACACCGACGTCCGCGAATTGGCATAATTATATGCGCCTACGAAGCAGGACCTGCTGTACGCTGTATATACGACACCACGGCGCCCATCATCACAATTAATTCTCCAGATGGGCCGGTCAGTGAAGTCTGGGGAGAAAGACCGTCGAGGTTCACGATAGTTTGTTGGCTGTATTACTTTTATTCGGTTATTTAAAGTCACGAGTTAAATGGCAAGTTACAGATTATAGATTTAATTGGAAAATAACGCGTATCGCTGTGGTACTATATTTAATTCATTTCTTTTCATATCAAATTGTAAATAACTATTGTGTTACCATTTCAAATGGACTTTTTTACTTCTTGTAAACATTTGGGCCGATATGCAACACTTAATTTCACTTGGAAATAATTTATACCTCTTAGATGTTTCCTTGCAAGGGCATTTATATACCTATATAAATCTACGAATGACAATTGTGTTTACCTTGGTTGTCTACTGATGGAGGGTACTCACAACGCTAATAAATTAGGGACAGTTGTCTCCACAATAATAAATTAAGAAACAGTTATTTCTCTCAACGAGTTTATGTAACATAAATTAAAAGATACCTTTTTTCTTCCAAATTGAGCAGATATTCGAAAAATCTCAAAATCAACTGTACAAAGCAGTGGTGTTACATAGTTTCGGCGAAAAATGTAACTCCCCCACCCCGTAACGGCGCCACTGGAAGCAGTATAAAGGCAAGACTCCGTAAAACAATAGAGGCTTAAAAAACAACGCCGCCCCTAAAATGTCAAGTCAATAGCTTTCATAATTTTAGAGTTATTAAAGAAATGGTTTGTTTTTCACAAAACTTTAACACCCTGTATCTTTGTTATCAATCACCTAAGGACATAAGTTGATAGGAACTTTCCACTTATTTTAAGTCCCTCTATCACCTGCCGAAGTTTGTCAGGTAAACTTCGGACCACCCTGTATTCAGGGTTAGTTAACTTTAAATGCGGAAACTTCGAGAATCGATTCTTTATTGAAAAATAAGTGTAGTTTGTCCTATAAACATTTTTCATACGGGACTTGGTTTTCGAGATACAGGACGTTGAACTTTTTTTTTTTTTAGTTTTCGACGAATAACTTTAAAGTGGTTAGACCGATTTTTATAAAATTTGGGTTTTGTTTATGTTAGATTAAAGTTTATCAAATGATCTGAAAAATTTGAAAATATCGCCCCCGCAGGCGTGGATATGGGGACCACGAACCCCTTCTTAAAAAAGAACTTCTACGCCTATGGTCGTCTCAAAAAATGGATATGATTTTTTTATTCTCCGATATTTGCTGAACATAAAATGTCTCTAGTAAATTTTCGCTATTTTTGATAGTTTTCCGGTTAATTGAGGTCAAATGGTTTATTGTAATGCTCCCTAATGTTTATTTTATTTGCCAATGTACTGTCGTTTTATTAAAATTTTCTTTAAATGAAGGTCGTTCTATCAGCCCATGTTTAGTATTTGCCAATTATATAAAAAACGGATAGAAATTCCAATAGTAACACCTATACAAAAAATGTTTTCATTCAAATTCTGCATATTACTACGTAAAAATATACAGGGTGTTCCATTTGAAAAAACTGAGATAAATCAATTTAAAATACTCGGAATTTGAATTTATTTTTCGAGTGCCCTGTACATGATGGAACACAAACAATTTTAGATACGGTATCCTACGACCTTTATCAAAAAGTTTTGAACCTTGTTTTGTTTTCAAAACTCCGTTCGGAAAAATGAAGAGCGTTTTTCTTTAGCGATGGAAATTGCTTTATATTTCATTTTTAATTTTTTACTTCCAAGTGAAACATTAGAATGTTCTCATATTTTAGGTGTGAATGAGGAACATTGAGGCCGTCTGAAATATGGTAAAATATATAGGGTGTTTCATTTAAAAAAACTTGCCTGACAGGCGTCACAATTTTTTGTGACAACCTGGACGTTCGAAAATATTTTCCTGCGGTGCTCTTTCATATTTAGTTAAGAACTGTAATCGAATGAATTTCCTAACTTATATGGTATAGGAGCTATGGAAGCCCGACGCACTGTTGCAGTACCCTGTATATCAAACCATATACTGACCTCAGAATTCCCTACGTAAACGAAGTTACCCAAGAAGATGCTAACAAACACCATAACAAACTAGAGATGCATCCCAATCCACTTTTGCACCCACTACTACAACCAACATACAAACGGAATCCTTAGAAAAAGTTGGCCAATAGACCTAAAAGAAATCTGAGGCAACATCATTGGATGTTAAAAATCCTAGTTGATCCATAATCATTTTGTGTCGAGCACAATGATGAAAGTCATTGGGGATATCCTCCCTATTATATACATCAAAATCAAACCTATTTTCACTATTTCTAAGTACTAAAATCCAATCTAAAGAAACTAATCCAGAAATGAAAGTTGTTCATTATTTTCAGCTATATATGTAAATTTCTGAAGTGAAACGACTATTTAAATTGAAAATACAGTTTTCTACATCAGCTATTTTTGTGTCAAACATGACGACAATGTCATTCACATATCTGAGCCAAATCCTTGGAAAATACCCAAACTACGGTACTAGACTATTGAGATATAAAACTGAGAAATTAAGAAAAAAAATCTCGAAAAAAAACTTGTGTGGATAAAGTGACTAATACTACTACTAATAAAATAAATCCTACTCCAATGTGTGAGCTAAATAAATGTTTGATTTTTTTTTACATGAAGGACACTTTTGGTAATCAATAATAGGTGATTTACTTGAGTCGATGATATTTATGATACATAAAATTACACTGTTGGGTTGCATTATTATAGAAACGGTGAGTAAAAGCAAGACAGCGTGTAACAGTCATTTGAGTTGGAATTTTATTTTTATTGAGTGAAAGCGATTTTAAGAAGTGGCAGGAAGGATAAGCAAAGCTATCAATGTTTTTCAAGATAGACCCTTGGCACGATACGTGGCGGTATAATTTAAAAATTAGTACCTCACCCATTTGGCGGTTATTTTATTCCCTATCTGTTCGCATTTTTCGCAAAACTACTCAGATACCCAGTGAAGCTTATAAAGCCGGTAAAAGGCATCGTAGCTTCTTATTCTGATTTAATGAGTTTAATGTCATTATCCCGCAATGATTTTCGCCGTTCGGTCCCCATTGGCGGGCGTTTAGAAGCATTGGAAATCATTGAGGTGGAAGGAAATGCAGGCAGACGGACGAAATTCGATAGAATAATTATCCTGACTTTTGTTACCGTCTCTTTCTATTGTACAAAAGAATTGATGCAGCGCCGCGCCGTTTTTGTGTACGGTATTTCCTCGATCTGCATCCACAGACTCTCTGATTGAACGGATGTGCCTGATAAACTGCTATACCCACCACCCGCCAAGCGATACTTGGATTTTATTTAAATCAGAGGGCTTAGGTGGAAGAAAGCGGCTCTACTACAGTTAGAAATTCTCATTTATACCTTTTCCAACTAGATCACTATTATTTTATTCAACGGAACCGAAATGCAATCTTTACTTCCCAAGCATATACAAAATGTTGCATCATTTGCATTCTCATGTATCGATTATTACAGAATCCCTAATTTGTGGTGAATAAATTATAATAAATATTAATTCGAATTTTAAATTGTGTTTGGACAGTAAGAATACTAATATAATCCATTTAAATGTTTTGTCACTTATTTTTACTAAACTATATCTTGACTGTAATATACAGGGTGTCCACGTAGTGCGTATTTCTTCCATAACTCCTTAGCTATTGTAGATAGACAAAAACTTTTGAAACAACAGTTGTTCAGCAATCATCACTTCATATTGCAAAAATTTCTGGTTGTATAGAATGTTCCATTTAGGCTGGGTAGTGACCAACTTTGTTAAGTTCAATGGAACACCCTATATAGGGTCATCCAGGTTAAACGTCATTAATTTTGATAGGTGATAGAACAACTAGAAAAAAGTAGACTTTCATAAGAAAACTTTGTTCAAAAATGTTTCCTAACAAAGATACAGGGTGTCAAAGTGGATTCCATTTTGAGAACTTATTAGTGTAATTATTTATTTAATTTGCTTTTTTTGGAATCTTTGATGTACCTACATTATGTCTAGTAAGCAATATTTCAAATGATGTAGAAAAGAAATTACAGGTGTTTTATTAATAAATGAATGAAATACTTGTTCTTATAAATATGCAATGAATTCCTAATTAAAATTTTACTGTAAAACGATACGTTTTACGGAAAAACTAAAAGAGGACTTTTTATTCGTAAACTGACTGTAGATTTCAAAAATGGAAAAAAATACTATTTCGATCATTGGTGTGACACACACCCGTGGTTACGCCTCTGGTTGAAGTAGGAAAATGAAAATGATGATTAAACGTGGTACTTATTCAGAAACATGTACACACAAAATTTCAATAAAAAATTCCATGTACCTAGGTACTTCAGGAATATAAAAAAAAATTAAAAAAAAAATTTAACTTCAACGCCCTGTATTTCTGAAACGATTAAGTTTTCGATATAAATTTATTAAGAACTCTCACATTAATTTCACATTTTCTATTGATTCTCAAATTATCGGAGGTACAATTCGGACCACCCTTTATATTTAATTAAAAAATTAAAAAAGATACAAAAAAATTGTTTGCCCTAACATTTACCTTTAATTTGATGTAGATATAACAAAACATTTAATGAGGAAGTATATCAACTTCTCATGAATTTTCACTCATTTTCCCTATATTTTTTGTCCCGACCAATGGAGAGTGTGGCAAAGTTCTATTCATATACAGGGTGTATATGAATAGAATTTTAAATTTTAAACCGATAAACTTCGGGTACAGAAAGTTCACATGAAATTATGACATACCCCTTCTAACATTTCTTTTCTATCGAGCCTCCTAACGGAGATACAGGGTGTTGAAAATTCAATTTATTTTTTGTTTTTCTTTAATAACTTCCACAATATTAAAGATAGGGAAACCAAACTTGGTACACATAGTTAGGTTGTGAGGGTCCATCTTTGCTATGGTTCAGAGTTAAACTGAGGCGCGCCAGTGACGTGCGGTGTGGTCACGTCGACATAATTTTAAGGAAAAAAGTATGTGCACTAATTTTTTTCGCAATTCTGATCAAATTTTCATAATTTACGGTTAATTTTCTAAAAAAACTTGCTCATGTAAATTTTTGACTGAGGCATTAGTTTTCGAGATATTTGCGTCTGAACAAAACGCAATTATCATGTCGGGAATAGTTCTGATGAAATCACGATATATCCCTTCTAAAATTTCTCTATAGCCATTCCTAACGGAAATACGGGGTGTGATTTTTTTGATATTTGGATGTTGATAATTTTTTTATGCAATTTCGTAACAAACAAATTTTTCTTTTGACAGAAATAATATTGACTTGCAAAAGGCCTTAAAAACGCCTCATTGCAAAAGAAGAAAAACATTAAAAACATTAAATTGACAGTTCAGTTAGTATATCCCTTCGAAAATCAGATTGAAAATAATTTTGAAAGGGCTATCTTAATTAATTAATTGTGTTTTTGGTGCATCGTTTTGATCAGACTCAAATATCTCGAAAACTAACGCCTCAGTAAAAATTTTACATGAGCAAGTTTTTTTAGAAAATTAACCGTAAATTATGAAATTGTGAATTGTGAAAAAAATTAGTGCACATAATTTTTTCCTTAAAATTATGTCGACGTGACCACACCGCACGCCACTGGCGCGCCTCTGTTCAACTTTGAACCATAGCAAAGATGGACCCTCACAACCTAACTATGTGTACCAAGTTTGGTTTCCCTATCTTTAATATTGTGGAAGTTATTAAAGAAAAACCAAAAATAAATTGAATTTTCAACACCCTGTATCTCCGTTAGGAGGCTCGATAGAGAAGAAATGTTAGAAGCGGTATGTCATAATTTCATGTGAACTTTCTGTACCCGAAGTTTGTCGGTTTAAAATCAGGACACCCTGTATAATATGACCTGACGAACAAGACTGTAAAGGTCGCATAAAATTATACTCCAATATTAGTAGTAGAGGGAAATTAGTTAAAAAAATTGATGAAAACGTGATGTAATCGGGAAGATGAATTTCTTTTTGTTTTTTTTATACATGCAAATAAGTTGAAAACCGAAAAAATGAGCAAAATCCGGCTGCGGCTTCGCTAGAAAAGCGCATAAAAGTGCATTATTGATGCATTTCGAGTGCATCTACACTATTTTTTAAATATTTCCGGTTCTATTGGTCGTAGAAAAATAAAAACAACAACTAAATAACTAAAATATTCGTAAATGAATAAATAGACTATCGAACTTTTGGGTATATACCGGGTGTAAACGAATAGTGGGCCACCCCTGTAACTTCCTCGTTTTCGGGATATCGGGATAAAATTTTGTATTGTGAAATTAGATAAGATTTCCAACTTTTTGATACCTATCCGCCATATTTGTCACTTCCGGTTTCACTGGAAATGGCCCCAATAGTCTTTTCTAAATGGACCACCCTGTATGTTTTTACATTTTTTAAATAAAGATCACATTTATACTATTTTGAAGAATTTATACAGGGTTGCACGAAAAATAATTCGAATAATATACAGCGTTGATAAAATTTAATTGAAGTTAGATATAAATCATAAATTTCTTAAGAAAAATTGTCATTCCTGCCGGTAACGATTACACATTATGAAACTTTTGGTACCGTTTAACCCCTGCTAAAAAGAGCTTTCTGAATATCCGGGTGGCCCATATCATAATGTTTTTAAAAAAGAGTTATTTTGAAAAATGTGATATACAGAGCACTCTGTATAAGGTATTATTGGACATATTGACGTTTTAGCATTTTTTATATGAATTACATTGCAACAAAAATTCGAATTATTTTTCGTACAACCCTGTATAAATTCTTCAAAATAGTATAAATGTATTCAAAATGTGATCTTTATTTCAAAAATGTAAAAATATACAGGGTGGTCCATTTAGAAAATACTATTGGGGCCATTTCCAGTGAAACCGGAATAGGTCTCAAAAAGTTGGAAATCTTACCTAATTTCACCATACAAAATGTTATCCCGATATCTTTAAAAACGAGGAAGTTACAGGGGTGGCCCACTATTCGTTTACACCCGGTATAGTTACAATAAAAGTATACTTAACCTCAAAAATCCGTATTTCACAATTTATTTTTTTTTACTAATAATGCAATAAGTGAGGTAAAAATTTTCAGATCTCTACGAAAATTGGAGAAAACATGTATTTTCATGCTATAAATACGTGATTAAATAGGTATAAAAAAAATGTATTTTCTACGGCTACAATTGAACATTTTAGAAAAAATTAAAACGCTTGCCATTTAATGAGAAATGGTCGTCGCGTAAACTTTTAAGTGTATAGTTTTTTTTGTCGCTTTTCTCGTCGTTTTTTAATTAAAAAAATAAATAAGTTTCAGTTTTTTTACTTTTTTCATATACCGTATCTTTCATGCCAGATTTTCATAGAAACTTCTAATTTCCCTCCACTATAGGTACATGAAGAAATTTTACATAGCTGCAGATCGACTATTAATTAATGGCCTGTTATGAATATAAATAACTTAAACAACACAGTTTTACTGTCGAGTATATTTCGTGATAATTAATGGATTTATGCTATGAACTCGACTGCTACAAATAACAACTTAATAGAATAATAAGTAATACCCTTCTTTTGGAAAATATTTACATTGTATTTAACTGTTTACACTCTATACAAATAGACAGTGGCGCCTTTACGCCGATACAGAAAAAAATTAGATAGTAACTACCTTTAAAAAAAAGTTAAATAACTTTTTTTCACATTTTCGACGCCGTTTTTTAAATGAATGCCAACCTCTGACATATCAGTGAAACCTGAATATTCGGATGAATAAGAAAATGCAAACATATATAAGCTATCTTTCATAATAAACGAGATTTACCGGCAATACTTTCTTGGCCACTCGGTATATGTATAGCATGCGATTAGAGGCCACACAGCCTTAATCAAATATAAATAATTTTCATAATTAATTACATCCTAATAATAAAAATATTGGCTATTTCAGAAGTACATAATTACATTTCTAGTTTACTGAAAATAAAATGTATTCCCGAAAATGAAATACAAATTTAGTTAAAACCACTCTTGACTGGGCGATACCATGCAGATTATTGCAAATTTATTTTGCGAGGTGGCTGAGGTATGGCACCACGCCAGAATACCAATGTGCATCCCCTTTTTACCGGCTCTTGACTACTTCAGGGGCATACAATAAATTTAAAAGGAGGGGTTCGCATTAATAAACAAATTTTTACAAGTTTAAATGTACAGTTCACTGGTCCGAGATGCATTATGTAGGTACTACAGAGATTTGTTAACCTGTGTACCTGAAATGTTTAGTACCTAGCCGTTTTTTGGGATTATTATGCAGCTTATTATACTCCTCGTAGAAGATTGGGACCTTATTTTTTCCATAAGAATTGGATTTTACGAATATTCGGGCTTAATACATAATTGTTCCTGTTTAAAATTCGTTCACAAAATTTAACCGTTTTTCCATAAATTTTTAAAAATGCAAAATTAATTAAGATGGTTTTTGTGTACAAGGTGTGACAAAAACATGCTCATGTGTCAGATCCAACGCCCACTTTCTATAAGATTCAAAAAGGCCTACTTGTGTTTTTAGATTTTTCATATTTGTCGACGCCATTTTTTAGGGAAATGTCAATTTGCGACATAATTTAAATAAGAATTTCATGGTGGTCTATTTAAAATAAGCAAGTTGACGTCACATCCGATTAGACCGGAAGTCGTGCACAATGCCAGATTCTGGCTTCAGTAATGTCTTATCCACGTTCCAAATTTCAAAAGTTTACTTTTCATAAAGTTGGTCAACCTGTTAATATCTTTGATAAAATTTCACACGATTTTATAGTTTTATTAGTAATATATATCATTCAGTTAACTGGGTGAAATAAATGTATGAATAGGGCGCTACTGTCTTTCGAGACACTTTATGTATTTTCACCATTGAATCTCTTCCATGATAAATAGAAGGAAGTGCACACGATATAATTTTTTTTTACATACATAGATACTAAAGTTATACACATTTATTTCTTATTTAGATAATTTAGTTAAGCAAATTATAATTATTTATCTCTCATTTCCCCATTTCGCCAAATTCAATCGCTTGTAAAAAATCAATAAAGGTGCGACAAAAAATCTGTTCACATGCTTTTGTTTACTGATGTATGGACTTTTATAATTTCCCATATAATTTGAAAAAATATATTATACAGGGTGATTTTCCCTACAGAAATAAAGAAAACTTGAATTAAAAAAGTCAAGTCCTGGAATTTTTAAATATTAAAAACGGCATTATATCAACTGTGATAAATACACAAATTGTATAAAATTTGAACAAATTATGATAAATAGTATGGAAGTTCTGGCCAAAAGAAATATTGGCCATAACAAACAAATTCGTGAATAGCTAAGGGATCCTCTATCATCCTTAGAAGTATGTACAGTTCGTCATGAAACACCCTGTACATGACTTTGCTGGATTTGATTTAATATCTATGGAAGTGATCGTCAGTTATGTCCAATAATTTGAACCACGAAGTGTTATTCTTCTCGTTGCTAATTGAACTAAACATCTTTATGTGCAATTTTCTAATATGGCCACGGCCCTTAACATTTCATCCCAACTTAAATGAATTCTCCGTATGATTAAAAAAACAACAATAGAAAGTGATCACGACGACAACTGTCCTCTGATGGCGAGGAAACTCAATGGGAAGGTGGAATAATATGCTTACAAGTCCTAAATTTTCCCACCGCCCAATCTAGTTTTAAAATAAAAGCCGTTTGAATTCTTGCCTAGGTGTACCAAAAGTGTTATTTACATAGAACAGTGTAAAAATACACGTGCATATCATAAAAACCATTCGGTAGATACTTATTGTAGATAACCATATACAGTAAAGACTGAGGAGGTTCGAACATGGGTATTAGTTTGCGCGATTTACTTGCGCCCGTTGTAGGCAAGCGGACACAGTGGTGGGAATCGTGGATCTCCGCGCTGTAGCCGATGGCTCTCGCGTCTGCTGTTCCTTGTTTGGATTTTTTTATAATAATTTTTTATGTTGTAGAATCACATTTTTGTTGCGAAAAAATAAACAATAGAAATATTTAAATGTGTTTTGAGATTTTTTAAAAATTACAATAATAAATCCTATCTAGGATTGAAGTTAGAAATATTTCGAAACGTTGGTCCAGAATACGTAAATCAAATTTCTTTCAGATATGAATTCTACATCCCAACACGGTTAATGAGATACTAACAACAGTCTGCTGACTGCTGAGCAGTGAGTGGCCACAGCACACTGCCGCGCCCTTCTCCTAATGTACAAATTTCGAACTGAGGCGAGTTGTCGGCCACTCGTATATTCGTCCCAATCCCTGGCGTGTTCGAAGCATCCTGGACTTATCTGTCTATGATATATGGCGAATTGTACAAGGAAACTTTTTTCTTTTGCAACATTCTTAAATCAATTTAATGTATTAAGATAACGTGTCGTGGTCTTCTTTTAAAGCGAAGAAGAAGACCACGACAAGATGGTCGAAATGTCAAAAAACACAAATATTAACTTCGGAAGAGAACCCCAAAACTCCATTACAAATCATCATCTCCACGAAAATCTTAGAACCCAAAGTCTATACAAGTTCGATTGGTGAAAAATCTGGTCATCTTGTAGGTCATGTAGGTTTGCCTAATATGTTGCAGATTAAATGTCACATAGTTGTATCACTCGAATTTTTGAAAACTGATTTCCGCCTGCCTTGAAATTATTACTGGATTGTCCGAAAATGCTACAAAGTATTACTTCGTCATATAAATGTGACAAATTTTAATAATGGAAAAAATATTCAGCCATAAATTAGAACCTATGCAAAATAAATCTGCAGGTTTCAACCCATCGTGAATGTTTAATATGCGTTTTAAATTTCTTTACATAAAATCGATCCCAAACCAGGCAACAGCTAGAAGTAATGCAAAGAGGTGTGAGAGAGGATTCGAAAGGCAATAATTATTATTCCGAAATCTACTCGCCGTCTTCCTGCCGTGAAATGAAACTTTAAATTGTTTTGATGTATTCCTTGGCTTATTGTGTCTTTTTACTGTGGCTCATTTGCATTTTGTCATTCACGCTTATTGTCAACTGATTTATCGTTTGATTGCGGTTTGTTATTGGCTTCCTTTCGTTTATATCTGCCTATTTTTCTTTCAAACATTCTTTTAAGCCCTTACAAAATGCAATTTGTTGGCTGAGTAAGCTGTGATTTTCTGCACGATCATCAACGCACAATTTAAGTTTATTTATTTATAATGGAATTACAAATAAATTGGCTGAATATATCATGTTATTTAACGCACCTACTAAACTCTAGCCACTGAAAGTCTATTGGAAAATTTCAAGGTACACCGCACTCATATTCTTCTACAAACTATCCAACAAATGAAACGAAAAACACATGTTTACTATTTTAAAACATTGTTTGATTTTTTGGTTTCGCAACGATTTGGATAATATATGATTTATATTTTCTTTGGATATATGTAATGAGACCATTAATTGATTTTTAATATAATCAACATTTCTAAATTTATTTCATCGTCAGGCCACTATTTAGCAGCCACTGTATTAAGAAAAAACAGCTAACTGTTTTAATTACGGTCCTCAAGTCTAAAGAAAACTATGTATAATATTTAGAATTTCTCTTATACTCCAGTCATTGATTAAAGAATGAAGAAGATACGCAATGCAAATAGTAATATGCAAGGCCAATTCTGGCCGCGAGATTATCAGTCAGTTGCTAGCATTCCTGTGATTCACGCACCTACTAGTATGTTTTTAATAAAATTTGTAATCAAAATTTAATGTTCAGATTAATTTTAGTTTAAAATTATTAGCGTAGTTATGGACCGTTAAAAGCAATTTTTTTATTTAAATTTTTTGTTGTATCATATCTCTATTATCTACGTCTACGCGATTTCACCGAATTTGGTATATGGGGGTTTTTTGGGCCCCTGACAAAAGTCGAGTTAACAATTGTGGCGAATAACGTAGAGGGCGCCAAATTTTTTCTTTTGTTTTGGTCATTAATTTTTTGAACATCAACTTTTAAAAAAAGTAATATTTGTTTTTAATGCAGCATTAAATTCTACGCAAAAAAGGAATACTTCTTTTATGTCGACAAAATGCACCTTTTTCGAGAAACCTCCTGTAGCACAATGAAGAGAATTATGTAAAATTTAAATTATTAATCTACTAGGTACATGACTAAAACTAACAGTAAGATTATTCAGTATAATAGATAAAACGCAGATTTTAAGAAAAGGGATTTTATTAATTTAACAAATTAAGCATTTTAAAAAAAATTAAATAAAAAATTGCTAACTTTTTAAGGAAGCAAAATGATGCCAAGGTATATTCAGCCAGTGATTTATTTTTACTCAAGGAACCTACTGTCGCAGTTTGATCCATTCTTTAACGAACAATTTAAATTTTACATAATTCTCGTCATTGAGCTACAGGAAGTTTAAATGCATTTTTCTCGAAAACGGTGCATTTTACCGACATAAAATAAGTATTCTGAAAGTGTTATAAAGACACAACATAGTTTTATCAAAAGCATTCTACGTGAATCGCAGGAATGCCAGCAACTGACTGATAATCTCGCGGCCAGAATTGACCTCGCATTCTACCATTTGCGTTGCGTATCTCCTTCATTCCTTAATCAATGCTCTAGTATACAAAAAATGGTTCAGTAACTAATGTTAATTTCGGCAAATATATTTCTCCAAAGTTCTACATGCTTATTTGTGATTGAGTCCTGATAAACAGTATTCAATAATCATTTAATTAAATATGGATATAGTTGGCTTGTTCGTTTGCTGCTAGCATTATACTTTCTTAAAATGAATCTACTAATTAACATGACCGTTACGCGTTACTCATTATACACAACCACAAAGGTTCTGTTTTCATGGTGACCCCGTCTAAATCCTCTGAATATTTTAAAGTTAATCTTTCCCGAATTCTCTAACTTCAATTATTGTTAATATAACAAGGTTGATCTTTCAAAGAGATTAGATTATTTGACCTTATCATTTATTTCATTAAAAGGACATTGTGGGTTTAATTTTGATCAAATTTATCTTGTAGAAGTGAAACGTTCTATATATTTTGAGAAAATGGTTGGACACTTTTACTTAAACTGCTATCGAAACCATCACTACGATCTCAAAGATTTTCTATACAGTGCGACACAAAAATAGTCATAACAATTGGAACAAAGGAAATAAGTACAAGCAAAGATTGTTAATGAAATTTTAAATCTAAAAAATTAAATGTGCAGTTTTAAAATTTAAATACCATGTAGCACCTTTTAACGTTTCAACTGTTGGACGTATTTCTGTTGTTTCTACGGATTATTATCTGTTTGTTTATAATGCTACGAATTTACAGGTAAATCGTAATTAAATAAATAAACACATTTGAATTTGTTAGTATATGAGTTGATATGCTGTTAGGTGTACACGACAATATTTTGATTAATGAGGAGCACTCGGGACACTAGTGTTGTTCAATGAAATAATTAATCGAATGCATTGTAACAATTAGTTATAAACTTTCTTTGTTTAATATTAACAACTCCTAACATTTTTTTGATTTCATAAATTTCTTGATAATAAATAACACTTATTTTTGGGAATTGACAATAATATGTGCATCTCATATCGCAAATTAGTATGGATTGTTTAGTTAACTCTTTAGTATATTAAAAGAAATGTAATTTTATGGTAGGTCTTCAACGAAAAATATGAAGCCGCTTTAAGCCATCTTAACCATACTCGGAGAGTTATACTCTTCTAAAAAATACTTAAAGAAGAAGAGGGACTACAATTTAGAAAAATCACCAAGTGAAAAGAGACCATCACTGATAATGTTTCAAACAGAACTATTAAGTTCACAACAAGGCAAGACGAACTATGAAGAGAAGGGTCACCATATAAAGAAGGAACAACACTTGAAGAAAAACAATTGTAGAAAAACCACCACTTCGAGAAGGATCACCATTTCGGCATTTCAAAATAAAGAGGGGCTACAGAGAGACCACCAATTAATTGAGAAATGGGCAATCACTTCGAAAATGATTTGCAGAAGGATTACCATTTGGAGAAGACTACAATTTGAAGAGGCACCATTAATTGAAGAAATATTACCAATTAAAGACATAACAATAATTAAATAAGTGTTAGGTAGTAAGGAGCACCATTTGGTGAATAACTAACAATTGGAGAAAACTACCACTTAAAGATAGATATAGAGAAGGACTACAATTCAGAAAGACCTGGTGGTCTTCTGAATTGGTAGTGAAAAGGTATCATCACCGATGATGTTCTAAGCAGAACTATTGAGTGCACAACAAGGGAGTTTTCTACTACTTGAAGACGTACTACAATTTAGAGAGAGACAACCATTTGGAGAAGAACCACTTAGATCACACTATGGCTTGGGGAAAGACTACATTTTGAAGAAGCACCACCAATTGATATGAGACCACTATGAAGAAAAGGGCCATCATTTGATGAAGGGGCAACACTTGGAGAAGAACAATTGAAGAAAGACCACCATTTCAAGAAGGATCACCACTTGAAAATAAAGAGGAGCTACAATTTGAAGAGACACCATTAATTAATTGAGAAAGGGCCTATCACTACGAAAATGACTCGCAGAAGGACTACCATTTGGAGAAGAGATACAATTTGAAGAAATGTTACCAATTGAAGACATAACAATAATTAAATAAGTGTCACTATGGGCTACTACCATTTGGAGAAGGAACACCATTTGATAAATAACTGATAATTGGAGAAAAATCACCACTTAAAAATGAAGAGGGACTACTACAATTTAGAAAGACCATCAACCAAGTGAAAAGGGACAATTACGGACGGTGTTTTAAACAGTACTATTAAGTTCACAACAAAGGAGTTTTCTACTACTTGAAAACGTACTACAATTTAGCGAGAGACAACCATGTAAAGAAGAATATCTTAGTTAGATCATGACTGAGACTTGGAGAAAGGCTACATTTTGAAGAAGCACAACCAATTGATATGGGACCACTATGAATAGAAGGATTACCATTTAAAGAAGGAACAACACTTGGAGAAGAATAATTGAAGAAAGACCACCATTTCGAGAAGGATCACCACTTGATGATAAAGAGGGACTACAATTTGAAGAGATGATGAATAACTGATAATTGGAGAAAAATCACCACTTAAAAATGAAGAGGTACTACAATTTAGAAAGACCACCAAGTGAAAAGGGACCATCACCGATGATGTTTTAAACAGAACTATTAAGCTCACAAGGGAGTTTTCTACTACTTGATGTCGTACTACAATTTAGAGAGAGACAACCATTTGGAGTAGATCACGACTATGGCTTGGGGAAAGACTACATTTTGAAGAAGCACCACCAATTGATATGGGACCACTATGAAGAAAAGGTCCACCATTTAAAGAAGGAACAACACTTGGAAAAGCACAATAGAAGAAAGACCACCACTTCAAGAAGGATCTCACCACTTGAAAATAAAGAGGGGCTACAATTTGAAGTAGTAGTAGTAGTAGTACTTTATTTCAACATTTAAATGTATAAAAAGACACAAAATGTAGAATGCGTCATATCCTTAATACTATTCTATTCTAAGAGAGACCACCAATTAATGAAGAAAGGGCCAATCACTTCGAAAATGACTTGCAGAAGGATTACCAATTGGAGAAGGACTATAATTTGAAGAGGCACCACTAACTTAAGAAATGTTACTAATTGAAGACATAACAATAATTAAATCAGTGTCACTATGGGCTACTAACATTCGGAGAAGGAGCACTATTTGATAAATAATTGATAATTGGCGAAAAACACCACTTAGAGATGAAGTGGGACTACAATTTAGAAAGACCACCAAATGAAAAAAGGACCATCACGGTGATGTTTTAAACAGTACCTGCAATTAAATTAACTTCACAACAAGGGAGTTTTCTACTAGTTGAAAACGTACTACAATTTAATAAGAGACAACCATTTGAAGAAGAACTTCTTAGAACACGACTGTGGCTTGGAGAAATGCTACATTTTAAAGAAGCATCGCCAATTGAAGAAGGAAAATAGCAAACAATTGAAGAGAGACCACCATTTGGAGAAGGATTGAAGATAAAAAGGGCCTGCAATTTGAAGAGAGACCACTAATTAATTGAGAAAAGGGCAATCATTTCGAAAATGACTTGCAGAAGGATTAGCATTTGAAGAAGGATTACAATTTGAAGAGGCACCACTAACTGAAGAAATGTTACCACTTGAAGACATAACAATAATTAAATAAGTGTCACTATGGGCTATTACCATTTGGAAAAGGAGCACCATTTGGTGAATAACTAAAAATTGGAGAAAAACCACCACTTAAAGATGAAGAAGGACTATAATTTAGAAAGACCACCAAGTGACAAGGGACCATTCTCGATGACGTTTTAAACAGAACTATTGAGTTCACAAGAGAGTTTTCTACTACCTGAAGAGTGAAGACCTACTACAATTTAGATCATGACTATGGCTTTGACAAAGGCTACATTTTGGGGAAGCACCACCTATTTAAATGGGACTAATATGAAGAGAAAGGCCATCATTTGAAGAAGGAAGATTACTTGGAAAATAACAAACAATTGAAGAAAGACCACTATTTGGAGAAGGATCACCTCTTGAAATTAAAGAGGGACTACAATTTGAAGAGAGACCATCAATTAATTGAGAAAGGGCCAATCACTTCGAAAATGACTTGCAGAAGGACTACCATTTGGAGATATATTACCAATTGAAGACATAACAATAATTAAATAAGCGTTAGTATGGGCTACTACCATTTGGAGAAGGACCATCTTTTGGTGAATAACTAAAAATTGGAGAAAAGCCATCACTTAAAGATAAAGAGTGACTACAATTTAGAAAGATCACCAAGTGAAAAAGGACCATCAATTGAATAATAATGAGTTGAAGGGGCTACAATTTAAAGAAGCATCAATTAACGAAGTAACCAACCAACCAATCAACTGGTGAAGGACTACTATTAAGAGAACGGGTTACCATTTAAAGAAGGAACACCACTTGATCAAGAACTAACAATTTAAGAAAACTATCATTTGGATAATGACTATTACTTGGAGGAACACAATTGGAAAAAGTACCACCAATTGAGGAGAAACCACCAATTAATGAAAGACCACTAATAATACAAGTGCTACCATTAGGAAAAGGAGCAACACTTGATAAGGACCACCATTTGAAGAAAAACCACCAATTAAAGAAGAAACACCATCAATTAAAGAAGAAAATTTGGAAACCAGCTACTTGTTGGAATAGGGTCACTATTTGGTGTGAGTTAAAATAAAATTGGAAAGAAATATGATTGGGAAGGGTCACAAAGTGTGTCATAAGGATTATGTCACTTTGGAAGGCGTGAACCCAGAATACAAAATAGCAATACCGAAAACGCTGAATATATAAAATTATTAAAAAGGAATAAATTATTTATAGTGTCAAAATTTAGAAAACTTTTATATCTCAAAAGCGGGCAAGCAGAAAGCTGTTTCGAGGTGTGTCGATGCGTTTTTATTTGGTTCTGAAGATCGATGGCTCGACTCCATCCTAAGGCAAATTAAAAATATATTTCTGGTTTGTTTCGGACATAGATGGGAAGGGACCTGTCGATGCCTTAGATGTAGTTCGGACTCCGCAATAAACTGTAGGGCCTCGTCTTCCTTTAGCTAACACAAAATCCTAGGATTTCTTGGGGGTTACTTCAATAACTTGAGTGGCAGTTAAGAAAACATTTTAAGACAATATTTTTTTAAGAAAACAATACTGTAAAAGGTCCTAATTTTTCCAAATTTTGTTAAAATATCTTAAAGCATTATTGGTCTTGGTAGTTTTGAAAAACTTTAAAATCGCGTATTTTGGAAAATATGCTGCCTTATATTTATATCCATATAAATTTCCCTTCTTAAAATAGTCCTAAAAATCATTTAAGACAAACTTATGTATATTTATGAAAATATAAAGTTTGTTTCAAGTTGTCGATTTTCAAGTTGTCCCCTAAAATATTTTTTTAAATAACACTAGCCACTTGTCGAAAATGTTTTAGTAGTAAAAAAATCCGACATGAAATTCTTTGGTGTTTTGAAATAACTATTTTTCGCAAAAGAAATAGAAAAGAAATAAATCTTGCAGATCAATTATAAAAGTACATACTAAATTATTAAACTTGAACAATAATTTTTAAAACGTTAAAAAAATATATCTTGATATAATTGTGATGTATTTTTGAACTTATAATATGTATTTTGTAACAAGCGTTTAAAACTGGAAGGGTCGATTAATTTTGAACATATATTATAAAGTGTAGGGTAGAAAATAACAAATTACACAGCTTGTTGTGAACTCAATATAACGCAGTGACACATCAACCTCGTAACCTCATATTTAATAAAACCACTCACGGGGAAAAATGAACACATCACTTGGGACAAAAATTGCATGCTGAAAATTAGTGTTTACTTAACACAAACTTTTGTTCACCGAAGTGTTGAAATAAAAAGAATAAATTATACTATTGGTTGATTTTTTATTTATGAATGTTGATTGCAATTCGGTTGAGGTTATAAAGGAAAAGATCAATTTAAGATTGAAGAATTACAACTTCGGTGGCTTCGAATATTCAAATGAAATCGGGGGTGTCGATTAAAATTCAGGATTCTGAACTTCATTCGGTAAAAAAATCACAAATTTTATTTCACTCGAATGAGCTTAGAATAATGATTAAGACGGAAACCCCAACTTTTATATTTTTAAATTTCTCTACAGGAAACAAACAGCCTATAATAAAGCTCTGAAATCGATATGCATAATTTTATTTTAAATTATAATCACTTCGGAACTTTATTAAGTTCTATAAAAGCGTTGGCCAATACCAACGGGAATAAAATGCCATACGCTGTTGTATATCACGTATCAAACACTATATTTGATTTATTTATTGGAGTTTCAGCATGTGATTTTTTTTCTTTTATATTTACGCATAGAAAATAATTGGTGTTTTGGTACAAATAGAGAAATAATAATATTTAATAAACACGATAAAATTAAAATTTTTAACTTAAAAGGTCAATTTAAACCTACCAATTTATGGCAATATTATGTTTGTATTACTTGACCGCTGAAAAATATGCGCTACGTCCCTGTAAAGTACGCAAGAATAAATATAAATAATAATTAAATTAGGGTAATATAAATTCAATAGAGATGGCAGTATAATTTTTAATGTGCGATAAATCTCTCGTAGTGAATTTTCTTTCTGTAAGTGAAGGGTGGGGAAGGTAAAGGGAAAAAGAAAGGCAGGCAAATGCGCGAAAACGTGCATGTATGTCGGAGATAACTGGGTCCTACTTTATCTTCTGGACCCTTGTTGCTACTGTTATAGCTGGCCAGCGCATATCTCGTATCTTAAATTCTTTTATCCAACGAAAACGCATGAGACCATTTGTTTTATATATTGCGAGGTAATATATATTTTATAACTACCTTTAAATGCCGCTATCTATTTCAAAGTTTGGCAGCACAATGCCGGCTATTTTGGAAAAACCGTGAAAGTTGAGCTTTACATAGAAGAGCAGAGAACGCCGACCCCTCCGACATTAACTTTACTTTTTAAAAGAGGCTATACATATTGGACGTGTCGCAGCCGAAGCGGGTTTAGTATTTTTTGCTCTCGTGCCTTTAAATCTATGTGACGGATGCTCTACATCAACGGTGAATAGGTAATACGGGGAAGGTCCATAAAACAATAACTTTTCTACTATGGACCACTCAACAAATAATTTAATGTTTTTCTTTTATTCTACCTACCGGTATGTACTTTAGCGTCTAATATATTAATTCGGTTAGCCTTTAAATTACATGTAGGTACACGTCATTTGTTTCGTACTTTTCCGATTTTATCTTACAGCCTTTTGAGGATATTGGAATTAGAGGTAATTGTTTAAAACTTTTCAAAAGCTACCCAACAAATCGACAATAAACTGTAAGAATAAATAATATACAAAGTGAACCTCAAATTATAAAGTATGAAGTGCCACAAGGCACAGTTCTAGGACCCATAATCTTTAACGTTAACGTATATATAATAATATAATTATGGAAAGCGGTACACAATTTCTTCTAAACAGAAATAAAGTATTTAGGCATCATTATGGATTCCCATCTAAAATTGAACGCACATACAGAGTGTTTGATTTGTCGTCCTACAGCCTATAACTTTTAAACGAATAGTTTTAGCGAAAAAGTGACAAGGGGAAAAATTCTATATCGTGTGAGCTACATTTTCGTATTTTCGAAAAAACAAATGAACGTCTAATAATTCTAGAAAAATAAAATAACCGAATTAAAAAAAAAAATTTGAAGAAAAAATTTATTCTGAAATTATATTTGAAATCAGCGCCCAAATTTAATTTAAATTTGTTAATAAGATTTATTTGTCAAATCACAGCTTGCTTCAATTTTGGCAATTTATTTGTTTCCCTGTTTGATTTATCGTTCTACAGCCTACGAATAGTTTTAGCGGAAAAGTGTAGAGGAAAAAATATTTCTATATCGTGTGAGCCACATTTTCATATTTTCGAAAAAACAAATGAACGTCTAATAATTCTAGAAAATCATACCTTTTTTTTGCCAGAGCGCCAAATCTAGCCCCCTTCTCCGTTTTCGAGGTCGCAGAACACGATGGTGGGGGTCCCATAATTTTTTTTTCCTCGGCAACCCCTTCAAATTGGCCAAAAACCACCCCCAAATCGCCCTCCCGCTTACAAATGCTTTTCGAATCCCTTTTTTGGCCTGGTTAAGACTTCCTAGAGTACAGAAGTTCGGTTTTCAAGGCAGATGAGCCAAACCACCCCCACCCCCTGATATCCAGCCTCTCCGAAGGGGTGGAAAATGTATTTTCTCATGAAAAAAACCTTTTCACTAGTAATTATTAAGTAAACCGGCCTCGTGTTTGTACAATTTTTTTTGTATTTTTATATATACCGGGTGTAAGCGAATAGTGGGCCACCCCTGTAACTTCCTCGTTTTTAAAGATATAGGGATAAAATTTTGTATGGTGAAATTAGGTAAGATTTCCAACTTTTTGAGACTTATCCGCCATATTTGTTACTTCCGGTTTCACCGGAATTGACCTCAATAGTCTTTTCTAAATATGTTTTTACATTTTTTAAATAAAGATCACATTTTGGATACATTTATGCTATTTTAAACAATTTATACAGTGTTGCACGAAAAATAAATCGAATTTTACTTGTCAATCTAGATGGCTGTGAATATGTTAAAATTATTTTTGTTCCAATGCAATTCTTATAAAAAATACGAAAACGTCAATATGTCCAATAATACATCATACAGGGTGCTCTAAACTCATTAAAATCACATTTTTCCAAATAACATTTGTTTAGCACCCTGTATAAACAGTTTCTTGTTACTTTTTTCTTAAAGTTAAATAGGTAAGATGAAAGCCAATTAAATTTCCCATGAAACGCTAAAAACCCGGCACAAATCCATACATTTTTGACAGTTTTAAAGTCTGTGTCATATCTATACAGCACATAAAAAGAGCCGGCTTGTGTCTTACAAATCTGAAGTCGACCATACAGCGTTATAAATCTTGGTCAATTTTAAGGTGTCCCAAAGCAAATTTTGACGAGTATGGAAAAAAAAATGTTTACTCGTTATACAATATATCGATTAAGAAAAGTTATGGCCAAAAATAATATTGCCCATTGGGACCTCTCTTTCTTTGGATATGCCGCTTTTAAGTATAAAAATCATTATTTTCTCTTGCCACAGCAATTTTCTGGTGTGATAAACAAAAAGTGTACAACAACAAAAGGCTGTTTCAAAGAAATGACATAAATGTGTTGATACGTATCTTTCCTGGTGGCGGTTCTGTCATCTGCTCCGACCCCCAGGCTATGCGGGTGGCGTTCAAAGGACCACTGGTGTCATCGCCACAGCTACAACTGATTACTGGTTTCCTACAATAGTCATAGTCATTTTGTATCATCCCGCATTAATAACTAAACTACTGCTTTTACTACATCTCCAAGATTTTAATACAAGTCGAGTAGAATAACAGTTTACAGACGCGGAAATTGGTATGCGGGATTCAAGGGGAAGTGTACAAACATTTTTAGTGTCATAATAATAGGCTGATGCTAGATAAGCTAGAGTTAAATAATTATTGAGAAATGAGAAAATAAAAACACTGGCGAGTGGAGCTAAATCGGTATCGCATTAATTTAGAAAAACCGTAGAAACCGTTAATAAAATTACTTGCGTAAAAGCATGTAAATAAACTTTGACATTTTTAATATGTTTTTCAGTAGCTGCAGTCATTTTACGAGACGGCGGAAGTTTCACAAAGGTGTCGAATAAAACGTCAATTGGAGTGAATACTTTGTGGATTTTCCTCTTTCATTTTCCATTCGAATAAAGTACTGATCCTTTTCATTTGGGGTCAGTGATTAAGGCAGATGCCACGCCACCAAGTTATTTCAGATATTTAATTACAATTAGAAACTGTCTACTTTATTTAAATTTTCAGAAAATTACTTTTTATTAATATTATGAATACGCTTAGAGTTCGTACAACGGTAATTCAAAAATAATTAGAATCTAATAAAGCTAACGGGGAGAAGGAAATAAAGGCGATAGGAGTCACAAAACTTTCAGCTCCCACGTGTAAAGTATACTTTTTAAATTATGATTAAAGACAAATCCGTCGCAGTTTTTAATTTAAACTGATGGATTTGCCAATTAATTATTAGCTTCAAATGACGCTCTTTTAATAACTTTTGACAATTCACAGAGATTTTTCATAGTAATTAATATAATCAAGTTTTAATTATATCTCATATACATATACCTACATATATAATTATGTTATCTAACTAACATGACAGAATCCAAAATATCTTTAGTATTGGACGGCAAGGTACTGGCAAGGTAAATATGCTAACCAAGAGGATATAAAAATATAAATAACTTCTCAATTTGCTGTTAGTAATTGCAAATACATTGTATTTTTAGAATCCTTAATGTAAAATGAATCGATTTGAATATTTAAACGGATCTTGGTAAAGAAAAACAAGAATCAAAACAATTACACATATCCTGTGTTAAGCGTTGAATTCTCGAGTTAGATTTATATTAAATAAACACTGAGCAACAGACGAGTATATATGGTTTTTAATTAATTAACTTGATATTCGATGCTATTGCTTCAGTTTATTTCCTTCTCAATTTCTGCTTTCTCATATTCAGATAATATGATTTTCACTTCGCTGTATTTTAGTCGGAAATGTAATTTTTTTTTTGGCATTTGTAGGCTTACTGGGTGATCGATATCTCGCTCCCTAGCTCAATATGGGAACTGATAAAAATTTAAAACCAACTTCCTTAAAAATATCGTTGTTCTTTTATGAAATTTTTACTTTTGATATTAATTTGTTCACTAAAGGGAAATTGTTTCTTATGTTTCCGGGAGTCGCACATGGAAACGACGATTTTGAGGTACTTTAATGTCGATTTAAAAAAACAGTTTTATTGCTTTTTAGAGTTAGGGGCGAAATGCCTGGTTAGTGTACCATAGATAAAATTTCTCCGACTCTCTAAAGTAGCACATATTAACGAAGATTACTATGGTTTCGTGGTGAGTTTTATCGTCTACAATGAAATAAGTACACAAAATTGTCCGCAACATCATCACTCATTTTTTGCATTACAGCTTCATAAATCGGATTATCATACCATTTTCGTAATGTATTCGGATGAGGGAGTGTTCGGTGCATATATTTTTCAAGGACGTAAAGTGTGGTTTTTTCAATTTTTCTAAAGGAATGTCAGTCATAAAATAAAATAGAGCTCTCAACATTAGATGAGACCAGTGATCTCCAAGTCTTCTTATTTTCGCTGGTGCAGGTGAATTTATAAACTTCCGGTTGCGATGACCAATTAATTCTCCAGATTAAACCCCATCGAACATGCCTGAGATTCGAAACATGCCTTCTGAAATTCTAATTACAAAAATGCGTTTCTTGTGCGTTGTCAACGCAGGAAAGTTATTTATAACTACTACTAAATTCTCTTGTTATCGTAATAAAGAAATGCATAGTTTTAGTTTAAGACAGTATCGATTTATTAAATAATGCCACACTATGCAATTCCCAGTGTCATAATGTTTGCTTACATTTCCCTTAAGAGTAATATGGGGAGGGTAGTAGAAACGACTATAGCATTAGGAAAACAGCTGGTCCTAATGCCTAGATGCGGAAGGGTGCATTGGGGATCGCAGAACGTGACCTTGAACAAATTATGAATAAGTTCCAGTGGAACTTCAACAAAAACTATAAGAGATAAGAAGTGTATGTATCACGGGTGGGCCAAAAAATATGTGCGTTAAAAATTTCCAGTTTTATTTTTAAAATTATTAATTACAGTCAAATTGCTTCAAGGCTTTTATATTCAGACTTATTCAACAATATCTGTCAGATTTTTATAGAAAATATGCATGCACTTAAAAATAAAAGTAACCAGATTACAAACAGATCCATCTACTGGCAGAACTGCATCAAAGTTAGATCAAAGCCTGGACTTGGTAACATATATTGGAAAATATTAAATATTTAACTAGTGCATTTATCTTCTGATAATACCCACTAGATGGTGGAATGTACATTACTATATTGTGTAACATCCTTTTCTTTTTAAACACTATTTCAACATTAGTATTAGGTATACATCAATGACTACAAGACTCTTTTATGTTATTTTGCCGATTAAGATGTTTTAAACTTTTTTTATTCACTTATCGATTTTTCACAAGTAGGTAGTAGAGTTCTTCCTGCCTCTAACACTTGCATCATCCAAATTTCAATATGATCGCATCTACAAGAAACGTGACGGATGGACAATGGGTGGATGGACATTTTTAGAATTCTATGATTACCAACAGTGTAAACTTTTCTGCTCTCCGCTAGATATAACAATTTTAGAAATCCGCAAGCAAGTGCAGAATATAAATAAAATACTAGTAATTAGTCCTTTCTTCTTTAAATAAAAATTAAATAAAATCTCACCTATTTAGATGATAAAAAAATACAGTCCTTTATCAGTTTTACGCTTTTTTAACGTCAAGGAGTGCAACCTTCCTTATTATCCTTTCACTGAAAAGTAGGCACCTATATTGGATTTTCAGCGGATTTCTAAACTCGTTAATATCGACTGTAGAGCGAAAATGTTTACCTGATTGTGAGTCATCTAATTTTGAAACATTTGTAAAATGTTTATCCGTCTATCTGTCCGTCTACCCGTCCGTTCCATTTTTTGAAAATTGACAAAATTCTCCCCATTTAGATTATTAAAAAATACAGTCCTGTGTCAGGTTTAAGCTTTCTTTAACATTCCTTATTATCTTTTCGCTGGAGAGTATATTGGATTTGCCAGCGGATTTCTAAAATAAAAAAAGGCTATCCGTTCGTCTATCTGTCCGTCTCTCCGTCCGCTTTTCTTTATTATAAACACGATAATTCAAGAACGGAAAATCCGAACATATTAAATATTTTAGAAATCTGTTGTAAATGCAATATACTCTGCTCTAAACAGTCAAAATAATAATACTAGTTAATTAATCCTTTCCTCTTTAAATAAAAATACATACCTAAAATCCTACCTATGTAGATGATTTAAAAAGTGCAGTCCTGTGGCAGTGTAGGATTTTTTACCATCGGGGAGTGCGAGTACCTTCCTAATCCCTTATCCCTTTGTCAAAGAGTACATTGGATTTGCCAGCGGATTTCTAAAATTCGGTAAAGTACCCGATTGTTAGTCAACTAATTCGGAAAAATTTGTTAAATGTCCATCAGTTCAACTATCTGTCCGTCTGTCCGTCCGTTATTTTTTTTTATAAACACGATCATTCAAGAACCCGACCATATTAAAGATTTCAGACATCCGCTGCAAATGCAATGTGAAGAGTAAAAATAATACGCACAAGGCTCGTCTAGAGCCTTCTGGGATAAAGGGGATCGTAATTACATGTGGTGTATTTATTTATTTATTTATTTATAATAAATACTAGTAACTAGTCCTTTACTCTTAATAAAAAATAGATAAAGTTGGTATATTTAGATGATAAAAAAGCGCAGTGCTATGTCAAGTGTAGGATTTTTTTAACATCCTGGAGTCCTTAGAATCCTTTTGCTAAAGAGTATATTATATATACCAACAGATTTCTAAAATCGTTAATATCGACCATAGAGCAAAAATCTTTGCCTGATTGTTTAATCACCTAAGTCTGGAAAAATTCGAACATATTGAGGACTTTATAAATCCGCTAGCAAATGCAATATATTTTTTTGTGAAGTGTAGAAATAATAAATACTAACTAATTAGTCATTTCCTCGGACGGATGGACAGACAGATAGACGGACGGACATAGGAATATTTTAAAATTTGTTCAGAATTCTATGACCAAGAACAGTGTAAACATTTTTGTTCTCCGCTAAATATTAGCGATTTTAGAAATCCGCAAGCAAAATCGAACAAACTCTTCTGTGAAGAGTATAAGCAAAGATCAGTATAAGTAATAAATACTAGTAATTAGTCTTTTCCTTTTTAATTAAAAAATAGATAAAATCCCATCCATTTAGATGATAAGAACATACAGTCCTGTATCAGATTTACGTTTTTTTTAACACCGAGGAATGCCACCTTCCTTATTATCCTTTCCCTGGAGAGTACTTATATTGGATTTGCTAGCGCATTTCTAAAATCGTTAATATCGACTGTAGAGCAAAAATATTTACCTGATTGTGAGCCATCTAATAATTCTGAAACATTTGTAAAATGTCCATTCGTTCGTCTGTCCGACTGTTCTTTTTCTTTTCGAACACGACAATTCAAGAACAAATCCAACTGTATGAAGATTTTAGAAATCCGTTGTAAATACAATATACCTACTCCTTGTCAGCGGATTTCTAAAATTGTTAAAACCAATCGTTAAATATGATTGCAGGAAACAACTACCCGGCGGGCAAACACCCCGACTTGCATTGGATTACACCTACAAATCCTGATTGAAAGACAAGATTATTTGTCTTTTCCTTGCCGGTCATAGACCGGTTTCGAACTTATTATGTTCTCGTCAGTATGCCATAGGAGTTTGAAAAGACAAATAATAATCGCAAACCAAACTGGTCTAAGGCAGAATAAGCAAAATCTACCGTAGTAATAATGTTTGCCCTATTGTTAGTCACCTAATTATGAAAAATTTATAAAATATCCACCCATTTGTCTAACTTTCCATCCGATCATATTAAAGATTTTAGGAATCCGCTGCAAATGCAATGTACTCGTTCGTGAACTAGTAATTAGTTCTTTCTTTTTTAAATAAAAAATCGATAAAATTCCACCCATTTAGATGATAAAACAGTACAGTCCTGTATCAGGTTTAAACTTTTTTTAACATCGGGGAGTACGAACACCTTCCTTACTATTTCTTTGCCGAAGAGTATATTGTATTTGCCAGCGGATTCCTAAAATCGTTAAAATTGACCATAGAGAAAATGTTTGCCTGATTGTTAATCACTTAATTCTGAAGAAGTTGTAAAATGTCCACCCGTTTAACTATCTGTGCGCCTGTTTGTCCGTTCTTTTTTTACGAACACGATAATTGAAGAACGGAAAACCCGATCATATTAAAGATTTTAGACATCCGCAGCAAATGCAATGTGCCCGTCTGTGAAGCGTAAAAATAATACATTCTAGTGATTAGTCCTTTCTTCCTTAAATAAAAAATGGATAAAATTCCACCCATTTAGATGACAAAAAAATGTAGTCCCGTCTCAGGATTCAGGTTTTTAACATCGGGGATTGCAAATATTTTCCTTATTATCCCTTTGCCGAGGAGTAAGTTGGATTTGCCAGCGGATTTCTAAAATGGTTTAAGTCAACCGTAGAGCGAAAATATTTGCCCGATTGTTAGGCACCTAATTTTGAAAAAAAATGTAAAATGTCCATCGGTTCGTCTGTCTGTCTGTCCTTTAGTTTTTTATAAACTCAACAACTCAAGAACGGAAAACAATCATATTAAAAAGTTTAGAAATCCACTAATAAATGCAATATAGTTACTCTTTTGTGAAGAGTAAAAATAATAAATACTAGTGAAAAAGTCCTTTCCTCGGATGGATGGGCAGACAAACGGATGGACGGAAGGGCGGACGAACGCACGGATATTTTAAAGGTTGTTCAGAATTCCATGACTAACAACAGTGTATACATTTTTGCTTTTTAACGATTTTAGAAATCCGCAAGCAAAATACTAAATACTAGTAATTAGTCCTTTCCTCTTTAAATGAAAAATAAATAAATAAAATCCTACCTATTTAGATGATAAAAAAGCGCATTCCTGCATCAGGTTTAGGTATTTTTAACGTCGGGGAGCGCAAATATCTTCTTTATCATTCCTTTACCGAAGATTGGATTTGCCAACGGATTTCTAAAATCGTTAATATCGACCGTAGAGCCAACATGTTTACCCGATTGGTAACCACTTAATTAATTCTGAAAAATTTGTAAAATATTCATCCTTTCGCCTATCTGTCTGTGTGCTCCGTTAAATTTCACGTAAATACGTTAACTTAAGAACAGAAAATCTGATTATATTGAAATTTGGACGGTACGTAACTGTAAAAAGAAGAAAGTAAATACAGTTGGAATTCATCTTAATCGATAAAATGGTTCTCAAGAAACTTGTAACCTTGCTTGTAACCTTTGTACGTGTACAAGGTATAATACCTTGTATTTCGCTTAGCAAGTGGGTATCATCAGTAGAAGAAAGTTGTATGTTTAAAAAAACTGCGAAAGGTATAAATACCGTTCATCACTGGTTCTGAAACACTTATTAGGGGAATCTCGGCTAAATACTACCGAGTGTTAAAATAAAAGAGTCCCGCTATCGAGAAAAGAACATCCCGGATACTGATTTCGCTAAATCATAACGATTAGAAAGAGTTTCGGGGCATTTCATGAATGTTCTCGTGGCATTGTAAATATATTTAAGTTATGCTTCTTATATAATTAAACTTTCTGGATGATTTATATTTTAAATAAATCTTTGACCTATAATATTTCACCGGTAACAACCAACAACCATGGATTTGTGTAAGAAACATATGCCAGGATACATTCATAACTAAAGAAAATTTGATTGTACCTGAATGTCAAACTTTCTTAATTAAATAATGATCAATACAGAGTTTTGAAAACAGCGTTCAACGATGTAAGTAAATAGTTTGGATTTAAGAGAATCATTAAACATGAAAAGAATGAAGGTAGGTGGCCCTGGCGAAGGGTATAATTAATTAGGGATTCCATTGTGAAAGTGCATCTTTAAGTTGAAGAAAAATGGTAAGATGTCAACACCAGATCCGAGAATAGCAGTGGTTGAACGGAGGGTGAGCGCGAGTTGGGCAGAGACGGCAGGTAGCGATAGCAGAGCGGCGAGTTGAGTGAGACCATCCGCAGGAGTTTTCAAGCAGCAGGCCGGCGGCGGTGGTGGCCGTGGTGCTCGCCACTGATGTTTACTCTCCTCAGCCGGTACTCGATAAGTCCTGGTAACGGACTAAACGTATGTATGTTTCTGGCTGATAGCAAACAACGGTATTGATCAGTAGACGCGAGTAAACAAGTAGATTGGGATGGGGTTCCTGCTTACACGCTTCCCATTTCATTGCGGGCTGTGGACCGGGTAACGGCTACGGCAACGGGCAACGGGCGTCGGGCGAGTCGTCGGGCATCCCTTATTGTGCATCGCCGATGATTGGCATGTGTTGTGCCGCGGCCGTTAGTGTTGAGTGCGCCGCCGCCACCAAGCGAGACAACGGCAGCTACTAGAGGCGTCCACAGTCTAACATCAGCCACGGTATCGTTGTGTACTGTCTACCCTCGATACACGCTCAAGCTCACGTGCCGGCACCCGCCACACGACCCCAACCGACCCCCAACAGCACCGCCGCCAGCCGCCACCGCTGCCACCAGCTGCCACCGTCCAAGAGCATGCTGGAACCGCGTTGGAGGCCCGTGCAGGTAACATCCGACCGATCGCTATTAGTTTAAGTTTTTAACAGGTGCGGGGTCGGAGAAACGCGGGCGGCGGGCGGAGGACATGCTGGGTGCAGCCCGTGCCCGACCTCTAAGGACGATCTCTTCTTCACTTCTCGCAGCTCCTCCCACCACCTACCGCCCACGCTCGCCTCGTCTCAGACTCCGCGATCATCTCCTACCCTTTACCTCTCGACTTCGGCTTCAGCTTTACTCTTTTATTTATCATTTGTCCAACGCCGCAATTTTTAATTCCCTCACTCTCTTCCTCCACCTCTACCTTTTGTCGACCATACATACCCATATCTCACTCATCACACACACAGAATTCTACCACGTGGAAATATAATTGAAACCAATACATGCATCTTTTTTCACCAACCTGAACCTCACCATTAATTAAATGCACTTTTTAAACTTTACGAAACAATTATTATTCTTCTAATCTAAAACCAAATAAAAAACATAAACTGAAAAACATATATGTACACAAGGAAGTAATTGTATATTTTTAAATGATACATTTTTGTATAGTTTATAAAAAGGAAAATTTTTTCGTACACTGAAATAGATAAACATGATATTTTCTGTTTTTAACTATATCAATTTTTTCTTTTTCTTTTTCACTTAAAAAAAATTTGGCAGGTAAAATATACAAAAAAGGTACTGGATTCGCTAGCAACTAGGTCTTTACTCGTGTTTTTGCCTAATAAACTTATACCACCCTTCACCTACATCCACGGTACATTAGAAAATCGTTTAATTCTTTTTTTGCTGCTAGTGGGACTTGAACCCACTACGAGAATGACTGATAGCTTTGAATTTATCGTCCTGTAATGCTTTAACTCATTCTTCAAAAAGCTCACCAAAGATTCATAATAATGTAACTCATTTTGGTTGTCACTTCCGGTTGTATATTTTTCAAATTTACGTTATATTCTACAAAAAAAAACTTTAATTTTCATTTTATACGGCTGAAAAAATGTTAAAATTATGTCTGTAAGAACGGATCCATATGTTCAATAATACCTCACAAAGACCTCTAAAATACGTACATATTAATTTTTTTTTAAACCTGGTCGTAGAGGGCCGCCGTGATTTTCAGAAAGTTTTTTTGAAAGCGTCCAACCGTCGGTCCAAAAAATTCGATTTTTTCCAAACAATATTGTGTATATCTTTCTTAGCAATGTTAATGCCTGCAGAATATGACGTAGACGTAAAAAATGGCGTTACTTTTAAAAGAGTAGTTTAGAGTAATTTCCGGTGGTGGAACCAGAGGTGAAAAATAACGCAGCTTAATATCAAAATATTAATAATCGTTCCCTATTTTCCCATATAGAATTTTATTTGATATCTTAAAGATGGGGGAGTTACAGGGGTGGCCCGCTTCTCATTTACATGCGATAAGTTTTCTGTAGAGCTAAAGAGATATTAAACTCTTATTTTGCATATAACTCATATACAGGGTGTTTCATTAATAATTGTACAAAAAGAAATCACATATTCCCGAGGTCAAAATAAATCGATTGGACCAAACTTACCTCTATACCAAAATGCTTCCTAAGGGAGCTACAGGCCCCTAAATGTGGGCCCCTGAAGACGGTTTTTATTTATTATCTCCGAAACTGTTCAAGTTAAGGTAATGAAATTTTGAACATCCACTAAACATTCTAAGCCTAACAAAATGAGGTAAATATCATCTCAAAATTTTTACCAAGGGTGGGTCAAGCTGTAGGGGTGGGGGGTAAAAATTACCGCAACTTTTTTATTTGTAAATTTTTTTGAGTGATGACTTCAAATTATGAATTGTCAGTGTTTTTCACAAAGAAAATGCCCTCTTGTGCAACTTCGATCGAAGGCACCGTTTTCGAGATAAATTCATTTTAATATTCAAATGCATGCTCTAAAATGATTAGATAAGTGGAGTAAGTGGACTAATTTTTTCCTTTTCTCGTCAAAACAAAATTTAAGAGCCAGATCAAACCAAGATTTTCTTATTTATTTTAACAACTGCTCAAAATGCTTAAATTTTGTTTCGACGCGAAAAGCAAAAAATGTGTCCACTTCCCTAATCATTTTAGAGCATGCATTTGAATATTAAAATGAATTTATCTCGAAAACGGTGCCTCCGATCGAAGTTGCACAAGAGGGCATTTTCTTTGTGAAAAACTCTGACAATTCATAATTTGAAGTCAAAACTCAAAAAAATTTACAAATAAAAAAGTTGCGGTAATTTTTACCCCCCACCCCTACAGCTTGACCCACCCTTGGTAAAAACTTTGAGATGATATTTACCTCATTTTGTTAGGCTTAGAATGTTTAGTGGATGTGCAAAATTTCATTATTTTAACTTGAACAGTGTCGGAGATAATAAATAAAAACCGTCTTCAGGGGCCCACATTTAGGGGCCTGTAGCTCCCTTAGGAAGCATTTTGGTATAGAGGTAAGTTTGGTCCAATCGATTTATTTTGACCTCGGGAATATGTGATTTCTTTTTGTACGATTATTAATGGAACACCCTGTATAATAAACATTTAAGAAATCATCGTACTGGATTTTGTTTCAATCCAGTGTTTAAATATGTTTTTCTTTGGAGAAGGAAAACGATAAGAAAATATATAGTATAATTATTGCTGTTTAATTTGTAATTTCTTTAGTAGCAGTCACATCACTTCATGTGGCGCTGAATGATTGGTAATTCTAAGTCAATAAACTAAATGCTACTGCTACTACTCCTGTCACATATTCAAAACAAGCGCTTCTATGGTTACCGTAAAATAAATTAAAAATGCGTTGTTTACCGAAGGAAAACCAGTCGTTTACAAAATGCAATAAACATCACTGGCACATAAATAAAGGTGTATCTAAGTTATTGGAAAGAGAAACCAGGGTAGTTAAAGTTGTTTATTCATGTCGAAATGAGAGACGGCACGCAATAATTAGTTTGTAGCTGCTAATACGGCTAAATACCAGTTAAGTGATAGCGACTTGGGAAAGGCAGAGAGAGACTCGGAGCGTTGACGGCAACGAGCTTTTCACATTCGCGTTAACAGCAAAACAATTTGGTTTAGTGTCCTGTACAGGGGCGTACGTTTCATATAAGGAGATTTCCCCTCTACCGTAACACTACCCTAGTTTCCGCTTGACGCGCGGTATCAATCTGAATGAACGTCGTTATCCGGCGCATGAAAATAATGAGTTATTACCGTTATCACCCGTTTAATTCGGATTGCCTATTTAAGTAAACACTCAAACAATTCATACATGCTGGTACAGTTAAAAGTACCCATAAGTCTTTGGATCAAATTATAACATTTTTTTTATGAGATTCAAAACACTCTGTAGAGTGAATTAGTGGTAACAATAACTCTATTCTATTTTCCTTTCAGTCTCATCCTTTTCCAACATTTTAATTGGCAATTCACTTTTTTATCAACATTATTTGCGCCATTTGCGGAGATGTAGATTTTTCACCAAAATAATTTTTTATTGTAAAAAAATTTCGTTAACCAATTTTAAACAAATTTAGCAGGTATTTTTTCATTTATTTTGGTTCTAAGGCTTTCGCGGAGCTGATGAGAGGAGAGAAGAGTATCCGGGTTCTCCACTGCAGACCAAAACCCGGAAACTCTTCTACAAATATCCTCTTCTAGTTCTACTAATTTGGCGCCCTGGCATGTAATATTTTTAGCTGTCAATTGATCAAAATTTTCTGGAACAAAACCACGATTGCTTATAGCTGATCCTGTAAGTGGTTTACTGTATTTCATATTAATGAAAACCTTCACCAATTAAAGTGGGAAATAGAACGATGCATTGCTACAAAATTTGAACCCAACCGTATTCAAATAATTTCTTGTGGCGCACTTGAAGTTGGCAGTTACAGTAGATCGAAATTGATGTGCGACGATGTGGAGTGCAACGATTATTAATATTTGTCATTCACTTTAGGTGACCTGATTCAACGTTTCTCGTATCCTGATCAGTTTTTCGGAGTCTTATTATTGTTACCTTACTGTAGAGTAATTTGCTTTACCATTATTCAACATAATAATCAATTAACAATTGAAAATGAGAAGGTGAGGCTACAATGAAACTATTGAATTTGTTGTTATCAATATTATTATTATTATTACTTTTTCGGTTACTCGATGCTGAACAGTCTTTTCTGGCTTCCGACATTTCAGGTTAGAGCACCAGCCGTTTATCTACAGCCACTCCCCCATTCCACAAGATTAGTGGCTGTAGACTCCAGAGTTGTGTGCAGGAACTGCAGGAAGTAAGCCAAAATCGCCTAGATGTGGCATGTAGAAAGTAAATTCTTCCTCTACAGAAACCTCTGCACCTGTAACATGGTTACGGTAAACCAAGGTCAACTTGGTCAACAAACCCAGTGCTTCTATGTTGTTGTAGAAACCACCATGCAACACCGAACAGATTCCTCTGTTCGGAAGCTTTAATTTGGGATCTTAGACGATTTGGCACAAGCTCAGCAACTGACTTCAGCGTCGGTTTCCTTGTCTCGAATACAAGACCAACTTCACCAGCTCTTTTGGTTGTTTTAAACAATCCCATGCCACGGATAATGATCTCCCGCTAGCTGCAAGAGTGGCTCTGGGCATCTGGATGTCATATGCCATGCTCAGTGCTACTCTGCCATGCATACACTCCTGGTTCAGAAACTCTCGGCCCCTCAATTGTCATAGGAAAATGGACGATTTAGGATGAACATTCATCATGTTGACACTCGAATCCAACAGTTACCAGCAGCAGCGAGATCCAAAATTTAGGAAATCACTTTAGAAAATTCATCATCATCTGTGGAAACCTGCTTGATAACGGATCTTATGGTGAAGTCCTCCAGAGTGTGGTTTCTAAAAACAGTCCGGAATCTACTGCCCCTCGTTGAACCATGAGTGGAAGGAATCTTCTACCCTGACCAGTTGATTATGTCAGCTGGACCTGAGGTAGAGTAGTTCCAGTACTAATCGCCGGGCACTGTCTTTTCGAAAACTCTACGACAGAGAGTCTCGAAGTATGCCATGGCTGGAGTGTTGCTATCGAATAGACTCGTAGTTTCATAGACTCCTTTTCAGAAGTCGATAGAATTAACAGTCAACATATGCTGCTGACAATATTGCTTCAAACTCTACACTCTCTGGACCTAAGTTCTCTTTATTGCCATAAGTGTTAAAATTCCATTTAGACAATGTTGCTCGATAGTTTCCAGAACTGTCTGGTTTATAGTGTGATGTTGGCTTCTCAGCCCGGCTTAGTCATATTATAATATTATTACGTTTTATCCAATATATTATTCGAATAATATCCGTTATACAGGGTGTTCCGAAATTAACTAGAAATATTTTGCCATCAGTTTCTACGTCCAAAAATAGTAAAAAAAAGTTCATATAAATATGAGTCCAGAAATGGCTTCTATGGGGACTGGGGCCTTTTAAAGAAGAGCTTCTGATGCTGGTTTTTTGTAAATATTTTGGAAACTTTTCAAATTCAAATTTTCATGTCTATCTAATAATACTTAGTCTAATTACCTGTCAATACTGTCTACTATGTAAAAATGTAAAAAACGTATGAATTTAAAAACCAACTAATGGCGTGGAACAGAATTTTCAAATCAATTTAGGTAACTCAAAAACAAAAACTTTTCATTTTCTGTAGTTAAATTGTGAAAAACTCCACAGGCAAAAAGTTGGGGTATAAACATCCCTAGCCCCTCCGATTACCTATTACATCTCTAATTAAAATTTTTGAATCGTAAACCAAAAAATTAGCAAACAGAAAATTTCATTGCTTTCTTAAAATATTTAAAAAACCAACATCAGAGCTCTCCTTTAAAAGGCTCTAGCCCCCTTAGGAGCCATTTCTGGACCCATGTTTATATGAACTTTTTAAAATATTTTTGGACGTAGAAACTGATGGAAAAATCTTTCTAGTTAATTTCTGGACACCTCGTATACCTAACCCTAAGATCCAGATTGGCGATTTTTTTTTTACTATTTAACTAAAATCATCAATAAAAGTTTCTTAGAGAGGTACGTTTAATGTTTCCCTTGTTGATGAAAAAATGTACACTATTTACGTGTACTACGTTTCTGTAGTATATAAATTTAATATTATTTTTATTGAAAAAAGCATATTTTTTCCAACAATTTAAAAAAAAACGGCCCCACAGGGGTTGCTTTAAATTTTAAAATTTTTCTTGAATTTTAAAGAAGACCTAAATTTTATTTCGCTTTCTCTACTCCGAGACCCTGTCGGACTTTTTGCATGATACGATAGAAAAAAATTGTCCAAAAATATTTTGAAATCAAAATATAAGTATGTACTTCGGCATTCTGGCTTACCCAACCTAGTACGCCTTATTAAAATGTACGATAAATACAAATTATAGGATGTTCCAAATGCAGTCGTGTATCTAACACACATATTTTGGAGCAGCGAATTAAATTTTTTAAAAAGAACATTCTATCAAAAAATCTATTTTTCGTTCAAATCTTTAAGAGCAGCAACATTTAGGGAGTTTTAAACGAGAATATGTATTGTTAAAAAAAAAAAAAAATTAACTTTCCCAAGTTAAAAGGAATTGACGCCCATGTGGTGTGGAGAAATAGAAAAAAATGTGGTACGAACAAAGTATGATGAGATTTGGTTCCTTAGGGTATATCTAGGCTATGGTTTAAAATATGCAAACTTGAAAAACAAGTTATCATGTTCCATTACTTTCCCTTGAAATCAAGCGAACTCGATTACACGTCACTGGTTTTACATATTTATTAGAACACAAACATAAACAACTTAAGTGACATTGTTATTCGATAAACACGACAAAGTTTATTGTTCGATTTGTATTATTTTAAACTGTTACAGACTAGAAATGCTAACATACTTTGTTTATGTTTGCCAGTGTTGTTGTCGCATGGATAACCACGTGTTTATTCGCGAGCTTATTTCAGAATACGACACCTGACATTTCCTGCTTTACTCAAACGTGAATATTGTGGGGTGATTGTGTTCCATGTCGAGAAATATCGGTTTCATTAGTATGTGGGTGCACTTTGGTCGCTTTATGTAGTTTATTGTTCCAGTTTTCTCAGAATCAACTACCCAATGGATTTGCGTGAGCAGTTTTACGCGTAGGTACTTGATGTGTATCATATCGGTGGTTAAAAAATAATTTCATTCCTGCTGGAATGCGAGTATAAGTCGCAATTTGTTGATGACTTTCTTATTCTTCTTCAGTTTCCTACATTTTTTATTATTAAGGAATGTACTAGGGACAGAATTAGGATTCCTTTAAATTGACCACTGGCCTTATTTATTTAAAATAAATCATTTGGTCGAAAAAATTTTTTATATAAACTTTAAAATGGTCATATATTTCAATTCACTAACTGAAATTTTTGGGAATATCCTAAAATTCACGTTCTGATTAGTACCAAATGTGAACCCACATAAAAATTAATTGCTGCTATTATTTGGTGTTTATGAAAATTTTAAACGTAAAAATTCTATACTAATTTAATACATAGAATATACACAAAAATTGAGTAGTCAGTTGCAACTATCGAGGCGACTGTTGAAGAATTAATTTACTTATTTGGAGCTCTGTTAATTAACCTATTCGTATTAATCTGTTTAGCAGTACTTATTGATTTTATTGATCTGAAATATTCATTTGCAACTATTAAAATACTTTTGTTACTGTGGTGACCAATACAGAGAGTTCACTTTCCTGTTAGAAACCCGTTTTCAAACTTTATTATCTCTAATCCCCTTATTGACTTATTTGGAGCAAGTAGAAAAACTAGCAGTGGAGAAATCCCAACATTGATATGTGATACATCACAATTACGTAAGAGTATATGCAGATGTAGGTAGTCTTGTATCCCTGAGAGGAATTTTCTATGATAACGTAAAATAATTTATAACGTAACTAGGGTTGATTATTATTGGCTTATCTCAATATTTTTGTTACCAATGTCCATATTATTAAACGGTTTAGAAGGATGTAGACTAGTAAAATATGATAAACTGTGTCATTTAAAATTAGCATAATATGAAACCTTGGATTAGCCTTTTAAAATCTGCGAAATTGTGGTTAGAGATTATTTTCCACAGGGATATCTTAATCTCCATTTTATAGGCTAGGTGCGGACTGTAAACAACCTCGGTTCGCGCGTTATACCCTTACAAATACTATTATTATTAGATGATTACGGTTTATGGTAATCCTAATGCTGTATTTGTTTTTAAAATCCACGTAAATTGTGGAATATTAACATTTAAAACAACAAATTTAGCATTCAACAGTTCCCATAAATTGAATGTGTTTCTTTTGACAATAATATCAATAATTACTGACATTCTTTCAGAATTCATAACCAAATGTGCGTTTAAGTCAAACTAATAAAATAATAGGTAACTTCGTTTAAATAAATGGCGAAGGCGCTAGTATACAGACATTTATAAATTTAATTTTTCCAATGCTCAAGTGCATTCAAATACTGTTTTTACTGATCACGTGGACCATAAACTAAAGTTAAAGCCCAATTAAACATCAGCAACATTACCAATTACGTAACCTCTAAATTTTAATATACGAACCGTAAAATAAAGTTGATTTCAAATGGACATTTACAAAAGTTTTAGAAATAATTATGCATCGGATTTGACTCCGGCGGATGCGGATACATTGCCAAAAGTAGCGACAAAACTAGTGTCAAAGTTGTATTCATTGCAGGCGTTTATTACAGTTTTTATACTGTTATTGAAGATGCAGGATTTACTTTTTAAGTAATTCTTATAGAGAAGTACGGAAACTATAGTGAAAATAGGGTTACATCTTTTCCTGATGATACCAACTTGGTTGTATGGGCACGTTTTAGTAAGTTACACTATTTCCCTGTTAGTAATAAGTTGATAACTAACTTCAGTGTTAGTTCCTTCAAAGATGGCCGCATTTACATAGACTATTTTTTGGTAAAGATAGTCCATACTTTTGATTTTCTTATAACTGATTTCAATAAAATCAGATTTTTATCTCTGGAGTTTCGTGCTTACAAGAAGTCTTACTGTCAGTATTTTGAAAGTTGTTCACAAACCGATGACTAACAGAGTTTTTCTTTACTGAACGTTACTTCACAGTTACATCTCAATGACATCGTGGTACGGGAAGTTTGGAGAAGATTCCTAGCTACTCTAACCCAAAAAACCAGAGGAGAAAGAGCATCTAGTTCAACGATGTTCCAAAGAGTCGATCATTGGCAAAGTTGGATTTTGGATCAAATGCAGAATTTTTAATGTTGTTTCAGGTGCAAACCTCAAAAGCGTGAAAATATACACAAACCAGATCGTATTTCTGCTATACATTGGTTATTGTGGAGTAAAGTACCATTCTGGTCTGTACAAGACACCAAGCTTCCTTGCAACAGACTTATCTATATTAGTATATAAGATGCATGCGTGTGCCTGGAGAGGTTATCAGAGATAGTGAATCCACGTGTATCAACGGGCTTCTATTCAAAAGAATTATCCATTGAAATACGTTTTAGAAGGATTGAAGTCTTCAAGATCATTTGGACCCCGTTCCATGATTTTTGCCAAATCAGAATGAATCGACTTGGTTTGTCTGAATCTTATAAAGAATTCAGCTGACTCTGATCTCTAAGAGAAAGAAATTGTGTGCAGAGTACTGCCATCAGCCGAAGTATGTACAGGATTAGACGTTGCAGATATCAAATAATGTGCAGAAGGAATAAGATGATAAGACAGATTCGTGTGGAACAGAAGATTTCTAATGAGACTTTACTTACAACAAAAGTGAGCGCTTAGAGGGAAAATCTGCAATATTCTACCAAGAATGCTCCAAGTAAATCGCATTGTTCTATACCTTTGGAAAAAACATATGTAAGATACCTGTTGATTTGTAATATTGCAGCAGTTGTATGTTAGAAGCGCTCCTCATCACTCTAGACAGTAAAGGAAACTCACTGATGGAAGATATTTGGATCTGCTTCACTATTTCTGACAAAAAAGTGTCGACGCGTGGTGTTTCCAGTGGAACCTTTCCGTGAGAGACTAGTGTTGAGCTCGAGGAAAATATATCATCAAACAAATAAACCTTTTCTACTGACGACTACGCGGTTAAGCCATCTTCTTTTGGTAGAGGAAGAAAAGTACTGTTTGCGAAACTCCACCCAATAGCTTTGGTCACAGACCAAAAGTTTTTCTTCCATTCGGGAATAAGACTAGTACATTTTTATTCTGTTGTTAAGTTAATTTCCACCCCTCATTCATTTCAGTGCCTTACTAAGCAACAATCACAATGATAGGAACGTTTTCTCATTGATTTGTCTTTAAATATATCACATGCAGAGAACATCCATGCCCAAGATGGGCAACCAATCAGATATCTGAGCATTCTTGATGGCAGGATACAAAGATGGGTTCATGATTTGTGTGCTGGAAGCTCCTACCTTGCTACCTCAGGAGGTGATACGGGAAACTTTTCCTTTCCAAGTTAGAGCTAAATATAGCCCCAAATCATAATCCTGTTGTATGATTTTCACTTATCCTTTCGTTTTAGCTATTGCTGGAAAAAAGACATTGATTCAAATGGCTGTATATTTTGATATTCTCATCACCAACATTACCATTCTAACCATGCAGCAGGAACAGCTTTAACCAGCGGTAATATATTAATTCAGCGACTGCTGTTTCTGATGGAAACAAGTGTTGAACTCGAGGAAAATATGTCGACAAACAAGCGAATCTTTTCTACTGATGACTACGTGATTATCTTAGAGTAAAAATAGTACTATTTGCGAAATTCACCCAATGGCTTTGGTCACAGACCAAAAGTTTTGTCTTCTATTCGGGAATGAGACTAGTAAATTTCTATTCTGTTGTTAAAGTTCATTTTCACCTCGATTACATTTTTGCTGTTATATTTGGCTTCAATAAACAGTTGCTTGTTCTTAGCCAATTCAGTGCCTTCCTAGGCAACAATCACGATAATATAGCAACGTTTCATGATTGATTTGGTCTTCAGGATGTCTAAATATATCACATATAGAGATGGGCAACCAATCAGATATCTGTGCATTCTTAATGGCATGATACAAAGATGGGTTCATGATTTGTATGCAGGGAGCATCCACCTTGCTACCTCAGGAGGCGATACGGGAAGCTTTTCCTTTCCAAGTTAGAGCTACATATAGCTCCAAATCATAATCCTGTTGTATGATTTTCACTCATCCTTTCGTTTTAGTTACTGTCAGAAAAGAAAGGGATTGGTTCAAATAGCTGTCTATTTTGATATTCTCATCACCAACATTACCATTCTAACCATGCAGCAGGAACAGCTTTAACCAGCGTTAATATATTAATTCAGCGACTGCTGTTTCTGGTGAAAAATAGTATTGAGCTCAAGGAAAATATGTCGATAAACAAGCGAATCTTTTCTACTGATGACTACGTGATTGTTTTTCTTGTTAGAGGAAAAATTGTACTGTTTTCCCCGAGTTTTCCCATTCATGAATTATTTGTTGTATTCCATCGTATTCATTACATTCAACTAATCGGATGTAAATGTTAACGAAAGTAATGACGTAATATCCTTAACGAATGCGTTGGAGCAATGCGAAATGTCGTTGATTTATTTTTTTGCACTTCTCCACGCAATACCAAAGTGACACATTTTCGATACAGCTTAACATGTTTTTGTATGAATATGGAAATTGAACTTAGTGTCAAAACAAAAATGTTTAATTAATAAATATGATAATAACTGGTGAAGGCATGAGCGTGTGAGTTTGTGTTATAAAAATATAGTACATATCAATGTCTGTCGAAGGGTCTTTGTATATATGAAAGCTGATGAATTATATAAGGAGACTGTAGAAACTTTTTTATTTCACGTTTTATTACGATTTTCCGTAAAAACTAAGCCTAGTTATTACTACACTTTTTATTGTCAGTGTACCTTATTTGGTGTCAAAAACCATAACGAAATGTGAAAATAATAAAATATGAATAAACAAAATTTGAATAAATCAATGTGAATTCAGGAGAGATATTGCATTTATATTGTAATGTTGGCAATTTGTCTTTTTTATCGATATTTTCATATCCACTCCACTTCACTAGCGAGTTATACGTGATACTAGACCAAGCGTAGCAACTCCATCCTTTAGCTCAAAAGAACTATAAGTTTCAATGTCGCATTACCAGTGCTTTACTTCAAAACGACAAAGTATTGTTCTACTAAAATTTCCGTACCTAACTCAGAAATAGATTTTCTTGATGGGCAAGAGTAATTTTTTTTATAAAAAATAAAAAAATATTACAAGCGTAAATGTACATTATATTTGGACGAAGTCTATTGCCAACAATAATCGCCCAAAATTTAATTGAAAAACGTTCTTGATGCCTGGCCTCAAAAATGACACGCGGGTTTATGTTACACCTTAATATGGCTTTGTAAAAATTTGTTTATTATTTCTTGTAAATTCAGCTTCGTAGGTAGCAAATTTATCTAAATAATTTGGATTTCTAGCAATTTTTTCTAATAACCATCCGGAGCCTTTCCATTTTGACTTGGAGGATTCGGACCTTGACGGCGACCAAGAAGAAGGATAAATGAAGAAGTCTTTTTTTAGGTCTATCTTGGATAATACTCGAGATACGAATTTTTTAAAAAGGTCGATTTTACCGATAAACGGTACTTTTCCGGGGGCCGTAGATTATCTAACTCGAATTTTTTTTTGACCGGATTTTAAAGGAAACTACATCCGTAATTTCGGTCAGTTTTTTTGAATTTTTTTTTTTCGATTTTTCCTCGATTCACTTAACTAATCGGAGCAGATAGCCCCCCGCAGGGGCTGTCAGCTTTATTTTCTTTTAATTTTTTAGATTTTAAAGAAGAAACCCTAAATTGTATTCACTTTCTCTAACCCGAAACCCTGTCTGGCTCTAGTTTTCTCCCGAAATCTTTAACTTTATTCAACGAAAACCCCCGAGATAGAACAACTTATATACCGGGTGTAAATAAAATTAGGCTCACCCCTATAACTTTTTTGTTTTTTCAGATATCATTTTGAAATTTTGGCAGTTGCAATAACAAGTAAATTTGAATTAATGCATGTTAATAAAATGATTCTAGCACTTCCGGTTTCACCGGAAATGACCGTAACATATATTTTTTAAATGGAACACCCTGTATATTTTTACATTTTTGGATTCAGGGATTTATTCTGCATACGATGGTATGAACTTCGAGGAAGAAACATAACCTCAAACATTTTTTTCGGATAATTTAAGTTGGCATCTAGGGAGCCATGACTGCTAAAAAACTTGTCTTTCTGAGTCATTGAGTATTGGAAAAATAAAATCAGGATATTAAGTGAGCTAACTTTGCTTTTATAGCCACTTAAACATCTCGGAAATGGTTTTTTCGATATAAGTATTTTTTTTTAAATGGCATCATTATACCTGTTAAACTAAAATAAATTTGAACCAAGGTAAAGTATCTTTTGTAAGTTATTTATGAACTAATGGTGAAGTGTTTGTTATCGAAATGTAGGTAAAGAAAATCTCTATTAAAATAGCATAATGAGGTATAATGGTTCCATTTAAAAAAAATTCTTAAATTGAAAAAACCATTTCCGAGATGTTTAAATGGCTATAAAAGCAAAGTTACCTCACTTAATATCACGATTTTATTTTTCCAATACTCAACGGCTCAGAAAGAAAAGTTTTTCAGCAGTCATGGCTCCCTAGATGCCAACTTAAATTATCCTAAAAAAATTTTTGCGGTTATGTTTCTTCTTCGAAGTTGATACCATGGTATGCAGAATAAATCCCTGAATCCAAAAATGTAAAAATATACAGGGTGTTCCATTTAAAAGACATATATTAAGGTCATTTCCGGTGAAACCGGAAGTGCTAAAATTATTTTATTAACATGCATTAATTCAAAATTACTTGTTATTGCAACTACCAAAATTTCAAAATGATATCTGAAAAAACAAAAAAGTTATAGGGGGCGAGCCTAATTTCATTTACACCCGGTATAGGGTCATCTTCGCAGAGCCAGACTCCTAGGGTCTGGCGCAGCCCAATCCAGTTCTCAATTTAATTTTTGAATAATATGCCTCCACAATAATTAATTAGACACTTTATCAACAGTTGTCTTTTCCTTAAGGTCCGTCCGGTCAACTTGTTTTTCATAATACTATTTTTTTGACAAGAGTAAGAAGTTATCATGGCATTCAGAGAGGGCGTTTTTGTAGAAAAACTTCGTTATATTCAAATTTGTTTTTTTTTTCAAAAAAATTACTCACACCTACTAAAAAAAATTTTTGTAAAAGGTATGGAAATTAGGTACGATTTTGTTCACGAAATATAAAATAAAAAGCTAATTTCGGATATCTTTAACACTCTGTATTTCCTGAGGAAGGACTTTTTACAAATTTATTTTCTTATTTTGGATCGTACAAGAGACTCCCAAATTTCGGCACCCTATTTCATAAACACCCTGTATAGATTATTTGTGGCATTACGTTAAGAAATCTTATTTTACATGCCAGCATAGTTTTACTGGAGGGGTTTTCTTGGTGTATTAATTAATTTAAAAATATGTTCAGAAGGCTCTAGAGCACATTGGTATGAAATACCACGTTTCGGGGTAAATAATAGGTTAGGTCGTTTAGGAAATACTTCTATAGTGATTTATATTAGTATATAAGGTAAACCTAAAACCCTTTAGTTAAAGGAGGAAACTATCTAAGAAGTGACATCGAAGGTATTTGCTAATATATATTCTAGTAAAGTCTGCCTTAAGACGTTCACCGCGACAATATAGCACCAACTAATGCTTTTCTGACCAAACTACATAAATAATCTGCAAAGGGCAATTAAGATAAGGACGTGTTTAATATTTCAATGTGCTTATAGGAGTAGATATTGGGGACCGCGGGTATATATTGCTGAGGTGTTAAGACTATTGTAAATCCCCACCACTTTAATTAATTCTGAATGTTCCCTTATTGCCTCACCCGTACACAACTATATAAATTGTTAAGCTTGATTGGGTTACTACACGGTTCTCTTCTCCTGTTACGTTTTTGTAAAGGACTAACTGTATTTTTCAATCAACACTTTCTGTGACAAACACTACATTTTTACGGGTGCTTTTTTTCACACGGTCGCCGTTTGTTTTATAAACTTTTTATTCAAATTTTCACGCACGTAAATGTAACGAGGACTTTCCCAATACACAGGAAAACAGGAAAAATAAATATTGTACTAAACAACTAATAAAAACATGCATTTACCTTCATAAGCTTTATGCAGTTACCGCCAACGCATTTTTTGCATACAAACAGAATTTAATATAAAAATGCGATTTTCCTCGCTTAATATTTTTATAATCAATACATTTATTTGAAAATGTTTTGCTAGGAGTAAATATAAATTAGGAATTTGTTAATTATTTTACAATCAAAGTTTATCTATGATTTAATTAAGAATGCTATATCTAAGTCTCGAAAAGTGAACGTGGTTCTTAATGGACTGAATGTTGGCAATACCTACCTAAGTTAAACTGTAAAAAGATTAGTTAATTTTTATTTAATATTGTCATTTGTGTGGACAATTGCTTCACTTTAACATAAATGTGCAATTCAAAGTCCAAATTTTTTTGGAAATATTTTAAAACATGTATTTGCATTCAATTTTTTTTCTAAAAATGAGTGAATATCAAATTTTAAAAAAATGATTTTTTCTACTACCGATCTTAAAGTACTAACTTTCCGCACGCTTTATAGTGCGTAAAGTTAAACTTTACGCACTAGTGCGTAAAGTGTTTTTACCTTACGCACTAGTGCGTAAAAAGTAACATACTAAACAATTGCATATATTAGAGCATCCATAATAATCATATCTTATTTTAAAAACGTTAAATGTGGTTACTTAATTTTATGTAGTCCATTTATTTAATATCACGGTATTGTTATAAAATATACCACCTAATTTTCAGTATTCTTTAAAAATAATGATTGAATTCTGAAGTTTCATTTATATTCTTGACATTGACATTATACAAAGAAATAATAGACATTGATTAATTTCACTAATTTAAAATTAAGTGGGCTATAACAGTATTGTGATTTTTAAATGACATGAAGTTTTGACGTAATATAGGTAAGTTTTGACGTTTCACATTATTATTAGAGAATTTAGATGCATTTCGGCAGTACAAAAAATATTGTATGCAATTCGTGCGAAAAGTGAGCTTTTTTCACTCATGGGATTGTCGCATTCGCCTACGGCTCATGCGACAAAATTCTCATTCGTGAAAAAATCTCACCTTACACACTTGTTGCATAAATAACTATTTTCTACTACCGATCTTAAAGTACTAACTTTCCGCACGCTTTATAGTGCGTAAAGTAAAATAGTATAAGCACATATTATAAATCTTATCTTATTTTGAAAACGTTAAATGTGGTTATTTAATTTTATGTAATCCATTTATTTAAAATCACGGTGTATTATTATAAAACATACCTAATTCTCAGTATTCTTTAACAATAATCAGTGAATTTTGTTATAAGTTTTAGGTTTCATTTATACTTTCAAAACTAATTAGTGACACTCATTTAAAATTAAGTAGGCCATAGCAATATTGTCATTGTTAAATTTTGACGTTTAATTTTGACGTTTAGAAGTTCGTTTCATATTATTATTAGAAAATTTAAGTAAGGAAGCCTTTAAATTTGTTATTAAATATGATGTTTATGTAACTTTCACCTTTAAATTTTATTTTATTTTAAATTTCTTAGTTCTCGAAGAGATTAAGTACAATAAGGATGTTGATATATCAGATTTATCAAATTTTGAATGCACTGCTCCGTCGAATATAGCCAATTCGGCACAAAAAACCATATTACTGACTACCTTCGCGTTAAGTTTTGCTTAAATTATTATTGTTAGAAACATAATATCTCATATATTACCTATATAAAATTAATCACGCAATTCTCGTTACTACAATAAATTTTGTTAAGTACAGAAGTGTTAATTTTTTCTCATATAAAAAGTATGTTAATGTTTAAGCAGAATGCTGCATTAATCAACAACTGCCTTTACGCACTAGTGCAAAAAATGAAATACTTTACGCACTAGTGCGTAAAGTAAATTGCATTTTATACATATATTTCTTAGTAATAATTTTGGTAGTAGAAAAAATATTGAATGCAGTTCGTGCGTAAGGCGAGCTTTTTTCACTCATGGGAATTCCCATTCGTGAAAAAATCTCACCTTACGCACTTGTTGCATAAATAACTATTTTACAGTCATGAAAAATTTTATAAATCAGGAAATTAATCTAAAATCAATTTTCAAAATTTTAAATTTGTCAATAAATTTTAAGTTTAAACCATCAACTTTTGTTTTAAAGATTTTTGTCTATCTACTACAATAGCTAAGGAGTTACGGAAGAAATGCGCACTACGTGGACACCCTGTATATTAGCAAAATAAGCGTTTTTATTAAAAATATTTAAAAACGCGTGTTTTAAATGGAACACTTATGTCTTATTGAGGGGGCGATTTGTTTATGAGGGAAACGGCAAAAATTTTAAATTTAATTAAAAACATTGCCTAGATAAAGTATTTTTATTAACAGAAGGGTTGGGTATGCGTATTGACGTTGCAATTAGAGGTGTTTATGAACGGCAGCTCAGTGGAAATAAATAGTTGTTTTTGTCACGTCTAACGTGTAGAATGGCGTAGGGAGAGGGTGAAACGGAATGACTAGTGTGGCAGTGGCCGGTTTTTTGCTAGTATCATTTAATTAATTAGGAGTGTAAAACGTGCCGGTTCTGAATTTCCTTCCAGAAACGGACTAACAGACTGATCTAGCAGTACTGAATATAGATATCCAATTCCTACAAACCACGTCTTGAATTTTCAAGTTTGTTAAGTTTCCAGATATAGATGAATATTTAATTGCGCACCTTAATTATCAGGGCTAATGTCTTAGCGTTCTGTCGCAAGGCAGAAACTTAGATGTCTGCCTTGTTCATTTCAAATTACTTAGCTCAAAGAACTGTTGTATAAAATACATAATTTAATAGTGATTTTACCAAAGCAGTACAAGAAAACAATGTATAATCAAGTTGTGATTTCCTATGTCTTTATTATAAAGAAAATATGAAATGACTCTAAATTATACAGTGTGGAAGGTTTTGAGAAAAATCCTCAGACCTTTGTTTTTAAAACTTAATTTCATACCCCATTTCAACTTCTCCCTCACTAGATTAATCCCTTTTATTTTAAATATCACAAGGAAATGAGTTAGGAAAACCTTATTTAAAAGTTATTTTAACTTTATATACCCTGATATAAAATTTTTTGATTTTGGTTAAAGCTGTTCGAGATTTCGGCATTTTAAATGTATATCTATAAAATCAAATATGATTCCATTAAAAAAAGCATCTATCGGTCTTTATCGCGTCTGGTTTGGTTGGACCGTTTTTAAGTTACATTGGTTTTTTGAAAATTTAAGTTTTTTGTGCGTTTTATTAGTGTAAATTCGGTAAATATCTATTCTGTCAAAGGCTTCTGGTACTTTTTGTGACAAAGAAACATAATTTTCTATATTCGATTAGAAGTCGATATATTCAAATTTCATCGAGATCTGATGAACATTTCGATTTTCGACTACCCTTAAGAAAACTTTAAACGCATAGTACATTTTTTGGAAAGGGGATGAAATTTGGCGTTCTGAATACAAAAATTGACCTTAACTAGCTTTATAGTGCTTTTATTAACGTAATTTCTGTCTCTTTTGTTTGACGCCAGGGAAAGTTTATGCTATAGCAAGAGATTTATAAGAGGTAAAACTTTAGATGGGTATGTGTAGTTTACTATGCATCCCAAAGGGAGCATAATACGTAGTAATTCCTTGGTTATATTGCATCTCTTAAGTGGCGAAGTACACAAATAAAGAATAATTTGCAAATAACGTAGCAAGTTGTAACCTGGGGGGGCCTGAATTAAATTAAAGTAACAAATCGCGAAGAGTAAAGGGTTCCGCGGGCATAAACATGTAACTTGAAATTAACGTGGTTGTTATATGTCTTGAGTCTCATCTCAAACCGAGCGAGCAAACAAGAACAAATGCAAATTAGTTAGTAGAATTGAGCCTGTGATTAACCCATAGGGTCTACTACTGTGTCTAGTCGTCTCTACTCATGGCTCTTCATCTTGACTATAGTTTACTATGCCACACATTAGCTCGTTTTATGTATAAATTACTGCAACCAGTAAAACACATATTTGCATAGAGATTAAATTATAGTATCATGAAGTTTCAATATCTCGTCAAGTGGGTTTAATTTGAAGATTGCCTAATATTTATTTTTGGATTCGATGAAAGAGAAAGAAACACGCAATTGTTCTATCACAATAATTATTAATAAACCCTCAGTCGGGGTTAACGGTTCTTCATCGTGAATTAGTTTTAAAAAATCTCAAAAATAGCTGACTATTATTTACTTAATTATTATTTTTTTAAATTAAAAAGAGAAACCTTTATTTAAAACCGAAATAAATATTTACTTATGACAGGAAACAAAAATATATGTAAGTATATAATTTTCGACAAATATAATTAATTGTTTAACTAATTAGTTAATTACCGTAACAGTTTTCGCATAATTTTATGAGTTTACACAAAAACTTGAACCAGCTTTCTATTTTTTTGCCTCGTGTGAGTAATCAGAGAGAAATTTTGTTTTTATCGAAGAAAGCATGACGAAGGCAAAATGATAAAATTGCATACTGTTTAAGTAGTTCTATTTGATTAAATATTTAACGGCAAGTAAAGAGTAACTAAATAAATAATTACAATATACCGGGTGACCACGAATCATGGTAAACCCCCGCCATTTCCACAATTTTTGAGCTATCAAAATGAAATTTTGCAGCAGTAATGTACGCCCAAAAAAACTCATTCACCTGTCAAAGTTACGTCTTTTAATTGTTTCTTCCATGGCTAGTGTGATAAATAGTATAAAATGTTGTGTTCGATGATTTTTTCCATTTTTTTATTACTTGCACATTGCAGATTTATCAAGGATGGGCACATCAATGGATTCCATACAAAATGTATTATTTTATGGTATCGGTTTACCATTATATCTTTTGGGGAAATGGTCAAAATGGACAAAAATTGATTTGGTCAAATTTGAAAGCACGCCAAGACGCCCTTTTTATATATTTTTTTGTCGATCTAATTTTTTTGGGAGTTATACCAGTACATTTGAGCCAAATTAGACCAATCATGGCACTCTAGATTAATAAATGAAATTGGCTCTAAAAAAATCAAGTGGGCTCCAAAAATGCAATAATATAAAGGGTGTTCCATTTAAAATTCCAAAATTAAGGTCACTCTGGTCACTTCCGTCGAAACCGGACGTCGAAAAAAATCGGATAGGCCAAAATAAGTCTTTTTGGACGTACATTACTGCTGCAAAATTTCATTTGGATAGCTCAAAAATTGTGGAAATGGGGGTGGTCACCCGGTATGTAGTGAAAATTCACTTTCTTAATCTATACGTGCAGGGTTGCTGTTTAATCAGGTCGTTTTCGCTGCAACGATTCGAGATATTCAAGCGAATATTTTGACAGCATACATAAATTTTTTGAAAATTGAGAGCAGGCCGCCAACTCGATTTTTTCAAATAGTAACAGCTGCTGAAAAAACATTTTTTTTAATGGTTTGAAACTGATAATGATTTTGGATAACGCTTGTAACTTTTTCTATTAATACTTTTTAGCAAAAACCAATAATCTCACGTCTAACGTTAAAACCAACAAACCGATGACAAATTTTCCTACGTAAAATGAAATCTAGTAATTATTTTTTATTGGGATGTTATTATTAGCATAAACAAGTGGTGACCATTCTACTCAGATTTATAATCAAAGATAAGAGAGATTATAAATGAAGTTTTTTTCCACACTTATTCAATTTCTTGTTATGAAGATCGTAAATAAAAACGTCATTTAATTAAAAGCATTCCAAACAAGTAGAGAAATTTTAAAAATTAACTCGTAAACCAAAAACTGAAAAGATTGTTTCAAAAACAATTAGTTCCTTTCAGCTAATTATTATTTGAAATAACGAGTAATCTGTTATGATATTCCATTATGCATAGTTTGTTTTTCTAATTAATATCTCTAATAATTAGGCATAATTAACGAATTATATCTATTACATATTTGCTTTTCCGTAATAAATCTCTCTAAATTAGTTTACTATACAAAACATTCTTGTTGACTAATTTACCATGATTAATACATAATTCATATATAAATTGCTGGCATCAAAAACGTGGATGACATACAGAGTAATATCATCCCACACAATCTGTTTCTAAAGTGCAAACAACATAATAGGGTAGTAAAACTGGCAAAATACACACTATGCTTGTGTCGCCCAAATATAGGGGTTCACAAAGAGCAACATATTTTTACATATGTGTAACAACAAATTTTCCAATCACGGTTCAGGAAATCCATGCGAGTTTTATGTCCGTTTTTTTTAATAAACAAGGCACAGAGTTATTTACGCAGTCTTTTTGAGAGAAAACAATACGTTAACGCAATTCAACCAATTTCTCCATATTTTGCAAAATCAATTAAAAAAGTATTTACCACTTAAAAACCCCGTTGTTTACGTTTTTTGAAATATGTTAAGACGTGTTTCTATATAGGATGGTAGCAAGTATTTTTGTGCTTTAGAGGGATGTAAATATATAAGAGGTTATTTGCCCACAACTTTACCCAAATCAGAATTAATTCAGTTGGTCTGTCTGCATCTTAAGGCTGCATCATCTGGCATTTGAAGAAGCGAGAACTTACGTGAAGATTAATATCATCAACAAAAATGTGCGCAATACAAAAATCAACTCGCTAATGTGAAGAAGAAACGAAGTCAGTGAAAAGACAGATCCTTGTGGAACACCCAAAATTCCTGATGAAACTCCATCCATTAGAACATGAGCAAAGTGAGGGGTTAGAGAGACACCTTTAACAAGTCATAAGGAGCAGATCTTGATGCCACACTTCATCAAATGCTTTGGAAATGTTTAAAACCATGGCTTGGGACTTTCCAAATATCTGGATTGCATCGCTCCGCATTTCTATGTGTGACATACGGTTTCTGATGAAAAACTTAACGCCAATCGCTCAAGATACTCTCGATTCGAGATCTTGCAGTAGTAGCATGTCACTTTAGAAAGTATAGCAAAGCTAGTCGATGGGAGTTATTCGGATCCGTTTCTTTCCTTTTTTGGATCCAGATTGCACTCGAGCAATCTTCTAGTTGCAAGGGAAGATACCTGCATGGTTTAAATTGAAGATTGAAAAGTCGACAGAGCCCTGTGGTCAGATCTATAGCATCTATAGAACATTTTCTGAGAATGGCTGGGATGTTATCAAATCTCTTTGATCCATTAGTCTAATTTCTGTGGTGTGGTGTGTTTACCAATATTTAGGTTTCATTTACGCTTCATTGCACATAATATTTCTGGCAACAAAGTGCGACGGGCGTTATTTTCTATGGAACCTTTCCTTGCAAGTCAAGTATTGAGTTTGAGAAAAATATATTCGCAAACAGATGAACCTGATCTCTTGATGACGTCACTATTGATCCGTTTTCACTTGATGAAAAAGGAAAAAGAGCCGCTTATGAAATTCTGCCCAAAAACATTGGTCATAGCCCAGAAGTTTCAGCTCCCATTTGGAGATGAGAGCAATTTATTTCTTTCTTTGCTTTAGCACATTTACCATTGAACCATGGCTTATCTCCTTGTATTCTATTTATATGGGGCGACGAAGTTTTCAAACCTTCTTTTCAAAGACCAGTTTGCGTGCTTCAAGATATGCAAAAACTAAAACAATTAACTCCAATCCAAAATTGTAAAATAATGAAACCCAATGCTATTATTGACATCAATTAAAAACACTAAAATGAGTCAAATATAACCATGTCACACTGGTAAATTATTAAAGAACCATTGATAAATGATGATCATTGATCATCATACTATTTAAAATTTCAATAAAACCTTGGAAACAAAATCAAGCCATACTAATATTTGGTGACTTAGCTCTAATTATTTCACTCACCATTTGGAAAGTCCTAGTAATCGAATTCTATTCATAAAAATTGCTCAGTCGAAGTTGGGGAGTGTTGGGACACTATTGATTCTTGGATTCAATATAATTTACTTTATGAGGAGTAATAATTTGCTCTTCTTAGTGTAGACAAACAAATTTGAGTCAGTCAGTACTTTTATATTTCTTTTATCCGATACATGCACGATCAATCATGTTGAGTAAATGGTATCCCTACAAACTAGATAACTTTAGAGATATAAATGTATACATAAGGAATATTATGCACTAGATTTTATAGAAATGCACACTATCAATCACATTGGTATGATGCAGATTCGACATATGGCAAATAGAAATCAAATATTTGAAAGAATGCACATGATTTGGTGGTTATTGGTTTTACAAAATCGCATATTAATTTTAAAACATCATCCTTGTATTTAGAGTGCCTGTTATTTGCCATATGTTAAAAAAGTAAACAAGGCCAACTGCTGCCCAGTGATGCTTTGCCAACATAAATGACCCTTCCGGAGACGGCTGGTTAGTCCCGCTGGACTTTGTCTCGCGAATGTATATGAGCTAAATTATTGTTTGATTTTAAATTTTTCGGAAACATTACAAACCTAAATAATAACTGATTCTCCAAGTGTATGGAAACTGATATTTGATACACATTAACTGAACAGAGCAAATTAAAAGCGGTTGTTACAAAAGACTTATTCCCATATACAGGGTGTCCCACTTAAGATGTATCCACCCTCCTAAAATCTTTATTTGTGAACTGATTTTCGAAATCTTTTTTTTGCTGGATAGGACTTGGAACACTGCATTTAAGCTATACCTTACATTTTTAAAAAAGGTACATCATGACCTACTGAGACGTACTTTTTTTAGCGAAATTTCGAGAAAAACTATTAGTGATTTTTTTAGAGAAAAACGAATACCAGAATTAGATTCAGGACCTTTTAAAACCTAAGTGGTGTGAATTTTGCGACATTATGATACAGGGTGTTAAAGAAAATGGAGAGGAATTTTTAACAACGGCAAACTTTTTTTTGTAAACAAAATCGGTACTATTTTGAAATTATCAGTAGTTTAACATTTTCCACAATTCTCTGGGTTATTTGAAGACGTATTAAGAAAAAATCGACAGTGGTAACGACTAAAAATTGTATCTAATTTCTGTTGATACGGTTATTGAAAACAAATAAAACAATACATTAGTTATTAAAGCTAGTTAAACCATTCACTGGGAAAAAATATTGTAATAATCCTTTGAAAAAAACAAACGGTGTTGAAAAATGCATAAAGTGAATGGTGGACTCATTGAGAATAGTTCAATTTAATTATTAGTTGATTAATTTGATTATTTTTAGGAACCTCGTTCTTTTAATAATTTTGTCGTAGTTTTGTTACCAGTAAATCTAAAAAAATTTTTATTTGTTTATTTTTTGTTTTTATTTTTACAATTTGTTTTTTTCAAAGGATTATTGCAATATTTTTTCCAGTGAATTGTTTAATTAACTTTAATAACTAACGTAATGTTTTATTTGTTTTCAATAACCGTATCAACAGAAATTAGATACCATTTTTAGTCGTTACCGCACTGTCGATTTTTTCTTAATACGTCTTCAAATAAACCAGAGAATTGTGAAAAATGTTAAATTACTGATAATTTCAACAAAAATAAGTTTGTCGTTGTTAAAAATTCCTCTCCATTTTCTTTAACACCCTGTATCCTAATGTCGCAAAATTCACACCACTTAGGTTTTAAAAGGTCCTGAATCTAATTCTGGTATCGAATCATTTTTGTGGGAGGTAAAAAAAAAATTAGTTTTTGGCGTTTTCTCAATAGTTTTGAGGTTATGTTGAAAACTGGTTGAAATAAAAGTTGTAGATATTTCAATTAACTGCAACTACTGCATGTAACTTTTTCGATAGAAGGTCTTTTTTCTTATGGGGGGGGGGGGGGGGGGGGGCGTAGCTGCTGGCCGTTCCAGGCCTAGCAGGCAAGTGGTCCCCCCAGAATCACTCTTCCGCATATCTTGGAACCGCTTTCGCTTTACGTCAAGATACGGCTCATTCTTCTTATATGTACTAATTGTCCGTAGTAGATGTTATTCTGCAATAATTCACTCTCCCCAACGTCCCCCTTCCGTTTGCGCGATTAGGGGTTCAGGTGGTTAAAGTCCTTCTCCTCCTCCTCTTTGCGACTCATAATTCGCTTGATCGCTCCTTCCGCACATTCCCATTCCGCTTGTGTTCTCAGCATGAATTGGACCAATTCGTCGGGTCCTAGATTTCATTTTGAAGTTTTCAAAGAATCCATAGAACAATTTTTTGTCGTTTGGTGACATTATTAACTCCTCTTCTTGTTTCACGTTTCAAACACTGTCGCTTTCCAAGGCTTACCATGAAACAAAGCAGAAAATAGTTAGGCATCTAACGATAAAAATGCAAAATAGGACTTACCGTCCACGCTAGTGCTAAAGGACGCACACGTTGGTTTATCTTTGTTGACGAGGGCTCTCCTGCGGATAAGCAAGCAATATCAATAATTATATAAATTGATAATAATAGGTAACAAAGTTAAATAATTGCGAGGTGGTCGAAACATACCATTTTTTAAACGTTTTTCTTTTGCACCCCCTCTCCCTTTTACGATACATTCTATGGGGGCACAATATAAACCCTACCACTCACCCTGAAACAAAAGAGAAAATAGTTAGATATTTAATAATAACACTAATATTTTTTTTGAAAAAAAAAAAAACAATACCGGTTCTACTTGTACTAAAGAACATTTTATTAACTGATTTTGATTGAAACTCAAAATAATTTTATTTTTTATTGAACAAAGCTTTCGATCATTTTGATCTGGGAAGGACGACACGACGTTTTGACTGATTAGTAAAAACAGGTTTTTCTTATTTTGCTAGAAGATATCTATGCACATAGTGGTCCTTCTCATGATCAAAATAAATAGGATATATAAACAGTGGTTATGTATATTTACCTTACGATGTTTTCACCATGTCCTATCTCGTTCGGAACCTACCTACATATAGAAAAATACAAATTAGTAAGAATAATAACTGAATAATATAATAATACATGCCTTTATCTCCTTTCCCTAAAGCGGTTCGTCTCCATAGTACCATCACTCGCACTCACTCGCACGCGCAAACCAGAGCCTACTAACTGCTCTTCTGGGTTCCGAAGCCCCCAGAAAACCCCCGAATACAGTTACAAGCCTTAACACTTGTAATATCGAAGCTATTTTAGAAATAACAATGATATTGCCAAGATACTCGTCGAGATCTCGGCTCTGGTTTGGGGAAACCGGGTTCTCTCTACAAGCGCGTCTCACGATCGATTTTAGTTGATCAACTTTAGTGGTAGTCTGTACCATCAATTTAGTTATGTCCATCTATCTATCTATCTATCTATCTATCTAGGTACCTATCTATCTATCTATCCAGCTATCTATCTATCTATCTATATCTATCTATCTATCTACACTCCCGATGCACTTTGTCGTCCATGGTATGAATGTCGAAACTACAACACACTTGAATATCTGTTTCTCTCCCTAATAGTTCGTCCATTGGCTTAACCTGAAAAAAAAAGCAGTGTCAAAAGGTTTCATCCAAAAAATATATGAGCTAGTAATAGAATCTTCCGCTACAATTTATTTGCCAATTGACAGAGATTTTCTCAAATATTAATAGACCAGAAAAAATTTCGAGACCCTAGTTCTTTGGTAAGTGAAATATTTTTTGTTTATTTTTGCATATTGTAATGTATTATTCTTACAGAGTGTTCACGTTTTACTTGTCAACATGGACTTAGTTATTGACGATGAAAATAGGGGAGCACAGCCTCCCTTGTTGCTTCTGATGACTATAATCCATCTGAATCCGAGGGTAGCAGCACTAGCTGGGATTCAGAAGAATCGTCATAATTCGTCGATATTCGTCCAGAAATGCAACAAAAATTTTCAAAAATTTTTTCACGAATATACATACCTTCCTCACTCTTGGTGAGGAAGTAACAATAACTTTTTCATCAACTTAACGCGATATCCAAGAGAGCAGTTCGATTGTCCGATGGGGTAATACGTATTTACTATTTTTGCTCAAAACATTATCAAATAAAAATTTATAATTTTATTCTTTTTTATAGTTTAACTTAGGAGGGTGTAATTTTTTTGGCAATATATCGATTAAGAAGAGCTTCATATCCAAAAGAAAAAGATCCGAAGAGGGAAATGTTAACTATCTTTGTAAATTTTGGTCAAAAATAATTAATATTTCCCGCATCGACCTGTTTTCTCTTGGTCATGGAGCTCTTAAACGAGCCTAACTTTGTTTTATTTCATTTTCATTTTTTTGACGATAGATTTGAAAAATGTATCTTTCATTAGTATGATTTTTTAATCTTGTTCGAGTACATACTTTGAATAATTTGATTATCATTTGATTACTTGAGTACCTTGAGAATCTTTTGGGTAATTTGGGTAGGGGTACCATTTAAGTACTTTGACATATGTACTCAATGGTATTCACACGTATTCAGCCATAAAATATATCATCTGTAATCAGGTGTACAAAAAAAATTTAAGTTGTTACCGGTCTGGCCGTGTGCATTATTTTAATTTCAAATAATGCAGTATTCTTTATGCCTCCAATATTTTTATTACAGCAGGCGAATTAGGAGAAAATCAATAAGAAGATATAATTGAATTGCCCACTTCATTAGCAGAGACGGGGTTGCAGCAGTTTTGTTTCTTATTTGTTTTTTTTTTTGGAGGGGGGGGGGGGGGCGATTTTTGGGCATATGTCAAAATTTTAGTTACAAACAAGAAATTCAAAAATTCGTCAGATCGGTTGTAACGTTCAATAATTTTTTTTTCTGTTTATACAGAGAAAACTTACACAGCAGTCCTGTATCATGCAACATTCCTGAAGGTAAAATATCTAAAATTCAATACTAGAGCGAAAACAGCAGCTAAAAGATTGCAGCCATTTAGCCAAATTTTCCCTAGGGCACAGACGAAAAAATATTTAAATTCATTTTTAAAAGCAATAGAACGCCATATACAATACCAAACATTTTATTGAAGTTATTACTTAGTGTTTTATGTGAAAAAAAATTTAAACAAAATACAAGGGTAGAAACTTCCCTCAAATAAATTAAAAATTAAACTGCCAAATCGTGTTAGATATAAATTTGCGTAAATAGTGTACGTTAAGGTCTATAACTGGCTAAAAAAATGGTTCCTTGCAAACCAAATACAAGGATAGATTCCGCCCTCTTATTTATTAAAAATTAAATAACTTCCAAACGACCTTAGTTAGGAATTTGCGATTCAGTGAAAAAATAGGCTATACTAAGGTCTATAACTGGCTATAACAATGGTTTCTATAGTCAACTGTAGACCTTAGTGTAGACTGTTTTCACTGACGTAAATTCCTAACTAAGGCCGTTTGGAAGTTATTAAATTTTTAATAAAAAAGAGGGCGGAATCTACCCGAGTACAAGGTGAGTCAACGGTGCGAAAAAGTTCAATATTTTCTTTATTGTCGATATAACAAACATAAGTGTTATAAGGAAGTTGTAGGAGACCAAAATGGCTACATTTTAAAATTATGTAGTTTGAAATATACGGGGTGATTCGTGAAAGCGGAGTGCTATAGATACCAATTTTTTTAAATGGAACACCCTATATAATTTTGAAAATTTAAATTATTTTAGAAATTCTCTATTTTACTATATCATAGTCTAAAACTTATAGCTCTCGAGATATTTAAGAAAATAATTATGAAAAAAATAAATTTGTCAGCATTTTTTAAATTATTGTTATTTTGTCACTGTGTTAAATTGAACAAGATTCCGTCTCATTTCGGGTTAAAAAAAGGTTTATTTTAACTACTAGTTTAGACAAGAATTGATTTATTTGTTACAGGGTGTTCCGAACATGTTGACATTTTCAGAAAACTTCAACTTCTCGTATATTTCAAATGGAACCCTGTATGTTTTACGGAAACTTATAGATCTATTTATTCCCTACAACTTTTGTTAAATACGTCCTATACCTATTCGAAAGGGTTTAGGAGATATTGGCAGAAATTTAGATTTTTTACATTATTTGGAACGGTTTTATACCTTTTAATCACATTAGCGTCCATATTAAATAAAAAGTGAAATAAATTATTCAGATTATTTTCAAACTAGCATTCCTAATAAAATGAAATATTTTTCTGTTATAGGATATGAAAAGCTCCTCTGAACAGGAAAATGATTATTTTATTTCCATTTAATTGAAAAGAGCCAAACAAAATAAAATAATGAAAAATGAAATTATTGCAAGTGAGAAAACCAGGTTTCACAAACATACAAAATATACTCAAGACAAAAATGTTAGCGTCTAAAATATATCATATGAACTACCCTAAACGACGTATAACAAATAAAAAATTTATGGAAAATTTGATGACACAGGACATGTTGAATTTATTTTATTTTGTTTGGCTTTTTTATCAATTGAATGAATTTAAAATAATCATGTTCTTGTTCAGAAGAGCTTTTACATTACTTATAAGAAATAAATATTTTTATGAGGAATACTTAGTTTAAAAATAATCTGAATAATTTATTTTTCTTCTCATTTAACATCTTCTGTTTGTTTTTTCTCGAAGCTAATGTGATTAAAAGGTATAAAACCGCCCCAAATTATGTAAAAATCTAAATATCTGCGAATATCTTCTAAACCCTATAGGATAGGTATAGGACATAGGTATTAACAAAAGTTGTAGGGAATAAATAGGCCTATAAGATTCTGTAAAAAAATATGGGGGTGTTCCATTTGAAATAAGCGAGATAATGAGCTTCGAAGTTTTCTGAAAATGTCAACATTTTCTGAACACCGAACCAATAAATCAATTCTTGTCTAAACTAGTAGTTAAAATAAACCTTCTTTTAACCCGAAATAAAAGGGTTCTTGTTTAACTTAACACAGTGACGAAATAACAGTAATTATGTATAAAAATGCTGAAAATTTATTTTTTTTCTTAATTTTCTTAAATATCTAAAGAACTATAAGTTTTAGAATAGAATAGAATAGAATAGAATAGAATTTTATTGTGTATACATAAAATCATGTTTACATACGTCAAGAATACTCAAAGCAGTTATAAATAAATACATTAGACTTTTTTTTTTCTTATGGGCGTCATTTTGGATTTTTACATCATTAGTTAGAGAAAATAATTCTCTTTTCACCTATGTCACCAAAATAGACTGATATTTTAAAAACATGTTGATATTCGAATTAATGTAAAAATAATTTATAAAAACCAGTATGCTTTGGAAAAATAATTGCAAGCAACATTTAATCCAGGCCCTATTGTTAAATTGTACACTCATAAAAAAATTAAAAATTAAATATTACAAACAATTTATAAAATAAAAATAGTATTATTTGTTTTCTTGACTTTAATAAATTAATTGTTTTCTTGACTTTAATAAATTAATTGTTTGTAATATTTAATAGAAGTAATAATAATAAATAACCTGGCATTTTTCTGTATTTTTTTACGAGTGTACAATTTAATAATAGCGTCTGGATTACAATGTTTCTTGCAATTATTTTTCCAAAGCATACTGGATTTTATAAATTATTTTTACATTAATTCGAATATTAACATGTTTTTAAAAAATCAGTCTATTTTGGTGACATAGGTGAAAAGAGAATTATTTTCTCTAACGAATGGTGTACAAATCCAATATGGCAGCCATAAGAAAAAAAAAGTTGACTATCGTTGCTCAAAATCTAAAAGGCTTAGAAAATTTCTATCAACGTCATTCAATTGGTGGAGGTCAAAAATATAACCTTGCCAAATTACACTAAATTCGCATGAATGGTATAGAAGATATTTGTTTTGAAATCACGATTTTCAATTTTTTCAGGATAAACCGTGAACGAATCAAGATATCCAGCATTTTTTGTCAGGATATTGTAGAGCATAAAATAGCGCAACTTTTGTCTAATTTAACCGATCCTCTATATCTTTAGTTTCCGAGATACCAATGGTGGGCACCGAAAAATTCACCACCGTATATAGCGCCCCGTTTTCAAGAATCACCCCGTATATTTCGAATTAATTTTAATATGTAGCCACTATGGTCTCCTACAACTCCAAAACGCATCAACCACATTAATAAAACTCACTTACTGCTAGTAAATAGACCCTCAGACCTATTGGTAATTATCATCCGCGAACAACGCACTCATATTATCACCAACTGTTCCTTGATACACCCACTGGCTTCGAGGTTCACTACTAAAACTACTTTGTTATAACTGCACTAGGACACGTCCGGTTAGTTCGACAAATGATCTATAACTAACTCGTCTGTACATCTCCTTCGAACAAAAAACTCGATAAGAAATTATTCCATACAGCTTCTTTGTTCTGATAAAAACAAGGTCGTCTGTGTTATGAAACCCGACTCACGCCATCCCCTTACAATTTACAATACATCTTCAAATAAACCAGAGAATTGTGAAAAATGTTAAATTACTGATAATTTCAAAATAACACCGCCTTTGTTTACAAAAAAAAAGTTTGCCGTTATTAAAAATTCCTCTCCATTTTCTTTAACACCCTGTATCCTAATGTCGCAAAATTCACACCACTTAGGTTTTAAAAGGTCCTGAATCTAATTCTGGTATTTGTTTTTCTCTAAAAAAATCGCTAATCGTTTTTCTCGAAATTTCGCTAAAAAAATAGTTCTCAGTGTGTCATGTCATGTACCTTTTTAGGAAATAGCTTAAATGCAGTTTTCCAAGCCCTATCCAACAAAAAAAAAAGATTTCGAAAATCGATTCACAAATAAAAATTTTAGGAGGGTGGATACATCTTAAGTGGGACACCCTGTATATATTCAATAGCTTGACTTTTGAATGAACCTGAACAAGTGATTACGAGCTATTGGGCAAAACCAATTTTCATTTTCGTTGCTAATTGCGAATTAACTTCAGCCGAATTGTAACAATCTGTCAAAATTTTAGTTCATTTGGGTTTTAGATTCTATAAAATATTTCCAATACAAAATGATTTTCTTGAAACAAAATATGTTTTTACTGGAATCATATTTTTTTAAATGGGTCTATAATGAAAATGGCACCATGACAGTTTCGGGTAATTCAGACAGCATCTGAACTTTACCAATATACCTCTAGGATGTTCTAAATGTGTACTCCCTTCCTCAAGTCCCTCACAATGGTAATGTAAGGGATAGAGGAGGGTTGTACTATATAGGGTTTAAAAAAAATAATAAAACTGTTGGTAAAGAACGAATTCATAAATTCTGTCCATAAAAGTAGAATGTTAAGAAAAAACGAGACTGGAACATTTTGCTAGTGCACACCATGGTAATTAAGCAAAAATTAAATTTTGACTAAAAGCTCCTGAAGAATCCAACTACAACACAAACAGTTCAGAAAAAAATAATATAAAACTTACAGTAAATTTTTAGCCTGACTTAATTTTGGGAAGCGGTGTATAATTAATGTTTGTATTGTATTGATTATTGGTGACGGTAAATGAACAAAGTTAATAAAAGTAAATTAAAATTTATTACATAAAATTTCCTACGAATGGCATTTGGATAAATGTGGAAGAAAAAATAAAATTCCAAGTCTATTGGTTTGTTAGTTTTATTGTTTTCTTTCAACTGCCGCCAATTTGTCTAACGTGTAAATGTAAATTGTTCACTTGATTCATTAGCCTCAGATTATTGTCTAGAATTATGCTTCGCTTCAGTTGAGTGAAATTCGAAATTGTATTTGTTGGAATTAGTCAATTGAGAGTTGTTTTGTTAAAGCTCAATCGATCAAGTTCGGTGCTGTAAAGCAACTGTGCTGTTCCTGCTTATAAAATCTATAGGGATCTTGTTTTTATCCTTCGCAATATAAGTTGGAAACTTTTGTGTTAAGAAATGCTATTTCTGCAAAAGTCGAATATCGCGCTGTATAAATGGCATAGAAGGTATTGCGTTTGTTTTGTTCAGCGAAAGCGGCCCGGTCCGAGCTATTAGATATAACAGGAAATAGCTATAGTCGTTAAGAGTTCGATTCCCCGTTACGAGGATTAGTTATTTATTAGAAGCTGTTGTTTCCTTCCTACAGAGATAGTTTTCTATATATTAAATACATTATGACTCTGTTCTGCCATGCTTTATACTGTTTCCACTTCGATTAAATTATGCAGGGAAGCTTCCTAAATTACACAAAACACTTTTATTATATATATAGTGTAGTGTTTTTCTTTAATTAAATCTATGTTGAATAAACGTCAGATGTTAGCATATTAATAAATAATGAAAATAATAATTTTTCAACGCTTTAATGTAAAATACTTTGCCAAAGAAATTTTTAACAAACGGTTTTAACATTTTTTTTATCTACACAATTTTTTTTAACGCCCTAATTTCGTTGATATTCCAGACGAACCTAGCACAGCTATTTTGCTACTTATACTAAGTGAATCACCGCAGCAGAATCATTCCCAACAACATTGCGGCGATTCAAAGTCAGTAGAAATACACAATGGCTAGCTGTGTTTTCTCACAACCGCGATCTAACCGAGACGGTGGTGGTGTAGGCTAAATTAACAAACCCTGACCTAGGAAGTTGAAGAGTACATTTTGAGTAACTATTTAAGCATCGATTTATACAGCAGGCAGAGTACGTTTTCAAAATTGGATTTGCAATTGCATAAAATTTGTGAATTAAGTTATAATAATCTACACCTTCTTCATCGATTTATGTTGTTCGATCGAAAATTTTAAAATTGGGGTTGCTAGGGGTTAGGGGGTTGAACATCAAGTTGGCTTGACTATCAAAAATGCTCCCTCCAAGAACAGAAATCGATGGGTTTCGGCGAATTCTAATTTTGTTTAGGTTTTGTAATTACAGGAGGGGGTCAAGTTTTCGTTGATTTATGTTCTACAACAAATATAAAATCTGGACGTAAAAATCATTGAAACCACTTTAAAATGCAATTATTGTACAATTTGATAAAACAACTACTTTTCATAACTACATGTTATAAAACACTGAATTGTATTACAGGATAAAGGATCTAAAATAAAATATTGGAACCACTTTAGAACGAATCTGGTAAAACAACTATATTTCATGACTATATATTATGTGACTCCCAGTAATAAGAGGTCGCCAACAAGAATCAGTAACGTCACAATAGCCGGCTGTCCATCATATCATATTTATATGAATAAAACTAAATATCTCTTATTATTATTATTATTTAATTTATGGCAAAATGATTTAAAAAAGGTTTTCCATCATAACGAATCTGTGTGGAATTTCATTCATTTTCTGTTTGATGTGCTTATTTTGAGCGTTAATTTCATTGTTGATTATTTTTGAATAATTATTAAGAAATATGTAGAGAAAGAATATAAACGAATAGCTCATCGAATACCTATTTCGTCTTTGTCATTAAATGAGAACTCCATTAAATAAAATGTACCAAACTTAGCAGACTTTAGTTTAAGGAGACTTAAGAATTCTTCGGTTCGGAACTTTCCTAACAAAAAGCATTTAATTTATATCATAGAATTCAAACAAGAACTGAACTAGATTGATATTTTTTAAAGCAAAAAATGTATCGACAAATAACCAACTTATGGAATTATATTGTAAATGATACATACCACGTAATAAATAAATCACACAATATTACATAGAAACATCAGCTTCAAACACCGACGGAGGTGGCCATATAGGTCATCTACACACCACACCACACAACAAAATTAATCTACACTAGGAAAAACTCACACTTGACATCATGGATGCACAGGCTGAACTACGCGGGCAACGTGATAGCTACAAACACAAAACTGAAATCTAAAACACTAGGAAAAATTCACACTCGACATCATGGATGCGCAGGCTGAACTACGCCAACACAACAACACGATAGCTAAGAAGAGTGGGGGTACAGGCATTTATGTCGCTACACACATCAGCTGTTCTACTCAGGCAGGAGCGTCGTGAATATTTAATAAATATTCAAAAATAGTTTTCGTGACTGTATCATTTATTTTACAAATGACTATTTTTAAGAATTTTTACGGACCATAGAGCTTAACGGATTAAAATTATCCAGTGTATTTCAAATTCACCCTGTATAAGACTTATTTTCCAATTTAGTGACGTGTAAAGTCAAAATGGCCGACTTCCAATTTCGACAGAAATGACAAGAAATTTGATTTTTTAAATCTCTGTATATCTTATTATTTTTGGAATCTACAGACCAAATTCTATCTGATTACGTTGCAAAACTTTTGCGGATGGTCCATACACGTTTCATTTAAACAAATTGACTTTTTTATCAGAAACCGACACTTTAAAATTTACCGGCCTACAATACACTTAATATTAACTTACTACTAAGAAGTATTATTCGTGTGAATGACAGAATGCAGAAAATAAATGTTTTCCCAAGTCACAGCCTTATGGATTGAAAAATTAAATTAAAAATTTTTAAATTATTTTTGAAAAAAAATGCAAATTTTGCAACGTGATCAGTTAGAATTTGGTCCGTAGATTCCAAAAATAATAAAATATATAGGGTGTTCGAATTTGATGTTATTTCCGTCGAAACCGGAAGTCGGCCATTTTGAATGTATACGTCACTAAATTGGAAAATAAGTATTCTATACATGTTCCAAATTTCAAAACAGGTGGTTCATAAACAAAAGAGCTATAGGCCTGGACCGGTTCTCGTGGCAACCCGGTATATTATAAAACATTCATAGAGTCCAAAGCATTGAAATTAAAAAATATACAACTTACCACATAATTCATTCATTACGGATACTAATAAAAAAATAAGAAACTAAATCGTGCCATATACCCCAAAAGATGAAACTGGTGCAGCTACGGACACGTGGTTCGGAGTTATTGCTCTTTGTCAGCGTAGCGTAGCTAAATAAAGAATCTAAGATCTGAAGCAATAACTAATAAAGGTTAGAAAGCACATTTAGCTACGCTACGCTGACGAGGAGAAATAACTCCGAAACACGTGTCCGTAGCTGCACCAGTTTCATCTTTTGGGGTATATGGCACGATTTAGTTTCTTATTTATTTATATTTGACCCCACGAATCCTATCTAACTAATAAAAAAACTCCTATTTCATTCTTATCGGAAATCATCAGGAGGATAGTATGAATCGTTAATTCAGTTATGTAGAAATATAAATTGATTGCATTAAATGGGAATATGAAAAAATAATTCAATCGAAGTTGACCTGACATTGACGTTCAAAAAAATGATAGTAACTATAACAAATATAATCATTCACTCCTAGATTAAGGCGTCATGTTTTTACAAATTATTCTACTTTCTTTCGATCTGATATGTTTATTGATGTTTTATTTCTGAACATACAAATATAAAATACGTTATTTGAGTTCTATTAAACAATGTTTTTGATTTGAAATCAGATCACATTCGTGATCGATTGATTCGAACATTCAGCAATAGGCACAGGACCTTTTTTCTTTCATTTTAAACGAAAAATGTTTTCGAGTTATCGTGTTACGCATACGATTTTCAAAAAGCAGTTTTGTCCAATTTTCTGTCACTTTTCTGATTTTATTACCTTTTTTATAGAGCTAGTCAAGTGACATCGTTCGGTCTACATAAGATCTCAATCGGTTGAGTTTTTATGAAAATTTGCAAATGTTAATATCTTCACTTCCGATCGGTTGACAGTTTTCCATTCCCATTAAGGTTTTTGTAAGTATGATTCAATACAGATTATTCCAAATTACTGGACATATAAGTATTTTATCTGGACAAACAACGGACATAAATTAACGCATTTGTTTAAAATTAAGTGCTGTGTGAAACGTCCCTGCTACACTCAATGAGTTATATAATACGTATATTTTTAAATTTTATTCGCATAAACTGATCAAAAAAATTCAGCACACCATAAAGAGAACGAAAACAAACAATAATTTCCTGTCATATTACGAGAGACAGATAAATATACAAGGACAAATTGTGGATTAAAGTTTGTGAATATTAAAATTTGGTGTAATCTGTATCTTTTTCTAAAATATTTATTCTGCGTTCTTCAGTGTTATTTAAAAAAATAAACACATAAATTTGAAAACCGACCAATATTTTAAGAATTTCCAATATGCAATATACTATAATCCGCTGTCTCATTTTTTGCAAAATTTATGTTATTTTTATGGATTGTTTCACCCAGCCGTTACCGTTAGGCGAGAAAAACAATCGGCATTCGTACACTGAAAAGTAATGCGTCGTGTCGTAGAATATCAATATCATGTAGATCCAGGCTTGATAACAGAAATAAAGTAGAGGGCAGAAATGTCTCCTCTCAAGTCATAAAGGTCCTCGCGGGGCGTATTAGGCGACCAGGGCGATTGGTATAAGACGTGCTATACACGTAAATCCATGTTGAGTCTACACTAACAATCTAAGAAGTCCATACAAATGTGACGACATTACTGAGACATATAGGGGTTGTTATATTGCCGATGCCTCTGAAATGTACATTATACATCATGGCTTTTACGTTAAAGCCGGACCTTTAAGGCGAAAAGCTATAATATTTAGGCTTATATTAAATGCATATATCATTGTTAAATGATCTATATTCTTTTTAATACTGTACATCATTTACGTTTAAGGTATTTTCAAACTACATGTAATCCATTCGGTTTTCACACAATTTCATGAGGGTGGATAACAAAAATGTATGTCCATTTTTAAGAACGGCGATAAGCATGATATGCAAAACTACAGGCTAATACTATTATTCAACTACAACAATGTTTAACCACGGTCTGAAAACAATCTAGATCAAAACGTTTTGTAAAAATACATTACTGTTTGTAGAACGATATTTAATTGAAATACAATATTAGGGTTACCACAGAGTTCTGTATCAGGCCCTCTACTATTTAATACTCCAATTAATGATTTGAAACACGCTTATTAAAACTTATACAATTTACTCATATAACTCTGTTTTAAAAAGGTTAATTTTATAATAAGAATTTAATAATATACAAGGTGTTCCAAATTGACTACCATAAATTTAAGAGCTTGTAGAGAACGTTAAAATAAAACTAAAACCTTTAAACAGTTTCGTCGGAAAAAAAAACGCTTCGTTTTCAAAATACATGGTGTTATAGTGTCGACTGGCAGATCAGTTATTTAGATATATGTATCTCTAAACAGAGTAGGCAGAGGAAACTAAATTTTTGTTAACGAGTGTTACTTAAGACTACCGATGACTGGATAATATTTTAAATCTGATAAAACCATTCAGTGGCGTAGAAAAAGGGGTAGCCTAACACTATTTTGTTAAAAAAAAATTAGCTATCAGATGTTTTGAAAATATCGTCTCATTTTCACATTTCCCAATCAAAATGCTATAATAAAGATGCTCTTATTAAATATCTCCAGAGGCGTTCGTTTTCGAGATATTCTAGGTTTTATGTGGCAATACTCATATGTTTAATAAAATTTTTTTAATGTACTTAGTCAATAAAATAGCAAAGCAAAGGTAGAATATTTTAATAATGTACAAGATAAATAAAAACTTCCGCACATGTGTAATTTACCATTTTAGTACTTTTTATAAAATATTGCTACTGAACTATTAATCAAAAAAAGGAAATTTTCAATATGAATTTGTTAAGTGCACCTTTGAGATTAAAATGTAATTTCTTGACAATTAAGCAGGTTTGAGTTGCATCTGTTTTTGTTTTTATCTACCTTGTGATGATTGCCCCCGTTTTAATGATTTTCGCAAATTAAGTAGGTACCACATAAAAGCGAGAATATCTCGAAAACGAACGCCTCTGGAGATATTTAATAAGAGCATCTTTATTATAGCATTTTGATTGGAGAATATGAAAATGAGACGATATTTTCAAAATATTTGACAGCAAATTTTTTATTAACAAAAAAGTGTTAGGCTACCCCTTTTCCTACGCCACTGAATGGTGGTAACAGATTTAAAATATTATACAGTCATCGATACTCTTAAGTAACACTCGCTCACAAAAATTTAGATTCCTCTGCCTACTCTGTTTAGAGATATAGCTAAATAACTGATCTACCAGTCGACACTATAACACCCTGTATTTTGAAAACGAAGCGTTTTCCGACGAAACTGTATAGATGTTTTAGTTTTATTTTAACGTTCTCTACAAGCTCTTAAATTTATGGTAGTCAATTTAGAAACACCTTGTATAGGACATAATTTACTCTTTGAACTCATAACTAAGACAGGCCCAATTAAGCAAGCATTATCCGATGATTCTTGGCCTTGATCACTTGAAATCCAACATGTTAAGAACTGTAACGATAACGTCTGTATTTATATTTTTTAAATATTTTTTTTTTATTCTATGATTTTTAACTCAAATTCATTCTAATTCTACTTTTAACGTTAGTTCGTAATATTCGTGGAGACCTTATTGCAGTCAATGATTTTATTTTGCGTAATGCGTTCATGTTACTGGTTTCTATCAGTACGTAATGCGAATAATATTTATTACTATTTTAAATATTTCATAGTAACTGATTTAATGTTTTATGTTTTAACTGTGCAAATTTTCCCGCTACTATTGAGATAGTAAAATCATGGCATGAAAGAACACGGGAACGTTACATTTGCAGAACGTAAATAAATTAAACGAAATTTTATGAGCATACCTATCCCGTTGCTAGGAATATAATTTTGTAACATTTCCTTGCGACGCCCTCATTCCAATGCATTTCCTCATCTCATTACTTCTGCAGTTCATCACAAAGACAGGTTCACCTGTACTTCGTTACATCAAATGACTCTTTGGTGACGAACACATAAGAATTATGGTCTATTCCTACGTGATACTCACAGTTAATGCTCAATGTTTCCACCTTTAAATTTATCTACATCCTTGTCACAAATGTCAGCACACACAGAGTATACAAGATTATTCAAAGAGGGACTATATTCTGTCTTTACTACATTTTTAATTAAAAACGTCCTAATACGAATGACACTTACAAAACTCTGTACTAACTTTTCTGTGAATTATTCCGCTTGTCATTTTTTAAAATACCTTAAATAGAAGTACTCATTGTCAAAGGAGAAAATTTGAGAAAAAATCTATATAAATTCCATATTGCGACTCGACATTAAAATGAAGAAACAAAATATTATTTACTACAAACGGTATTAGATAAGACCGCGAACAATCTTTAACTTTAAGAAAATTAATGATCACTCATGTTCCCAGTGTTGAATATCAACTTGGATTTATCGACTTCTAATCGATTGTAGACAATTTTGTCTGTTAAACTATTAGTTGGTCTATCGGTAAGTCTGTCTGTCCGTCTGCCAGTTTGTGTTTCGGTCTGTCTCGACCTGTCTGTCACAAATTATTTTTATAAAAATCGTAAAATAACTCCGAGATATCTCAACCGATCGAGACGCGATAGAGATCGAAAAAATATCTATGTAAGAGGTAATGAAGTAAATTAAAAAAAACCCGAAGAAAATTGGATATCGAAACTTTCGAAAGAATTTTCGATTGAAAGTTAGAAAGGGCCGATATTGCTTGACATAGGAAGCGAACAATCGTGATTTCAAAATTATATTGGATTTTCAAAAAAGTTTAATAATACACGAATGACCTGACTTCAAATCGGAAAAATTCTTTAATAGAGTTCAAAATTTAGTAACATTTTATAACGGACGACATAAATTGACGAAATTCAAAAAACTTAACTTCCCTGAAATGCGACAAAGATTCCAGGTACACGTGATTATGATTCACATAAATATCAACAATATCTAATAACGTTTGACGATATTTTAAAAAAGTTCAGTTTTCATCTCCGTATAATAAAAGATTTCTTCCAAATGAAAAATTTGTTAACACAATTAATTTATTATGAAGGATTCCATGATGTGTTGACAATCGACCATTCTGGTCCAGATTGATCTTTTCAACCACAGATGAATTCCCTAAGAACGGTCCCGTCTTTGCATAAAGCTGCAAATCTCAAATACTTGTGTCGTTATAAGGATCAAAAGGACCTATCTATGGCGTTTTCATCGACTAATAACGCGCTTTTTGCAGTCAATACAAATTTTCTAGTTCATTTAAATGTTCCACTCTCCTCGTATGCAGGTGGTTTTTAAAATCAACAACAAATCGAAAATTGGGTATTCTATGATTCAAAATGAGACAAAAATGTTTAACAATATTTCTCAGGAAATGTAGCAGAGATACCTACATGATGTTTAAAAAGAATTAGTCTGAAGCTTCTTTTGAAGATTTCTCAAAAGTATTTAAAAGGGCACGGTAGCCGTGTGAATAAATGCGTTAATAATAAAATTTAAAAAATTTATTTCTGATTTGCCTTGGACATACATGGAGACTGTGGTGAGGTAATTATCGAAACTCTAGACGTGGTTTGGACTCCACAATAAACTGTAGGGTTTCGTCTCTTTTTTCCTAGCACAAAATCCTAGGATTTTCCCGGGGTTACTTCGGTGACTTGAGAGGCGGTTAAGAAAACATTTAAGAAGAAACATTAAATTAAGGGTTGATACACTGAAATGTTTAATTAAATGCAATTAATATGATGAGATTAAGTAAACTGGCTCAATATTAGTGGTAGAGAAATTATTTAAAAAGGAACGTCTTTAAAAGAACAACATTTTTTCTTTGAATACAATATTTAATTCTAGAAAAAAAATCCTACTTCGTGTTTTTCGATTTTGCATTCCGTTTAAAACCTTGTTCCGTATTTTCAGAAAATTAAAAAAAAACGGACGAAAAGAACATGAAATCAAACATCCTGTCATGATTCGCCATTAATTTCATTAATGTCAATTTCAGACCTAGCCTAATAGGAATAGTGTGCACTGTGCGTGCGCTGGGAACTGGGATTTATGACGTCACTGAGCGCGAGAATTCAAAATTATTTAGTGCTAGTGCAAATTTCAAACTTTAATATAAAATACCAACTGACGATAAATCAAGATTTTGTTGCTGCTTCTATTAATTAAAACCCCTAAGCTATTCACCACAGGTATTAGAATATCACGATTTTGATATGAGGGATGACCCTATTAATTAAAAACAATGAATATAAGGTGACTATATATAAAATAATTAATATTAATAAGTTGACTATAAAAACAAGAAATCTAGATAAAAAACAGAATAAACACAAAATTATTTAAAAAACTTAGTAAAATATTTAGATAACACTTTTTAAATTTAGTTTAATTATAACATAATATTAAGTAGTATTAATTAATATTAGTAAAAATTGAAAAAGGAAATGTACCTACTTACATTTTTATAAATCAAAGGCAGGGTAGTCAAAATTATTTAAAATGTTTTCCAACATAGTCAGTATAAATATTTTTCTACATCACATTGTTGAAAAATATACAGGATTTGAAAAAAATTGAGAAAATTCAATTTAAAAAGTTCTTAATTGAAAAATAATTTATGGCCACCCTGTACAGTTTTAGGAAATGAAAATGATTCAAAAACATTAATTAGATGCCTCGTAACTGGTATTCTAACATAAGTTTTTGTTAAAACCCATAATTGTGACTGTGGTAATTTTTTTAATACCCATCTGCAGATTGCATTATGTCAACAAACAAATTCATTACATCCAAGTGGTTGGGAGATATTCAATGTTTATAGGAATGAATAGAGCCTAGAAAGAGGCTTCAAAAAATGTACTGATATACATAACATTCTATTTTAAAAAAAGGTCCTTGGTCCTGTAATTTCGTCTTGGCTCGCCCTGTATGTTCGAAAATAATTTCCAGTTATAGACTTTTTTATCTAGTTTAATTACAATTTTTTTAAAAATTTCTAGCTATCGTAGAACTCGAGATATCGAGGTCCGACTCACTATTGCCCCACCCTATATATAGTCACCTTATATTCATTGTTTTTAATTAATTGTAGTCCTGTTACGTCTGAGGATGTGAAGCAAATAATTAGTTCACGAAACCGGTAACGTCTAATAAAGGAATTTTATGAGTATTATTTTTTTTTTCCACAATAGGAAGAAATATATGTTTATTTAAAAAAACTATACAACTAATTCATTGTTCTTGGTTAGAAAATATTATTGGAAAAGCATTAAGAACAATTTTTGTCTTACATTAGATTCTAAATTATCCAGTTTTCGTTTGACAGTGATGTTAAATACACCTTGAATAATTAAAACAAAGACCTTATGACGCTAATAGGGTCTTCAGAAAATATCATTAAAAGATTACTCTAAATTTCTCTGTTATCTCGATAAATGTCCAGTGAAGAAATATTTAGGAAGAAATTTAGAATTTCTTCTTGAAAATTGAAAAGATAAAAAGAAATAAAACTGACTGCTCCTGAGGGGCTGTCTGCTCCGAATCGAGGAGAAATTGAAAAAAAAAATTTCAAAGAAACTTTTAGCCCGTCTGTGGATGAATAGCACGTTTTTTCGTTGATTTTCCAAAAAACCGTCAAAATGATGTTTAAACGTCAAAGGGAAGGGAAGATAGGACCCTCGTCTTATCGAGGAACCGACATTTGTTTGTGATATCATTTCTACCCTAGGAAAAAAATTAAAGTTCGCCGGATTGACTATAAGTTGCAATCTGTCGGACGGACTATAAATTAATTTGCGAAATTTCAACAAATCTTGGTTCGCTAAGAAATTAATTGTCCTGATGCGTTCGGATGTTAAGGGTTAAAATTTGGTGGGACCCGATAGGAATGATATGGGGTTAGCTTCCGCTAAAATCCAGTCAAAAAAATGCTCCGGCTAAAGGAGCTACGGCGTTAGGAGAAGTACCGTTTTTCAGCATAATCGAGTTTTTAAAAAGAATCGCATCTCGAATAATATCGAAGATGGAATAAAACAAAAAAAAAGGGGGTTCTTTACTTTTCCTTCCTCTTGCTCGCCGTCCGGGTCCCGATCCTCTAGATCCAATGGGAAAGGCTGCGGCGCGTTTCTAAAGGGTACGTGTCGGGAAATTCGCTAAAATCCGAAAAAATCGCATCTTTTAAAAAAACCGCAACTTTCTTGGTAAGCAAAATCGAGAAAAACGATTTCGCCCTGCAATTTTCTAAATTTTATGTAGTTTTCAACCGACCGGACGCGTGTTTAGAGAAATTTGAAAAATTAAAAAAATTGCGAAAACGCGAAAACTTCCAAACGAAATACTGCCGCCGGGCCGCCGTTCTGGCATGAAATCCAAAGTCCGTCCGTCCGTCCGTCCGACATGGGTCTATAAAAACGTTAATAACTTTGTTAATGATGAACGGATCGCCACGAAATATGGCCTAAGCAATTTTCCTGACACTAAACGCCTAGTACGTGCAGCGTCGATCGCTCGGACGGGTTACGAAAAAAGCCTTTGATCCGATGAAGTACATAAGCATCAGTGTTATAATTAGAGTGAGAGGGGCTTGCTACGGTTGTACACAATAAGGCTACAATTATGAATTTTTATTAAAAAAAGTCGATAATTTGGACAATTAAGTTATTTAGTTTAGTATATTTCATATTTTTAAGCGAACTAATTGACAGTTGACATTTTTTAGGTATTGTTGAACTTTTCTTGATGATGTGTCCATTACGAAAAAAATTATGCCCAAAAATAGTAAATAATTATCCTTTGAACCTCTCTCCCTTCAAGACTTCAGTATGTCGCTATTAACAACTCGATTGCAAGAAGGAAAAAAGGACTTCCTGTTCGTGGCATGTGGAACTCTAAAAAAACATTACCTAACTTATACACCTACGATCTCCTTATGTGATACCCACGTAGCATATCATTATCGTAAAACCAAATTGAAGCTATTGCACCGACTTTAAACTTGAACAGTTTTAGTAAGTAAGTATTACACATTGTTAGGCCTTTCATTGCCTAATACACTACGGCGAAAGATTTGTGTTTGATTAAAAAATAATTATACAAGAGTAAACAGAAACTTGCAAACTCTGTTAAGTATAAATCAACATTTTCTAAACTTTTAACGAAAAATACCTACGCTTTAACATTGACTCGAGATAAAATTTAATTTATAATATTTCTAGGGAGGTGTCCGGTGGAGACTTCAATTTCAAGTCCTAGTATTGATCACAGTATATCGTGTTACTGGACAAACTACGTATTCAAGAAAGTTGTTTGTGCCAAAAAATATAAGAAAGATTAAGAAACAGTTTAAATTTATATACAGGGTGTTTCATGACGAACTGTACATACCTCTGAGGATGATAAAGTATCCCTTGACTATTCACGAATGGGTATAGAAATTTGTCTGTTGCGCTTAATTGCCTGAGATACAGGGTGATAAACTACTTATGGTCAATATTTTTTTTAACCAGAACTTCCTTACTATGTATCACAATTTGTTCAAATTTTATACAATTTGTGTACTTATCACAGTTGATATAATGCCGTTTTTAATATTTAAAAATTCCAGGACCGGACTTTTTTAATTCAAATTTTTTCATTTCTGTAGGGAAAATCACCCTGTATATGTTTTTCAAATAATATGGGAAATTATAAATGCCCATACATCAGTAAACAAAAGCATGTGAAAAGTCTTTTTGTCGCACCTTTATTGATTTTTTTACAAGCGATTGAATTTGTCGAAATGGGGAAATGAAAGATAAAAAATTATAATCTGCTTAATTAAATTATCTAAATAAGAAATAAATGTGTATAACCTTAGTGTCTATATATTTATTATCTAAAATAAATCTAATAATAAAAAATCCCAGGAACGGACTTTTTTAATTCAAGTTTTTTTTATTTCTGTATTGAAAATAGCCCTGTATATTATTTTTTTCAAGTTATATAGGAAATTATAAAAGTCGATACATCAGTAAACAAAAGCATGTGAACAGATTTTTTGTCGCACCTTCATTGATTTTTTTACAAGCGATTGAATTTGGCGAAATGAGGAAATGACAGAAAAAAATTATAATTTCTACACCCATTCGTGAATAGTCAAGGGATCCTCTATTATCCTTAGAAGTATGTACAGTTCGTCATGAAACACCCTGTATAACTGAAAATTTCGAGCTATAGAAAATTAACGCAAATGGTGAAAGCGATTTGATTGCCTTTTATGGCCAATGCAAGGTAAGTATTTCCTATAAATCAGCTAAACTCCGCGAACAAAAAATCCTGAAACATGGGAAAGCTGAATAATTGGCGTTAAACGATCTTAACTTTGTTGTGAAGACCGCAGCATCCAGTATGGGCTATTACACGAGATGCGAACCGCGAAACGAAGCCGAAGCTAGTGTATTGTTTGTTTGTGGACAAGATAAGTCGGCGTGGTCAGTCGCTATCGCTTCACACTCCATTTAGCCAGCTACAATGATTCGGCTATGGACAATACAAATACGATGCACGCAAGTGACCATCGAAATTGACCGTCGGCCGACCGCCTTATCTACCAAGAAGTCATTATTTCTATGACAAAGGCCAGTGCGCCATTTCTCACCGCACCATTGACAAGACGCGGACATTCTACTGCCCACATATATCTTCGTTAATTCACAACCGGGAAACCAGAATCAGTTTGTTGTAGAAGCGATTGTTTTTGATAAATTGCCTTTATTTGAATACTGGAATACATACATTTTAACGCTTATACCATTAACCATTGTTTTTTATGTAGGTAGTCAATAATTGGAAAATAAGTATACAAATGTTGAAGTAACTACTTAGCTGCAGAATATCGTTAATTATCTACTAATTTTTCTGTATTCCAAAAATAAAATGAATAAAACTGGTTTTCAGGTTTTTTGCACTCAATTTTTTTTTCTATACATTACACAATATACCCTGCAATAGGTATATACCTACGTATATTTCTGCCTTCACCTTTGGTTACAGATTCCTCTTCTATTATAATTAGAGCATTCTCAAAATGTTCAATATTGTCGAGCTCTTCAATGATACCAATTTCAACCATACCCAAAAACTCTCAATTTAAAGTCTTCATTTTTTGCTGATTTAATAACATTAATAGTTTAATTTCTGACTAATTTCTGAAATGTGACAATTAGTACCGACCCTTTATGAATATTGCCAAAACAAGTTTCCAAATCATCGGCTTGAAAACGAATAAAACATAATCAAATTTCATTCGCCTTTGATCATTCAACTAAAGTGCTTGTGGTATTAGTGAGCGATAGTTGAGTTCGAAATGTTGATTTGTAGCTTCTCTTTCTTTTTTTGCCATCTTCGCATTAAATAACTAAATCGCTTCACATATTGAATCATTTGCAAACATGTTTTAAGAAATATTAGACTTGGTTCAATTAGTTTGTAACAAGGATCTAAATCTAATATTTTTAAGTTGTTCTTCTAAAATCCTAATGCTCCTAAATCTTCAAGAAAACCAAATTTTTTCATAAAGTCCTCGAACAATTTTACAATGTCTTTTAATTTGTGCTACTTTCATTATTATTATCTTCTGCAGGAACGTCCTAAAAATCTAATAAGAAGAAAATGCCATGTTAGCAAAATTTTGATTGCTGAACTTCCTTTAGTTGCGACACAGTTAATTTTCCATCGTTATTACCAAAGATAAATCTTCCTTTAGAGGAAAAGATATGATCATTGATTTACCTTCTTCGTTTTTATAAAACTTAAAAACAAGGACACGTTTGGAAGAAAATCTTCACATTCGTTATTTTTTGGGTATTTCCGAGCATATATCTTTCTTCAAAATCAGGAATTTTGTTTAGGTCCAGGAGCCACGTAAGCCATTTAAGACATTACCCTAACAGAAAAAATATTGAGGTCACTTTAATCATCCATGGTCCAAGTCTTTTAAATATTAAAACAGAAATTGACTTATGAATATATTCGAAAACATATGTCTTGAAAACAACGAAATTTTTGCAGTGGCTGCATTGCAATTTACTTATGAAATGCACAATATACTCTGCAATATACAGGGTGTTAGAAAAGTATGGGAACGGTGAAGAACACTTTGCATCAAATCGAAAAATAAAAAAATACGTATCAAAAATTTTTCAAAAAACTATCTACTGATACCAAAAATGACCTCCCCAGCCACCACCCAGTGGAATCCGATTCCGCAATAAAAAATAGGGGTTTCCATTTGAAATTTTAAAGTTGCCCCCCGCCCCACCCACCACCGCCCCACCCACTGGGTGGTGGGTGGGGAGGTCATTTTTGGTATCAGTAGATAGTTTTTTGAAAAATTTTTGACATGTATTTTTTTATTTTTCGATTTGATGCAAAGTGTTCGAGATTCTTCACCGTTCCCATACTTTTCTAACACCCTGTATACCGATATTTCTGCTTCATCTTTGATTACAGATTCCTCTTCTGTTACAACTAGAGAATCCTCAAAATCTTCAATATAGGTTAGTTATGCCAGTTTCAACCATATTCAATGATTCCTTTAATTTAAAGTCACTGTTTTTTGCTGATTTTAATAATCTTAACATTTTTAGTTTAATTTCTGACCTAGGATTTGAGTTATAAAAGTCATAATTAGTATTGAATTTCCCAAAACAAGTTTCCAAATCAACGATTTGAAAGTGAATAAGACAATCTAACTTCATTGTCAAAAAATACCTTGATAATGACTTTGAAATGTTGATTTGCCATTTCTCCTTCTATTTTTTCACTTGCTTCCTCTTCATTTTCACCTAAATCGTTCCACATATTGATCCAATTACTAATCTTTAAGGAAATATTATATCTGGTCCATTAATTGGGTTTTTAATTGGTTTGCAAACAAAATCCCTAAATCTCTTATTTTCAAATTGGGCATGTCCACGAATGGCAAAAACAGTTCCATCTTTTCGAGGCAATTCCAAGAAAACTAAATTTTAAAACGTGCCCATTTTACTCAAATTCTGAAGATAAATATTCCATACCCCAATAGGAAAGCAATATTCACAACGAAGATAATTTTGTATGATAATAACTATCATAAGCTAAATTAAAGACTAAGAAAAATACCTACAGCGCATGCGCAGTGAAATTGGGTTTTTAACGAGAAGGGAGATAAACACTTCTGTATTTTTACTTCTGGGGCGAAAGCGCCAGTTTCATTAAGCTTCTTTAACCTTAACCTTTGGTCAAATTCATTTGACGAGACATCGGCTATTAACAATTTTCCACCAATCTGATATAAGTTTGAAAAATCATTCAGTTTCTTCAACTGAAACTAAATTTTGTTTCCAAAGCTGAAGCATTTTCTCATTAAAGAGTCTTAAACATAGTGGTACATTTTGTCCTTCAATCGAGATAGGATACAAAACTCTTCTACTTAAAGTAGAGGCTAATTTTAGGTATTTTAGGTATATTTTTGTGTAGCCAATAATCACAGCTTTTACTCTCAAGATCATCAGGAATTGGCGGAGTAACTAAAGTTTGCTTTTGAGTCTTTCTGACCAAATTAAAAATTCATAATACGCGGCTGTGAACTACAGCCACAAAGTACTTAAAACATTTTTCTATTCACACCTTTATTATCAGCAACAACACACACTACACGACACCCAATCTCAGTAAGGATACCAAATCTAAAAGTGTCAATTCACGAAGAAAATCAGTACCAATTGTTAATGGAGAATGTCCAATGGAATCTTTTTAATGTGATAGAATTGGTCGACTCATAAATACCTAAAAAGCCTTCTTCTTCCAATGAATTGATGATTTTTGTTTAAAATTATTAATGTGGAGTAACCCATAATTTTCTGTAAATAGTACCGAATTAACTAAAGATTCATAAGCTCGACCTGGGAGTGAGAGACACATTCCGCATTAATATCTGAATTACTTTTAACAAAATTAACACTAACTGTACCATACTAATTTTACTAAATCTTCTGGGGAATTTTATATTTCATTATTATTTTCTTCTGCAGAAACGTTTAAAAAATCTAACATAAAAAGAGCAGATGTCTTCCAAATATTGGTTGATAAACGCGATTCAGTCAATTTTGCATCGCCATGATACATTTCAAAGGATAAATATTCATTTATAGATAAATATTTGAATATCGGTTTGTCTTCTCCATTTTCTTAAAATGTAAACATAAGGACATAATTTGAGAAAATCTTTACATTTATATTTTTTACGTATTTCCGAGTACATTTTCAGCGACCAAGAAATTTAAACACTAAAAAATAAAAGAATGGCACCCTGATGTTCGTAAGTAAAAAAATCTCTTAATTATTTTCAAAGAAAAGAAAACTGAGTCAGCTGCGACGTTCCTTCATTAGTTTGGGCCCGCCATGTATATTGAATCAGGCTGAAAGTAGACAATAAACTACATGTAGGTTCTTATAAAATTAAAAATGTCACTAATGTAGATGTCATAGTAATATTTCTAGTGAATAAATTATTTTAAAAACTAGTAAAGTAATTAATATATTATTCGAAGGCTTGAAATGTCTCTGCAAGATCTAGTAGCGACTATATGTTTCCTGTTGTCGCATTAAGTATTTAAAATAAATTATTTTATGCAAATCGGCATCCTCATAGTAGTAATAGCATCGTAAGGTTGCTTAAGGGTTTCTAGAATCTAATTCCCCCATCCATAGTAAGTTTCTAGGAATATAACGGCCGCACCTATCCTGTTTCTGTCCGATTGAAATTAATCCGCAATCTTCCAGTATTAATGGAGAATATACGCAGATTTTCAAGGACCATTATCCCTCTGTAAAACACATAAAGTATCTAAGACGTTATAGCTTAGACGGTTAACTTCAATGTTACGCCTATATCGGAGAAACGTTTCTAGAATATGTTTGAAACAAATAGTCATCAATTTATGATTTTACAATAATACGTTTACTTAAAAAAATTACGTGGATTCTTAGCATCTTTTAAATATGTTATCGTGATATGATCTCAGTGGGCATATTGAAATAGATATTAATTTTAGGAAAGAAAAGGAGTAGTGGAAGGAAAAACAGTTTGTTTTCATTATTTATTGTACCTCATTTTAAACTCTTACGTGATATTAAAAAATCAATAAAATAAAATCAATAAAATCTGACGGCCTTCACTCAAGATAATGAAAAATCATTGCGTGACACCGAGAACAGACTATAGTCTTTAAACAAATTCCTCTAATACGTCTAGTCTAGGGTTTTAAACATAAACTAATCCGAAGAGAATATAAGTAACAAAAAAATCTATATACCATCCTGGTTTTCTGTTCGTTAATCACATAGTTTGCCTTGCTCTCCAGTTTTAGAAAAGGAAATGCCATCAATATACATTGTTGCTATTGCTGTTGCACTAACCTGATACTTATAAAATGTAAATCACTATAACATAAATATCGTCCTGTGAGATAAATGAAAATAGAAACTGGTAGCAGTGTTCATTAATTGACGCTGCCACTTCATCAATTTCCTGCAACGCGGTATCACCATCACGTGCAGGCAATGTGTATTTAGTATAAACATAACATATTGGAAATAACCTGATGTACGTTGTTATATTAACATACTTGCTTTATCAACGAATTGTATCGTTGACCCGAATTTTAAATATGCTTTAAGATTTTTTTCTAACTTTTTTTTCCTGTATTATTTCATTCAAATATTCAGAAAATGTCACTTACGCTGTTTTTTATTGTTAGTGAGTGATGCAAACAAAATTTTGATTTAGTTCCATGACATGTTATGATACTTTTTTATTTAGCGCCCAAACTACAAATAACAGTGGAAGAGCAAGACAGCAAAACGTGCTCCTCCTTATTCAGAAAATATCGCTTGTTTCACCCCATTCGGCCGGTAGAGGACGAGAACGATCTGTGCATAGAAATTAGAGAAAATGCCCACCAACACCCCTTAGGGTTTGACTTTACACTCCTCAGACACCGATATAAATTTTACAAGATACCTATTTATAAAATAATAGAGCCGCTTTTAACCACTTTACTGTCTGATCCTGGATTCCTTTTTCCAAATCACCAGACATGTTTGCGAATTAAGTTGATTTGTTTAAGATTATCGGTGCTTTATTACACTTTTACGTACACGACTTGAATTTTTATAGGAAATTACTGGCTATTTATATTTCATTAGTGCTTTGGAATGCTTCTGGGCTCTATATAATAGGCACCATGCAATAAATGCAACACTTGTAAAGCGGATACTGAAATTTTCTAATTTTAAAATACAATTTGTTTAAAAATGCATGTTTATTTCACAATATTTCTGATACATAAAGTAATTTTATATCAAACTTTACATAAACACAATATAAAACAAAAATACAATAATATACAGGGTGTTCCATTTAAAAAAAAAATTCACTTTGAAAGGTACTAAATTGGCGCTAGTGTAAAAAACACTCTGTATAATATAATCAATATTTGAATATTGTGTCGTTGAAGCACATCCCTTGTCGACATAGGTGCAAAATATAATCTCCTTAATTAACGTAATACACACACAGCGAATTATTTCGTTTAACCTTGTTCTGACCAAATTTTTCATATTTTTTCGAATAATTCGGCAACGCCACGTCAAAAATAAAAAATCTGGGGGTCGTTGGAAAGATAATTTTACGCTGAATTAAAAATCTAAAAATATACAGGGTGTTCCATTTAAAATAACAAAGTTGGCAGCTGCTTCCGGTATAACCGGAAGTAACCGAAAGTTGTAAATATTTTCATTGAATAGACCATTGTGTCAAACCCCTTTATCAAAATTTTCGGATTTCAATTCTGATTACTTTTCCATATACGTCATGACACACCCTGTATATCGCACAAAAGAGTCTAACATGCAGGGTGTTAAGAAAAAGTAGGCCATGCCTTTAACCACAGATTCTTTGGGCGAAAATAATGTGACTTTTATAATGTGATTTTTTATTTTGGAGCGTAGTTTTTTATACAGGGTGTTAAAGTTTACATTTTGAAAATTATTTTTATTAATAATTCTGTTACTGTTTAAGATTTTTACTCGAATTTTTGCACAGACTTTCATCTTATACAGATACACTTTTTGTGTAATTTTGGTCAAAAAAGTCAAAGCGCAAACGGGAAAAAGGGGGGTTGTGTTATCCATTCACCCCCCAACTTTTTCATGCGTACGCCTATGGTCTCTAGATATTTATTTTTAGATTAAACACTTATTTCCCCAATTTTTTTTACTCATACAAAATTTTGATTTAGGACTTGATTAACGAAATATTCCAGTAAATTCAGAATCATTTTCAATATTTCAGTTTCGGAATTTATTGTTTTTACTATTGTTGTTCGTAGTATTCCTGGGTTTCTTTAAATCGACTACTTTTAGAAAAAAAATGCTAGAGGCTTTTTCTGTTGTGCATAGTCAGAAACGTTCAATAAAATAAAAATCTTAAAAAAAAAACAGTGAGGTGTACGCCACTGTTTCTTTTTTAGATTTTTATTTTATTGAACTTTTCTGACTATGCACAACAAAAAAAGTCTCTAGCATTTTTTGTCTAAAAGTAGTCGATTTAAAGAAAACCCAGGATTACTAGATTACTACGAACAACAATAGTAAAAACAATAAATTCCGAAACTGAAATATTGAAAATGATTCTGAATTTACTGGAATATCTCGTTAATCAAGTCCTAAATTAAAATTTTGTAGAAGTAAAAAAAATTGGGGAAATAAGTGTTTAATCTAAAAATAAATATCTAGAGACCATAGGCGTACGCATGAAAAAGTTGGGGGGGTTAATGGATAACACAACCCCCCCTTTCTCCCGTTTTCGCTTTGACTTTTTTGACCAAAATTACACAAAAAGTGTATCTGTGTAAGATGAAAGTCTGTGCAAAAATTCGGGTAAAAATCTTAAACAGTAACAGAATTATTAATAAAAATAATTTTCAAAATGTAAACTTTAACACCCTGTATAAAAAAAACTACGCTCCAAAATAAAAAATCACATTATAAAAGTCACATTATTTTCGCCCAAAGAATTTGTGGTTAAAGGCATGACCTACTTTTTCTTAACACCCTGTATATGCCCACTTAAACCGTAGTTTTCGAATATCTTGTTTAAAACTTATCCGATTTGAATACCATTTTTATCAGATTAGTCTAAAATATGTATAAAATGTCGGAAAGTTATTTTTTTCTTCAAAAGAAAAAACATTTTTTGCATGCATTTTATATTTTTTCTTGTCAAATTTACTAACTTTCCGACATTATTCATTGCTTCTAACTTTTAAATTTATTTTCCCCAACTCTTGGTATGAGCTGTAAATTAATTTTTTTTCTTTGCCAATTTTGTCAAAACTCTTTTCTTAAAAAAAAACAAGGAGTTAAGGCTTGGTCATTCTCACAGTGAGTTCAACTAACCACTAGCGACATAAAGTCAGATGATTTTTCTAATCAATCATGTTTGGGAGTGTAAGATGGAGGATGGAGGGTAGTGTAAGTTTAGTAGACAAAAGCTACCTGAAAAAAAACGTAATTATTAGTAAACCGAGTTGTAAGTTCAATTAATAAAAAATATTGATAATGATCTATAAATTAAAATAAAAAAGAATAATTGGATTACACTTTAGTTACATATTTTAAAGTCAGGATCTTATCAAAAAATCTAAATTAAAATTATAATTGATTAATAAAACTAATTACTATGCTGAGGAAAGTCGGATTATTCACTGTTTAGTAATTATCTTTTAAATCTCGAAAGAATTTCGTAATATATCTTTAGCAATCTATGCTTTTAGAAGTTATGAATTTCAATAAATTGTCGGTGCCGGTGTTATAATTAAAAAATCCAATATTCACTAAAAGAATATTTTTGTAGTCATAATTCACTGGGTTTTATCTTCGTCATAAATAAACGACCCTAATAATTAAAAGTTTTTTCTCGCTTACAAAAAGATGGGACATTGTCCCAAAAGCAACGGATAAATTTAGGCAGGTTCACCCTCCCTCCTTTAACTGCAAGAACATACCGGCGACACTCATAATCAACATTTGCCAGTATCACCGCGACGAAATAGCCATTGAACCAACTGTATAAAAACAATATCGGTAAAGTGTGAAATATTCTAAAAATATACAAATACAATACAAATTCAATATTTTTATAGTAAGTGAAAAAAATATATTTGTTCCCAAATAAATTACGTATTCATTGAAACGTTAAACATTAAACGAAAAATTTTGTAAAAATCTAAATTATGACTTGTTTGTTCATGCCCTGTATACAACTAGATAAATTCTGTTATGAAACTTGCTCAAACTACTTGGAAGGTTTCAATGAAATACTTATCGTCAACTTCAGCTGGGACAAATTGTTAGATTCAAGTTTATGGGATAAATTATTGTAAGTTTTGCATCTTCTGAGGTGGTATTAGCTGTGGTTACACTAGAAATATAAATTGCACTCAAAAGAAAACTAACTTTATTTTTCCCTGTCATAAAAGAAAGATGCTAGTAATAAGCTAGGCATAAATTTCGATAAAAATTATTCGCCGGCAAAATTACGAACAGCACAGGTATGTAATGGATGGAACATACAAAATATATTATAACAGAAAACGTAGCTGTATTTTTATTTAATATAAAAACCAAACCGATGCAAATTAAAGATACATTTTTTGTTCTATGTATAATTTGGATTTTATTTAGCAAAGTATAATTGCAATGTATTATCGTTTGACGATTTTCCGAATGATGTTAGCCGTAAAAAAATTAGTTATAACAGCTGAAATGCTGAATTTTGGGAAGTTTTCAAAATTAACAAAAAAAATAATAATATCTCGAAAACCTCACCTATTCACCCTTTCCATTTGGCAAACCATCCGCTAAACACCCTGTATATTTTTAGATTATTTTGTGACTGTTTGTTTTTTAATTGTATTAGTTTGCTTATGACTCAATTAATTACATTTAATGCTGATTAAAATTACATACAATACGAACTGGACAGTTAAATAGATATATGTATTAAAAACTGAAAAATATTTCAGTTTCTGTTAATAGGCCAGTCATAGGTATTATACTAATTTAAGAGGTCAAGAAGACACGACTGGCCATACCTCATCTAATGTTGAGAATCTTATTTTTCGTATGGCCTCACAGAAGCATTTCTTACAACCGACATTCCTTTAGAAAAAATAAAATCCAAATTACATCCCCTTCTTGAAAGCGCTCCCTCATCCGAATGCATTACAAAAATGTTACGTTGATGGGATTTATGAAGCTGTAATACAAAAATGCATGAAGATTTTGCAGACAATTTTGTGTATTTCATTGTAGACAAAGCTACTGATGCGTAGACGTTTTGTGGCTAACACAGGGTGATTCACGAGGAAAGGGACAAAATGTTATGGTAGATAGAGTTCACTTAGGTGAATTAGAAATGACTATTGAAAAAAGCCTGAGCCTTTTTTTTATTGATCTACAGGGTGATTTGTGAGTTTTGCCCAATACTTCTTAAGGTAATATCTTTTAAACTAATCACTAGAATCAGCTCGTATTGTGGGTATATAATATACTATTAATTGTCAATTTACATGCATAATCAAAGGCAGAAAATTCCAGGGCCGGCTCAACTAATTTTTATTTTTAGGGCTCCTATGAAAAAATTCACCCTGTGTACGTGATTTTTAAATTCTAATACTGAATTATGAAACTACATACAAAAATGATTGAAAACATGTATTTTGTTGTTTTGCCACACTTTGGGCGAATTTTAAATGAACGATCAATTTTTGCCAAAATCGAAGGTCTGCACAAAATAAATTTATAAAATTGCATTTTCCTCTCTTATTCAAACTAAAATATTTGTTATACAAAATTTTGTGATTTAATGCATGATTAATATGAAATAAATAATCAAAAATAAATAAGTTCAACATCAGATTAAGTAATTTTTATTTCTGAGGTTTCTGTGAAAAATCAGTCTGTATACATTTTTCTCAAATTCTGATAATAAATTGTGGAACTACATTTAAAAATTAATGAAATTATTTATTTTTTATCACAATACATCAATAAACAGAACATTATAAACAACAAATTCACAGAACATAAAACCTTATAACTTATTTTCAAAATGAAAGCCTTCTGCCGCCTCCCTACATTTTCTTTGTCGTAAAATTCAATTTCCTACGGCTTTCCTAATAACGACAGGATTATTAATGTTCTGTTTATTGATGTACTGTGATAAGAAAATAAACAATTTCAATAATTACTTCCTCACCAAAAGTGAGGAAGATATGTATGTATTATTGAAAAAATATATATATTTTTTTGTATTGTATTCTTTTTTTAATAAAGCTTTCAAATTTGGTACACACGTTCTACAGAGGTCAAGGAAAAGATTGAGTTCGTTGATGAGCAAAATCAGTCCACTGGAATGGGGTCTACCGGACCCCAACATTTCTATTTCTAACTTTACAAAAAAATTTATTCGTGATGAAAGATTATAAATAATAGGATCTGATATACAACTCATTATAATATTATGTCCAAATGTTGAAATACACAAAATACACCAAAAGAACAAAATACGTACCTACAAAGAAAACAAAATGCGTCAAAAAACAAAATATGTCAAAAATTACTTTTGTTATAAACTCCACCACACGGTGAGGAAGTTTTGATCCCATAATTGGCATCGGTTTTTTTTTAATGTAGTTCCATAATTTATTATCAGAATTTGAGAAAAATGTATACAGACTGATTTTTTTCACAGAAACCCCAGAAATAAAAATTACTTAATCTGATGTTGAAATTATTTATTTTCGATTATTTATTTCATATTAATCCACCATGAAATCACAAAATTTTGTATAACAAATATTTTAGTTTAAATAAGAAAGGAAAATGTAATTTTATAAATTTATTTTGTGCAGACCTTCGATTTTGGAGAAAATTGATCGTTTATTTAAAATTCGCCCAAAGTGTGGCAAAACAACAAAATACATGTTTTCGATCACTTTTGTATGTAGTTTCATAATTCAGTATTAGAATTTAAAAATCACGTACACAGGGTGAATTTTTTCATAGGAGCCCTAAAAATAAAAATTAGTTGAGCCGGCCCTGGAATTTTCTGTCTTTGATTATGCATGTAAATTGCCAATTAATAGTATATTATATACCCACAATACGAACTGATTCTAGTGATTAGTTTAAAAGATATTACCTTAAGAAGTATTGGGCAAAACTCATAAATCACCCTGTAGATCAATAAAAAAAGGCCCAGGCTTTTTTCAATAGTCATTTCTAATTCACCTAAGTGAACTCTATCTACCATAACATTTTGTCCCTTTCCTCGTGAATCACCCTGTATAATTGGTGCGTTAAAAAATGGCTGTGCCAGTGATAGCCATTTCGTAGCATTCAAGGTACTGGATAAAACCAACTACGAAGTTATTTTAACGTTTGTTAATGAGTGCTTTAATTATATATGTTCTGATCAAGATAATTATTCAGATAAAGTGTTAGTAATGTAAAGTGACGCAGCCACACGTGTTGAAAGCCGCAAAGATTGTATCTTAAAAATATGCATATATGGTACAATTTACACGTGCAGCTCACGAATTTTACAAGATAGTGAAAAACATAACAGTGGAAATATTAGTGAACAAATTAATTTTGAATTAAAAAAATCATAAAGCGATATTTTTAAGGAGGCTCTGCAGGCCAAATTGGAAACACGAGGCTTGCTTTTAAATAAACGATTTCTAATACTGAATGATGTAAAAACAAAGTAAACAATAGCACAGATCCAGCAAATCAGCAGGAGAAATAATTTTTCGTAGGTTCTAACTCCTGGCCCATACCTATTTATATTAGAACATTTTAGACTAGCAGAACTTTTTATCAAGTAGGGGATGAATACGAATAGAATTATAAACAGAAAACAAGGATGTAAATATACATAGTGAGTCACGTTAGGGGGCGATAATCTAGAAAGGGTTGGTATAGTACGTTTCAACCTAAAGGGACGTTATGTTTTATAGATTCTATTAAATACGACCCAACGAAGTTTCGCAAGTTTCTTAATAATTAATGTCATTCTTAATGTTAAGCTCAGGTGAAATTTAGGCAATAATTTAAACGTACTGTTTGTAGTAATAGTTGTATTTTTAAGTCATTACAATTGTTCATTCATAATATGAGATGGTGGCCACATCAGTACAAGTTCGTAAACTTAACATAACTTTATTATTTTGTAAATAAATAACCGGCTAATAATGTACGAGCTTAGAATATTTTTCAGTATAAGGGACGATAAATTGTTTAATCCGACCCTTCACCGTTCGTGAATCCTGATGTGCTTTTAGATAACTTCTACTGTGTCGGAAATATGCAGTTATTAAAGCCGAATTAAAAAGAATAGAAAGTGGCTTTGCAAATATTGATGCACAATTTCGCCATAAGTACTTACCCAGGGCCGCTTGTTAATTTCGGCTTAGTTTTTTTAGGGAAGATAATTATTTTCTACGTCTATTGGATTGGAAATGCATGTTAAATCAGCGGTAATATTTGTATAAGTAATATCAGGTATTTGAAAATATTCAAAGAATATTAAAAAATCAATTTTTTTCGCGTTAAAATTTTTCCAAATAAATAAATCACAGTTATGTTAAAATTTTATATTATTTTGCTTTTAATTATTTCGTATCAATAAGTTTACCTAAATCAAATCTAGTTTTACTCGCGTCCTCTTCGATTATAAGCGGAAGCATTTACGTACACGAATATGAAATAGAGATTCTCGCTTTGGGACATTTATGGTTTAGAACCTTTATTGTGTGTTCGGTCTATTGATCGAAAGTGTGTAAATAAGTATTGCGAAAGTGATACGTTCAGCATATATACAGTTCAGAAATCTACTATATATGCGTCATCTATCTGATATTAATAAAAATGTCGATTTTGCTCTATTCACAACAGATAATCCGCAGTATTAAAACACATACGGGGATAACAGAAGTTAAATAAGTAATATGTTTATTGTGTGACCTTTAAATTGAAGTACCCAATAATACTTCACCAATTTAGGCGACAATCTCGTAAACAATGCTTTAGGTTTTAAGCAAAGTATTTAATACGAAATCAAACCTTATACCGGCCTATTGTATTGCCTACCAAATAACGCGGTTGTTATGCAAGATAAACTTCTGAAATTTGGAATGTGCATAAAAGATCACTGAAGCTACAATCTGACTTTGCATTGTGCATAAAATAATACTTCTGGTCTAACCGGAAGTGACATCAACTTTCTTATTTTAAATAAAACACCCTATATATTTTTGTATTTTGTGTTTTGTTCATCATGAAATTCTGACTTCAGCGAGATGTCACAAATTGACGTTTGTTTAAAAAATGGTGTCGAAAATGTGAAAAAACCAAAAAACTTAACCCTACGGGATTTTATTATTAATCTTATAGAAAGTTGGCGTTGGATTTGATGCATGGTTGTGTTTTTGTCACTTCTTGTATGCAAAGTTTTTCTTAATTAATGAAGTGTTTTTCCCCCAGATTTTGCATTTTTAAAAATTCATGGAAAACAAATAATTTTTTCTACTACCGATCTTAAAGTACTAACTTTCCGCACGCTTTATAGTGCGTAAACTTAAACTTTACGCACTAGTGCGTAAAGTGTTTTTTCGTTACGCACTAGTGCGCGTAAAGTAAAATAGTAAAAAATTGCATATTAGAGCACCTAAGCACTTATTATAATCATTTCTTGTTTTAAAAACGTTAAATGTGGTTATTTAATTTTATGTAGTCCATTTATTTAAAATGACGGTATATTATTATAAAACATACCTAATTCTCAGTATTCTTTAACAATAATTTTTTATAAGTTTGAAGTTTCATTTATACTTTCAAAACTGATTAGTGTCACTCATTTAAAATATAGTAGGCCATAGCAATATTGTCATTGTTAAATTTTGACGTATAAGTAAGTTTGACATTTTGAAATTCGTTTCATATTTTTATTAGAAAATTTAAGTAAGGAAGCCTTTAAATTTGTTATTAAATGTGATTTTTATGTAACTTTCACCTTTAAATTTTATTTTATTTTAAATTTCTTAGTTCTCGAAGTGAGAGATGTTGATTTATCGATTTTAAATGCACTGCGTCGAATATAGCCAATTCGGCACAAAAAGCCTTAAATTACTATTGTTAGAAACATATATCTCATATATCATATAAAATTAATCGCGTAATTTTCGTTACTACAATAAATTTTGTTAAGTACAGAAGTGTTAATTTTTTCTCATATAACAAGTACGTTTAAGCAGAATGTGCCTTTACGCACTAGTGCAAAAAATGATATACTTTACGCACTAGCGCGTAAATTGAACTTTATACACTTATTGCATAAATAATTATTGTGAGCAACCTTTACACATTTCTTTTTTTTTACATACTTAACAATAATAAAAAATATGGTAATATGTTTAATAAAATATGTGGAAGACAATCTTCATATTATGTTACCTATCAGAAGAACAGTTGGGCTTAACAAATCTAGACATAATTTACGTCAGATAAAAGCTGAAAGTGTGCCCTTTCCTATGGTTCAAAAGAAATATGTTCCCATTTAAAATTCATTCACAAAATTTAATGGTTTCCAATGAGTTTTTAAAAATGGAAAATCTGCGGAGAGAACACTTCTTTATTGACAAAAAATACACACATGCTTCAAACCAACGCCTACTTCCTACAAGTTTCAAAAATCAAATCCCAAATGGCCTACTTGTGTTTTTCAGTTTTTTTTCACATTATCGACATCATTTTTTAAACAACTGTTAACTTGTTACATACCTCTGAGATTAGAATTTCATGACGAACAAGAAAATATACAAAGTGTTATATTTAAAATAAAAAAGTCCACTACGTGGACATAGCCTGCCCATTTCCGAGCCTGATCATTGGGATCTCGGAAACCGTAAGAGATACAGGATCAGTTAAATTATGGCAAAGTTGCGCAATTTGATGGTTATCAAAATGTGTTGCAATATGCAAAATTCCGAATACTTTGGAAAATATCCGGAAAAAACCGAAATTTCATAAAATCTTTTTTATTTTTTTCTGACATTATTTCAAAACGAATTACATCGTCATTGCCACTTTTTATCCTCTACACGATGAAGCTGTCAAATTTGAAATCCGACGTTTCGTCTTCCAGAAACCATCAACTTATTTTTTTTAAATACGGACCTGGATTTTTTATTTTATTTTTTGCTACCTTTGGCCTTCCTAAAAGCTATAACCCAACACAAATTTTGATTTTCAAACTTTTCGATGATAAAAACTGACATTTTCTGTATTATTAAAAAATATACAGGGTGTGGCAATAGTGCGTCGGACCTCGATATCTCGAGTTCTACGATAGCTAGAAATTTTTTACGAAATTGCAAGTAAACTAGATAAAAAAGTCTATAACTGGAAATTACTTTCGAACATACAGGGCGAGCCAAGACGAAATTACAGGACCAGTGCCTTTTTTTAAATGGAACGCTATGTATATCAGTACATTTTTTGAAGCCTCTTTCTAGGCTCTATTCATTCCTATATTAGCATTGAATATCTCCCAACCATTTGGATGTAATGAATTTTTTTGTTGAAATAATGCAATCTGCAGATGGATATTAAAAATATTACCACAATTATGGGTTTAAAGAAAAACTTATGTGAATGAATACCAGTTACGAGACATCTAATTAATGTTCTTGAATTATTTTCATTTCCTAAAACTGTACAGGGTGGCCAAGAATTATTTTTCAACTAAGAACTTTTTAAATTGAATTTTCTCAATTTTTTCAAATGGAACACCCTGTATATTTTTCAACGATGTGATGTATAAATGAAAAACGAACATTTTTTGTAAGTACTTCCGTATGGCTAATTGCAACCAATTTCGTTTTATTGAGCAATAATTACAAAATTCAAAAATAAACTTAAAAAGAGTAGATCCTCTCTTTTTTTACTTGCAATTTTTTAAAAAATTTCTAGCTATCGTAGAACTCGAGATATCGAGGTCCGACGCACTATTGCCCCACCCTGTATAATACGACACTGTTTTTAAAACAATTTTTTTTTCAACATTATACTTTCCTACCAGCCCTCGAAAATCTGTATTTTTTAAATGAATCTTAATTTAATTCGCAAAGAATCACCTTTAAATGTATTATTTTAGTTACCTCAATAAACTTTTTTTTCGACGCCAATTACTGAATTAAGCTAACAATAAAATCATAAACTAATCGTTGACATCTGTAAAAAATGTCCACAATAGAAAATCTCCCATCATGCTAACATCATGCTAACGAAGTTTGATTCACATAAACCTCAAACAGTGTTGATATGAGAAAATATGAGGTGGAATTTTCGAAGAGGAAGGGTAAGTTTGAAATTCAATCCGAAACATTTTCTGGTTAAGTTCCTGTGTAGCAATATGTGAAGGCAGTTTAGAATAAAATCCACGAGCCATACATGGAGGGTTAGTTGGGGTAACATAAGGTATTGTATCGAGGATTACATTCTGTTGGTGTGCAATAATAGGGAAGTGAACTTAGGAAACTGAGCACGCGGTCTCGCCCGAATCTTTACAGTAGTTTGTAATTTGCCTCTAATTGTAGGTAAGTATAATTGTTCCAGATAATAAACGAAACGGTTTATTTCGTAGCTGGGGACAGAAACTTCCCTCTCGTTCTAACGCCATTCCGCCAACAAACTTCTTTCTCCTTCCTCCTGGAAAATGGCAGTGTCTGAATGAGAATTTAAAGGCAAACGTTTATTATATATTATATTGTTAGTATCAGCAGCGATAATCTGCCGCTACGTGAGCAGAGAAATTTGGCGCGTGCGAAATCTTGCTAAAGGAAAATGCGTCTTCACCTGAAAGCGTAGTAGCTAAGCTTTAAAGCTATTACTTCTAAGGCGTATGTTATTATCCTAACTTGAACATAACTACAGGGGCAAATACTGTGTGTGTATGTGCGTTTTATTTTTGTAAATAAATTAGTTAGATATTCAGCAACCGAACAGATATTTTATTACAATACTTTTTAAAAAGAATGCAAAACTATTTAAATTTCTAGCTCGTGCCAGTGAGCAGATTTTAAAATAAAGATTCTCAGCGTTAAAAGTTATGGTGCGATCTCGAAACGATTCTGATATTTTTTATATCTATCCTAACAAAATAATAATATTGTTGTGAAAATACCAGATTGTTAAGATCTATGAGAACACCACAATTCTTAACATCTTAATTTATCGACTAAAAACAGTGTAGCACAACCGTTTATCAAATTCAAATTCAAATTCTATAGCAAGTTTAAGTTCAAATATTTTTGGACAGTTTGATTCAAAATGGATCAAATATGAAATATTAAAAAGGAATGAGCCGAATGAGGGTGCTTTTTGTTGGGAGTGAGTTTCACTCCAAACTCAACTATTATGAATACGTTCAAATTTTTTTTACCGTGATGGATGCATTACCTAAAAGATCTTACATTTAATATATTTTGAAATTTAAGGTTAAATAACTTACTAGAGACAAAAAAATTATGACAAGAAACTAAGGAAAATGTTGCCTTTTTTATTTTTTTGATAAAGATAATAGCTTATTACGGCTTAAAAATAGTTAAAATATCTGTGGAAGATTACCACTGAACGTAACTGACCGCTAGTTGAGGTGCGGAACGTACCTCACAGCTCATTCATTGAACCATCTTCAGTCTGTCGACAATCGTGATAATACAGTTCTCTTCTTACCAAAAATAGTTTAATTATTATTCATTTAAAAATAACATTGATAAATAAGTATGCTGGGTAAATATTAGCAACTAGAAATTGTTTGGAAAAAACATAATTATTTATAAATAGTCCATCGCATCGAAATGTTCAATGGTCCAAGAAATATAGGGAATTTTTAAAGTAAAATAGTGAGTTGGTAACACTGACGCATCAGAACTCAGTTCTATGAATTTTTTTGATTAAGAAAATTTTATAAAACGCGTTGTAAATGGGAAGATTTCCTCTTCTATCCATCCACTGATGAACCGTTAGTTTTGCTGTGTGAAATTTGTGGTAAAAGCACTTTTGGCTTGCTTTGGGTTAGTTCCGGAATAAAACACAATTTTACATTTTGGTTTAGTTTAATACGTTGGGTATTAAATTTATTGTCGATTTAGTCGGATTTAATAGCAAATTAATCGTCCAGACTATTCTGGGTAAGTTTAACAGTTTTTTTTGTCTTTAAAAGACCACGTGTTTTATAGGTTAACTTAAAAGTAATTTTTCATGTAATGCATTTTAGTCGATTTTGGTACGGTGAAAAAACTGAGCAATACCACCAGCTTTTATTGAATTTTTGAGTATTTATTGGAATATATTTGGATTTCTGGACGTTGAATATTTTTGGCGATTTTTTGGTACTTGATATTTGTATATTGAATAACACAGAAGATAAGCCTAGTACATTTACCATCTATCTATATTTCATTGTGAACATCATATGCAGTAACATAAAACCTGAGACGAAGACTTATATTCAACGAGGACTTTAGTTTTTCCTGAAGGCTCCCTAAGCGGAACGAAGGAATCTTGTTCCTGGAACTGTTTGAAACTCATCATTAAGTTAAGTTTTAGTTTTTGTACATTTATTTATATTTCAGCTTTTCATTGTAATTATTGCCTGTAAATTTACTAATAATTACTTCCTTACAGCTAAGATATTTGTCTTGATCTATTTTTGTTATATATATTTTTACCAGACATTATATTCAAAATCTACCCTAGACAAACTAATTTATGTTCTAAATAATTAATTGTTAGATTTCAAGGTTTTATAATCACTTTGTGTAATTACTATGGTCCGTAAATAAACCTTATATATTATTTTTTTAAATCAGACTTTTATTGTTCTCAAAAAGGATTTGTAATACCCTGGACCTCATTACTACGATTTTAGGTAGTAACAAGCTTTAGCTTTAAACTAAAATCAATCTGAACATTCAGTTTCTATTACCACTAGTATATAAATTATATAAAACCAAACACGACACAGGTTTATCAAAAGCATACTACGTGAATCAGAGGAATGCCCACAACTTACCAAAAATCTCGCCACCAAAATAACGCTGACACTTTACCATTGGAGTCGCGTATCTTATTCATTCCTTAATCAATGCTTAGGCGATAGAAGTGTTTGAATTTAACTCTTAAATTTAATTTTTCTTTAATTGGCGCAATTAAGATGAATATAGAAAAACTGACAACCTCTGTACTATTTTGACCTACATGATCTTAAAATGCTTTTTTTTGATGATTTTTAGGTTTTATTGCAAAGGACCGAAATAAGAAGTTTTAGCAAATTACGATATTGTTCGTTTGGCAGTAATTTATCCTCAGTACTTCGTCAATTATTGATTTTTAGGGGTGGTTTTTACCCTCTTAGGAGTATGAGCAATTATTATTCTTATTAGGGAATGAGTTTTATGTCTCAAAATGTAACAATTTGCTAAGAAAGTTCTAATTTCACAAAATAAACCAAAAATAATAAATTCATTACTTTTACCATTTTTAAATCGGCCATATTGAGGGTGCAACATAAAATTTTTAATTTCGGACTTCACATTCGTGATCAGCAACCCCAAAAACATAAATAATGTAAGTTTCATTAATTTATTCTCAGTACTTCGTTAATTATTGATTTCTTGACTTTAGGGGTGGTTTTCACCCTTTTAGGGGTAAGAGCAATCATCTTACTTATTAGGATATATAAGTTTTATGTCCTAAATTATAAGAACTTGCAAAAAAAGAAGGTCTATTTGCTCAAAACAAACAAAATATATTTTTCCATTGTACCCTTATTGTATCGGCAATATTAGAGGTGTAATCGCGAATTCTAAAATTATGACTTGAGATTCGTAATCAGCGGCCAAAACATGAACTAAATCTTAATACTTGAGTCAGTATTAAATTTTAAAATTCAGGGGTGGTTTTCACTCTTTTAGGGGTAAAAGCCCATATATTCCTTTTTAGTATTTGAAGTTGATGCCCTAAAGTTTAAGAATTCGCAAAAAACGGAAATTTCCAAGCCCCTATAGTCCAAAGTTTCGGTACATTTTGACACCAAGTGATTATTATTATATAAAACAATAGATGAAAAAAGCGTCTTCCGTTTTGCTGTAAACATAAATTTATTCGTTCTCGAAAAGACCTTTCCACTTCCGTTAATATTCGAGGTGAAATATTTTCAAACGCATGTGTTATTCTCTCCCGCATATTTATCTCGGTTGTCGGCGGCTCGTTGTATACGATGTCCTTGATATAATCCCATAAGAAAAAAAAACAGTTTTAAAAAAATTTAAAATCGTACCAAAAAATCCATTAAAATCTGTCTCTATTTTCTCCATTTCTCCATTTCCGAAGACACTTTGAACATTCAATGTAGTTGTAGTTTAATGTACTGTTGTTTTATTAAAATTTTCTTTAAATGAAAGTCGTTCTATCGGCCCATGTTTAATATTTGCCAATTATCTCAAAAACGGATAGAAATTCCAACAGTAACACCTATACAAAAAATGTTTCCATTCAAATTCTGAATATTACTACGTAAAAATATACAGGGTGTTCCATTTGAAAAAACTGAGATGGTCAATTTAAAATACTCGGAATTTGAATTTATTTTTTAAGTGCCCTGTACATGATGGAACACAAACAATTTTAGATACGGTATCCTACGACCTTTATCAAAAAGTTTTGAACCTTGTTTTGTTTTCAAATCTTCGTTCGGAAAAACGGAGAGCCTTTTTCTTTAGTGATGTAAATTGCTTTATATTTCATTTTTAATTTTTTACTTCCAAGTGAAGCATTAGAATGATCTCATATTTTAGGAGTGAATGAGGAACATTAAGGCCGTCTGAAATATTGTAAAATATATAGGGTGTTTCATTTAAAAAAACTTGCCTGACAGGCGTCACAATTTTTTGTGACACCCTGGACGTTCGAAAATATTTTCCTGCGGTGCTCCTTCACATTTAGTTAAGAACTGTACTCGAATGAATTTCCTCATTTGTATGGTATAGGAGCTATGGAAGCCCGACGCACTGTTGCAGGACCCAGTATTTAATATTTCAATTTGTTGCCAAGTCCAATTTTGTTTCCGTAATTTGATCTGTTTGTATTTCACCTACGCTTTTGTTTTAAAATACCAGCTAACTGCATTCAATGGATATATTTTGCGTGCTGCGTTTGTGAATTTAATTAATGATCAGTGGCTTGCGCGCGTACCTACTTTTTAAAAACAGCATGTGACCTCTATGGGGGTAAACAAAGGACTGGTCGACCTGTATTTATTACTATTACTAAAAATTTAATTGATACTCCCAATAATTTGATAATGGTTAAATAAACCAGCATTAATTTGTTTCCCATGCATTTTGTTGTTAATTTCTATGTAAATCCAAATTTGTCAACGTTTGACGGTTGGAATGACTAAATTTAATTATATTTAAAACCGTGTTTTACACATTTGTCTCACAAAGATTCCATAAATAATTTGTTTTATTACTGAAAGTATAGCAATGCACTTTATGTATTCTTAATAGTATTTTAAACAGCGCTAAAGGCTTTTCCAAAACTAAAACTACAATAAATTTTGTTGGGAGCGCGGCTGCTTAATGTAATTGATGTAGTCAAGACTAAAACGGGACAAAAACTCTATAATACAAACCATTTAAAAGTTTGGAAACATTTTAGTAGAAACTCCAAACGCCCCTAAAAGTAAAAAATCGTTTAGCTGAACTTTTCTCACATAAACCATCATTATAGTTATTTTGTACGGGTGCTCACGTCTATTAATTCCTCACACGCATGAGGACGAAGGACTGTGACAACCAACAACGACCGTACAGGGTGGCTTTTTATAAAATTATTGCATTGCATACACACAAAATTTTGAACAATACTTAAGTAAACTTATAATTAATATAAATATGAACAATGCTTTTATTTAATAATTACGTCGATTTAGTACTCGGTAGAAAATTTTATTTACACTATTAAAACGATGTTAAGTTTCATCTCCTTTTCACCAACTACCCCAACTTGGCGCCCTTTAATGCCGCAAAATAAGTACAAGCGTTTTCGAGAGAGAGAGAAAATCTTACGATTAAATTAAAAAGTTTATCAAAGTCAATTCCAATGTTTTAAATGCCCTTTATCAATATTACCAAAAATGCAACTCAATTAAAAATAATTAATGACGTCGAACAATACTACGAGTGACTCTGGCCTAAAAATCGTTTTTATTGCAATATCAGTTAGTAATCCATTAAAAATAACATTAAAATATACCTATTTCTATTTAAATGGCCAAAGATGGGTAAAAAAAATATAATTAAAGTATTTACTTACCAGCCACCAAAATGAATATAGATGATTTGTTTTATTCAATAAAAAATCCCTTACGTAAATTTATTTGTACAAAAAATACATTATTCATAATGTGAATACAGTTTTTAATGTCACCCAGTAGGTAAACACTCCTCTTTCGCACCCTTTCTGTTCTTACTCAAACTCGCCCTAACTTCTGGATTCTGTACGCGAATTTCATATAATTCATACGAAACCTTGAAGGACTTGATCACAACGAGAAAATGATAGTGACCTTAATGCACAACATAATGCTTTTCCAAAATAAAATAAAACGTTCAAGTATAGACAGCATGTTTGTTTGAAGGGGGCCGCTCATGAAGTTAGATGAAAGTTTTATTAATTGAGGTGGTGGATAATTTTTAGAATCAATATTTTTGAAATAATAAACTATTTCCAATTTTAACCAGGCATATCTTAGTAAACAGTTTTATATAAAAAATTATGAACAAATCAACTTTTTCAGAGTTCGACTAGTTTCCAATCCAAATTAATACCCACTCTTCTTGCATGCACATCGCCTTATAAGTATCTAATTACTACTCTTCTGGAATAATCCAAGATCAATCTAAACCTCTTGCAAATAGTCAGGAATATACAGAAACTATGAGACAACAGTGTTTTGTGGAATCAATACAAACTGTAATTTACATGTCATGAGTTACACTGCCCCTTCCGTAAGTTTGAATGCCCCAATCAGGTAATTCGGTGTTTCCTGTACATCTCGCTCCTTTGTCTAGGTGCTCAAGAATTTTCGTCAACTTTGGATTCTGGTAAATTTGATGCGTCATAGATTCTATTAAAGACGAAATATGGCCCTTCCCAAGATGAAGGCAGCTTTGGAGATCCTAAGAGGTGTTAATGCCACAATTTGTAGTAGCAACCTGGTAATCCCAATCCTGACGTTTCTCAACCATATTGGAAAGATCTTCTTCCATGATCTTACAGTAATTCTCTGCCATTATATTATTGGGAATGATGGGCTATCGTGAGTACCTAGTGACACATTTTCCGAAACACCTCATGATTTAACATAGCTCCCTTGGTCTGAGCGTAGCTGAAGGAGTAGGCAAACGAAGACACCCATATAATACTATACTAAATCAGGAGACAGTTACTGTCTCCTAAATTTTTGGCCACTTACTAAAACAGTCCACAATCATGATGTGTTAATGACAACATCTGCCATTGGAACTGGTCCAGCTACTCTTCATCTTGATGGCTGTTCTTCCAATAAAATCGTTAATCTACTTTGATCAGAATATTGTTGACGCCAAAATGTTATGCACTTTTTGAAGCTCTTTCCAACAGCCCATCAATGTATATAAGTTAGTTCCATTGTACCCACAAAGTCCGCAGCCCTGTTCCTTTGCTGTAAATGTTTTTCCAACCGAAGACCTTCCTTCTGTCTTTCAGTGTAATACCACTAGAGATTGAATTTTCACGATAAGTCTGTCGATTTATTTCTAACGAAACTGAGTTGCTGAGTTATTTTGAAAAATGTGATTTTAATCAGTTTGAGATGTATTTTTGGACATATTGACGTTTTCGTATTTTTTATATGAATTACATTGGAACACAAATAATTTTAACGTATTCGCAGCCATCTAGATTGACAACTAAAATTCGAATTATTTTTCGTGCAACCCTGTATAAATTGTTCAAAATAGCATGAATGTATCCCAAATGTGATCTTTATTTCAAAAATGTAAAAATATACAGGGTGGTCCATTTAGAAAAAGACTATTGGGGCCATTTCCGGTGAAACCGGAAGTGACAAATATGGCGGATAGGTCTCAAAAAGTTGGAAATCATACCTATTTCACCATACAAAATTTTATCCTGATATCTTTAAAAACGAGGAAGTTACAGGGGTGGCCCACTATTCGTTTACACCCGGTATAAAATAAAAAAAATCATCCAAAAACTGGACCATCCTAAATTTTTTGTAATTTGGTCCACGCTCTTTTCCATAAAGCCATTGAAAACGTTTGAGTTTGTATTTCTGCTAAATTTTTTAACCGCTAACGTGACTTTAATTATTAAGAATAAAAATACTGGTTCAGTATTTTACGAGTTCCGCTTTACACTGATGGCAACTCGCATTTTTTAAATCTTTCGTCTTCTCTCTGTGGTCGGATTTTATTAGCAACTTGGCAGGATAAAAATAGTTTACCTAAACAAAAATCGAAGCATAGTGAAATAAAATAAAACATCTTTGTTTCCTATTTTATAAATTTTTATGAAGTACTTTTTTTGAAAATTGGCAAAATAATTGCACTACATTTTTTTATATCTTCATTTTTCAAACAATAAAATAGTGAAACTCAACAATAGTAATTAAAAAAAATCGAAGTCCAATTAACTGCGTTTTATGATGTACTAACAAATTATTAGGCGTTCAAATGAATTTATTATAGACTTTAATAATTGTGCCACTAAATTTTATAACATAATTCGCTTTCCCGGTGCTAAACTGCTGTAATATGTGTTATTTTATGCAGGATGGATCGAATAAACAAATGGGGTGTTTACAAACTAGATCTAAATATACGCATAGTTTATGTTGTCGTGGTTCTGTAAATAAAGAAGCGAAGCCTCTGTAAAAATTCATAACAGTAAAGTGAGTGGTCTAATCATTTTCCTTTTCCTTAAACCATACATTTTATTTCTCATGTAATTATTTTTGAAGTTAATCAAATTTCTGTAACAAATCTAAATGGCAAGATAACCCACATACTGTATCTAATTAATTTGCAATATAAACTGCTTGCCATAGAAAATGCACAACGCCAATAAAAACTATTCATTTCATGGGATAATTAAATGATTGACTTTGCCACAAAATAGAATAAATAGTGTTTAATAGTTTTTTCCAATATAAAACTATAAACAATTCCTGTTATTTTTTTGTCTATTGGTTTTGATTCAAAATTTAAAAAATGTCATACCCATTTGGTATGAAGCTAATTTGAAAAAAAAATCAAAATGTAATTCATTTGAAATGATTTTCATTTTAGTTTAAGAACAAAAATGCAGCGATTATGTTTAAATACCCGGGAAATCCCCTGATTAAAATTTCGTATAAAAACCTACTTAGTTGGGTTTATATATTTTAAGGTATTTCCACAATAACTTGAATTCTGTAAAGAGGAAACATATTTTTGCGAATGGAAGATTTATAGGATTGTAACGTGTCATTTAAAAAACATATAAAGAATAGCAATGCCATATAAAAGGCAATAATCGTTATGAACGAAAAACTGAAAAGAAATCGGATAGAATAAACGTCGCCATATATTTGGGAAATATAAATACAAGACAAAATACCGATCAAAATCTGACATTTATATGGGAATTAGAATTTTGATAAAATGTATATCGTTTATGTGGACGCATTGATATAATCAAACAGGTGGTTGTTTTGTTGTCTAGTATAACCGCGACGCTTCACATGTGCGTCGGGACGACTATTAACATTAACTCCCCCAAAGTTTAGGGTTCAAACACTGAACAATTTGTCCAACTACAAAATATCTCACCCGAATGGTTATGTAACGTATTACAGTAATCCAAACTATGAAAATAGTTAAACTATAATTATTTTTTAATATATTATTTATTAATTATAATTAATTCTTGAACGTTTAGGTAAATGATAATATAAGTATTATTTTCCTTATACAACTCTATTTGCAATGTAATTTTATATACATACAGGGTTGAGTAAAAGCTCTAAAAATTAACTGAGATTAAAAGCGACCTTAACAAACAATTCAAGTGGCGTACTTTGATTTTCAACAGGAGTGAACTAATTTCTGATATGTCAAACCTAGTGCAGTGGTGTGATCGATATAACATTTAATTTCAGGCATTTCAGTAACAATAACTTAAAAAATTCAATTTTTTAATATAAAGCGATTAATTGAACTAATCAAAATAATTTAAAAAATCTTTAGAATAGGAATAATTGAATTAACCTCACCTTGTCGGTATAGAATGAAATAAAAAAAATTAGGATTTTTCACACATTATTTAGACATAACATTATTGTTTTCTATAAAGAAATATGAAATTAAACAATATTAGTGACTGAATTAAATACAGCCGTGGCGAAACTGAAAACAAGCGAACTTTAATTGCATTGGCTACACTAAGTATGATTTACCCACCGACGTATATAATAAACTTGATGATCACTAGAAGAAGATGCACAAAAAAATTTTTTTAAATTTAAATATTATTTTAATTTTAAATGATTAATGATGAACTAACATTATTATTATTGGAGGCTACTGGTGCAACGAACTATTTAACATAGATAATTTAACATACTTTAATTGTTACTTCTAAAAAACAGGATTAGCAACTAAATAATAATCAGTTAAAAAACAAAATTATATCTGTTACATTATTAATTTCTGTCTACACATTTTAAATAATTATACCATAAATAGGATTATCTTACGTAAATATTAATAAGCAAATACAGGTTGCCAATAAACAAAACACTACATTACTGATTTTTATACTAATAAAAATAGAAACAGTACGGGGGTACAGAAAAGAAACATTTTATATAACTTATTTTAACTTAAGAAAATGCAGCAAATTAAATATTCTATTCTTTTAATATAACGACTGAAACTCAGGATAAATTTTAAGCCCGTTCCTGTTTTCATGTGCTCGGAAGACTGCAGTGATTGCAGTGGCAAGGTCAGTACTGATTATTTTTTTCAGCGATTTGAACAGCCCCGGTAACTTGCAAAAAACTCGTATTAACGTTTTATTATTAAATAATAATTACATGTGTAACGCTGCACCTCTTTGTTTAAAATGTTTAATCCGTGATGCTTAAAGAGGTAAAAATTTCTTGGAGTTTCAGAGCTCAAGGAACCATGTATGTGGTTTTATATAATCGTTAGTGTTTAATCGATAACAGTGGAAATGTATTTGCAATCACGAATAACACATGAACTAGTTGTAATTATCCCAAACGCCTAGATTAATTTTTCGCAAAATTATTAATATGTGAGAAATGGTTTTTAAATTATAATATTTGGTTTCGTAAATATTAATATTTTTTGTTATTTATATAATTACTCATTTTGAATATAAAAAAACAAGTAATTTTGCAAAAACTGCCCATGTTTGGTTATTGGAAAATATTGATCGCGAAAGAATCAACGCAGACAAATATGTACGCTTTTTTCTTCTAAAAAGTTTAATGTAAAATTTTTCATTAATTTTTTTTAATGAAATCTGGACAGTATTAAATCAAATACTGATAAACCCTGCCAGTGAAAAACATTTTAAATATCAAATTATCTTTACAGAGCTTTTCACTTCCTTTATGTTTTAATTTTAATTTTAGGTGCCGGTTGGGGTTAATCTACTGTTTTGTCGCATTTAATTATTAATACTCTAGTGCTTAGTTTTATGTATTTTATTTTGCCGTGTTCTAGACATCTAGAATAAGCATTAAACTCATTAAAGTTACGGTTAATTAATTCCTTCATATTAAACAAACGATGCAATAATTGTAAATAAATTGATAGAAACAACCTCACAAACTACGATTTTAATTGCTTGTTTAACGAAATTGAGCTAGACCGAATACACCTGGAGCCAGTGTATTATATTTATAATAACAATTGTATATGAACCAGTCGCAGTTTATGTTTTTTAAATTTTCATAATTACGAAAAAACGTCAATCGTATTTTATTTTTAATGAATGTAAACTAATAGAAAAGTGTTCAGAACACTTAATATTGGATATAGTGCAGTGGTCTAGGGATATTTATTATAGCGAGTTGCCGGTTCCTCAAATATTCTATTTACGCATGCTTATCTATACTGAATGTTTTATAGAATAACACAAAAGTCTTAAATAACGCCTTCTTTAAGTTTGGTATACCGGGTGACCATAAGATGAGGTTACACTCTTTAACTTCTTTGTTATTAAACCGATTAATTTGAAATTTACAGGTGAGGCATAACATCTAAATGCGCAACTTTTGACACTTGGTGGCTTTATTTCTTACTTCCGATTTAGCCGGAAGTGATATTAACTTTCTTATTTTCAATACAACTCTACCTGTTTTTGTAATGTATCTTATTCGTTATAAAATTTACAATACAATGATATGTCACACAATGACATTTCATTTGAAAATGGCCGAAAAATTAAATTTTTTCAAAAATATTAAAATGTCAATTAAAAGATTGAAAAATATTTTTTTCCAAAGTTGGCCGTGAAATCAAAAGAGTAATGAATTTGACATGTTTAATTTTTAATTTGTACAAAAATTTCGTTTTGGCAGAAAGATATTAGGAAAATAAGATAAATATTTTTCTGCAATTTTTAAATACTCAAAACTATTTTTTTTTAAATACACCTACCTGACTTTTTTTTTAATTTTGCAATTGCTTGTTTCTTCTCTTTGAGTTAATGCCATTAACGTACCGAATTATTCACAAAATATAAAAATTAAATAAAAATTTCTCCTAATATTTATTTTATTTTTCTAATATCTTACCGCCAAAATGAAATTTTGATGCAAATTAAATTAAACATGTCAAATTCATTACTCTTTTGATTTCACGGCCAACTTTGGAAAAAAATTAATTTTCAATATCTTTTAATTGACATTTTAATATTTTTGAAAAAATTTAATTTTTCGGCCATTTTGAAATGAAATGTCATTGTGTGACATATCATTGTATTGTAAATTTTATAACGAATAAGATACATTACAAAAACAGGTAGAGTTGTTACTAAAATAAGAAAGTTGACATCACTTCCGGCTAAATCGGAAGTAAAAAATAAGGCTACCAAGTATCAAAAGTTGCGCATTTAGATGTTATGCCTCACCTATAAATTTAAAATTAATAGGTTTAATAACAAAAGTTACAGAGTGTAACCTCATCTCGTGGTCACCCGGTATTTAGCCAATGTTTTAGAATTTAATATCAGAATATCATAAAATACCCATTAGGTCCTTGCTTTATACTGTTGTTCATGAAATTTTGAAGACATAGGCTTATCTAGAGAACAACTAGAGGACAGGACAAATTCATGGTTCAAAGTACCCGACACAACCCTTACTTTTACCATTTTAGAGATTCTAAATCGGAAGCAAGTTCATGCCATTGAAATTTAATACAAGCCTCTCACAAGGGCCCAATCATAGTATTAATAATGATCATAGTAAATGTTTTGCTTTGAGCACTACACCAAAATTGAGCTAACACATATTGGGACCTCGTTCAGCTCACAAATGACTCATTCATTTTGATTCAGGACTGCAAAGATTGCGTTAATATGGGCTGGAAGAATGATGGATAATTTTTTGATAGCAACTCGCTACGATGAAAAGAATCTGGTGGCTTCCTCAGGGAGGTACTGTTGGTGCAAACTTTATTTTTATGCATGTCCCCATCAAAAAGTATCCGAAAGCCAATAAAATATCATTTTTCATGGTCTGCTCAGTCACTTAAACTTAATTCGATAAAGCAGGCATGGGACTGATCCAAAAAAGAGTTTTACATGACAATCCTAATTTGAGAAACCGTCAACAAATTTATGAAGATTTGTTTCGCAAGAAAAGAAAAAAATGCTTCCTCAATATGTCAAGGACGAATAAAGGTTTTTAATTGAAATTTGGTATGCAAGGCAATACAGGTATAGTTAAAGCAAGCACGATATTTAGAATTAATTTTGTTCAAAGTACTATAGTGGGTGGTTATATTTTTCTGATCGATTACCCTTCAAACCACAAGAACTTTTTTTTAGCCACTGAATGGTAAAATTTCAATCTACGTGCTTTTTAAAGCAAAAAATATTTTTGATGAAATTAACATTTTCTGCAACGTTTCATGTCCGCAGTATTAAATTTGAGAGTAGAAATAAAAAACAGTTGGCTGTGCAAATTTAAGCAGTCACATAAAAATTTACAAATAACTTTTGAAAAGTTAGTGGCAAAAATCGAAAATCTAGCTCGACAGATCAATAGGCAATCAAAAAACGAAGATTTCAAAAAAAAATTGTAGTGATTACTTATTAAATGCGGTCTGTACAGCGACACTTACACAAAAAGGCGTTTTTTGATGAAAATTCAAACTTCTTTAGAATTATTTTGAAAAATAGAGGCAAAAATCGAAAATCTACCTTGACAGATCGATAGGCAATTAAAAAACGAAGATTTAAAAAAAAACTTTCCAATTGAAGTCACTTTGGCACCACTGTGCGACGTCGTTTGTTTTATTTTCTATTATAGTTTAAATCTTCTATTTTTAATTATATGCCTAATGTACTTTCAATTGATGAGTATCCTGATATATATTTTATTTATGGTCATTGTAATGGAAATGTCTATCATAGGGAAGAATATGTGAGGAACGAAAAGCATCAAAATCACATATTAAATTAATGGTATTGCAGGAAAATACTACTCAGCGGGCAAAGACCCCGACCTGCAAATCCACCAGAGAAATTCACTTAAATTCATCACCGCTTCCCACATAGTAAATGTTTTCGATAATGACAATCATTTAAATTATCGAAGAGCAAACAAGCACAAAATTTAAGTACACTTCATATAAGTCATAGAAAACTATACCATCCATTACAACCCGTGCAAAATCCGAAGATGGACCTAGACGACAAAATGTTTGTAATTAACTAATAGGCTCACTTCCTAGAAACTATCACAAGTGTAAGCGCAAGGAAATCACCATGAAATTGGTTCTAGATCATTTTAGACTGAATTTAGCTTAAAAGTCTGGATAGGAATAATAGACGACAAGAACCTATGTGGCCCAAATTTAATTTTTTTTGGACTTTTTGAAAAAAAATTCGTAGATATTTTCGATCCTTAATATGGATCGAACTCCAGCTCAATATGGAGTTAATGTGAGTGAATGGTGTAATGCTTATATTCCGGAACGTTGGATAGATCGATTGGCCACTTGGATCCCCTGATCTCACTGTTTTAGACTTTATTATATGGGGGTACTAAATGCTACGACTGTGAACGTAACAGATGAATTAAGTTTGAGGATTCAAGAGGCTTGCAATAATTTAATAATCCCCACAATTCCAGCTGCTGTAAATTCAACACTTCGAAGATGTCACAAATGTAATTAAAATATTGCTCCTAAAATAAAAGATTTTAAATGTTTTACTTTTATTCTAAATATTTTTGTAAAAAAATACAAATTACACATTATTTAAAAAAAGAAACGTAAATAATGTCTTTATCATTATTGTAAATAAATAATTCCTACTTTCAAAATGCATCGTTGTAGAAAATGTCAACTTTACCAAAAACCATGAGAATTTCGAAAAAAAAAAAACAAATATTTTTTTGAACGTAGATTCACTTTTTTTATTAAATCTGACCAGTGGCGTACCAAAAAAACATCTTGTAGTTTGAAGGGTAATCGATTGGAAAAATGCACTCACCCAGTACAGCACTTTCGACAAATCAATTTTAAATATGTATTTTTACAGTACTTATGTATTTTTACACCATGTATTGTTTAAATGACCATTTTATCTGACGTGTGTAAACCTTTTGTGTATTTCTGACACCAATAAATTTCTATTTCTATTTCTATTTCTATTTCTATTTCTATTTCTATTTCTATTTCTATTTCTATTTCTATTTCTATTTCTATTTCTATTTCTATTTCTATTTCTATTTCTATTTCTATTTCTATTTCTATTTCTATTTCTATTTCTATTTCTATTTCTATTTCTATTTCTATTTCTATTTCTATTTCTATTTCTATTTCTATTTCTATTTCTATTTCTATTTCTATTTCTATTTCTATTTCTATTTCTATTTCTATTTCTATTTCTATTTCTATTTCTATTTCTATTTCTATTTCTATTTCTATTTCTATTTCTATTTCTATTTCTATTTCTATTTCTATTTCTATTTCTATTTCTATTTCTATTTCTATTTCTATTTCTATTTCTATTTCTATTTCTATTTCTATTTCTATTTCTATTTCTATTTCTATTTCTATTTCTATTTCTATTTCTATTTCTATTTCTATTTCTATTTCTATTTCTATTTCTATTTCTATTTCTATTTCTATTTCTATTTCTATTTCTATTTCTATTTCTATTTCTATTTCTATTTCTATTTCTATTTCTATTTCTATTTCTATTTCTATTTCTATTTCTATTTCTATTTCTATTTCTATTTCTATTTCTATTTCTATTTCTATTTCTATTTCTATTTCTATTTCTATTTCTAAATATTGTGCTTGCTTTAATTAACCTGTATACCAAATTACCAAATTAAAAGTCTTTATTCGTTCTTGAGATATTGAAAAAACGAATTCTTTTCCCAACTTCAACACCTTCGTTGTTAAAAGTTCTTAATTTTAGGCATAGGCGAAATTTTCCCCGATTGAGATTCGGACCACTTTGTATTTTAATATATATATGCTATTATTAAAATATACACTTTATTAATAATTAATTATATAAATAATTTAATTGAGCAGTGTATATTTCGGAGTAAAATAACAATTATTAAATTAAACCCATTTCGTAAAGTAAGTACAAATAACATATATGTATGAAATAACTGACCATGGATTACAAATGGCACAAATCGATAATAATTAAAAGTCGAAACTCGCAAAGCAGGTAATGAACGCACCAAATAATCACGCACGTACGTAAGCAGTCGTCAGTGGCGACAGTAACACATTCGTAAGTCTGCGCTAGTTTTTGTGCCCGCTTCAGCTCACAACTAGCTAACATTTTTTGTTTGTTTTTCTTCCCCTGTAAACAACATGCATGCAACCCTCTTACCCCACCGGTCTTCTTGCTTTAGTACAAATATACTACAGTATTGATTTATTTACCCCATCCCTAGCAAACAGTACCTACTGTGTATGTAAGGAAATACACTACAGTTGTGGACAAACATTATTTCATTATACATCGCGTGAAAATGTTCCTGCATTTATTGGAGTATTAATGTGCGTAGGCAACTTTTTCTTCTCCATCTTACGGGGCGCACATCCCCTAGCGCTTCTCAAACTACTCACTCTTTTAAATACTTTGAAACTTTTTACAAACTACTCAGTTTAGTGCAATAAATATAATGTTATTGAATAATATTGTTGTGAACACACAAATAAAGTTATTTACAAACATCAACGTTTTTAACATGTACAGTTTTCTTGTGAAAGTGCAATATTACGAAAATCAGTGCCTGTGGTGTCGCAGGCGGGAAAACTAGTGTTATCGAGTGAATCCCCCAAACATACGTGAGCTGGATAAGGACGAGATCTCTTGTACGGAATGCCCGAATTTGTAAGTAAGTCATTTGGATTTAAAGTTTATCACGATAGTATGACATTATGCTGATTCAATTTTATTTAAATAAACAAATATATAGTTGTCGGTTAACACACACGTTTATTAATTGGGTTAGCAGAACTCGCGGTATTATTTTATAAATACAATTTAAATAATGTAGGTCTAGTTTTTATGACTAATTTTTCATATTTCCAATTTTTACGAACGACTAATATGTTGATATATATTTAATTTCATAATATTTTCGTAATTTACTAGATAAAGGCTTTCAGGAAAATATACAGCAAAACGTGTTGTCAACAAAGTTCAAATATTGTCGATAGATTATTTATCGATATAATAAACTTTATCTTAATATATAAAAGGCCTTTTGTAAAATTTTTTGAATATTTTGAAATATATTCAAAAAAGGCACGTACGAAATTAAAGCAGTAAACAAAGCAAACTTTTTATTTTTAAATGATAAAAATTTCTTGGAACTTTGTGGTAAAAAATGCCAATACAAAAAGAGAAAAAATAAATATTGTAGTTACAAACACGTTTTGTTTATCGTAAAAACTAAATGAAAAATTAAAAAACCTAGTATTTAAATATTTATACAGGGTGTTTTTGAAAGTAAGACTTTTACTTTTAACACGTGTCTAATCATTCTGATATATTATGCCAAAAAAGTAAAAACTACGACTGAAGAAACCCAGATATATGCGTAAACAAAAAATATAAAGCGGAGTCCTTTTTCAAGTTTTCAGGTGAATGGGTAATATTTTTGTGGACAGGGCCGGTGTTAGAATTTGAAATATACCGGGTGTAAACGAATAGTGGGCCACCTCTGTAACTTCCTCGTTTTTAAAAATATAGGGATGAAATTTTGTATCGTGAAATTAGGTAAGATTTCCAACGTTTTGAGACCTATTCGCCATCTTTTTCACTTCCGGTTTCACCGGAAATGGCCCCAATAGTCTTGTGATTTTAATGAGTTTAGAGCACCCTGTATGATGTATTATTGGACATATTGACGTTTTCGTATTTTTTACATGAATTACATTGGATCAAAAATAATTTTAACATATTCGCAGCCATTTAGATTAACAATTAAAATTCGAATTATTTTTCGTGCAACCCTGTATAAATTGTTCAAAATAGTATAAATGTATCCAAAATGTGATCTTTATTTAAAAAAAGACTATTGGGGCCGTTTCCGGTGAAATTGGAAGTGACAAATATGGTTGATAGGTCTCAAAAAGTTGAAAATCTTACCTAATTTCACAATACAAAATTTTATCCTGATATCTTTAAAAACAAGGAAGTTACAGGGGTGGCCCACTATTCGTTTACACCCGGTATACAGGCTCTTACAAATTCACTCGTTGAGAGATCAAAAATATCTCTTGCTGTTCTCGAGATTTTTGAAAAAAGTAAAATTTCGAATTTTCGTGTTTAATTTTTCCAGGCATTACTTGTTGAGATATCGAAAAACTAAAAACACTTTTTCATTGGCGTTTTTTATCCTTTACATGATAGCGTAAAAAGTTTTTTTATAAGTCGTTTCATCTATTCGCGACCATCATCAAGTACGTTATTTTAAATATGGACCTGCATTTTTATTGCATTTTTTTGTATTGTTATTCAAATAAATAATAAACTGGTAATTAGCGATTAAAATACAATTAATTTCTAGACTCCTTGCAAATACGTAAAGAATCCTTGCAAATTTGTAAGGAAATAATTAACAATCATGTCTCTCCAAGAATTTTCTTCATTGTAAACAGTTTGTTTTTCAACACAAACAGTAACATACAGTATGCAGATAAATTTGCACTCTTGGAATTGGCAGAATTCTTCTAGTTGGAAAATTTTGGTAAAAATCTAATTTGACCATTCCTGATCCAATTGAAATTGTAGGCGATATTCTCAAAGCATAAAAATAAGAAAATAAATAATTGTAGGTATATAAACTGCTTAACATTAAACGTTAAATTTAAATTTTTGAAAATTATTGTGTAATTTCGAAACTAACTCAATGTTATATATTTTAAGAATACGGCGCTTTTAATGATATGAGACAAGCCACAGAGTAGAAAATAAACAAATGCGAGTTAATACTTTCTAGTATACCAGAAAACATTTTTTAAATTTTTTCTAGCATTAAGATCATTATTTCGAAGCGGTTTTCTTGATATATGTATATACAGGGTGTCCCGTAATAAAGTGCAAAAAATTTTACTGGAGATTCCTCGTCGAAAATTAAGGTGGGTACTTTATATAAAATTTTCCAAAATAAGCTTTCCCTGTTCGGCTACACCCCCTTAAAGGGGTGGGCTAAAAATGGTTTTTAATTTCTATCTCAAAATAGCGTCATCGGAAAAAGATGAAATTTGGCACATCTTGGTTACTAATCAAAATGCATCTAACAAAATCATTTCATCCACCTAGCATGTACACAAAGGGGTGAAATTAACTACCATTCCTAAATATTATGATTCATTTAGAAACTTTTTTATCTCTTTAAAAAAATTCGTAAAGTCGACCATTTTTGAGAAAAAAATTAAATTACATCTGCCTAAGTGATCAATCAAAAGCTATGAGCACGATTATATTAGTGTAAAATACTAAAAGTAGGCTGGTGTCAAATTATAATTTGACTATATTATGTACTGACATGATTTGGTGCTTATAATTTGACACCAGCCTACTTTTAGTATTTTACACTAATATAATCGTGCTCATCGCTTTTGATTGATCACTTAGGCAGATGTAATTTAATTTTTTTCTCAAAAATGGTCGATTTTACGAATTTTTTTCAAGAGATAAAAAAGTTTCTAAATGAATCATAATATTTAGTTATTTTTTTTATTGAAAAAAAAATAGCAGGCAGAGATATTTACAAAATTTCAAGAAGGGTAGTTAATTTCACCCCTTTGTGTACATGCTAGGTGGATGAAATGATTTCGTTAGATGCCTTTTGATTAGTAACCAAGATGTGAAAAATTTCATCTTTTTCCGATTACGCTATTTTGATATAGAAATTAAAAACCATTTTTTAGCCCACCCCTTTAAGGGGGTGTAGCCGAACAGGGAAAGCTTATTTTGGAAAATTTTATATGAAGTACCCACCTTAATTTTCGACGAGGAATCTCCAGTTAAATTTTTTGCATTTTATTACGGAACACCCTGTATATCCTAATTAACAAGATATTCATGTTTTTGTAAAAAACATGCACAGATGAGTACGACTTACGTTAATTGATAAGTTGCAGGGCCGTTTCTTAACTATTTAACTTAAATACGACTAATACTTTTTAGTTTTTTCTAATTTTCTAGCAAAAATGACACGTTTCTGTAGCATTTAGTTAATTTACCTCTAATGCTTAATACAGTTTAAATTCTTCAGTTTCAGCAGCAATTTAAAAGAGATCGATAATGAAAAGTAATAAATTAATGAATATAACATTTTGGGATGAAAAAATTCAACCTTATCTCTCGGATATTGATGCAATTTTATTGAGAACACTTAAGTGTAGCCTGTTTAGCTTTTGTCTGGCAAGGAATTTGTGGTAATTTCGTTCATTTTATACTATAGAAACTTGGTGTGAGACATCATCGACGGAGCGTGTCATTATAAAAACACGAAAGAACATTAAAACGCGTTGGAAACTTTTGGCGATGGTTACTTCATTAGGGTTGGGCGGGCTTAATCGTCGTTACGCCATCCGCCTCGAGGTTAGACGTTATTTCTCCCCGCCGCAGCAATAACAATCTACACAAAGATTACAATAAGAACTTTTCGCTAAAAATGCAATGCAACCCACTACTCTTAAATTGCCACAGTGAAAGATCTTATTTTGATTTGATATCGGGAACTTTAAAAGTTCCCAAAGTATTTAATTCGGGTAATTTTGAAATTATGTTATATATATATACAGAGTTATAAACATACATTGTTCGGCCTGTATAATATATAATCGGTCATTGTGAAGCCCAAAATTACAAAAACTGATTTCCTTTACATTTTACAGTATAGTAGGTAAGTAATTTTTTTGACATTGTCATACACCGTTGAAAATGGAATTAAGAGGTCTATTGAACCATAAAAATCCAATATGGCGCCCATAGAAAAACCAAAGTTAGTGACATTAACTCAAAAACAAATGAAGAGAGAGATTTTCTGGTACTGTCAACGAAAGCATCTTAAGAAAGTGATCCATAACAATGTACTTAAAATTAAAATATCACAAATCATCAAACGCAGATACGAGAAGTTTTAAATGCACCTTTTCAGTTTTTTGAACATTTCGAAAACTGTCAAATTTAAAAACGTAATCGAAATGGTCGTAAAATAAGACTTTCCCTATTTAACCGTTTCTATATCTCTAAAAATAACCGAGATAGCAATGCATGCAATGCACTTCCAATTGGGTACAAACTGTATATGAAAATTATAACAACCAAACTTTTTAGATGTTCTATGCAAAAACGGCCTGATTGATTTAAGAACTCATCATTTTGAAAAATTTTTGTAGTTCCTTATTTTCTTTACTAATTGATTAAATATAAGAACTTTGTTTTACTCGTTCTATATCATTTTCACTTGCTTAATGATATGTACTAAGCATATACACAGGGTGGGGCAATAGTGCGTCGGACCTCGATATCTCGAGTTCTACGATATCTAGAAATTTTTTTAAAAATTGCAAGTAAACCAGATAAAAAAAAAGTCTATAACTGGAAATTATTTTCGAACATACAGGGCGAGCCAAGACGAAATTACAGGACCAAGTGCCTTTTTTTTAATGGAATGCTATGTATATCAGTACATTTTTTGAAGCCTCTTTCTAGGCTCTATTCATTCCTATATTAGCATTGAATATCTCTCAACCACTTGGATGTAATGAATTTTTTTGTTGAAATAATGCAATCTGCAGATGGATATTAAAAAAATCACCACAGACACAATTATGGATTTTAAGAAAAACTTATGTGAATACCAGTTACAGACATCTAATTAATGTTTTTGAATCATTTTCATTTCCTAAAACTATACAGGGTGGCCAAAAATTATTTTTCAATTAAGAACATTTTAAATTGAATGTTCTCAATTTTTTTAAATGGAACACCCTGTTTATTATTCAACGATGTGATATAGAAATGAAAAACGAAAATTTTTTGTAACTACTTCCCAATGGCTAATTGCAACCAATTTCGTTTTATTGAGCAATAATTACAAAATTCAAAAATAAACTTAAAAAAAGAGATTTCTTCAAATAACTCAGTAGAAAAAATTACACACACCAACAACAGTACAAAATATGAAGGAAAGAAGAATAACTACTTTTAGATCTATCAATGTGTCAATGAAAATGGGCAACATGTGGAACATTTATTATATTTTCTTCTACTAAGTTATTTGAAGAAACCTCTTTTTTTAAGTTAATTTCTGAATTTTGTAATTATTGCTCAATAAAACGAAATTGGTTGCAATTAGCCATACGGAAGTATTTACAAAAAATGTTCGTTTTTCATTTCTACATCACATCGTTGAAAAATATACAGGGCTTTCCATTTGAAAAAATTGAGAAAATTAAATTTAAGAGTTCTTAATTGAAAAATAATTTTTGGCCACCCTGTACAGTTTTAGGAAATGAAAATGATTCAAAAACATTAATTAGATATCTTGTAGCTGGTATTCACATAAGTTTTTCTTATAAACCATAAGTATGACTGTGGTGATTTTTTTAATATCCATCTGCAGATTGCATTGTTTCAACAAAAAAATTCATTACATCCAAGTGGTTGGGAGATATTCAATGCTAATATAGAAATGAATAGAGCCTAGAAAGAAGCTTCAAAAAATGTACTGATATACATAGCATTCCATTTAAAAAAATGCACTAGGTCCTGTAATTTCGTCTTGGCTCACGCTGTATGTTCGAAAATAATTTCCAGTTCTAAACTTTTTTATCTTCTTTACTTGCAATTTTTTTTAAAAATTTCTAGCTATCGTAGAACTTGAGATATCGAGGTCCTACGCACTATTGCCGCACCCTGTATACTCTTGGCCAAGCATGATTCAAAGTAATACATCAATCAAGGAGTTTGGAGATATTGACAAAAAATCACTTTCAGAGGTCCCCGCGGGAGTGCCAACTGTCTTTACACTCCGGTTTTTAATTTTAGTTTAATTCACCCTATTCAGGTACTAAATTTAAAACCACCCTGTATATTCATTCATCTCAACGCGCTTTCTTAAATGCCTTCTTGATAAAAATTTTAAACTAAAGGTTTAATAATTTCCAGTTTAAATTCGAATTTATGAAAATATTTTGTGCTGCCCCACAAGTGCTGAATTTGTAAAATAAATTTACGTAAGAAAGGAATGAGCAATATTTTACTAAATTGGGACAAATTATCAACCGACGTAAAAATTTGCTTCGTTTTCTTGTTTTTCTACTACACATTTTGTAGTTTTATCGTCATAGTTGTAAAACAAGTTTCACCGCGTCATTTTGTATCCCAGAACAGAATATCAAAATACCCCTTTGCAGTCCAACTCAATTTGTTTATAATAGAATAAGGTGGCACTCAAGGGAGGACAATAAAAACAAACCGATAAAAGCAAATCCTTTATTATCGGCAGAGTCTGCTAGCTTACTTCGCCTCTTTATCCTCTTTTCAAAGTTCCCCCAGTCTCTTTCGCCGATATACTTTTAAATAATACATTTTAGCAAACAATTTTAACTTCTTTATTTCACTGTTATTGTTTTCGTTATTTATTAAATACAGAAACGGTATTTGAAAGCAATGAAAAACAAAAAGATTTCTTTGCTATGCTCTTTTGTTGTTGGGGACTACACATTTATTTTATTGTGAACACAAATATTTGTGGGTTGTCATCTTTCTGTTCCCCCAGTAATTCCGCTTTATAAGAAAAACATATAGGCTATTGCTATTGAATAGTAAGGTTTGCCTTTCACGTAAAGTATCATTAAATGCCTCATTTGGAAAGGTGGATTAAATTAAATACAGAAAGCATTTACAATAATCTAAAAATTTCTTATTAATTTTTCAGCATTTTTCAGAAAATCAGCTATTAACATGATTTTAATAAAATATTTATTAGTACTAAATGTAAAGGTTCATTTTTACAGAACATTTGGTTAAGTTTGCTTGAAAATATGTTTTTTTAACTATCAATAAACGTAATACGGAATCTGAATTTCTATTTCCTTTGAACGTCACTTATTTATATGAAGGTGTTGCCAAATGCGAATACCTAAATGACGTAAATCAGACAATATAATTATAAATGCAAATACTTATAATCCTTCTTATTTTAAAATTGCTTGAAAAAATATCAGAAACGACTACCAACAAAAGTATGGCAGTGCCAGAACCAGAGGAAACGTTAAATTCAAATCTACGTATGGTGCAATTCCCATAATAAAGTTTAGTCAAATATTTTTCCGTACAACAGTTTTTCTCTTACAAAAATATTCCACTTTACGGAGGCTTTAGAAGTGCCCAGTGTGAACAAGTACCACGATTTTTTGGTGGAACGATTATTTACAAATAAATAAATAAAATAGAAATACAACTATCCTGAAAATTGCCGAATTTTAAAATAATAATAACGATGGAATAAGGCGCAGATGATCGAAATAGGTAAATTGGAAACTGGTAAAATACCAGTAGAACTTGTCCAAGTAAATGCAACAAACTCGAAATAAAAGTTGAAATTTCGTTTAGAAAAAAACGCAGAAAAAATATTTAGAGTGGAAGTAGAAATTAATTAAATTATTTTTTCACGTTCTCAATTAATGCAAATTATATTCTTACATAAATGAATGTTAATTCATACTATCCTGATGATTTCCAATAAGAATGGAAGACATCTTATTGATATCGTTTTTTGAGTAGCAGCCATAATGAATAATTTCAATATTTATTTGCCTTGGACGCTATGAATTCTGTTGCTTAATTCAATGTTTTATAACTATAACATATAGTTATGAAAAGTAGTTGTTTAACCTTATATGGTTTAAACTCAAGAGACACCCTGTATATTGCAGAAATAAATATCACTTATTAACAACAAAAATAATATAAACGATACATAAATTAAATTAAAATAATTTTACTTTATAATATTTAAAAATTAGAATATATTATTGACATCTGTTTTTCGTAAATTTGACAAATAATGTTTTTTAGAACATCGACTGAATTTATTAATACAATAATAATTAATATTCTATCAGAGATAACACCACTTGACTTTTGTTTATTTCTCATGTAAGTAAATATAGACATCATTTTTTAATGCGGTTAAAAATCATTTATTATCTCTTATGGATTCGAAGGACGCAAAGATAGTAAGAGATTAACAAAACTGTCTATTGTGTATATAGAGAAACACGGAAAGCACAGTTGGTGCCTAATAATTTGCAATCGAAAAATTTATTCATTAAAAAATAAATGGACCATAAAAACTTCTTTTAGTGTTTTTATTTTTAAGATTATAACTTCCTATACCTCAGTCTCTCTGGTTACTCCTTGTTTTAGCTAGGCATATGTACACAAATCATTGTATGGTAGATATTCCTCTTTGTGTTTCTTCTGAACGTCTATGGTTTCTGTTTGCGATGGTTCGAGTTATAAGTACAATAACTCAAGTAGGGAAAACATAAAATAAAATTGTTATTGTGTTTAAAAAACAATTTCCATTAAAGCATACTCGCCGGCCTATCTCATCGTGTTGTTTGAAGTTCTAATTAAACGTTATGGCTCTCTAAAATTATTGTGATAACTTCTGCAGAATCTTGGAAGAGAACATTAAAATTTACGATCCGAATTTGGTGCGTGGCGCGGTTTGGCAATCTTCTATCTCGAATAATAGCCGTGTCATTTGTGTATATAGTCAAGGATCAGGCATTCTCCAGTTCCCGTCGACCGGGTTAGGGCAATCAGCCGTCTAAGCGGCCCCCATATTTTACAAAATCTAATGACGGCCAATTTACTCCTTTAGTCAAGTCTGATGCACTTCTTGTTACAAAACAAAAGCTGTACTATTTACTATATTATAACTATAATCCGTAAAGAAATTGATTATTTAATCATTTACTTATCAACTGTACCACATACTTCGATTGAAATATTGTTGTCCGCGGTTGATAAATTTTTTAAAACGGTTAATGCAGAATGACGTTTTTTTTATGAGGTATCACACAATGTATGCTAAAATTGTATTAAAAAATGTTATTGTTCCTAGGAACACGTGTAGGAATTATCTGAATCGTTAAATTCAGTTACAAATAGAAGTACAAAAATATTATGTTGTACCCCATTTTAAATGATATTACCCAGTTTGTGACTAATCATTTTGATTGATATGATGAGCATTATCAGAAGTTATATAATTTATAAGGGGATAAAGAATAACAATTTCTTCTACCACTATTTTCTCGATAAGGGTTGAATCAACATTGTTCATAATTTTGGCATCTGTCTTCTACAATTGCTTTGAAACTGTGGCAATACACTTGATTCACTCCACAGATGCCACTTATTTATCAAAACTTAAATCAAGAGATAAATTCTCTTTGCGAATATATTTTTCTCGAACTCAACAGGAAACTGTCAAAGAAAGTTTCCTTCAGAAATGGCATAAAAAAAAATCTGATAAATAATAAATTGTGCCATTGTGCTCAATATATTTTGTGTTTGAGAGCTGACTTCGCACCTCTGCCTGCTCTTCGATCTTCATATGAGTCTGCTCCCCCAAATGGAACTTATGGTGTAATTGAAGGAATCTCATCAGATACTCTGTGCCAATTTCGCAAGGATCTGTCTTATCTCCTGCAACTCTGTTCCTTTTGCTGTAGACAGTACTCTTCACAGAAGTTCTTTCTCTGAAGACCAAAGAGTGCAACTGGATCCTACTGCTTAAGATGCACACAGATCAACTGGATTCAGTTTCATTTAAATAAAATTGTGGACAGGGGTCAAATAATCTTCATAGACTTCAGTTCTTACATTTTCTCCAAACAATATAAAAAATGGACCAATCATCACCATATCAGACGGAATTGCGACTAGATCTATGCTCGAATTGACTATCTCTGATAATTCCTTCAATGAATAGATCTATGCTCGAATTGACTATCTCTGATAATTCCTCAAATGCTTCTGTGATGTAACAGATCAGCCTTGGTAGAGTGCCGTTCAGTTAAAATAAAGAGGTTTCTGTGTTCACAACCAAAATTAGTGCGAATGTTTATTGTTTTGCCACAACTATATATTCTGAATTATTTTTCAATTTACCCGATGCACATAAGCTTTAAATTTTTTTGCTAACGGTTGTGTCATTTTATCAGAATTTTCAAATAGTTTATAAGGGAATTATTGTTGGGATAGCAATTTCTTCTACCACTATTTCCATGCTCGATAAGGGTTGATTCAACATTGTTTATAATTTTGGCATCTGTCCCTAGATCTTCTATAATTGCTTGAAACTGTGGTAATACACTCGATTCACTCCATTGTGCTCAAAACGTGCGCCTGAGAACTGACTCCAGTGCTCTGCCTGCTCTTCGATCCTTATATGAGCAAGGTGTCTGCCCTTCCAAATAGAAGATTGCTTCGGTGCAACTCATACTCAAGAAATGAAAAAAAAATGATCGAAATTACTACCATCCCATCGTCCTGCCCTCCAGCCTTCTAAACTGATGGAGAGCTATATCAACAGGATTGGCAATATGGATTTCTCCGGAAGCATTTAACAGAAGGTATAGTCCAAGGATGTTATCGACATATAGAATGATACAATTACGAGGTTTGGAGAATCCCAAGTGATAACCTCGGATATTTCCTACTAAATAAATTACCCCTCCTGGCTTGTCAGCTCAGTTGTGCCATGACTAGGTTTTTTCTACACCCAGTCACTTTATGGTGTAATTGAAGGAATCTCATCAGATACTCTGTGCCAATTTCGCAAGGATCTGTCTTATCTCCTGCAACTCTGTTCTTCATATTACCAATTTGCTACCTCTAACGTCTAAAATTGCTCACTTTCGCTGATGACAGTACTTTTCACACAAGTTCTTTCTCTAAAGACCAAAGATTGCAACTGGATCCTACTACTTAAGATGCAGACAGATCAACTGGATTCAGGCTCATTTAAATAAAATTGTGGACAGGGGTTCAAATAATCTTGATAGAGTTCAGTTCTTGCATTTTTTCAAAAAATATAAAAAATGGACCAAACATCACCATATCAGACGGAATTGTGAATAGATCTATGCTCGAATTGACTATCTCTGATAATTCCTCAAATGCTTCTGTGGTGTAATAGACCAGCCTTGGTAAAGTGCAGTTCAGTTAAAATAAACAAGTTCCTGTGTTCACAACCAAAATTAGTTTGAATGTTTATTGTTTTGCCACAACTATATATTCTGAATTTGTTTTCCCATTTACCCGATACCCATAAGCTTTAAAAATTTTTGCTAACGGTTGTGTCATTTTATCAGAATTTTCATATAGTTTATAAGGGAATTATTGTTAGGATAGCAATTTCTTCTACCACTATTTCCATGCTCGATAAGGGTTGATTCAACATTGTTTATAATTTTGGCATCTGTCCCTAGATCTTCTATAATTGCTTGAAACTGTGGTAATACACTCGATTCACTCCATTGTGCTCAAAACGTGCGCCTGAGAACTGACTCCAGTGCTCTGCCTGCTCTTCGATCTTCATATGAGCAAGGTGTCTGCCCTTCCAAATAGAAGATTGCTTCGGTGCAACTCATACTCAAGAAATGAAAAAAAAAGGATCGAAATTACTACCATCCCATCGTCCTGCCCTCCAGCCTTCTAAACTGATGGAGAGCTATATCAACAGGATTGGCAATATGGATTTCTCCGGAAGCATTTAACAGAAGGTATAGTCCAAGGATGTTATCGACATATAGAATGATACAATTACGAGGTTTGGAGAATCCCAAGTGATAGCCTCGGATATTTCCTACTAAATAAATTACCCCTCCTGGCTTGTCAGCTCAGTTGTGCCATGACTAGGTTTTTTCTACACCCAGTCACTTTATGGTGTAATTGAAGGAATCTCATCAGATACTCTGTGCCAATTTCGCAAGGATCTGTCTTATCTCCTGCAACTCTGTTCTTCATATTACCAATTTGCTTCCTCTAACGTCTAAAATTGCTCACTTTCGCTGATGACAGTACTTTTCACACAAGTTCTTTCTCTAAAGACCAAAGATTGCAACTGGATCCTACTACTTAAGATGCAGACAGATCAACTGGATTCAGCCTCATTTAAATAAAATTGTGGACAGGGGTTCAAATTATCTTGATAGAGTTCAGTTCTTGCATTTTTTCAAACAATATAAAAAATGGACCAAACATCACCATATCAGACGGAATTGTGAATAGATCTATGCTCGAATTGACTATCTCTGATAATTCCTTCAATGAATAGATCTATGCTCGAATTGACTATCTCTGATAATTCCTCAAATGCTTCTGTGGTGTAACAGATCAGCCTTAGTAAAGTGCAGTTTAGTTAAAATAAAGAGGTTTCTGTGTTTACAACCAAAATTAGTGCGAATGTTTATATATATTCTGAATTATTTTCCCATTTACCCGATACCCATAACCTTTAAAAATGTTTTCATTTTATCAGAATTTTCATATAGTTTATAAGGGAATTATTGTTAGGATAGCAATTTCTTCTACCACTATTTCCACGCTTGATAAAGGTTGAATCGATTTTGGCATCTGTACCTAAATCTTCTATAATTGCTTGAAACTGTGGCAATACACTCGATTCACTCCACAGATGCCACATATTGATAACGTAAATCAAGACATAAGGCACTTTTTTTTTAATATACTTTTTTCGAACTCAACACAATACTGTCAAGGAAAGTTTTCATCAGGAACAGCACTGGATTGATGATTTAATGATATGCAGAGGTAGCAATCTGACATCGTATTATGAATAATCTGATTAATAATATTGTGCCATTGTGCTCAAAATGTGCACCTGAGAACTGAATCCAGTGCTCTGTCTGCTCTTCGATCTTCATATGAGCAGGTGTCTGCCCTTCCAAATGGAAGATTGCTTCGGTGCAACTCATACTCACGAAATGGAAGAAAACGGATCTAAATTACTACCATCCCATCGTCCTGCCCTCCAGCTTTCTAAACTGATGGAGAGCTATATTAACAGGTTTGGCAATATGGATTTCGCCAGAAGCATTTAACAGAAGGTATACCCAAGGATGTTATCGACATATAGAATGATACAATTAAGAGGTTTGAAGAATTCCTAGTGATAGCCTCGAATATTTCTTACTAGATAAATTACCCCTCCTGGCTTGTCAGCTCAGTTGTGCTTATGACCAGGTCTCTTCTATACCCAGTCGCTTTATGGTGTAATTGAAGGAATTCCATCAGATACTATGTGTTAATTTCGCAAGGATCTGTCTTATCTCCTCTGTAACTGTGTTCCTTCTTCATATCAACAATTTGCTTTCTCCAACGTCCAAAATTACCCACTTTCGCTGATGACAGCACTTTTCACGCAAGTTCTTTCTTTTAAAGACCAAAGACTGCAACTGAATCCTACTGCTTAAGATGCAGACAGACCAGCTTGATTCATTCTTATTTGAATAAAATTGCGGACAGGGGTTCAAATAATCTTCATAGACTTCAGTTCTTACATTTTCTCCAAACAATATAAAAAATGGACCAATCATCACCATATCAGACGGAATTGCGACTAGATCTATGCTCGAATTGACTATCTCTGATGATTCCTTCAATGAATAGATCCATGCTCGAATTGACTATCTCTGATAATTCCTCAAATGCTTCTGTGATGTAACAGATCAGCCTTGGTAGAGTGCCGTTCAGTTAAAATAAAGAGGTTTCTGTGTTCACAACCAAAATTAGTGCGAATGTTTATTGTTTTGCTACAGCTATATATTCTGAATTATTTTCCCATTTACCCGATACCCATAAGCTTTCAAATTTTTTGCTAACGGTTGTGTCATTTTATTAGAATTTACATATAGTTATAAGGGAACTATTGTTAGGATAGCAATTTCTTCTACCACTATTTCCACGCTCGATAAGGGTTGAATCAACATTGTTCATAATTTTGGCATCTGTACCTAAATCTTCTATAGTTCCTTGAAACTGTGGCAATACATTCGATTCACTCCATTGTGCTCAAAATTCGCGCCTGAGAACTGACTCCAGTGCTCTGCCTGCTCTTCGATCTTCATATGAGCAAGGTGTCTGCCCTTCCAAATAGAAGATTGCTTCGGTGCAACTCATACTCATGAAATGAAAGAAAACGGATCGAAATTACTACCATCCCATCGTCCTGCCCTCCAGCTTTCTAAACTGATGGAGAGCTATATTAACAGGATTGGCAATATGGATTTCTCCGGAAGCATTTAACAGAAGGTATAGTCCAAGGATGTTATCGACATATAGAGTGATACAAATAAGAGGTTTGGAGAATCCCAAGTGATAGCCTCGGATATTTCCTACTAACTAAATTACCCCTCCTGGCTTGTCAGCTCAGTTGTGCTTATGGCCAGGTTTCTTCTATACCCAGTCACTTTATGGTGTAATTGATGGAATTCCATCAGATGCTCTGAGTTACTTTCGCAAGGATCTGTCTTATCTCCTCTGCAACTGTGTTCCTTCTTCATATTAACAATTTGCTTTATCCAACGTCCAAAATTGCCCACTTTCGCTGATGACAGCACTTTTCACGCAAGTTCTTTCTTTTAAAGACCAAAGAGTGCAACTAAATCCTACTGCTTAAGATGCAGACAGACCAACTTGATTCATTCTTATTTGAATAAAATTGCGGACAGGGGTTCAAATAATCTTCATAGACTTCAGTTCTTACATTTTCTCCAAACAATATCAAAAATGGACCAATCATCACCATATCAGACGGAATTGTGAATAGATCTATGCTCGAATTGACTGTCTCTGATAATTCCTCAAATGCTGCACAAGTTGTTTCTTTTAAAGACCAAAGAGTGCAACTGGATTATACTGCTTAAGATGCAGAGAAACCAACTTGATTCATTCTTATTTGAATAAAATTGTGGACAGGGGTTCAAAAAATAATCTTTATACACTTCTTGCATTTTTCCAAACAATATAAAATATGGACCCAACATCACCATATCAAACGGAATTGTGAATAGATCTATGCTCGAATTCTCTGATAATTCCTCTAATGCTTCTGTGGTCTAATAGACCAGCCTTCGTAAAGTACCGTTCAGTTAAAATAAAGAAGTTTCTGTGTTCACAACCAAAATGAAAAAGCTTGTTGTTTTGCCACAACTATTTATTCTGAATTACTTTTCCATTTACCCCAATACCCATTTAAGACTCTTAGAACATTTCAAGTAAAGTCCTTATCTGAATAGCTGACCTATTTGCTCGATAATGCCTAAAATATAAAGTTTATTGTAACTGAACCACCCGCTGCGTTTATGGCCAGTGCTAATAGCTAGCAGGAAGAAAGTGACTTTACTATATTTATGAATACGTTTTAGTAGTGGTCGACAGGTTCAATTAGAGTGGTTATCGGGCAAAAGAGAAGTCTCAGTTTCGGAAACACCCTGTAAATAAAACAGATATCATTATCGTTAAAAGCAACGATAATACCGATATTTTATTGGAAAAATACCTGACAACGTTACATCACCGTTTTAAAAAACTGGCTTGTACTGAATGAATATATTTAAAGTAATATATCTAACATAAAACGTGTAAAATATCTGTGAATATTTAAACGTAAACTCCGAAAAAAAGGAATATACACAACCAATTAGTACTTAGGAAATTTATATTTTACAAAGAAGTGTGAAATATTTGAGGTTTAAATCTATTGTGGTATAGTTAGACGTTCAATATTACGTTCAGTCGTGAAGTAAAAGATTTTTTTGTTTTGTTGTCAAATAAACAAAACTAAACAAAATAATTTTTAAAGTGGCGATTAATTTTATACAAAGGGTCCAGCATTCCCATATCCTGGTAGTGATGCTTAATCCAAAGTATATATAAATTAGAAAAAAAACCACTGCTGATAAACATAATACCAGATATCAATAAAAATAGTATATTAACAAGTAAATAGTATTGAGATGTATATTATTAGAATATTGCAAATATCAATACTTTTTTTATCGTATACATTTTTATTTGATATAAACTATCGAGATGAAATAATTTATCACTCATGGGAGCACGTATTTCAGTGTATTATTAAACATAGTCCTCGGTAAAGGACGAAAAATAACAAACGAAATGAGAAGATATTTCAACATTTGCGAGAATATGTCAAACAGTAAAACATTTAAATCTACGCAAAAGCAGAATTATAGCATAAATTAGTAGAGACTTTTCTCCGTGTAGTATCTTACGCCTTATAATGAACAAAAGGGTATTTTAAGTAGGGTAATGTAAATGAAATTTTGGTGAAATTAAACTGAAATCTGGAGTTTTGGTACATGTGGTGCTGAAACAACCATCAAGAAATACGAAGAGGACAAAGGGGGCTCAGGTTAGACCGTTGTTTGCCAAGAAGCAGTATGACAAGTCAGCAAACTTAAAGCTAACTTGACTTTAACAGCAAAGTGGTTAGTTGGTAATGTAAAAGTACAAATACAACGGAGGTCCCTGGAGTCTAGATCACAAGGTACATATACACACATTGTTTCAACGAAGACCAGGAGGCAGATAAAGATGGAAATATCCTTCACCTTCAACCATATACTTGAACACAAGTTTTCCTAAAGTTTTGGAGTCGTGTAAGTAAACGGCTTTCAATATACATGTCGGTAATTTAGACGATGGCTACAACCCTCTCGTTCTCCGAGAGAGATTGTGCTAGAAGTTGCGTCTTGATTGTTCCCCTAGGCCTCAGCTAATTGTGCAGTAATAGCAAGAAGTACGAAGGAACGAACCAGCTCTCGAAATGCTTTGTAAAATGTTGCACAGGTACAATATATCTACTATACGTTTAAAACTTACTTTATGGAGCATGTATTTCTATAGACATTTAAAAAAGGGAAACTACTAAAGTGTAAAGTGGTTTTATAACTGCATCAATATGAAATATGACGAAACGGTAACTATTTTATCGAATTTAATTTTTATAATTTGTTGTCGTTCAATTTAACTTGCAAATGATATGATAATCAAAAATTTTAATCTTTATATGCCTATATAAATATATAAAAAGCGAAATATGATATTTTATTGAAAATATAAATAATATGTATGTAATAGGAAAATCCCTGTCTATCATCCGTTCAGTCAAACTTTTAATAATATCTTAGAAGACAATTTTTAAATATAATTCTAATATTTTATTTGTTGAAAATATTTTAAAAAAATCTGACGAATATAATATAATGTTGTCGTTATTGAATTATTCATAAATATATGAAATACTTAGTAGAAATTTACGTTAAAAATTATTTTGCTCCCCTTCCACCTCCCCCTCCCTAAAATATGGCCAACAACATATTTTTTAAACTATAAGGGAGGTCGAGTACCTTGTTCTACAATTCATTTCATCTTCTATTCACATCTCAATTTTTTGCAATCAAATCAGCCGATTTGGAGAAATCCAATTCGAATGTTACTAAATGTTGCTAATTAATGAGGAAACTATTAGAGAAGGTGTTGGTCATTTTTATATTCATTTATTATTGCTAGGAAATGCAAAGAACTTATTTCAAATGTGTAATTTAAGAATTATTTATTAGTGTTATTTTTTTAACATAATATCAAATTTCTTCGAAACAGCTATTTGATTAAAAAAAAATTTGAGATATGAATAGAGAATCAATTTACCTTTAAAACAAGGTGCGACTTGACCCCTCTTATAATTTAAAAAAATATACTGGGGGTCATTTTACGGGGCGAAGGAGAAGCATTTTCATAACAAACTGAATGAAATTGAGCATTAAAATCAATCTGTTTCAGCGTGTTTTATAATATTACATATTAATGTCAAAACTGAATTTATTCGTAATGTTTGCCGCGCACCATCCATATTTGATGTAATGTTTAATTCCGTATTAAATGACGAAAGTATGAGAGGAATTCGCTTAACACCAAAAAATAAAATAGGTCAGTACAATTAATAGCTAATAATAAAAAATACGTAATAAGAAACAATTCTTGATAAAAACAAAATTATAACAAAATTATCTTATCTTATCGAAACTATAACTGACGAGGCGAAAATTGAACTTTAAAACAGCAATAAAAAATAACCTAGCCTCAACACTCAAACTTCTCGTCTATCACCTCCAACGGATGACATTTCACAAACAACACTTTTCCTCCCCTAACAAAAGAAAACGACTCAACAGTGATATCACCAATAGATTGCAATTCAGCTCTCGTCGGGGCACATAGCCAAGCGAATAACACTTTGGTTTTGATTCTCATTTATTAAGAAGGACAATAGGCGAAAGTAGTAGTAGTATTTCTTCCATTATTGTCTTACGCCGGGCTAAACCAACTGCTTCATTGCAGTAAACATCGGTAGAGGGAGCTCTTCCTTGCTCTTGTATTTCGTGGTCTATAAACGCCCGAGAAATACCCTATCAGGAGGCACGTCGTTTCAGTCGTGTTGAAGTAGCCGACTGCCTGCTTTCCGCGGGTTTACATCACCTACCTTGCGCTGATGAGTGTCAATAAAGCGCGAAACTAGTCCAGCACGACTGACTGGAAAGTTCCTTATTGGGTATAATTCTTTCGGCAGGTGTTTACTGCAATCAGTCCTAGCAATTTGGTGGTAATATGAAATTATTATACAAAATGTGGCCAAGCTGGAGACTTGTTATTCAGCTCTCGGCGGGGCACATAGCCCGGAGAAGAACTGTTGGTCACAAAAACATTTACATTTTGTACATATGTATATTTTAATATGAATCCCAGTAAAATATTTCAATACATTGTCACAACAAACATATTGGAATAAGTTAATCGATCCAGATTGCACTTACGTTCAGTTCAAAGTATTCAAAATATGCCATCGATTTGTTTTAAATGTGCATTTTATTAATTTGTAATAAAGTTGTTAATTATTATTGAACATCTATTTCAAATAAACGCTCGGTACATATATTTTTTAAATTTATGATATATAATACCGCCAAGGTCATCTTAAATTTAAAATCTAGCATTATATTGTTTTCTTTATTTTACTATCTGTATTTGATAAATGCTACAAAATATTAATAATGTACGTGGCCTCTAATTTATCTTAAATAAATAATTTTGTGTGTAGTAAAAATAAAAATAAAATCATTTGAAAACTATTTGTCAACACTATTATATATCTATTTAAACTAGAAAATACTATTAATAATATATCAACTATGTAGTATTGTAGACGTTTATGACATGAAAATAAAAAATTATTGTGAAAATCTTCAAATGCAAAAAAGAAAAAATTCAAACATCATTCAGTGGTTGCTGGTTGCGCCTGACTATAGTTCGTTTTAAAAGTTGATCAGTGGCGTAACGCAGTTTTATAATCCATTTCAGTACGTGTTAAATCAAAATACCGGATGACACAGGAGACATGTAACACTCTGTAACTTTGCTAATTAAAAAGTTAAAATTTTGAATTTTGGAAAAATTGTATATTGAATAATTGTCCTTTTTCTGAACCAATCAAACATTTTCTTCAACTTCCGGTTTAAGAGGAAGTGACCGAAACATTGTTATTTTAAATGGTACCCAGTATATATTTTTTTACTTATCTGATTCGTCCCTTAATTCTCTTTTCAACCATGTATCGCAACATGGCATTTGTTTTTAAAATGACAGTTAATAGCCACTTTATGGTATTAAGCGAGGTATTAAGTCTGGGTGGCCGTGATATGAACCTTGGCAGGTATTGATGAATTGATGATTAGTGTGCCGTGATATCTAAAGACCTCTGGTACGCAACTTTGTGTCTCAAATTTTTTTGGGCATGATCAGTAGCTTTATTTTTTAAACAAATGCCATGTTGCTATGCATGGTTGAAAAGATAATGTAAGGACGAAGCAGATAGGTAAAAAATATGTACAGGGGTATCATTTAAAATAACAAAGTTTGGGTCACTTCCGCTTAAACCGGAAGTTGAAGAAAATGTTTGATTGGGTTAAAAAAGGACAATTATGCAATATAAAATTTTCCCAAAATTCAAAATTTTAACTTTTTAAATAACAAAGTTACAGAGTGTTACATGTCTCCTATGTCGCCCAGTATACAAATAAAAATGTTGTGAAACTATTTTTTTCTACTACCGATCTTAAATAACTTTCCGCACGCTTTATAGTGCGTAAAGTATTTTTTCGTTACGCACTAGTGCGTAAAGTAAAATAGTAAAAAATTGCATATTAGAGCACCTATAAGCACCGAGTATAATCATATCTTATTTTAAAAACGTTAAATGTGGTTATTTAATTTTATGTAGTTCATTTATTTAAAATCACGGTGTATTATTATAAAACATACCTAATTACTTTCAAAACTGATTAGTGTCACTCATTTAAAATTAAGTAGGCCATAGCAATATTGGCATTGTTAAATTTTGACGTTTAAGTAAGTTTGACGTTTTGAAGTTCGTTTCATATTATTATTAGAAAATTTAAGTAAGGAAGCCTTTAAATTTGTTATTAAAATGATTTTTATGTAACTTTCACCTTTACATTTTACTTTATTTTAAATTTCTTAGTTTTCGAAGAGATAAGTACAATATGGATGTTGATTTATCAGATTTTGAATGCACTGCTTCATCGAATATAGCCAATTCGGCACAAAAAACCATATTAATGACTACCTTCGGGTTAAGTTTTGCTTAAATTACTATTGTTAGAATCATATATTATCTCATATATTATATAAAATTAATAACGTAATTTTCGTTACTACAATAAATTTTGTTAAGTACAGAAGTGTTAATTTTTTCTCATATAACAAGTATGTTAATGTTTAACCAGAATGCAGCCAGTAACCAACAACTGCCTTTACGCACTAGTGCAAAAAATTAAATACTTTACGCACTAGTGGGTAAAGTAAATTGTACTTTATACATATATTTCTTAGTAACCATTTTGGTAGTAGAAAAAATATTGTATGCAATTCGTGCGTAAGGTGAGCTTCTTTCACTCATGGGATTGTCAAAATTCCCATTCGTGAAAAAATCTCACCTTACTCACTTGTTGCATAAATAACTATTATTCACTTTTCAGATAATCATTTCATTTAAAAAAATATTTTTTATAGGTGTTAGTTAAGCTTTATCCAAGCTATTGTATAACTTTCTGTAATCTAGAAGACTTAAATTTGTACGATCAAGACCAAAGTGACGGAACTCGCTCTAGTCAAAATATTCAGTTTAACACATTGATGTCGTTTAGACATACGGATAGCCAAACAATTATTCTCGATTGTAAAAATTTACCATTCATAATTTCACGTCTGTGTATATTTTATTAAAAGTCCTGTAGTAAATTTACATTGGAGGCTTAGAGCTCGATATAAAATCTCAGTAGGCTCAATTTATCATGCATCTCAGAGAGTGTCAAACTGATTCGATAAAAGGGGTGATTTCAATCATCGACTCGTAAAATATACTTTTTTAAAATTCGTAGCAATATATGAGCAATATATAAGTTATGACGGATCGGTGGACGTGCGGCCAGTGTTCCTCAAGGGGAGAAAAGGACTAGGAAGGACACTGGGCTTGTCAGATCGCATGAATGCGTTCATCAGCTTTCGGACTGTTTGTCAACTTTTGATTTACACCTTTTCAGTTGCGAATATGGAATTCAGAATTCTAGCCGCACGTTGATTTTGTCAATAAAACTCATCGTAGCATGTCAGACCGCCGAGATGCAAAACTCACCAAGAACCTAATTTGTGCCACCTACTTACTTGAATGTGACTAGAAATAAGAAATAATATCGTCTCAACTCAGTGAGTGGGAAGGTCATATTGTAATTCTATTGAGAGGGAGTGAGATGACAGCCTCTCTAAGGGAATGCTGGAATACGCTAGGGTTTGCACTTCTTTTGATTCCCCCACACCATTTTAACTTGGCTACTTTATATACTACCTTTTCCGCGACACTTTTCTCTTTCTATCCGAGTTATTGCAACTTCTCTGTCTCTTATTGACTTCTGATCATCCCGAAATAGTAAGCGCGTTTTGTCAAAATTATATATTCACCTAAAACCGTTTCTAAACTTTCAAGATGAACGGCTCCACAGTTCTCCCAGTTTTTTATATTGGTTTCTGCGTTATTCAATCAACTTTAATATTTATTTCGCTCCTAAAGAAACCTTAATTTAATATTTACCAGATATTTTGGTATTCAGTCGCAGCTCTATATCAACTTGAATATTCTTAACGAACGTCATTTATAAAAGTTGCTAGTAAAATACAAAGGAAATAGAGATTTGGGTGAAAATTAAGATTTGAACTAGAAGGTTTTTTGCAATAATTACTATACGCATTTTTGACAAAAAATATTTTGGTAAATAAACTAATTAGCTTTTTTACTGGTATTGAAAATATAATGAAACTCCGTCAAAATATTTATATTTGTAGATTGTAATTTCAAATATATTGGACAAACAGGATATTCAATTCTAACTAGATTTAAGGATCATGTGGAACAACTGATAGTTCTAGTGAATATAAATTAATAACATTAATAATTTAACTTATAGTTAACAATATATACTAAATTCCGGTATCTTTTAGATATTTTGAACGAAATTTTTAATCCAACAATTTAATTAAGAATCGAAATTATGTGCACATTTACAAGCATATTTCCACATTTTTAAAGCCGGCTTAACTAAATGCCAGCACAAGTCATCATTCCAGTACTTGAAAAAATATATCTGCAAATTAAATAATTATAATTAATAATAGATTTTCTTATAAATAATTTAATTATGATGAACTTGTGCAAATTTTCCAGATCACAGTCGTGGCCGAAAAAAGTTTCAATCTGAGCAGCGAAAATAAGGAAGGTTTAAAACTCTTTTTTTTTGGCCACGGTGTACCACGATTAATATCACGCAAAAGAAGACTGATCCGATCCGTCACATCAAATAAACTATTTTATGCACTAAAATTACAATATTTTTCCTAGATTTAACTTAACCCGTCCAATAGCGTAGAAACCGTAATAATAAATAAATTGTCGTTTTGTTATATTTGTAGATATTGACTATCAAACAGACATTCGTATTAAGTCTTTTTTGATTAGGAAAGCTTTTTCAGGCTGTTATACAGATGAGCGAACTCGCGTCAGTATCAAGGGTCTCGTAATACAGGCTTTTCGCAGATACACCCTTATAATAAGTTTGCACCTTTGCGGCACGAGGGGTGTTCAGAATCGGGAGCAGTTAATATGAATACTGATTTCTTTTACCCAAAGGAACGACTGGGCTATCGATAGAGGTTTTATCACTTTTTGTATTTGTTCCATCCTATTTTAAATTCAAGAAACATAAATTAAATTTATAACTTTTACGTTTCTCGGTTTTTTTAACCTATTTCATATTCATCCTCTAAGGGTAAATGTTATCGGTAATGCAAAATTAACTTCTTTTGAACAACAAAGCGGAGCAGATATATGGGATTGTAAAATTTCAAAATAATCTTTATGAGTAAGCTATTTGCCAAAAAAATGTACGGAATAACAAAATACGTATATAAAAAGAATGTTTTTCTGACATATATCTGTGAAGTTAAAAAGCAGTCAAAAACCGACTGACCACATCTAAAATAAAAATTTGAAGATTAATCAAAGGCGAAGTCTATTAACCTAAGTATAAATCTTAACATTTTTATAAAGCATGAAAGAGTTTGCTAAATATACACAAAAAGACTGAATATATTATTATGGACTTCTACATTTTTCCCGGTTCATCCACAAAGAACAATTTATGACCAACAAGGCATTAAAGTTATTAATAAAAATAAAAGAGATTAGTGGGCACAGGTTAGATTCTTGTGGTCCCTTGATGCAATTTTGTATAGGGTATAGAATGAACTTCTACATCTTTGACAGTTCATCCGCGAAGATCAAGTTATGGGAATCAAAAAAATTATTAATAAAAATATAAGAGGGTAGTGACTAGTGAGTACCCCTGATATAAGTTTGTATAGGTTAGACTTAAAACAATTAGATGTAACGTTATTCAAATAAAACAGTTTTGAAAAAGTCAGAATTAATTATGGCCAAGGGCACTTTAGAATCCAGTTACATACCTGCTACATTTTCTGTTTAAAAATATAATATGTATGTATGTATTTAACGTCACTTGTGTTTTCGTTTTGATGAACCCATCGTGGAAGCGAATGAAAATTAAATCACTATTGAGTAATAGGCTTGTATCCAAATTAAATAATTCTCAACTGTTTCACGATATTTTTAAAAATTAATATTTGACCGTGAAGTGAAAAAATGAGTTATTGAGAAATACCATGAAATCATCATAATAATCATATTTTGTAAATATCCAGTTGTCATCTATTACATTATATATTATCTTATCATATTTACTAAAAATAATAAATAAATAAAATCTGTAACGACATAACATTGAATTAATAAATTCCTTTTGTTTCAATTATTTTATAGTTGCCGATTTTTTTCACCGAAAATTCATGAGCCTGTTTAAAGTTTATAGTACTAAAATAAAACGACGTATGTATCATATTTCTTAGTGGCAGGAATTGAGAATATAACATACCTTATGTTATATTTATATATCAAAACAAATGTTAGTTTGTTTTAATTTAGACTGATGAGTATGCTGAATAATGTAAAATTTTATTTTACTTAACTTATCATAATTACAAACGACAATCGTAATATATGGGATTTTAAAGAGTCAGTGGTGTGCACATACATATTCCAGAAGGTATATTATTATTAGAATTAAAATTCGGTCAGGGACACCCATAACGTTGTAATAATACCACAACTAAGCTTATTAAGCGATTATAATTTCGTCGTTAAAACTGAACAAGAATTTAGTCCTCACTTGTTCTAACGGGTACTTGCATACATCTTGTCTTTGATGCTTTCCTAACCAGTGTTTATTAATTTGTCAATCATAGACCTAATCTGGATACAATACGAAAACCAACACTTTGTATGTGCCAACAAAATACGTGGACATAGCCTTGCAATCTAGTAACATGATGCTTTTTAAAGAAAGGCAAGTTGTGCTGATCCAGATTTTTCTTAAATAGGTGACTTCATTTTGCCACTGGTTTCAACATCTAGAGTGGAAGTACATATACCGGGTGAAAACAAAATCATTGTACAAGGCGCCATTTTATTATCATAAATCTGAATATTCCATAATTTTAATAAATTTTAAACGCCCTGTAAGATTAAATGAATATTGACGAATCAAAATATTCCATTAAACACCTGAGTGGAAAGTTAAAGATCAGTCGATTTTTTCAAAAAAATCGCTGTATTTTTTTAAATATTTCAGATTTTGAAAAAGTGACCAAATTAGTTTTTGCAAATACATAGTTAGTAAGTACATTACCCCTACATAATAAAATCAAATTTAAAACCGCCATTGTAAATTCTCGGTGTCAAAGAAATTTTCCATTTTTGGACGGGTCTTGCATTAGGCGCTATACAGTAAAGACCGAGGAGGTTCGATCGAACATGGGTATTAGTTTGCGCGATTTACTTGTGCCCGTTGTAGGCAAGCGGACACTGTGGTGAGAATCGTGGATCTCCACGCTGTAGCCGATGGCTCTCGCGTCTACTGTTCCTTGTTTAGATTCTTTTATAATAATTTTTGTTACACCTGCAACACTCGAGGTGCAGCGACAATTAATTTATGTTGTAGAATCAGATTTTTGTTGCGAAAAAACAAACAATGGAAATATTTAAATGTGTTTTGAGATTTTTTTAAAATTACAATAATTAATCCTGTCTAGGATGAATTATTGAAGTTAGAAAAATTTCGAAACGTTGGTCCAGAATACGTAAATTAAATTTCTTTCAGATATGAGTTCTACATCCCAACACGGTTTAATGAGATACTAACAACAGTCTGCTGACTGCTGAGCAGTGAGTGGCCACAGCGAACTGCCGTGCCCTTCTTCTAATTTACAGATTTCGAACTGAGGCGAGTTGTCGGCCACTCGTATATTCGTCCCAATCCCTGTCGTGTTCGAAGCATCCTGGATTTATCTGTATACAATATTTATTACAAATGCTCATTCCAACAGACAAAACCACTTATTGACAATAAAATTTGCAACAAAATGCCTAAAATTTGAAGAAAAAATCCAAATATGTAGTTGAACTGTCCAGTACTGTAGTTCATTTAGACCCATATTTTTCATAAAAAAACATTTGAAAATCACTTTCCAGGAGTGGACCTATGTCGAGAATTTTAAATAGAACCCTATATATTTTTTTTGGCTATTCGTTAGAGCTTTTCAATGATATACAAAATGGCGGCCTAAGCGACATAAATAAATTATTTTTTTTATAATGAAAAAAGCACCATGGCAAGTTTTCTCTGCTTTACTTGTGAAGAAAAATAGCGATCAAGTATTTTCCTGTAAATAATAAGATATATTTTAATATTTAAATTTAAAAAGCACCATTTCCTATTTCAAATCTTAGAGAAAATGTAAGAAAATGGATGACATTAAAAAAAAATAATTCATCATAAGTGGTGGTAAATTGAAGTTTTTGCAATGTTTGTCAAAAAATTATCGAAACATTTGTTTTGTTTACTACTTCACTAAGTTGCTTTACCATAGTCCCATCGATGAAGCCATAGCGCCGCCATAATGATTTTAGAGAAAATGTCGCCTAGGGGCCTAGGCCGCCATTTTGAAAACAAATTGCCACCTGTGATATATCGTTGAAAAGGGAATTTAAAGCTCTATCGAACGGTCGAAAAAAATATACAGGGATCTATTTAAAATTTTCGACATAGGTCCGTTTCCGAAAAAACCGGAAGTGACATTCAAATATTTTTTCATGTAAAATATGGGTCTTAATGAACTATATCCTCGACCCGAAAACCAAACCTGTAACCTTAAAGACAATAAAATGGCGCCTTGTACAATGATTTCGTTGTCACCCGGTATATTTGGATTGCCTTATCTAAGGAATGTCCTTGAATAAAATTCCAGTCTTATGGGGATGTACTTTCCAGCATGTTGAGGTTAAATATTATTGCAAAATAAATAATAAATATAAATATAAAGCAAACACGATGTAAAAAATATACAGGGTTCAATTTAAAATTCAGGTCCATTTCCGGAAAAACCGGAAGTGATATTAAAATGAACTATATCTTCCACCCGAAAACCAAACCTGTAACCTTAAAGGTAATAAAATGGCGCCTTGTACAATTATTTCGTTGTCACCCGGTATGTCTGGATTGCTTTATCTAAGGAGGAATGTCCTTGAATAAAATTCCGTTTTATGGGGATGCACATTTCCAGCATTTTGAGGTTAAATAAAATTTATTGCAAAATAAATAATAAATATAAAGTAAACACGATGAAAGAAAATATACAGGGTTCTATTTAAAATTCTCGACTAGGTCCATTTCCGGAAAAACCGGACGTGATATTAAAATATTTTTTCATGTAAAATATGGGTCTTAATGAACTATATCTTCCACCCGAAAACCAAAACTGTAACCTTAAAGACAATAAAATGGCGCCTTGTACAATGATTTCGTTGTCACCCGGTATATCTGGATTGCTTTATCTAAGGAATGTCCTTGAATAATATTCCAGTCTTATGGGGATGCAAATTTCCAGCATTTTGAGGTTAAATAAATTTATTGCAAAATAAATAATAAATTAGTATAAAGCAAACAAAAAAAAAGATGGAAAAATTTGAAAAGTATTTTATAGAAATTTACCTCCTAAAAAAATTTCTTAGACACTTTTTTGAATGAAGCAGTCGTGTGCGCATGCGCGAGCATTTGATTAGATGAAGTATCAGTTAGGTATGAAGCTATGTCATTCAAAATTCGTGCCAATAATTCTATTGCCTCCAAAGTTTATTTTAAGGTTGGCAACATATAAAGTTAAATGCTTATTTGTTTATAATTTATTTGCTACTACATTTCAAACCCCTTAATTATTAATTCATAAATATTATTTCAAATTTATCACAAATTAATCAAATAATTGCAAAATAAGCTTAGGACATATTTTTATATTTAATATTTTTAAAATTTTAATTACTTACTCTTCGTTTTGATTTTGATCTCAACCTAAGATAAAATAAGAATATTTGTTTTTTAATTGGCCGAAATAATATTTTGTTAGATAATAATATAACCAAATTGAATTATAATATTACCATTAAAGTAAAAAGCACATTTTTTACTAAAATTTTAAATTTTCTAAGACTATATGAAATGGACTGCTAAGTATCAGATTTAAAAAAAGTATTTTTTTTTCCTTTTCATTACCGTAGGAGAAGCCGTTCCCCAGAAAAAAGAAAAACGAATTATGCGTTCTGAACCCATTCTTCTTTAACAAATTTCAAAAAAGCAAGGAGGACCACATTCGACTTTGTGATGGTTTGATTTTTGAAGGGGGGGAGCAGGGGGAGGACAATCACTAATTACCTTAAATTGGTATAAGCGAATTCGATATGTTATAGGGTAGTGTTCGGCGATCTCATTATAGTTTTATCTTCTATCAAGTACCACCAATAATGTGCCTGACTCACACACAATACCCTTAAGACGAAGGAGTTATCACAAAATTGGTCAAATTGCAGTTTCTTTTATCTCATAGTTTTAAAGTTTATTGGGAAGAGGTTCAAATTTTTTCAAAACTTATTTATTCACGGCGTGAAGTTTTTTTAACCATATTCATTTAATTTAAAAGAATTTTAAATTCAAATGTTCTGTATTGTTCACTATTCTTTTTTGGAAACAGATTCGTCTACCAAAGTAATGGAGGAGGGACGAAAGGCTTATTTTAGACTTTACTTGGCAACGGAATAATTACTGTTGCTTAATTTTTTCCTCAGATTGTGATAACGCGGCCCATCACATTTGAAGAAATCTCTCCGTTTTATTTATATGTTCATATTGCAATAAATTAGATTAAATTTAAAACTTTCCACCAAGTTTATTTGGCCTAAACTTAACACACACACCTGTTAAATTTGCTAAAGAAAACTTTTGAAACTTCAGAAAGGTATTTTTGGATAACATTTTTGGTCAATAGCCTTGATTTTTACTCAACCTCTGATATTTTGAAGTATTATAGAAACACCCTTTATAGAGTAGTACCAATAACATTGTTTTTAGCAGCTAACTATTTTAATAAACCGCAGAAGTGCACCGATAAAATATTTTATCAATAGGACACCAAAATCTCTGAAAGAAATCCGAGGAATGGGAATCATGGGTGGCAATTCCATAACGTTTGCTGTGATTCAGGTTGCCTTAATGGTAAACCATTCTGGATCCTGCTACCTGGTAGCATCGATATAAGCAACACAAATTCTTCTAAGCAATTTTTTTGAAAACCATGATGAAAGGTTAATTCCGCTAGCGATGTCATGACATTCCAGAAATGTATTTAAACTCGGCTCCTTTTTAGATCCAGTGATAAAATTAGTAAAATACATTCTGACTGTACCATTTAGTAGCTAGCTGTGACAAAAGAATATTTTGCACATCATTAGGTGCTATAAAGATCAATTTGGTTATGTGGAGTGGGGGACCAGCCTTGTGGTACACCAGAGTTATAGAACGAAATTGGAAGTGACAAATCGAAATTTCATGATACACTGACACAGCTGAGGAAATATATTAGAAGATTTTGGAACTAGAGAACTACCGCGCAGGAGATTTTAAATTCTTCTATATTAGTTAGAAGCTGCTTAGTCAACGGCTGAGGTGCCATGGAGATTTGTGGCGGTCTTAGTGTTAAGGTGTTTGGAGAATGGGCCTTAGTCAGACATGACATGACAGAATTGCAGCAAAATTTTAACTTCAAAGTATCGACGTTATACTGGTTTGACTCTTTGATTTGTTGGAAAATCCGATAGCTATATATAGAAACAATTTTTGGCTGTATTTCTACGTATTCGGTGGTATTTGCTTTCAGATAATTTCTAAAAAAAAGTGGTATATCATTGCAACTTAGGGCTTGATATTAGCTTGTAAAAAAGGTTATTTTTAAGAGCACATACTTAGATACCATATAATGTTTTTATCCAGCAATATAAATATTAATTGTTGGTAATTAGAATATTCCAGTTTTTAATATTAAAAAAAATGGTCTCGTTTTGAAATACATGACGTTTAGTATTAATATATTGCCACCTCAAAGGTACATCAGATTGCCAAATGAAAATCGACGTAAAAAAATCATTGGCTATAAAATTAAACAAAAATGAACAGATTTGTTTAGTTTCACTAACGATACAAGAATACCTATTAAGCAACTAGGTATGCACATTTAACGTTTGAAATTCAATAATAGTACCAATCAGGTCTCAATTAAAAGAATATATGAGATCTGGTATAGTAGATTTTTAATTTAAGTTATCTTAGATAAAAATAAAACGCTAGATATTTCGTATTTAGTTAAATTTGTTTTAATAAGATTAAAGAGTCCTTGTAAATACATTGTGTTATAAAAAATGCCATGTATTATATTTGTTGTATTGTATTATATTTATTTGTTTATTTCTATTCAAAGGAGAGATAACAAACATACATGTCGTGCTCATTACGTTAAATTTAATGAAATGTATTGTGATATATTATTTAGTATAGTGTAACAGTGCATTGCAAGTAAATTACGAAAAAAAATGTATACGAATATAATTTGTTTGTTGGAGTGATTATTAAAATGTGAGAACGGGGTTTTCGATACGATTATTGAAATGTATGTATAATCCGCCCCTGTGGATCTCCAGTCAAGGCAGGTGTAGTTAGTTTGCTTTTGCATTTCTCTAAACTCTAAATATAACTGTGTAAACAACATCTCTCATACGGGCGAGGCGAGCAGACAAGTAAACAGTAAACAACACGGCACATAATGTGCCGCACGATCGTGTGCCTACACTCAGTATGTTTCTGACTATATTTCGTACCGCGTCGAACTTTTACACTGTGATTATTCAACTTGGCTAGCTTTTAAAATTCCCGCTCCGTCGGTGTTTGGTTACGTAACTGTTTGATGTGCTTTGATAAATTTTAAAGTTCGTGCGTTGTTGTAGTGACATTTCGTTTTTTTCGTTCATCGCATGTCCCGCCAAAAAGAATCAAAAAACTCTTTCTTGGTATAATGTGCTTTTATTTACCACATTTTTGGATAATTTAGGTAACTTTTATATTATTTTTGTACAATATATGCCTAGTTTCTGACCAACGTTTCTTACGTTATATTGTTGTAACAAAACATAATGTTATTAATGATTTTTAACTCAAGTGAAACCTCAAATCTAATTTTATTGCTGTCGTAATAGTAATTCGTCTACGCATAAACAAAAATTAAATTAAAAACTGAATTGTGTCCTTTGTAAATAAATTTTCAGAATTTGCTCAGATGAGACACAAATTTCATTTCAAATTTAATTTTTTGAATTTAAGGATTTATAGCAAGAATAACATTAATTAATCATGCAATTACAAGGATTATGATGTTTATACGTTCTTAACCTTCTTATGGAGATTACTCTGATATGAAAAAATATGAGTAAAGTGACACTAAACGTTGACAATTGGCTCCCAAAGACCACTGCGTGCATTAAATTGGAAATCAATATAATTTGAAATTATCATAATTATTTTTGAAAATGTTTCCATACATTTGATCCTTTTTTGAGTTGACTCCTTCCCCATAGGAAATACAAAAAACGTCAAAACCTAATATCAATTTTTTAATATCTTAAGAAAAATGCTCGGAAAAATGTTAACCTACCCAAGTTAACACAATTAATTTTTTTTACAAATATTTAAATTGTTTTCAGGATTACCTTAGCGTTATTTTTCAGAATCATGAAAATCTCCAGCTGCAAGTTGGTTAATTTTTAAAAAATCCCAAAATTTTTATTCAAACCAGTTTTACTTTTAAATAAAAACGTGGATTGTGGAAAAAAATGCTCGAAAATATAAATTTTTTTCTCATATTTTTTTTTCCTGCAGGACATTTTCTGTCCCAGCCTATTTCATCACGATCTCTACAAATCAAAGGAAATAATGACTGCGTCCTGACTGAACTGGCCACGTAGATATAAATATAATTATATAAACCCCATGTTGACATTTTTTGTTAGGTAAATACAAATAACCCTATTTTATCAGCCCTGAAGACATATATACATTTTGACACCTGTAATAATAAACCTAAAAGCCATTAAATGTATTTGTATATAAACAGTTCACGTTACACATATTTTAATTTCGGTGGTTTCTGTTTTGATTAAATAAAATGATCTCATTTTCAAATTCGTCATGTGTATCCTAGGTATAGGTAGTATATTATCAGAACAGTTATGCAAACAAAGGGTGAGAATTAGGAACCCTGGCATCTTAGATAAATGCCTCCATAGGCTCCATAATCTCGAATATAAAATTTTATTTGAAACGAATAATCGTAGCTTTGATGCAAAATTTTTTTTGTATCCACCCCTGGAGCGAAGGAACTCGACCATTTTATACGATTATCTTTCGGTTATTGACAACGATTTAAAAACTGATAGCATTCTTGTAGTTTAGGTCACTTAAAAAATGTTTTGTCTGGTATATTGAACCGTCATCAGAGACACTGTCATAGCGCGTAAATTCACAAGAAGAAAAAAAATACTTTCGCTAGTTCAGGGGCTGATTTTTCGTTCGAATCTCATTTATCTGTGTATCTCATTTTAAACAATGTAATGACAGAGAGATATATCTATGTCGTATGCGACACTGCTTGGGGAATTCAAGAATTGACTCTCAGGGTACCGGATCCAAGTCACTCAGAGATAAAAGTCTCGGGAAAAGTTTGATGGGGAAATTTTATTATTAAAAAAGTAAAAAGAAAAAGTAAAAATACCCAAGTTAACCTAAGAGAAGGTTACTATTATGAATTTTAATTAGAAATATGGATTGTTTGATTAAACTTATTTTAATTTTAGATTCAATAAAATTTGTATTATTTTATTTTTTTAAGTACATCGATTTTTCACATAATTGACATTATTAAATACAAATTAATTAAGTACAATGGCGATCTTATGGTGTACCTTAAGTATTGCTAAATTTTGGCGTTAAATTCGCTAAGAAGAAAAATATGATTAAGAGATAGTGGAAATTTCTGCATCTGAAAATCCGAATTATTTCCAAACAGAAATTCACAATTATTGTAGTCCTCTTATAGTTTAACTTAGGTAGGTCTGATTTTTTGGAAATAATTCATTCTCGAATTAATTTAAGAAAAAACTTATGACTAGAAAAATGCACACAAAAAATTCAAAATTCTTGCGGTTTGTTTACGAAATCAGAAGACGTCCACCAATCAGCGTCAAAATGGTTAAATATGATTTATTGTAGAAAATTTAATTTTGGTCCCCTTTATCACAAAATTGTATAATCTATAAGACACCTTGTTATCTTACAGAAGAATTACATTTCACACTGATTTTAATTCATTTGAAAGGTCATTTTTATAAATTATAAATATGCATCCGCCAATACTAGTAGACAATTTATTATGCAATAAAAAAAGAGCTGTGCTACTTTTTCCAGTAATTTTGCACATTAAAGCTGTTAAAATTTTTTTTATAGCGTAGTTTGAAAATGAATTTCACTGATGAAAATGTGTATTTATTCTTTTCATATTCCTTTATGCAAGTATTGTTTTGATGCATTTTAAAATCTCGAAATCGAATGTGGCAAGTATTTTTAAGAAGATTTATTCATTTTAAAATATCTAAGGCGCAATATGGGTGAAAAATTGTAAAAGAAAATTAGGTTAAAACCCACCTATTAATGAAAAAACACGGTACGATCTTGTGCCTGGTTTATGTAGTGTTTATTTAAATACCCTACTTAGGTATTTTCGAAGTTCATTAATATCACGTTTCAAAATAACTCTTTTTTAAAAAAAATTGATATGGGCCACCCAGATATTCAGTAAGCTCTATTTAGTAGGGGTTAAACCGTACCAATAGTTCCGTAATGTGTAATCGTTACCGGCAGGAATGATAATTTTTCTTAAGAAATTTATGATTTATATCTAATTTCAATTAAATTTTGATCAACCCTGTATATTTGTGTTAATATTTTATGATATGCAACAAGAATGAGCCTGAGGCCCATTCTGTTTAACACAAATATACAGGGTTGATCAAAATTTAATTGAACTTCGATATAAATCATAAATTTATTATGAAAAATTGTCATTCCGGCCGGAAACGATTACACATTACGAAACTTTTGGTACCGTTTACTCCCTACTAAATAGAGCTTTCTGAATATCCGGGTGGCCCATATCATAATATTTAAGAAAAAAGAGTTATTTTGAAAAATGTGATATTAATGAGTTCAGAGCACCCTGTATAATGTACTATTGGACAAATTGACGTTTTCGTATTTTTTATATGAATTATATTGAAACAAAAATAATTTTAACATATTCGCAGCCATCTAGATTGACAACTAAAATTCGAATTATTCTTCGTGCAACCCTGTATAAATTGTTCAAAATAGTATAAATGTATCCAAAATGTGATCTTTATTTCAAAAATGTAAAAACATACAGGGTGGTCCATTTAGAAAAGACTATTGGGGTTATTTCCGGTGAAACCGGAAGTGACAAATATGGCGGATAGGTCTCAAAAAGTTGGAAATCTTACCTAATTTCACCATACAAAATTTTATCCTGATATCTTTAAAAACGAGGAAGTTACAGGGGTGGCCCACTATTCGTTTACACCCGGTATATGTGATAAAAATCCCAATAACAATACCACAATTAACATTTTGGCAATATTTATACATTCACTATCACCATTTTTTTATTTTTCAGATTTATTGAGTAACTTACAAATAATTTTGAGATAAACGAAATTAAAATATTCCACCTCATCGTAAAACCAATTAAAAATCTATAAATTTTGTACAAAATCTTGATAGTTTTAAAAGATAAAAAGATGGCTGATAAAGAGCAATCTATAACTACTAAACACAAACAGTTGTTTATACAACACAAAACCTACAGCTCGCGTTTTCCTACAATTGCTGTTAAAATTAACTAAAAATTAAGTGTCCACGAAACAGTACTTTTAATATGTTAGTGTCGATATTTTACCATTTTTTAACGCATTGTAGTGATGAAATCCCAAAATTGTGAAGTTATAATCGTACATAAGAAATAAAAATGAGCCGAATTTGTTTCAGTGTAGTAAGTAATATTTAAGTACAAATAGCTATATTATATAGTTTTAAATACATTAAATAACTTTCAAATATTAGAATTATGTCAATATCTTTATATGTACTGAGCCTCTGTAATCAAACACACTGTATACCAAATTTCATCGATATATCAATATATGTATATCATATATCAAGAGTGTGGTGAAAAATGTAATTCGATGGCGATTCTTATGTTGGGCACTAGTAAAAACTTTTTTCTCGATTGGAAATCAAAAAATAGTTTTTTTTTATGAAATTTGGTTTCAGGGTATTTTTTTGTTTTGATTACATTTCCCATTTTATGTTGATCACAGTAGGCTGATTCTGCAAGCTAAAATTTTAAACATAAAAAGATGCGTATTAATTGGTACACACTGTATAAGGAAATAGAACTTTAATTAATCCGGCTCTGTAAAAAATTCGAATCCCCTCAATTGTATGATTTTTATCTATAGTTTTTTCTGCGAATAAACAGTCTGAAAATGATTGTACGCACTTACGAGATTTCTTATCTTGTATACGTAAAAATATGAATTTTGTAAACGATCTTTGAAATCATTTTGGTAATATTATCGACGGCATGAATATTTATTTGCTAAACAAAATATTTAATTCCTAAACAATAAAAGTCAATAGCCTATTGTTATTTTATCATATTATTTATTTGTGCTGGAGTTTTGTTACATACTGTAATATAATATATATCTAATATTTCCTCACTGTACCATATTTATTGAATTATTTTACTATAATCAGATCCAATAAAATTGAATCGTTTTTGTAAAAAACCAGTTTTGATTGTGTAAATTGTGAAGTAGGAAAGAATTATTGAAAAGAGTTTTTGGCATAGTATATTACGTTGATTCTAAAGTTCAAAATTAAATGTAGACTTTCATAGTTTATTATCGAGTTTATTATTTAACAAGCAAAATTATTATTTGAGGACTTTATTGGCTACCTTCCACGTATCAACTAAAAAAAAAGAGGTACTATTTTTCTTTACAGAACAGAAAAAAATGCTAAACACTTCAATAATGACTTTAAAGATCCCTCTTTAAATATAAAGGTGCATGTAGCATATTCTGCAATTAGAAAGGTATTACCCTTTATAATTTATTAATATATAACGTACAGGCCAATTCAAATAAAAATTATTTTTAAATTCAACATTAAAACTTAAAATTAATATTTACGAATATCATTTCTGAATAAACAGACCAATTAACCATTAAACTGCGAGTGAAAATTTTTCGATATTACGTTAAAAGTTTGTACGTAATTGTTAGAATATTTATCTAAAACGAATTATAGCAATCGTCAGATGAGGTTCCTCTTTACCCTGCCCAAGCAAGTAAAGTAAATAAACTTGCATCTGGCTGTTTCAAAGTATAAGTCACACAGTAGAAATAGTCTTTGTATTTTCTATTGGTATTTATTTTCTCACACAAGTAAATTGTAGGAAGCACCTATTTCCTACCCTAACTATGTAAGGATTAATAATTTATGAGTTACACAAGCCTTATTATTATTGTGATTAGAATAAGCATAGTGATTTTCAAAATTTGGAACGACGTCAGTTCATCTTAATTTACAATTAGAGAAATGCAAATTGCTATGTTTTAGAGAATTTCTAAATTCACAGCGATTAAAAAAATTATGCAAATCAAACCGTTTTAATAACACATTTCCAATAAGTCTGAATTTGCACTCATGGAAAGGATTATCGTTAAATTATCATTGACTTTTTTTACTAAACTATTAGTTATTCCACCTGTCCAGCCTGGTTTCGTTTTTGAACCATCTACAACCACTAAATCTCTCCCAGTTCGTAAATTCATGGACGCAACTCTTTGGCAATTAACAACCTATTGATGTCTTATATCTTGATTTATCTAAGGCTATCAACTTGCAACTTGGCCAGATTCACAACAAACTGTTTACTCGGCGTAATATCTTCCTTCCTCAATTGGTATGAAGTATTCTCTGAAATACCGCAAGGTTCAGTGTTGGGGCCTATACATCCGACTTGCACCTGGTAATAAACTTCCATTACATTTGTTACACGGACAAGACCAAAATATAAGGTAACCTCATAGAAAATTGGGACAATAACCCTCATCACACCGATCCATAAATATTAGGATTTATTCATAAATCTGAAACGTGGCCCACTTAGGTGGTTGCATTTACTAAGAAATCCAACCTACAGATTTATCTATTGAAAAAATGTATCGTTAATCCCAATCCTTCATTTTCCTTCGACTCTATAGTCGTATGCGCTCGCTTTTGGAACCGGAGTTACAGTTTGGATCTAGTCAGATACGTTAAGATGATTTATATTTACCATAATTTTCCATAAGAATATACAATACATATCTTAGAAATCCACTGGCACACTTGCACTGTGAAGATGCACGAATTATCCATAGCAGGTTCCTAAGTCACACACTATGCAGTAATCGTGCCAGAGATGGCGTCAATGGTACAAAAACGAATTACGAGAACTAGAGACTTGTGGAATGATCTAGAGGAGCATCTGAATTTATGCTAGAAGGTATCTCTGCAGGTATATGAGGGCCAAAGTGGTCCACTGCAGGCATTAGAATATTAGAAAATGAACTGAACACAACAGAAAAGGAACAGTGACTCGTAGTGAATAATAGTAGTAGTAGAATAAGAATAATATATGTTTATTGTGTCAGACTTGTCTCTAGATTAAACAAAATTATACAGAGTGGTTCTTTTGAAGTACGTCAAAGTGACATTTTAATCTTAATCCTTTAAGTTTCCTTTTCAAGCATTTTAGGGAATATCGAAGTGCGCCACTCTGTATAGAAATTTGTTTGCTGAAGATGTTCAGTCTTAATATAGCTGGAAATTAACATTTAACAAAATAAAACACGTGTGGGGTATTTTACTTATTCTTAAGGCGTGTTATTTGCCCATTCATTACGTTTAATAGCATTAAATCAAACAGTGCCAGTTAATTAATAAATCTGTTGAATTTGTTAGATTTAAATTGAACGAAATGGTATTAAAAATAAAGTAATATTAGTCATTCGATATATATTTACATATTTGTACCAAGATCGTAATTTGCTTACTCTTAATATTTACTTTATTTCAAGCGATACATCTAAGCAAAAATTTTCTTTGCTAAACAAATCTGTTTTCTTTCATATGCTCGAGTATAAACTATTTTTTGAGAATATTTGTAGACTATTATATAATAAAACAAAAATAAACAAATATCTTTTTTAAGGAATTTGCAATAAATCAGATCAAAATATTGTTTACATCCAGTACAATGAAATAACTGACAATTTTAACACACAACATGTGGTGGTTAATTCAACTATTCAGCAATTTCTTTTCAAACTCAAATATACAAAACACTGTAAACTATGCCTTCGACATTTTATAGCATAAATTTATTTTAAAACTATACATTTTTAATGCTGTCTTCTCAAAATAATACACAAACTACATTTAATTTGTAAAACAGACCCGTACCTACATGTATAAACACCAAAATAAACAAATCCACGAATATATACAGAGCGGCCTTGAATTGAAAGACCTAACATTTTTCGTAACCGTTCAAGCGTATAGTAAAATGAATCTTTTCAGTTTCAAACCGTAAAAACAGGGTTAATTAACATTTGCGCTGATCGATTATATTCACACTGTTCTAAAGCACTACACAGGACCGGATTCAGACAGACTAATCGAAATGATAAAACATCTTCACCAAGATATTTGAATATTTTTTTTTTAGCTCGACAGATCGATAGGCGATTAACACACGAAGATTTTTAAAAAAATTGTCGTGACTACATAAGAAATACAGTCGTTAAGTGATTTTTACACAAAAAAGAGACGTACGTTTTTGATGAAAATTCGAACTTTTTTGGAAAATTTTGAAAAATTAGAGGCAAAAATCTATCTCGACGGTTGTTGTTTTATATTCTGATTACCAGAGAGAAAATCATAATTTACATTGGAGAAATATCAAGAGTAAAGAAAAAAGGAAAATAATATACAGATTAAAAACGGAACAGGTGGAAAATCAATACTGAACAAAATGAAAAAATAATTTAAGCCATGGACAAACATACCTACGCATGAACAAAGATACTACTGAACAATGAAAAAGAGAAGCAGGCAAAGCCACAGATATCTGGAAGAAGCCCATTAAGCTGACAAATACGGAGCCAAGTCTAGCAAAAATCAAAAAGTCATTAATCACGAAGAAGAATCAAGAAGAATCAGGATGTAAGATTCCAAATCAACAGAATGTGCTGCTCATCTGTCCTTACACAAGAAAGGAGACCATCTTGAATACAACTAGAACTGATCCATTATTAATGTAGAAGAGTTGTAGTCCTCTCGAATATTATCTGCAACTACATGGCGAATACAGAGGCAGTTTTAGAAAAATACAATGTAGATTTGTCCCAGTCCATGAACTACCAACTTAACATTCAACTCCATAGACAGATCATGGAGGAAACAAATATGTTTGGTATCCATAGTCACCATTTCTTCACGGATTTTTAAACTGCCATAAATAAAATGGAATTGTAAAAGTAAATAGAACTTACAAGATGACTATGCCCTAGATCTATGTTATACTTGTATGTTGAAGGCTCAGTACAGTACTTCCAGAAACCTCAAAATTTGGAAAGGTTTAAGACAAGGGAATGCGCTGGCTTCTCTCCTATTTAACGTTGTTCTGGAAAAATGCGTTAAACGTGTGAAAATCAATATTGCTGATGATGTGGACTTGGACTCGTAGCCTTAGACAAGCAATGGAGAACATGGACTGGCACCAAATGTGATTAATTTCTACATAAGATCTTTTGAACAACGAGTACCAATGGCCTACGACGTCATAGGTACAATTTAAAACTGTACGGACTTTATAAAGCATAGACAACTAAGAATAGTAGAGATGGAAATATTAAGGTGGGCTGGCATGCAGATATGATCAAAAAGATCTTTGAAGAGGCATGACCACCTCATGAACGAGGTCCAGGATGGTGCCAATTAAGTTGGCATAAGAAATTGGAAAGTGGCAGTACAAAACAGACTGAACAGCGAAAGAAACACTGGCGACTGACAGTGATAATGATGAAGATGACAATACTCTAATAAATTAATTGTAAATGTTATTAATATGTTACTGATTTATGATGATGCTACCTTATAGAGAAAGATTACTACAAAATTTAATCCAATCAGTCAGGATATTCTTAAAATTAAGTGCCCTTTTAATATTGTGCCATACACATCCTGAAATATGAATTATTCGAGGAATTATTTAAATTTTTCACTAGTATACTTTTTTAATAGACCAAAATGATGAATTCGCCTGGGTAAGGTGTAGTATTATTGGGGTCTATTCTGATATATCAGATTTGAGGTAATTCACTTAAAAGAAATCTCAAGGGGTTAGATCAGGAAATCTAGCTGTCCATTCCATCAAGTCTATTAGGGAATATATTATTTGAGTGAGATCGTAAAAAGTTCGCAAATACTGTTTTCCAGCACTTCCAAATACTATTCACCATTTAGTGTCCTTTAACACAAAATAGCCCCAAAATTGTATTATTTATAATTCCCGCCTAGAGTTCATATTTGTGAAAACTGAGTATACGCTTCCATCACCCACGATTTTCTGATGTACAATTTTGGCCATTCTGCCTATTTAAGCTGCCGTTTAAACAAAAAATGGCTTAATCCAAGAATGTTACATGTCTCAAGAATTCTGGATAGTAGTTGTATCCTCATTTAACTATTCAAAAATTTTATACGTGGAAAATCATAGAAATGTATTAAGAATTCGACCTATATGAGCGATTACTTTTAATGATTTTATCGAATTTATCTCAACGCTTGCACTGTATATACAGCATTAATATACATTTTTGTATACACTTAGAGACAAGAACTTGTTGGTTTTACCAGATAAATGTTTTTATTTGGAGGAGCATTAATTTATCAGCATAAGATTAGTAGTTCATGGTTGAACACTATTTTGTTAACTATTGAAAATAAACTTAGGTATGTATCATCCGGAAGAAAAATAATAAAACTTATTATTTAAAATGAATGCGTAAATAGATTGTTGAATGCTTACATATCTGATAAAGAAAATAAACAGCAAAAAACAAGGCCATTTGTATTTTAAACATGAAATATAACACAATAAACAAAAATATGGCTAAGTTCAGCGTTAAAACAATAAATCGTCTCCAAGCAAAAAATTCTAAATAAAATGGTAAATAGTCGGGGTACGCGTATCTTACATTTATTGTGAAACGCTCATCCGCATCTCATTACGTAGGGATGCTGACGCTTGCATAGATCTTTGTGATGCTGTGGAAAACCGCCCTTCGCACTTAATCAGGAAAGGGTCCTTTGGACAGAAACATTTAACATTTTTTTTACAGACTTGAATGAGGAAAATTAGGAAGACATCAAGAAGTGACCAACAAAATGCCGAGAGTTCTCTCAAACTTGCCAAATTCCACTACGCTATTTTCAAGGTCATTAGGGGATGCTTAATCCCCTTATAATAGGAAAATAAAAGCAAAATATAGCCCGCTGTTTTTAACGGTTTCATTTTTTGCCACTCACTGCACAATCTCCGCCTCTCTAATGAATAAAATTATGGGAAAATATTTTATAAATTGATTTACTTAAAGAGATTTTAATTTTTCTATTTAATTAATCCACTACGTAACTCCATTATATTTTATCTACTAGCAATTCTTTTTTTTTTCAAAATATTAAAACAATTTGACTACTCATTTATATTCAATAAATCGGTTTAGTTGCCTACATAAAAATAATTTATTTAACGATTCGAATGAAGGTAAATAAATGCTTTTTCTTATATATTTTTTGAAATTTGTGTTTAAGTGACAAAATAATATTAAAAGTGTAAGACCGTAGAAAAATGAGAAGAAGCAAGATAGGGAGAAAATATACATCATTTTTTTTTGTTTATAAATATACAGGGTGATTCGTGAGGAGAGGGTCGTACTTTACCAACCGATATGGAACATTGAGGTGATCTTAAATCCCCACATAGTAATGGCTATAGCGGCTTCGTTTCCGAAATACAGGGTGTTTTATATTTTTTGGAAGAATTTTCTTTTCGCCATATATCTGTAATGCGTAAACGGAATTCAATGAAATTTTGTGTTTTGTTTTTCTTACAGTAGTCATTCACCATCAAATGCGTGGGATATTAATAAAATATCAGGGCCGGACCCAGAATAAAATTATTTTTAAATTATTCCTAGAAAATAACACTCTGTATACTGTTTATGAAATTCTTGATATTGAAATATTAATTTACATCTAGAAAGATACAAGATCCCATAAAATCTTTTGGCACCATTTCATTGTTTAAGTAAAATAATTAAGTTGTTGAGGAATAATTTTTTTTTTGAAAAATTGAGAGAAAATAGTCACTTCAGATATCAGTAACATATATTTTTGTTCTTCTCTGTTTGCACTATCTTTTATTCGTATCACATGGTAACTAGTAAAATAATAAAAATATTTTGTAGGTAATGATTGTGTAATTATTAATAATCTTAAAAAAATAATACATAATAAAAATTAACAATTTAACAGTCAAATTTACTAAATACAATTTAATTTTCTGAATTACAGTCTGTTTTCAAAGTGACCACCGCCAAATTCGATACATTTTCTTGATCAATTTGTCATTTGATATATACGTTTTCTAACAATTTCTAAATTGTTATTAATTTCATTGCAAAAGTGCTCAATTCTTGCAATCAGCTGTTTTCTGGTGTTTATTTCTTCTTTGTATACCTCAGTTTTAAATAACCCCACAAAAAATAGTCAAGGGGTGTGAGATCTGGTGATCTCAACAGGACTGAATTGACTATTTTCTCTTAATTTTTCAAAAAAAAAATTGATTCCTCAACAATTTAATTTTTTTACTTAAACAATGAAATGGTGCCAAAATATTTTTTTATGGGATCTTGTATCTTTCTAGATGTAAATTAATATTTCAATATCAAGAATTTCATAAACAGTATACGGAGTGTTATTTTCTAGGAATAATTTAAAAATAATTTTATTTTGGGTCCGGCCCTGATATTTTATTAATATCCCACGCATTTGATGGGGAATGACTACTGTAACAAAAATACAAAATTTCATTGAATTCCGTTTACGCATTACAAATATATGGCGAAAAGAAAATTCTTCCAAAAAATATAAAACCCTGTATTTCGGAAACGAAGCCGCTATAGCCATTACTATATGGGGATTTAAGATCACCTCAATATTCCCTATCGGTTGGTAAAGTACGACCCTCTCCTCACGAATCACCCTGTATAATAATAATAATAATACTTCTAGTAAACTTATTAAGTAGACGTTGTTGTCAATAATCTTATACGTCAAAGTATAAACAAATAACTAACTAAAGAATAATGGTTTTATAATTATTTCTAGAAATACTCACTTGTCGTGTCAGGACAGATGGCGGTTATTGCGATGACGAGGTGATCCTTTTGGTTAAATACTCGAATGGTAGCCACTGTAAATAAATAAAAATATCTGAGTACCATGTTTTCCAGTTGATCAACAATAATAATTAAATACATGAGACAATAATCTAATATTCTTAGAGACCTAACTACTAAGTACCTTTAACCTTTATCATATCAAAACCATGATATCAAACGTATCATATCGAAACCCAGTACATCAGACTCATTACTGTCCCAGTACCAACTTCAAATGAACTACTGTCCACCCAAAGAGCTCCCTCCACCAGTCAGCACCGAGAATGCAACGGGCACGAAACGACCCTCCCAAGTACTGACCTTAATAATTAATAATAAGATTCAACCAGGCCCACTAGCCCGAGAGTGCAATGGGCACGAAACAAGACGGTCCTCCCATGAACTAGTGTTACCATATGCCAATTAATTATAGTAAACTAAAATGGAACTAGGGCCACTAGACAGAGGATGCAATGGGCACGAAACAAGACGACCCCCTCAGTAGCCAAACTCAAAAACCAGGCCCACTAGACGTATCTAACAATGCAATGGACACGAAACAAGACCTCCCAAGAACTAGTGTTACTATTTCAATTAATCATGAACCACTCACTAGAAACATAAACAGTATACTGAAGGAACAAATACCTTTTTTGGTCATTCTCTTATACCTAAGATTGCTTCAGGCCGGACTAAATTGCAACCAGATGTGATATACAAGTACCCTATTTTTTTAAAAGATATACAAATTCCAGAGATAAAGTCGAACGCAGATCTACCTACTTTATAAAATATAATATTTCTTACAAAAGTATGATCAAAAGGCATTCGATGAAAAAGGGTAAGAGGAGATCTCCTTACACATGTGAACGTGGATATGGATATTATGGATATAAGGAATCCCAAGCTTTATAGCTCTTTGATATTTCCAATAAGGTATGGATATTGAGGCGCCTTAACCAAGTTATCATAATATGTATCGCCACTCAGTATTTGTGGATATCAAATTTTTTCTCACTCCATGTCGTTATTATTACAGTTTCTGTAGAAACATTTTCCATCAATTCCGGCATAGCAAAGACCTGTTATAAAGGAAATATCGTTTCTTCATATTAGAGGTTTGCTATCTGCTACACTGATCCTGTACACGATACGCTCCATAGAAGATCTTTTAGTTCTTCAGATACCAATCAACCAGATACCAATTTTGTACCTGAAGCTATAGTCAGACCAAAACGCAAAGAATTCCAACTTATCTAAAATTGCTCAAACAACTTTGTTAACCAAAGATCGCCAAGCCTAGAGGTAACTAGAAGATACAAAGGGTAGCAACTCATAGCAACTCGTTGCACCAAGAATCCATAACTTTTTCAGATATAAAGCACCTGTTTCGCTGTTGTAACATGTATAATGAAAATACCATATTTTTTATCCCAGAGAAATTTTGAAATTGCTGTAAAAATTTCAAATGGCTATATATTTTAAACTTCATTGTTTGAAAATTAAATTATTTATGATAGTAGTAAATCGCATGTAACTACTAATGTTTTGAAACGATTTTCTAAACAAATATATTTAGATTCGATATATTATTGAAATATAGCCCTGTCGATGATGTATTTCTTTTCAAACAAATGAAAATTGTTAGCAAACCTCGACGATTTATTCTCATTTTCTTTGCAAATGTGAATATTACGTCGACGTAATTTTTTATAACAAATGATTTGCACTTAAAACTGTAAACTATTTCCATGGAATATTTTATTTATTTACCAAACTGACGCGGAAGGCTTTTAAGTACGTGTTAGTAAATGGTTTTATAAAAGAAAACATTGACACCTGCATAAGAATAAACAACCATAACTACCATATTAGCTGCACTGACTCAGCACTGCTGATAGCTACTTTTTTAATCACTGTTGTTTTGTTAATTAACCCACTTTCTTGTTGTTTCCCATACAAAAGATAGTTTACCACGAAAAAACGTGATGTGTATGAGCGATCCCAGGGAGGTTGTATTTAATATTTTACTAAGTAAAAATTTTCAGTATATCTTACAATAAATAATTCTTAACGAAGCTAATGGATAGTTATGTGTCTATAAAAATACATTGTTGACTTTTATTTACAGGTATGTACTAATGCTTTTTCCCCTATTATTTATTTAGAAAGTAAACGTTACAGAAGACATTGCTAATTAATACATTCATGGCGTAAAAGTTTTAGTGCGGTAAGTTTCAGTTTTAAACCAATTATTGGTACCATCATCATGAACAAAATGCTGCAAAACTTTCGATTAAATGTCTATTCATTATTCATATACCCACTAAACTGACAAGTGAATAGAGCAATTGTGCGAGAAGGTATAATTTTTCTAAGCGAAACCATTTGGTTCCCCTTATTTTAATCCCATTATCGATTCAATAGCCGTTAGATGTGTAACGTAAACTGATACAACATTATAAAGGCACTTTTAAAAAAGGTCGAAATATTTTACCTGCTGAACAACACCATCGCGGATGATACGTATCCTATTTTGCAATTCATCTGTGAACATCTGGAACCTGCCAGCTCCGAGATTCATAGAAAGCGTGGTAGTGATGTGACAGTCAACGAAATTTCAACATAGATTTGATATTTGGATGAAACTAGAAAGGTCTCTTTTTAGATAATTACTGAAAAAGTGTGACAATACAAAAACATTAAAGGGCCAATGATACCAACAAAGAAACTATTACTTGTGACATTTGGCTTAGATGGATGAAACATTGAATGCACACAATATGGAATGAACAATATGTATAAAATTTAGATATATTTTGGATACCGACACATTCCTTCTATGAAGACATTGAAGATCACTGGAAAAGTGTTCAAAAATAAACACCACGACAAGGTTCTATGAGGTGTTTAGCTTATCCACTACATAAATCTACTGAAACAATTAACAAAGTGATAGACAGCATCGTATCGTATTATTATTGTAAATTTGATGACTTTAAATCAGTAGCCTAGTGGTGGGATCTAAATGAGTCAATTACCATTTTACTAGCTTAACAGATGTTTAGTGATTCAGTTATTAAATAAAATTTACCATATATACATCTACAATCGGATCCCTTTGATCATACGCGTCCTCGAATGAATAATTGACGCAATAATCAAATTCGATCTATGTCAAAATATATTTCAATTATCAAAGACCGTTTTTTGCCCAAATTCAGAACACATAATTAATAATTTCATTATTTAACTTCGTTAATACTGAAATTCCCAGAATTTTTTATTTTTTTTTTTATATATATATGGCATTAGGACAGTCCATACAGCCAGATACACTATTTAAGCTAAACTAATTCTATCGGGGAAAAATTTTTTGACGAACGCAAAGTATTATAACAGGGTCACACTTTTCTCGCCAGGGGGCCCATCAAGGCATTTTTATTTAAACATCACACGTATAGGGCCGCGGATAGGTTCCCAGATATACGAACGTACTATCTTTAATATCAGTTTAAGCAAAAGAGACATCAATTCATTAATGAAGACTAGTAACAAGCATTCACCCTGGAATCCTGATTCGATTCTCATCTTTGGCACTGAAATATTTTCTGAAGAAATGAATTTCAGTATACAGGGTGAATACCAATAACTCATTTTAATTTTAAGAGGGGGTTCATGTTGATATTTATAACACAAATTACCGATAAAAAAATATAAAAAATTCTGGTAAACTTTTGAGTACCGTTTCGTCGCTCTACTGACCCACTTATGGGGTGAACAACATGCCTTGTATCCAAGTCACAGACTCCAAGTTCTAACGTAAAAAACGTGACAAAAAACGTCTAATAAAGTTAAGCCGCCGTTCGACGGTCTTTCATAAATTTGCGGTCGGAGACAAGTTAATTAACAGTGACAGCAAAAACTAGTGAATTTATGATTGCAAAAAACAAGGTGAATGCCAGAGGCAAAGACCTATCCTGATTTATTTTCTGTTGAGATAGGTAAGTTACGAAGTTCTGAAAATGTTGACGTATTTTAATTTATTTTCTTTCTCATAAACTACAGGGTATATATTTTTTATTTTTGGTATATGCCTTACCATTAAGGGTCGACCTACCATCCCTTAAAATTAAAATGAGTTATTGGTATTCACCCTGTACTCGGTTATTGGATATGTGTCTGTTGCATTCAAATGCTTATCATCTTTTCTTTGATTAAAATTTTCAGAGGCCAAGTAATAAGAATTGAAAGAGCTAGGTAAATGCTAAAAGTAAAATTATAAATAAACAACGATATATTCTCTACTAGTTATGTACATCTTGTAGATCAATACTAATTATCACCTTACATGTCAAGTCTTTTGTTACAGTTTCGCTAATAAGTATTACAAATTCTCTCAATTTACAAACAAACGAACCATATTCTTTATGTATAGTTTTCCGGTATCTATTAGGTTTTTCGAGGATCATTTTTACGAAAATATAACTATTAAACCAGAACCTGTTGAAAATACAATTTTGATCATTGGCGTACCCTTGAAACAAAGGGATTCACATTGGCGTACCCTTGAAACAAAGGGATTCACACCCCCGTGGTTAAGCCTCTGATTGAAGTAAGAACATGAAAATAATGATAGACGTGGCACTTATGCACACAAAATTTCAATAAAATATTCCATTTACTTTAGGAGATATTAAAAGAAAATCCAAAAAAAATTTTACTTCAATTTCAGAAACGGTTCAATTTTTGATATAAGTTTATTTAGAAAACTCACATTAACTTCACATTTTCTATTGATTCTCAAATTATCCCTCTCAATAATCCATTTTTCAAGGGTATCGACCTGAAATAACCAAGAGATATTTGAGGATATACAGGGTGTTATTTAAGTACGTAGACAAACTTTAAGGGGCGATTCCTTGTATGATAAGACAAAAAGTTCATTAACCATGTGTCCTAAACGTTTATGTTTTCGAGAAACAGGGTGTTAAAATTTTTTTTTTTTTTGGTTTTTCAAATTTTTCTTTGACATTTTTGGGGATAATTATTTCAAATTTAGCACAAATAATACTTTTACTAGTGCTTATGAAATAACATTATTAAGATAAATAAATAATCTACAGGGTCTTCGCTTTTTTTGGGGTCACCCAAATTTTTTTACGGTGCCACTGACTACGTTTGAAAACAAAAGCTAATTTACCATTTTGTTCTACAACTTCTCGCTCTCTTGACGTTTTTCAATATCTGTTACGGCCTAGAAGTTATTTTGCATAGAATAAAAAAAAATTTGAGTTCAAAAATTTTTTAAAAAATTTGATTTTAAAAATTACAAAAAAAATTTGAATTGAAAAATTTCGGAAAAAACTGAATTGAAAAAAATTATCGGTGAGGACCAGGATCATCAGGATAATATAAAATAGAGTAGTTTAAAAAAAAACTAAAAAACACGCTTTTATAACAAACCGAACTAAAAAATGAAAATTATATTAAAAAAACTAAAAAAACGCATAAAAGTGTATGCCTAAAGTAATAAAATAACGAATTTCATATTATTATTTTAACTCCGTTTTGACTTTGCAAATTTTTTTCTCCACAGTGTTAGGTTATGCCTAAGCTGGTCTTATTTTTGAATATATTCTAAGGATGATATTATGTTTACCAGAGCTTTCAGCAATGTGTGGAAATCCTTCTTATTGCGACGGTGTAAAATGGTAATATCCATGCGAATGTTTACAGGTTTGCTGGAAGAATTGTGAATCTGCAGAGTTAAGATGTTTATATAGAGAGCATTTTTCTAGAAATATTCGACATAATTTTCTCTTGGAAAATTGTCTTAACTATCTAATTATACTGTAAACAAATACGTAAAGTAATAACCATCTTTTTATCTTCTAGGGATTTTTACTTAATATTGGCCGCAGATATACTAAGGGACGGAATATTTGTTTTACAAAAATATCCATTTACCGACGCACAATACATGTCTGTAAAGTGCTAATATTTATTTTAGAAGAAATAAGAAATTTTATCGTAAATAACTTGTGTTCATTTATTGGCCATTAAAGTGAACATAATGTCTTAAATAATAAATAAACCGCAGCGACACACGCTTAATATAATTATTATTGCCAATATTATTGAATAGTTTTTAAATGCAGTTTGTATTTTATTGTCGATTTGAAACGTACAGAGTCTGCATTCAAGTTTATCGGAAAAAATTACATTGTCATGGCCGGATCTGATGGTTAAACGTACACTTACTCAAACGGTTATATCAAATATTGTAAGATGTCTGTCTGTATGTCTGTATATATTGTGGAGATAAATAGTTACTCACAAACACGTTGCCTTCCATTAAAACTGATATACAGTGCCTGTCTAAAGTTTCCCCTCTTCATCACTTTTGAACTAAATCAGTTGGAGTCCATACAAAACTAAGTCAATAATATTGAATGAATTGTTTTTTGGTGTTCAATTGACTTTTGAAATTCAAACATGGCATCAAAGGCACCAAAGATTTTTGAGAAAAGGGAGCATTCAATACTGAATCAAGTGTTTCTCTCGTAATCAGGATATTGGGCAATTATTTCATTATCTGAACATCTTCATAATTCACTATTTTAGGAAACTTTCTAAACAAACCTGAGAGTAAGTATTGTAAAATTCGCGATAATTTCTGCCGTATTATCAATTTTCGTATCTTCTGAATTTTTGCAATGCAAACGGAACCAGTCTTCAGGAATTTTCTGCAGGTGGGACTATCAACGTTTAATAACTAAACTAATTTGTTAAGGCTGTGTCAACGTTAGTTAACCATTCGTTATAACCAGTGATAGTGGGAGGGAACGACCGATATTCGTATTAAGTCAATTAATCGCTATCACCACATCTGATTTAACTCTTGGCCGTTGAATTCAACGCAGGTCGTGGCAAACCCTTAATATATCGAAGTCTCGAAATCGATAGATTAACGGCAACTGTCGACAATGAATGCTTCCTCGTATACAGGCTTCGCAACGTCCTGAACTAAAGATACAACACTAGCTAAACACTTTGCACAATACACAATTCACTTCTGACACCTGCCCAGACAGGTCTTGCTCGTTCACTCTTCTTTGGCTCAGCCGAATGGTCAAACCGACGCAATTGCGAGGGTCGTTAGCTATGGGGTCAACACAGATACTAGACTAATACTAGAACGCAATAAGAAGACATGGATAATAAATAAGGGTATATATTAAACAATTATCATAGTACATATAGAGCCTCACCTAGCAAGGTCTGCCACCATAACCACGATACCCCCACAAGGGGTCAGCGACCGCGACGGCCGCGCTTAAAGACGAGTGATCGATTGCCGAAAGAGAATTATTACATGGACGTGACTGGCAATTTAGTGAGTGGGTTTTATAGGTTTACTGTTAGAATTATAGACTAAAAATTTAAGGTAATATTCTCCAAAAGGGGTATATGCCGTTAGACGTCTGTGGATATTTCAGAAAGGGGAAATCTCTTCGAATGCTATCTCACAAGGCGGTCACCTGGTAATAATGGGGAAAGCCCCCGGTACCCGTGCGTACCGCAAGGAGGCTTATCCTGGCTTGATTTAATCAAAAATAGCTTATTTCCATTTTGCGAGATCATCGGGAGGTCTCCCACTATAGATATGGAAAAGACCCGAGACCACTTCATGTCGCCACGTGGCGTCGCAAAATTCCGCTATTTCCAATTTTTATTCAGTTCCTAAAATTTCTAAATGGTGCTATCAGACACGATCCCGGTAGAGACGATGACCAATGGGTAGGCGAGGCCAGCACAACCATCCTTGGAAGCCGTACGTCACGGACTCACTAGGAATTCCAGAACGCGAGGGTAGAGTGAACCTATGGGTCCGTAAATCAGTGCGACCACGAAGGTGGATCAGTCTATGATAGATCAGATCAAGAGCTACTGATCTACGGTAGATTCACTCTCGCGCCTTTGTGGAGTATTCCTGTGATCTGTTAGACCGGCTTATGACAATGATCATCTGCGCTATGATCATTGTATTGGCGCAGTCCGTCCTTCGAGGAATCGGTACTGGCTGAGGACAATGCATGTCCTTGGTCGTCTCTACATGCTGCATCGTGCCTGGATGCGTTCGTTCAAACATGAGATATGGGCCGAAAAAGATAAAGGGAATTTTGGAAACTGTACTGAAAATCGTCTTAAAAATTTTATAAAAAATCCTGATATGCATGGATTCATGCATATCAGGCAAAAAGAAGGAATTTTGGGTTTAGGAACTGAATTGAAATTCGACATATTTTTGATAAAAAAATGGTGTACATGGAACAGATGTTCCACATACACCATTCAAGCCTTAGCTTGTGTGCTTATGTCTAATTTGGATCTTTTGCTTAAAACTACTTTTACAGCATCTCCTGGGTTCGATAACAGGACTTTCAAAATGTCCCCAGTTCTGTCGCATGGTAAAATTTCTGAGATTTAAGGAAGATGGCAACTGGGTGAATTTTATCTTCAATGCTACGAATCATTTTGCATAGAATACAAAATTCCACCAAAACTCCATAATTGCTAATTAAACTAGCTAGAAAAACTCCGATAATAATTTACTGTAAACAGCACCACAGGCTGCCAAATATTTGTAGTTTTTTATTTATAAATAAATAATTGTCTTACATTCGAGGCGATAAATACCAGACTAATCATCAAAATATAGTTCATTTAATATTATTCAACTTCAATTTTGTCCGACTTTTCAATTTTAATCCTTCAAAAATTGGAAGGACAGACACTAGAAATGGGTTTTAGTTAAATTACAATATGTGATAAGATTATGAAAATAATTGAAATTATCACTGAAATAGTTGCAATGGAATTTTATAATATACCGGCGGGTGGCACGAAAATATTAGCTACGGAACAACTCGATTATTATGAAAAATAGGGTTCTGATATGGGATCCTAACTAATAGATCACTATTTACAAAATCTGATATATTTGTACGCAACATACTAAGACATCAACTTTCTTATTTTAAATGGAGGACCCTATACCGGGTGTAAATGAAATTAGGCTCACCCCTATAACTTTTTTGTTTTTTCAGATATCATTTGAAATTTTGGCAGTTGCAATAATAAGTAAATTTGAATTAATGTGCATGTTGATAAAATGATTCTAGCCCTTCCGGTTTCACCGGAAATGACCGTAACATCTATTTTTTAAATGGAACACCCTGTATATTTTTACATTTTTTGGTTTCAGGGATTCATTCTGCATACGATGGTATCAACTTTGAGGAAGAAACATAACCTCAAACATTTTTTAGGATAATTTAAGTTGGCATCTAGGGAGCCATGACTCTTTCTGAGTCATTGATGCCAACTTAAATTATCCTAAAAAAATGTTTGAGGTTATGTTTCTTCCTCGAAGTTGATACCATCGTATGCAGAATAAATCCCTGAATCCAAAAATGTAAAAATATACAGGGTGTTCCATTTAAAAAATAGATGTTACGGTCATTTCCGCTGAAACCGGAAGTGCTAGAATCATTTTATTAACATGAATTAATTCAAATTTACTTATTATTGCAACTACCAAAATTTCAAAATAATATCTGGAAAAACAAAAAAGTTATAGGGGTGAGCCTAATTTCATTTACACCCGGTATAGGTAGTTAATAAGATATTAAAAAATATACTAACTGTATTAAAAAGGAGTATGTTCATTTAAGTATTAACCTCCACCTCCTAGCCTAAGGTCTAGTTTCACAATCGCAGATTATCTCTATAGTTTGTTGACCGTTACTTGCAAATTAACTATGAGTTTACCAATACTTGCGTTTTAATGAAATTTAATGAGATGTATAAGTTTATTAAATTGATATCAGAAAAATGGCTAAAATTCATAAAAATGTGTTTACTTCGATCATATAATAACTTGTCAGATTACGTCCGTTCCTTGTCAAAGATTTAATATATAATTTATATCATATAATTTAATAAGTTAATTATAAATCATTAGTTAAATAAAAAATTATCGTATAATAAAAATAAACGAGTCATTAGTCATTACCAATATTAAGTAAGTACAACAATGTATAATAATGAATAAGTTCTTGGCGACAGTTTGAATCTATTAAAACAAAATTTGTATCATATTCACTGAAAAAAATTTGGTCAGTATACAGTGTGCAACGGTCAAATGGAATAAATTCAATAACTGCATATTTTGGCACTTGTCAAGGAAATGCCGAAATACGTCAATTTTAGATTCTGGAATGACATCCTGCAACGTAAAAATTTAATCCCCTTTGAGTGACAGTGCAACCCCCAAATTTTTAAATTGGAGGTAGGGGTTGTGATACCTCATTTGAAAGTTCAAAATTCAAAAATATACATTGTTGCAAAAATTAATTAATTAACAAATGAATGAAATGAATTTAGGAATGAAATTTTTACACTGCAGGATGTCATTCCAGAATCTAAAATTGATGTGTTTCGGCATTTCCTTGACATGTGGCAAAATATGAAGATATTTTTTATTTGTTCCGTTTGGCTGTTGCACACTGTATACAATGTGCATACCGGTTGTAAATGAAATTAGGCTCACCCCTATAACTTTTTTTTCAGATATCATTTTGAAATTTTGGCATTTGCAATAACAAGTAAATTTGATGCATTTTAATAAAATGATTCTAGCACATCCGGTTTCACCGGAAATGGCCGTAACATCTATTTTTTAAATGGAACACCCTGTATATTTTTACATTTTTGGATTCAGGGATTCATTCTGCATACGATGGTATCAACTTCGAGGAAGAAACATAACCTCAAACATTTTTTTAGGATAATTTAAGTTGGCATCTAGGGAGCCATGACTGCTGAAAAACTTTTCTTTCTGAGTCACTGAGTATTGGAAAAATAAAATCAGGATATTAAGTGAGCTAACTTTGCTTTTATAGCCATTTAAACATCTCGGAAATGATTTTTTTGATATAAGTATTTTTTTTTTAAATGGCATCATTATACCTCATTATGCTATTTTAATAGAGATTTTCTTTACCTACATTTTGATACCAAACACTTCACCAATAGTTCATAAATAACTTACAAAAGATACTTTATGACCTTAGTTCAAATTTATTTTAGTAAGCTCTGACCAAGTTAAACATTTGATATCAAATAAATCGGGAATGCCTTGAAAAAAAACAAATTTATTAAATTAAAATAAATTTGGACCAAGGTAAGTGTTTGTTATCGAAATGTAGGTAAAGAAAATCTCTATTAAAATAGCATAATGAGATATAATGGTTAGATTTAAAAAATAATTCTTAAATCGAAATAACCATTTCCGAGATGTTTGAATGGCTATAAAAGCAAAGTTAGCTCACTTAATACCACGATTTTTTTTTTCCAATACTCAAAGGCTCAGAAAGAAAAGTTTTTCAGCAGTCATGGCTCCCTAGATGCCAACTTAAATTATCCTAAAAAAATGTTTGAGGTTTTGTTTCTTCCTTGAAGTTGATACCATCGTATGCAGAATAAATCCCTGAATCCAAAAACGTAAAAATATACAGGGTGTTCCATTTAAAAAACAGATGATACGGTCATTTCCGGTGAAACCGGAAGTGCTAGAATGATTTTATTAACATGCATTAATTCAAATTTACTTGTTATTGCAACAATTTCAAAATGATATCTGAAAAAACAAAGAAGTTATAGGGGTGAGCCTAATTTCATTTACACCCGGTATACTGTCGAAGAGTAAGGAACAAATTCAATATCTTCAAAATGCACAAGTTTTGGAAAAATCGCTCGGACAGGTCGATTTTGATTTTACATTAGGCCTATTTTAAAAATATGTTTTACTTATTCTACAAGGTGTCCCAGAAAAGCTGGGCTGTGATCAACTTTGATTTTTCAAATAGCAACCCCCAATTTTTTTTTCAATTTCGAACTTCTTGTAAAATTCCCTTATTTACATTTTCTATGTATTACACCCTATATCTATCAATAATTTCTGAGTAATGAAAACATATACAGGGACAGGGTGTTCCATTTAAAAAAATAGATGAAGTCATAACCGAAGCAGTGATCACGTCATAGCTAAAAAAATCAAAACTGAAAATAAAACTGACCGGTCCGAGGATTTTGCAAAATATTTTCGTATTCAGAAATAATGAATTTACTCCATACATTCTGTACCTACACACTGTATAATAATATATTATTTATACGAATGTATTTGTGTTATTTACACTTAATTTGAACGTTGAACCTTGAACTTTATAGAATTTACTAAATACCCTTTGCAAGGTATTGTTTATAGCACGTAAATCTGATTCCGTTTTGACGTCATGACGCGCTCAATTCCGACCCCTACTTTAATTTGGCTACAGTTACAGCTCTCTATCTGTTGTATTTTATTTGCGTATAAACCCAAAAATGGGAAGGAGAAAACAAAGACAGTCATTCATCACGTAAGAGATGAGATATTTAACAAAGTCAAAACGAAGAAAATTTGCAAATGCATGCAGTTTATTTGATAAAGAGTCAGGTTACAGCGCGAAAAGGAAGAGCAAAATAGTCCAAACGCGAGAAAAATAGAACTTAAGGTTTATATTTTATAATGTTGGGAGAGTTGGAGGAAATTTATACGGAACATTGCATTTAGTTGAAAAATATATTATAATTTCATTTACTGCAAGTTCCTTCTATAAAACATTTAGAATTTAGATCCTGAGGCATTAATTCTCGACTCTCCGACTATTTTGGTCAGTAGCGTACTCGTTTAATATTTAAATCTGAAATATATTTATTTCAATTTTTCGTATAGTAGTCACAAAACTGATTTAATTTCTGTCCAAAAGAACCAGCCCAATCAACTGTCTTATATTTTATTTATTGTTTTAAATAATTTGATTCTTCAACAATGCATGTCAGGAATAACACATTGCTCCTCCAGAGCATCATAAGTTAAAAAGATTTCTGAGGATAATAGTGGAAGTAACGATCCATTTATCTGATGTAGTTTAAGAATTTGAAACTTTTTGCCTATTTCCTCGTACATGTTTTTGTTTTCGATTTAAAATTTACTCGATACAATAATGTTAATTTATTAACGTTACTAGAAAGGTAGATGTTCGAAATGTTCACCGTGGTCCTCAATGGGCACGTATTTTTTAAAAATCTCTATTAGCCAAAAAGTATGTTTAATTTTTAATACTAGCGTATCCAATTATCAAAATTGCACGAAGATATCGAAGAATATTGTTTTTTTTAAGTCAACTTTGAACTCCGCAAGTATGTATATTTCAATACGTCTAGATAAATTGTGTTGGATGAACCTCTTTCCACTCATAGAATTCACGGTTAAAATTATGACATTTTAAAACACTTTGTGTATATATAAACTATGAGGTCACTATTTGATGCTCCCTCTTTCATGCCTGAGTAGAATCAGATTCTACCCGTATAATTCCCTTGTCCAACTGTGGGGTCGACCTATCGGTATGGTTCAAATTAGCTAGCTAAAAACAGAGGATGTCATGAAAATAAGATTGTGTGTCCCTTCCTGCTTTCTAATTTACGAGAATGGTGTTTAAATATGCGAAAAGGCGAGAGGCGATAGGACGGTTCGCCATAATTTTTATTTAGTGGAGAAGATAATAATATATACTCTGCGACGTACGTAATACATTATTTTGCCATCTACTATTTTTTGTTGCTGAAAAACATCTTCTGATGTTAGTGCAAGGTAACGAATTTTATTTTACTGAATAAAATCATTTATCTTTAAGATTTATTTAGTGTACCAGGAAAAAATCTCCAATTTTTTGTTTTCACCACATACATTTTTAACAACCCTAAGCTAATAGCAGAGATTATGCAAAAATTAATTAAACCTGACTTTTTAAAAATTAACGAAGGAGAATGCAAAAGTTATTAAACCGTCGTATTACGCAAATTCAGTTTTAACGTGCATAAACACAATACTCAAAAAAGAACCGTATACAGGGTGTTTCCTGAGTGACTGGCCATACGCTAGTGGGAAGTAGAGAACCCCGAGGCGGTCTCAGATCGACCCTTATTTTATCCCCTAATGCCCTTCGTTTTGATATACAGCATGTTTTCTATTTTTTGCCATAATTTCGATCGGCCATATTTTTTTAATGGCTTCACCGAATTGAACCAAATTTGGCAGATATGTTTCACTAATAGATGTCTACATCATTCAATAAACAAAAGAAAAAAATAACAGTGCCGTGGTCAAAAATTTTTTAGTCGGGGTAGTTACCTAAAAACCACCCTGTATATGGATTTTGGCAATTTTCAAAGGCAATTCTAAAAGTGCCCTAATAGTGTACCTAAATCGCGTATTTAGTTTTTTTGGCACATTCTTAAATAGAAAAAACCATTTCCGAGATGTTTAAATGGCTACAAAAGCAAAGTTAGCTCACTTAATATCACGATTTTATTTTTCCAATACTCAACGGCTCAGAAAGAAAAGTTTTTCAGCAGTCATGGCTCCCTAGATGCCAACTTAAATTATCCTAAATAAATGTTTGAGGTTATGTTTCTTCCTCGAAGTTAATACCATCGTATGCAGAATAAATCCCTAAATCCAAAAATGTAAAAATGTACAGGGTGTTCCATTTAAAAAACAGATGTTACGGTCATTTCCGGTGAAACCGGAAGTGCTAGAATTATTTTATTAACATGCACTAATTCAAATTTACTTGTTATTGCAACTACCAAAATTTCAAAATGATATCTGAAAAAACAAAAAAGTTATAGGGGTGAGCCTAATTTCATTTACACCCGGTATATACAAGATAAATAAGCTTGAAATCATGATCCTACAATGTATATTGTTATAAATACATTTATAACAACTTTCGTCTTATTTTGGATCACAGAATCTCCAGTTTCCGTTTGTCGGTGATTTTAGAATACACCCTGTATAGTTTTGGTGATACAGAGCGTCAAAGTTGGATTTGCCAGATCTCAAGATGTTTCCTTTGTATCTCTTCCCTGTAATATCTTTTTGTAGCGTCGGGCGACAATAATGTATCTATGAAGAATTAAAATAGACTATATAACGAGATAAATAAGCTTGAAATCATGTCCTACAATCTATAGTTTTGGTGATACAGAGCATCAAATTTGGATTTTAAAGATCTCAAGATGCCTTTCCTTCGTGTCGCTGAAAAACCGATAAAATACGTGGAAGGTATACAAAGATAAAAACGTATGCTTATTAAATTTTTAATTACATTTTTATGTTGGTTTTAACTAACCGTAAATAGCGGTAAAGGGTACACCACAAATTAATAACGTCCTCAAATTGGTCGGTAGGATATTGTCAATATTACGAGCTTAACATTTTACTCGAACATTTATTATTTTCCTTTTTCGTAATGTTCTCATTAAAAATACCTTGGTAACATTTTAGATTAAACTTGACTTGACACTTCAGAACTATTCCTTACATTATTAATTATTACTGACTGACATAATAACTGTTAATATGGCCATAAGAAAAAATCGCATGAGGTGAGATCAGGTAATCTTGGTGGCAACATATTAGAGTTTCATGATGAACAAGAAAGTTGGTGTCAGATTTTAGCTTTAGTGACCTATTTTCCATGTTCCAAAATTCAGATATCTATCTTTCATAATAACCGAGTTCTATAAATTTGTTATACAGTATGATGGCTATAAGACAGGGCAAACATGAAAAACTCGATGTATTAAGACAGACAAAATGTGTAATGTATCCACGTGCGTTAAAAGAAAATTACAGTAAATAGGGGCATTTAAATTATTATTAAAAGGGAAGGGGCGCATAAGAAGCCAGGAAGGTGAATACCAATAAGATGATAAATTCTAGAGCGTAAAGGCAGAATACATTGTCGATGTTACTTCTTATTCGAGGGTTTGTCGTGGGTTTTATGTGATTATTACGAAAAATGTATTAGAATATTGATTTGTTAGCGCAGTTGGCTAAAGAATGTTGTGACTGATATGCTGTCTATCGACCGGGTTCGATCCCCAGGTCTCACATTTGTGTCCGCGTTTCCTCGACCCCCTGCCGGACAGCCATTAAAATGAACATATTTAAGATGTTAAAAATTTGTTTACTTTTTTAACTAATAGCAAAAAAGATCAGTGCTAAATAATGTTTTAGTGTATTTAAAGTATCAAGTATACACGTGTAAAAATTTTAATATAATCTGGAGTTTATCTTTCAATAGTAGCATAGCTCTATTTATTTAAAAACAAATCCTTGAAATGAATGATACTAGACTATGAAACTTGCTTGATTTAACGCAAAATTTGTACGTGATAGTACATAATTAGAGAATATCAATTGTCCTTCTTTTTATGTCTACTGTACTAATTAAATAAAACAAAGTAAACTATATTTATTGAAATTGTTATTTTATAAACATGTAACAGCTATATTACACATAATTTATTTCATATTAAACTTGCTAATAATATTAAATTAAAATTGTTAGTGAGTTTTTCTATTAATAGCTATTAATGCATAATATGTAATACATTTTTGGTATGATATTTATTATAAATATATTAAAATCAGAACCACATACACATGATGTTCGACAAATTTGTATACTCCAATTATTTTCGCTGATTATGATTAAATTGGAATTCAGTGTTTAATTGATTAATTGCCACTTACTACAATACACAATAAACAATATGTTTTCACTATGTCTATGAATATATTCCTTGATGGAACAGTGTGTTATTACAGGGCCTTTAAAAGAAACAACTAGTTTTTATTTTGTTAACATCTTGTTTATACTGGAGTGCTTTCTTGTATTTTTTTTAAATGCAAATTTGTTTTTAATTTTAGTTTCTTGAATATCGCGAGAAATAACGTGCATTTTTTTATAGCGTTATTCAAACTTACAGTGTGTACATAAAGTTTGGAATAAGCTCATTATTTCTTAGTACAAAAATATTGTCTATATTGGGAAAATCTACGGACAGGGCAATTTCTATTTTAAATTGCACATTTTCTGCTTTGATTTTTTTAGCCAAATCGTCATCGCTGTTTCGGTTATGACGTCATATGCTTTTAACACTCTTTTATTAGCTTCGCCTGTATGTTTGTTTGTTTGTTTGTATGTATGTAACGGAATCTTTCAACGAGATTTTCACCCACTTCAAAACGTGAGATCAAACTGAAACTTTGCACACTTATCAAGGATCGATGACAATACAAAAATGTCAAAAAAAATTTTGATTTCAAAAATTTCAAAAAAAATTTGGATTCAAAAATTTCAAAAAAATTTAGATTCAAAAATTTAATTTTAAAAATTACAAAAAAATTTCAATTGAGAAATTTCGAAAAAAAATTGAATTGAAAAATGTCAAAAAAATTTCGGATGACTAGGACAAAGTTATCAAATTATTGTATTGTTATCGGTCCTCACCAGGATCATCAGGAGAAAATAAAATATATTTTAAAAAAACTAATAAACACGTTTTTATAGCAAGCCCAACTAAAAAGTAAAAAATAAATTCTAGTTTAAAAAAACTAAAAAAACACGCTTTAAAGGGAAACCGAACTAAAAAGTAAAAAATAATGTTTATCTATTAAGATTTTGTTCAACAGTGATAAATATTCCACTAACTCAATATAATTAAATGCTTTTTACTAAGTTTAAAATAAGAATCAAGTAATTGACAAAAAATAATTTTATTGTAAAAAAGCGTGGGGTGCTAACTCTACTTTAATCAATAGCTATCAATGACAGAAATATTTATAACAATTGATACCCCACGCTTTTTTACAATAAAATTATTTTTTGTCAATCACCTTGATTCTTATTTTAATCTTAGTAAACAACATTTAATTATATTGAGTTAGTGGAATATTTATCCCTCTTGAACAAAATCTTAATAGATAAACATTATTTTTTACTTTTTAGTTCGGTTTAGAAGAATATTTAAATATCAAAATACTCCTTAAATACACGTTTGGAAATAAGATTTTTGTTTGTGAAATTTCTTTTTTTAATACATTTTTTCTTCAGGGCCATATCGGCGACATTCCTTTTGAAAGTGCCGTTGGCTGGTCAACAAAAAATCACTTCTCAGCTGCTACCAGCCCCTGGCCACCCCCAATCAGGCATTCTCGATATAGTGTAAGTCTCATTTTCATTTACAATTTTTTTATTATATATTATTAATACCGTTTTCATGTGGATTATTTTAAATATCAAAACATGTAAGTTTGATGTAAAATATAACTTTACGAACTCATAACCTCAAAATTGTATTTTTAAATCTAGGAAGAGTAAAATTAAGATACGTGAGAAGTCTAGGTAATAGGTTCAAGAATTTGAAATATGATTTTTTGGAAAACTGCTTTTATATACTTACAGGGTGTTAGGAAAAGTTCTAAACAAATTTAAATGGGTGTAGTAGAATGTTCCAGCAATCAAAAAATGAAATTTTTCTCTAATATGAAGTTTTTCCCTATGAATAACGCAAACGTTTTCAATTAAGATAGTACAAGTTCGAATGACTGACCAACGCTGAGGAAATCAGCTGTGTTTACATCACATTCAAAGATCTTGTACCATAGACAATCCATTTACTTTTAACATTGAAGTTAATTATGTTTATTTTTGTCCCCATAGAAACAAATTAAGATACCCATTTCTTACACGACGAATTATCAAACACTTACGAAACAAATGGTTTATTCATTTTGAATCAAAAACAACAAAACAAAAAAAAATAAATACGGTAATATGACTTTTTTAGCAAATCTTTCCGCATTGGTTTAGCAAACTACGCCTATGCGTAGAAGTTTTTTTAAAATTTTAGACGTATTAAATAATGCTGATTGCTGACTCGTGGACACACAAAACTAATGTGATTGTAAATTTATTTCGCTAACACGTTACCATATTACGTAAAAATAAATAACGAATTAACATAATCCTTCGTGTTTAGATTTTACGGAGTGTAAACATTCTTTTTCCAACTTTATAACTTATAAAATATTCAGTATAAACTTGTAGGGGAACTTTCCCGCGTAGAATTTTCACACTTTAAAGATCAAGAAAACTTTAGAAATAATGGTGTTATTCTGAATTAAATGATTCGTTGTTGTTATTCAACAATTCGATATATAACCTGGAAAATACGTATTATGGTAAACATTTTAAAAACACATTATTTTTCTTTAAGAGGCAAAACTAGGAAGTTTTGCGGTAGTTTATAGGGTACTCCTTATTCGATGGAAAACGTCCCCCTCCCTTAACGTACACATTTCATTTTTCTCTAATTTATTGAACCAGATCAATGTCTTAGTACATTTAAATTTACAGGAGTTTTCCCTAAGCAGTGCTCACTGTATTTTTGTATATGGAAAGACTACAACAAATAAATATTTTTTACCCAGAAAATTATAGATTTTTGTTCCAGTACGCCGCTTGAGTCGTACGTTCCCAGAATATCGGAAGCGTAAATCATTATAAACAACAATAAATAATCCTACGAACTTATGTTTTATTTCGAGGCATATTAGCGATGACTGATGACAATCTGAAAAAATTTCGGCATAGTTCTAGTAACTTTCTCACAAATTTATCATATATGGTGAAATAATAGCAATGAACCAATTTCTACATGTGTTTCCCAATTTTGTGGATTACATGATTAATTCAAGAGCAAAAAGAAGAGAATAATTAAACAGAAATGAACAGTATATCTCGTAAATTTCTAATTCAACTTTGCTTACGTTATATTTTGAAAGTTAAAAAAAAAACAGAAAAAGGCGATGTGTTACATTTTTAGTTAAGTTGGTCTATTATAGAGCTGCATATTATAAATTATACTAGTGTACAGGGTGTCCCAAATTGCTTGATTTTGGCTGGTTTTCCTATTTTCAGACCAGGTAGAGAAAAACTGACATATGAGACATGAGTCTAGAGCTCGATTTTTGTGAAATGCCGATTGGTGAAAACCACATTTCGGTATCTCTAACCGTTTCCGAGAAATAGGAAAACCAGCCAAAATCAAGCAATTTGGGACACCCTGTACTACTGTATGTGTAAAAAAAACAAAACTTTAAATTTAAATAAATTAATTTTGACATTTATTTGGTCAATAAATCTCTTTAAAATGGCTTGAATAAATATAGCCATTCTTGTACTGATTGACATTAAAACACTGCAGAGAGGTCAGTTAATAAATCAACAGAAATGATTATAACGGATTATAACGCCTTATAAGCTTAAAAGAGATTCTTGCGAAAATATTATTATTATTATTAATATATTGTTAAGACCAAACAAATTCAGGCCTTAACTTATCGATATGCATTATTTTTCCACCCTGTAGCATGCATTGTTTGCACAATATTAAGATCATACGTATTGTAATATTTTTACGAATTAATAAAAACAACAGTGTTAAAATCTTGAAATTAGGTTGTTATCCTAATTACAAGATTTAAACAACAATTAAAAGAATGCTCACCAAAATGAGTTCTGTCGCCTAATCAAAATATAGTGCATACCATCACAAATTGAGGATATGAGTGTGCTTTTAATACGATAAAAATTGATAAAAATTTCTACTATTTAAAATAGCGTCAAAATGTAATTAATTAACTATACACTGTAAATTCAACTGAAATTGATTTATCTATTGGTATATTAATTTATTTGCGTAAGACCTATATTGTATACTTTACCAAAAAAAAGGTACTCTAAATATACATCGAGATGGTTCTCTCTCGTTTTAATAATTTCCCAAATTTTACCTTATATAGATTTTAATTGAGTCAGAGTTAATAAATGGCTGCTAATCGTGCGAATCATTCGTCGAAACGCCCAATATTTGCACAAAATCCTATCCTAGCGCAGCGATTGTAAATATCCCTATGATAATATTAAACATTACTGGCACAAGTACTGTTTACGTAAATATATATTTTTTAATTTATTCACTCATTATTAGGTTTAGTAAGCATTAAATTATTGCATTTCCAAAAGGACTTTTGATATGTATGCAGCATAATCGCAAAAAAAAAGGTTTCTTATTTAAATAGTTTGATTCACACGTTCTATTTTTATGCAGACGTTTAAATAATTTACTCTTTATACCATTAGTATCTACCTACAGTGTGTCCACGTTAAGGACTTACCACCCCCGTAAAATATTTATTTATGAACCGATCTGATCCAAATTGCCTGAAAGATGGAACACATTAGGGTCTACTTATGATCAAAGAATCATTCGCCCCCTTCAAATGCAAAGCCACAAAATATATGGAAAAAATCAAGAAATCATATTAGGCATTTTTTTATCGAAAAATTTTACCAACGAAACTTATTCAGAATTGCCCAAAAAGCTTAAATCCAAAGTTTAATCAAATTCAGAACATACATATTAGTTTCGAATTAGTTTATACGGGGTGATTCGTGAGGAGAGGGTCGTACTTTACCAACAGATAGAGAACATTGAGGTGATCTTAAATCCCCATATAGTAATGGCTATAGCGGCTTCGTTTCCGAAATACAGGGTGTTTTATATTTTTTGGAAGAATTTTCTTTTCGCCATATATCTGTAATGCGTAAACGGAATTCAATGAAATTTTGTATTTTTGTTACAGTAGTCATTCACCATCAAATGCGTGGGATATTAATAAAATATCAGGGCCGGACCCAGAATAAAATTATTTTTAAATTATTCCTAGAAAATAACACTGTATACTGTATATGAAATTCTTGATATTGAAATATTAATTTACATCTAGAAAGATACAAGATCCCATAAAAAAATATTTTGGCACCATTTCATTGTTTAAGTAAAAAAATTAAATTGTTGAGGAATAATTTTTTTTTGAAAAATTGAGAGAAAATAGTCACTTCAGTCCTGTTGCATGGCCGATCACCAGATCTCACACCCCTTGACTATTTTTTGTGGGGTTATTTAAAACTGAGGTATACAAAGAAGAAATAAACACCATAGAACAGCTGATTGCAAGAATTGAGCACTTTTGCAATGAAATTAATAACAATTTAGAAATTGTTAGAAAAAGTATAAATCAAATGACAAATCGATCAAGAAAATGTATCGAATTTGGCGGTGGTCACTTTGAAAACAAACTGTGATTCAAAAAATTTAATTGTATTTAGTAAATTTGACTGTTAAATTGTTAATTTTTATTATGTGTTATTTTTTTAAGATTATTAATTACACAATCATTACAAAATATTTTTATTATTTTACTAGGTACCATCATGTGATACGAATAAAATATAGTGCAAACAGAGAAAAAAAAATATGTTACTGATATCTGAAGTGACTATTTTCTCTCAATTTAAAAAAAAAAATTGATTCCTCAACAATTTAATTTTTTTACTTAAACAATGAAATGGTGCCAAAATATTTTTTTATGGGATCTTGTATCTTTCTAGATGTAAATTAATATTTCAATATTAAGAACTTCATAAACAGTATACAGAGTGTTATTTTATAGGAATAATTTAAAAATAATTTTATTCTGGGTCCGGCCCTGATATTTTATTAATATCCCACGAATTTGATGTTGAATGACTACTGTAACAAAAATACAAAATTTCATTGAATTCCGTTTACGCATTACAGATATATGGCTAAAAGAAAATTCTTCCAAAAAATATAAAACACCCTGTATTTCGGAAACGAAGCCGCTATAGCCATTACTATATGGGGATTTAAGATCACCTCAATGTTCTCTATCTGTTAGTAAAGTACGACCCTCTCCTCACGAATCACCCTGTATATGACCGATATACCCAAGAAAAATAATACTTGTAGTGAAAATACTTATTGAAATTTAAAAATATTGAAAATTGTAGATCCAAAAATATAATTTTAATGGGTTTTTGCGTTTTGAAAAGCGTACTGTGACAATTACTCTGTTTCATAAAATTGTCACAGCACGCTTTTCTACGAAGCTCTGGAAGGGACACCTAAAATAAAATTTTAAAATTTCGAGTTATAATTCGAAATTTTGAAATAAAATTTCCAGTTATAACTCGGAATTTTGAAATAAAATTTTGAATTATAACTCGGAATTTCAAAATTTCGACTTATAACTGGGAGTTTTGAAATTTCGACTTATAATTCGGAATTTTGTAATAAAATTTCGAATTATAACGCGAAATTTTAAAACTTTATTTTACGTATCCCTTCTAGAGCTTCGTACTTTTCAAATCGAAAAAACCCATTAAAATTATATTTTTGGGCTTAAACAAATTTCAATATTTTTTAAAATAGATCAAAAATTTAAAATTAAAAGAAACGTTTTCAATAAATTATTAACAGGCAGACAGACATATTTAGTTCGAGATGTTCTGAAACGGATTTGAATTTTTTTCCGATGTCCAGTACTCCGTTCTTTGTTTGTAATATACTTATTTGGCTTGGTCAAAAAAGTTACCTACCCAATAGCCTCACAGAAAAAGATTTAGCATTATTGTCGAATAAAGCAGTGGGTACCGTAAAGAGGGAAACGCTGAGCAGAAGGGCAATAACTGTGCGCCCCTATGTTTTAAATCTTTGGCACAAACAAAGCCTGTCTCTTCGTACTTCCGAAAACGTCGAACTTATTATGATACTATTATGGTGTAAACAACAAACAAGGGAGAGAATTTACATCCAGAATTAGGCACAGGCGTACATTTCAAAGGTCCCTTCGGCTATTGGATCTACCAATTTCATTTTTTATCGATTATCCGTTGCCAAATTGTTTTTTAAAGTTTTTAACTCTTTACTCTTTTCCAATTAAATGCAAAATTTGTTTAACGAATTCACAAAAAGATTCAATTAACCTTAAGGGTTGTTTTTTAAGTCTGCCTAAATAAATAGCGCCCTCTTAGCACAACGCTATAAAACCATTTAATACTATAAGAATGCTAGCTGGTTCCTTTCCATGTGCATACTTACCGTGTTGATATATACATCAAGGCCAATGAAATATATAGTGTGTCCCAAATGTAACGCATAAAATGTTTCTTTATCTGTATCTTTTTCAAATAAATGTAAATGTAAAACCGTATATTGTTGAATCCGAGCATCATAGCTTGAAATGGAGGAAAAATAATTGCCAATATTATGAAAAAGTGACAAATCAAATTTTACGCATTATTTTTGTGGTACAAAAAATTTTAGACGCGGGTTAGCAGACGCTCAATTTTCATAAATAAAACACTATTGAAACTGACTCTGTAACTAGAGAGAGGAATTTTTCCATTATACACGAATATTGGATGTGTGTCCCTTGTCTTTAAATGTGTAGCCCTCTCCCGCACAAGGCTCATCTAGAGACTTCTGGGATAAAGGGGGTCGTAAGTACATGTGGTGTTATTAATTTATTTATTTATTATTGTTAGGCGACTTTTCAGATGACCCTAATCAAGAAGAAGTCAAGTGGTGTTAAATCAGGGAATCGTGCTCGCCACTCAACTGTATGTTTTTGATGAAAATGAATGAAATAGAATTAAGTCAACATTTTTTTTCATCGATACCAGTGGCGTAACGGTAGTAAAATCCTAAAAGTGATACCTTACACAGCCCCTGTTGTCCTTTGAAAAAATCAAGACGGCCTACCTTAAACGATAAATTTGAAAAAAAAGTTGTATAAGTTTAAAATTATGTATCTACGGCTACGCAAAACCAATGAGTAAACAAATGATATAAATAGGCGCGGCGCAACTGTCAAGGGGCCGAGATTTTAGTGTTGTATTTTTTTGCCAATAACTACAGAATTATCTACAATATTTAGGGCTATGCAACCGAATTACAAATACCTAGCACTAAAAATTGATAAAAATCCTGAAGCCTTTATCGTTTATTCTTTATTTACTCAATGGCAAAACGTACATAATAGCAACCCTGTATGTAAGAAGGTCGTTTTGTATCACTGCACATAAAAAGAGTATCCAAGGCATAACTAGTAATACCAATACCTATAAAGATACTTTTTAGTTGGATAGATTAAAGTGTAACGTTTTACTTTAAAATGTATATATATATATATATATATATATCACACAAACATTTGTTATCAATGTCCTTGAATTGTTTATGTTTATGAATATTTATCAAAAAGAAACAATAATAATTGGTAAATGTAAACATATCCATTATTTTTTTACCAATATGACTGTATTTTATCGCTTATATGCTTCATTTAACATAATATTTTACTATCATTAATACTGATTTTACAGCATCGTCGGCAGATTTTAACCACATTTTAGCATACCACCGTTGTAGAGGATTTGTTTAATTTAAATATACAAAGTTTCATGAAGTTAAAGTTTTATCTGAACATGGACATTTATACTTTTAAAAGAAATGTATTATCAAAATAATCAATCACCTACTACAGTCAATAATAGGAATAACTCAGCACATCTCCAGTAGAAATTTTTTTTAGAAAATACTTATTGAAAAAGCGGTTCGCTAAATGCTAGAAGCGCTGTAAAAGTTGAAATTCAACGGTTACACTGGACTGTTCTAGTACGTATGTGTTGATACTTAAAATTATTAAGGCATACCCGCAGCCCTGTATTTATCCAAATAAATAGTGTTAACTATTTTAACAGGCGATGTATTTCTACTCATTGTCAAACAATTATTACTGTTATCACACCTAAAGTACGAAAAATATGTACGATCTAAAAATAAAAAATTTCTTATGTCGTTGATTGTTATTTATTTAAACTCGTGCACTTGGTTCATTGACCGTAGGCAGTTATGAATTGAAGAATGGTTTATAATTTTGTGTAAACAATGTTTTAAATCGTACTCAAGATTGAATTCTTATTGTCGAGTTTTAAGTCTTGGGGAGAACATAAAGAAGAGGACTCGGGCAAATGCTTATAATACGTACCGTAAACACTTCAACGCAAAAATTGCATCCGCATCTTTGTGGTTTTGATAAATTTGTTTTCCGCTAGCTTTCCCTAAAACTTATTTAATTAAATGACATTTTATTTTCCACACTTGCGCTCCGTTTCGCCTTCTTATACTTTTAAGAACCTTCTCAAAGCTAAATCTCTTTAAGATGGGTCTCATTTACAAAATTCAAATACTCTTCTGACCTATATCGTTAATCGGTTAGTATTATGATTACAATCTATTCAGTTTCAGCTAACTTCACAGTTAACTGTCGCTACTTGTTTGAAATATACATTCCTCAACAATTATAGCACTTTTAACATTGCTTGTTATGCCCCCTCTATCTACGCAATGTTAAATTATTTGCACCCATGTACTTAATTTTTTGCATGTATTTCAACATCCTGTCTAAAAAAAAAAAAATAAAAAATAAACTTTTTAAAACTTCGTCCTAAAACGTACTAAAAAGTAAAAAATAGTTTCTTTTTTTGGCAAAGAATTTCATGTATGACTGCAGGAAAAGCAATTATGTCACAAACGATTTGTTTTGATTTCTCGCTCCAATTTACCCCCCCCCCCTCGCCCTCTACGTGTGGATATTTGCAAGAGGAACGGTGGAATTTTGTATTGTCATCCGCCCTTAGTAACTGTGCAAAAATTTCATCAATTAATTACGTCAGGAATTGCGTTAGATGAAGGTTGGAAGGTTTGAACACAACATTCTGAAAACTGAATCAGCTGTCGAAGTTCTGAGTTCTGTTGAGAAAACTGACTTTTATTGTATTTAAATTCAATACTGACAGTTCAAAATACTATAAATTTATTTGCCAAATACTACTCTTCACAACCTGTCGAAGGGCAAAATTTTTCTGTTCCACTTCTCTCCTCTTCTTTCAGTTGCATCATATTTACATTTTTTTATAAATAATATTTTTAAAATTTTTTTTTATCCTAAGACGTAATATCTTAGACCATTGTGGTGTATATATCCAGGCTGTATTCGATTTAAAATTATTTTAAACAAATAGTAAAAATGTTTATATTTCGGTATTTATTTCGAACAATTCTATTTAGATTATGTCTGTCGTCTGTCAGTCTGTCTTATATATAAATATGTGCTAGCGTCATTTATAAACAAGATATATTTTAAAAGAACTACTATCCTTACCAAATTTGCGCACACAATGATACTTTCGTGTAGTTTTCTTTACGATCAACCATAGAAAGTGCTGACAATTACAATAGCAAGTCACGGTTAGGTTGTATTACCTCTGAATTAATATGACAATGGATCATAGCTATCCCTAATTTCTTGAGATTTGCTCTATAATACACAACAATGAAGACCGAGGACAAAAATTGAAAATCTGCTGAGAAAAGATCATTTCTAAATAGAATAGTTCCTCAATATCGTACGAGGAGGCTAATGAAACTGATATCGCACCGAGAACTGCGCTGGAGAAGTATGTATAATAATATGAGACTATCAATGTTTAATAACTAAATTATTAAGGCTGTGTCAACGATTCAGTTAACCATCCGCTTGTGAATCAGGAATAGTTGGAGGGAACGACCGAATCCGTATTAAGTCAAGCAGCCGCTATCGCAACCTCCGAACCAGCTTTTGGCCGTTGACTTCAACGCAGGTCGGGACAAGCTTTTAATATATCGATATACCCTATCGATAGATTAACGGGAGCCGTCGACAATGAATGCTCTCTCGTATACAGGTTTCGCAATATCCTGAACTAAAGATACTACACTATAATGACACTATGCACAATACACAATTCACCTCAAACGCTTGCCCGGACAGGATTCGTTCACTCTTCTTTGGCTTCAGCCGCAGGATCACTGTCGCACAGTGCGAGGGTCGTTAACTACATGGTCAACACAAGTACTTAATAACCACTAGAAGCAATAAAAGAAGAAATTAATATATAAAGATATATTGAATAATCATCAATCTACATATAAAACTTCACCAAGAAAGGTCTACCATCATAGCCACGATACCCCCACAAAGGGTCAACGACCGCGAAGGCCGCGTGTAAAGGAGAGTGATCGATTGCCGAAAGAGAATTGTATTACATGAACGTGAATGGCAATTTAGTGAGTGAGATTTATGTAAGAATTAGGTAAAAACCTTTACTTAAAATTTATTGTAATATTCTCCAAAACAATATATATACCGTTAGACGTCCGTTAATCTTTCAGAAAAGTATTTCTCTTCGAATGTGATTTCACGAGGCGGTCACTTGGTATAATACCAAAATACCCTGGGACCGAGCCTGGGACCGTTTCAAAACGCCCACTAGTCGTTTCATATCCGAGTATTTCAATTTTCACCTCAGTTCCTAAATTTAAAAATGGTTCTATCAGACACGATCTCGGTAGAGACGATGAAGGGGGGGTAAGGCGAGGCCAGCTCAACCTTCCCTGAAGCTATTTGGTCACGGACTCACGAGGAATTTCAGAACGCGAGGTTAGAGTGAACCTATATGCTTCTGTAGACCAACGCAACCACGAAGGTGGATCAGTTTATGGTGAAACGTGATCAAGAGCCAATTGATCTACGGTAGATTCACTCTCGCGCCTATATGGATTCTTCGCTCGTGATCTGTTAGACCGGCTTCGGACGATAATCATTATAGCAATAATTATCATTATAATTAAGAGCACAGTCGTCCATTGAGGATTCATCATGAGCATTGGAACTGAAGAAGTGGAGGTGATATCTCAATTCTTGAGATCAACTCCATAATGCACAGCAACGAAAAATGACAACAAAAGAGGAGAAGTTCGCTGAGAAAAGATCATTTCTAAGCAGAATAGTTCCTCAGAAACGTATGAGAAGTATCAGAACTGCTAGAGAAGTTTGTATATGAGACCAGATGCTGAGAAGATAGTTACACCAATAAAACAAGGAGATGGCGCCTGGTGAAGAACTGCGCTAGAGAAGTTTGTATATGAGACCACATACTAAAAGGAAAAACACGGATGATTTGGTCTCACGAGAATTTGAACTGGAGAAGTGGGGTTGATGTCTGTTTTTGTTCAAAATTAGATTCAATTTGTACAGATCGGGTGAACTGATTTTATTACAGAAAGGAAGGAATGAAGGGCAAAGAAATTGTATCGTCTGGAGATGGAGGTGTAATTGTCTGGAGAGAATAACAATGAATAGGAATAGTGAACTTATTGTGCTACGAGTACAAAGATGGGTGTATCCGAGATATTAGATCTGTTCATGCATTTGGACTGGAGAAGTGGAGTTGATGTCTGTTTTTGTTCAAAATTAGACTCAAACAAGGTTATCGATGTTCCTTAACAACTAAATTGAATTTTTGAGCTCAACTCCATAACGCACAACAATGAAAAACGGTAACAAAAGAGGAGAAGTTCGCTGAGAAAAGATCATTTCTAAGCAGAATAGTTCCTCAGAAGGGTACGGATGAACCGATTTTAATACGGAAAAGAAGAAATGAAATACATGTGAAAAATATCTAGAGGTTGAGATGTTGCTATCTGGAAAATACAATTATATTTAGAACTACCAAGCGAATAAACTGTATTGAAAACAACTGATCAACTATTTGTGATCATCTTCAAATCGCTTCTGGCTGGTGCAGAAACAAAGCTATTGTTGGTCCTTTTTGGTGACCCTTTTTACTTGTGGATAATAATGCTGAATTTTTGAGGGCATAGGCTGGATCCCTCACTTTCTTATATCCTATCAGCTATGTGTAGAATAGAATAAAACTACGTCTAGCACAAAGAGAGGGTGAAATGAATAATTTGACGGAATGAGAAATTGGTCAAAATTTTTTTACGCTTATACTAATTATTTAGGATATTAAATTTTGTTGTTAGGTTGACAAAAGAGCTCCGCATCATGCAGCTCTACTTTATTTTAATTTTTTTTAGTACCTATCAAGACAGTCTCAATGATGTGAATTGGACCTTCCAAAGATTCAGTTATGAGAAATATTCGTATTTAGAGATTTAGTCGCTTTTAAAATTTGTTTTGTTACTGTAGCTGACTGATATATTCTCGTTTTGATTTTATGCTATTGTTTGGCTGTTTATACTTACACATCATTTAACTATTAAATTATTGGTAACACACAATGTAAAAATTATTAATAACTCACATTATTACATTATTTTAAAATACAGCAAAATACAATAATAGATATTCAAAACCACAAGGCAAACATTTAAATTCATAGAACATGAATTCGTTAGGCAAATACTTAAAAACAAATAAATAAATATAGCATTATTAATTAACAGTATAGCCTGAGGTTATTTGTTTTTAATATTGTATGTGATTCGGCAGTAATTTTTAAACCGGTTTAACTATTTTAATGTACAGGTATAGACATTTTATTCACAAGATCGTAAATATTTAATTTCAGCTCGTGTACTGATTATAATTTTAAAATTTAGATAAAATTTAAAAAGGCCTGTATTGAAATTGATGGACCAATCACCTAATCATAATCTATTCTTATATTAAACAATTCAAACAATTCCAATTACGAAATTTGTTTAGATAACAAATAATAATAAAAATTATTGCTTCATAGTAATTATTTGTATATTTGTTTTTATTTGTTTATTGTTAGTTAAATTATTTGCAAAATAAGCCGCGTATGTTCATATTACGCGTTCCCATTTTTTCAATAATTCATAAACAATTCCTTTGTTTAGTAAACTGATAAATATAATAATGAATTTGTTTTACGTAAGGTATTTTTAAAATGGAAAATTGTACAAATAAAATCCTTAAACTTATCGACGACGAATTTCTATAGTATTTTACAATGATCATCCAAATAATATACATTTCTGACCTCGAGTGCATAGGCGTACTTATATAGAAACGAAATAACAAAGGTTTAACCAACAGCTTGCGTACGCCTCTGTGTTTGCCAATACATAACTATAATAAAACTTCATGTGACATGTTTTTTTCAACTTGGCCAGAATAACGATAATAAACTAGAACTATTTGTAACATAAACGTTTTTTCTCTATACCAAAATGTATAAAATTTAGTAAGTATAAAATTAGTGCGGCACATTTTTTTAACGTTATTTTATTAATCTGGTCGATAATCTAAATATGTTTTGTCCCATAAAATCTGACGATATAGTTTGAGCTCTAGCACCATATATTTGAAATATTCAGTCATTATTCACAGAAAATCATTATATGATAACTTGAATTCATGCCAGAAGTTTATTTGTAGCTTTGTTTATAATTAAAAAATATACACACGCCTTATTCTTTATCCAAAATATTTTAACAAATTAATATTGGTCACCGTCATTTTATTCTAATAAAAAAACATTGAAACTAAAAATATCTCAACAATTCATTGGCCTCTAGAAAAGATAAAAATGTTTTTATCCGAAAATGAAAATTTCATATCTATTATTAGTAATAAAATAATAGTATCTGGAGCGTATTAACATATACAGTGTGGAACAGCCAAATGGAATAAATTCAGTATCTCAATTATTGAGCATATTTTTAAAAAATCCCGAAACACGTCGATTTTGGATACTGAAATGACATCCTGCAACATACAAATTTTATCCATAAATTCAACCCCCTTCGAGTGGCAGTTGCAACCCCTAAATTTTTAAATGGGAAGTAGGGGATTGTGATACCTCATTTGAAAGGTATTTTCATTCTCTATTCAAAAATGCTATGGTTTTAATATTTTTTGCAAAAATTAACAGTAAAATTAATTCAGGTGCTTGCCGTAATTCGTTACAGCAAACTAAAAAAAAATAATTTCAATGTAGGAACTGTTTAAAATGAGTTCCATGAATGTCTTGGCAACCGTTTTCCAACATTTGAGGCGTGACCGACCTAATTAATTTCGTCAAGCAGACCGTTAATTTTTGCAGTAAATATTAAAATCATAGCATTTTTGAATAGAGAATGGAGAGACCTTTCAAATGAGGTATCACAAGCCCCCCCTACTTCCCTTTTAAAAATTTAGGGGTTGCCACTGCCACTCGAAGGGGGTTGAATTTAAAGATAAAATTTGTAGGTTGCAGGATGTCGTTTCAGAATCCAAAATCGACGTGTCTCGGGATTTTTTAAAAATATGCACAGTTATTGAGATACCGAATTTATTCCATTTGGCTGTTCCACCCTGTATGTATTTGAGGTGCAAACGTATATCAAAATCAGTTATCCATCTTCAGATTTCTAATAAATAATACATGAATATCTTGAATATCATAATCGAAACCACGAGCTTTATTGCTTGTGTGATCTCTCCGAGGCTTTCGACTATGTCTCACATGAGTTGCTGGTAGAAAACATGAGCGTTTATGGTATGAGGTTTACCTTTGGGACATATTGTCTTCTTACCTTAACAGCAATGCATTTCTATTGACAATAATAATTCTGAATTTCAAACAATTAAGCGTGGGGTTCCCCAAGGCTCTGTGCTGGGGTCCCTTCTCCAGTAAAATGTATTGCCTATGCCGACGATACCTCAATTGTTAACTTTAATGTCAATATCAGTAACTTAAATAACGATTGCTCCAGATAGGTACATGGAGCAAGCTAATTATTGGTTTGTTTCCAATAATCTTATGCTAAATAAAGACAAGAGTCAAAATCTCATACTACCTACAAATAAATCTTTAGTCAGACAGTATTAGAATTCTTGGTGTCGTTTTGGATAACACTTTGTGTTGGTTTAACCACGTGGAAGGATTGTCTAACAAACTATCTAAAATCATTTTGCTGCTGCGCAGACTAAAAAATTCACTATGTTTAAACACTTTTCTTTATTTTATTGGCACATTTGTTATGTAATTCTTTTATGGGGTGAGTCATACATTTTTCGGTTGGAAATTGATGTATCCAAATTTCATCGAAAAGTAATTAATATTTCGATTTTCGACTCCCCCCCCCCATCCTTATGAGGATCTCGAATAGTTCAAAATGTACTAATAAGAATCTTCAAACACTAATAATCAACAACAATTGAATGAAACAATTAGACATGAAACAACCGATGATACAAAATCACATGATACTAATTTTGACAGTAAATAAGGTTTCTACAATTTTCTAAAAATACAAGACCATGCATGTATTTTTTAAAAGAATTTCTGAACGAAAGGAAATTTCAGAAAATTAATGTCAAAAGTTATTAAATTAATTAGAAAATCCACAAATTACATTAATCAGAAAATCCACAAATAACACAAATATTTATATAACCAATAATGTACAATTTCAAAAAAAAAAAAAACGTTAAATACTAAAATTGGACTTATAACAAATTACCTGTGTACAAAAATTTAGTTTCACATCTCACAATAATAAGTACACACGTATGTATATTGTATACACGCCATACCTATATACCGGGTGTAAACGCCACCCCTGTAACTTCCTCGTTTTTAAAGATATCGGGATAGAATTTTGTATGGTGAAATTAGGTAAGATTTCCAATCAGAAGTGACAAATATGGCGGATAGGTCTCAAAAAACCTATCCGCCATATTTGTCACTTCTGATTTCACCGGAAATGGCCCCAATAATATTTTCTAAAGGGACCACCCTGTATGTTTTTACATTTTTTAAATAAAGATCACATTTTGGATACGTTTATACTATTTTGAACAATTTATACGGGGTTGCACGAAAAATAATTCAAATTTTAGTTGTCAATCTAGATGGCGAATATGTTAAAATTGTTTTTGTTTCAATGTAATTCATATAAAAAATACGAAAACGTCAATATGTTCAATAATACATTATACAGGGTGCTCTAAACTCATTAATATCATATTTTTCAAAATAACTCTTTTTTTTTAAACATTATGATATAGGCCTCCGGTATATTCAGAAAGCTCTATTTAGTAGGGGTTAAACGGTACCAAAAGTTCCGTAATGTGTAATCGTTACTGGAAGAATGAACATTTTTCTTAAGAAATTTATGATTTATATCTAACATCAATTAAATTTCGATCAACCCTGTATATTTGTGTTAATATTTTATGATATGCAACAAGAATGAGTCAGAGGCCCATTCAGATTAACACAAATACTTATACAGGGTTGATCAAAATTTAATTGAACTTCGATATAAATCATAAATTTCTTAAGAAAAATTGTCATTCCTGCCGGTAACGATTACACATTACGGAACTTTTGGTACCGTTTAACCCCTACTAAATAGAGCTTTCTGAATATCCGGGTGGCCCATATCATAATATTTTTTTAAAAAGAGTTATTTTGAAAAATGTGATATTAATGAGTTTAGAGCACCCTGTATAATGTATTATTGGACATATTGACGTTTTCGTATTTTGTATATGAATTACATTGGAACAAAAATAATTTTAACATATTCGCAGCCATTCACAACTAAAATTCGAATTATTTTTCTTGCGACCCTGTATAAATTGTTCAAAATAGTATAAATATATCCAAAATGTGAACTTTATTTCAAAAATGTAAAATCATACAGGGTGGTCCATTTAGAAAAAACTATTGGGGCCATTTCCGGTGACAAATATGGCGGATAGGTCTCAAAAAGTTGGAAATCTTACCTAATTTCACCATACAAAAATTTATCCTATCTTTAAAGACGAGGAAGTTACAGGGGTGGCCCACTATTCGTTTACACCCGGTATAGTTTTTGGAAAAAAGTTCATAATTATATCATAAATAATACATATCATGGGTATATTAATTTGAGTTTGTATGTATGTATGTATTTATTTTGTGAATTGTATCTTGGGGAAGTAAGTACTATGGAAGGTTGAAAATAAAATCAGAAACGTGATAAAATATTCGAAATCTGGATATATAAACGTATAAAATCACTCGAATATTCACTAAATGCTTCAGGTAACTTAGAAAACACCCGGTATACTACTCTATTACTACTTAAACTAACCACGCAATAATTTTGCAAAAAAGACTTGACTCATCTAATTTAACGAAAAGTGACATAGGTATGTATATTTCTTAGAATATAATTTTTTAAGTTTCTCCACTGCCAACATATTTAAACTGAACAATTACGTTTGTTTAGAAACCGATTATATGGAGAAATAAATATAAATGTTTATTTTAATTGGTTTCTTTAATGTGTCTTAATTCATTTACAGACTCCGCCGCTGTACAGATGATATCATCATCCTGTAAAATTATAAACTTATCATCGCACATTAACGGTTACCATTACTTAATATTATTTAGCAAAAACTTGTGTTTAAGTTTCTGTGGTTGTATATCTATTTCGCACAATCTAAAATTCCGTGTAACATTTGTATAAACATTATAACTAAAATAGAACAAGACGATACAACTTATTTTATGCCTCATGTAATGAAATTCATTAAGTTACTGAATTATTATAAATTATATAATAGGCAATAATAAATAAATAATCAAATATTCATATATACGCAGGATCTGGCTCATTATTGATATATGAAAAATTATAACCTTCCAATATTTCTAATTTTGTCATGTCGAATAAACAACTGACGTCATTTTATAATAAACAAATAAACATGATGTAGAGATAAAAGATGTTTATTATACGATCATGTAGAGTTGGAAAAGCCTGGTTATCCCCATCTTTGTTACACACGCACTAATACGGATTCTGTTACGCGTATTGCTGGTTAACTTCAATAAAATAATGTATGTTTATTTGTATCTCTGCAGTGGCGTAACCGGATATTAATCATACCGAACTTTATCTTAAAAATAAATTAATTTCTAGTATATATACTAATTAAGATTAAGATTATTAAATACTTCATAATTATACAGGTGGTATGTCAAATGTTATATACCATTCTAAAATTTAAAACGAAAAAATTATTTGACAATAGGAATGAAAATATGTTTATAAACATTTCCTTTAACAGGGCTTGCGTCTTTTTGAACTGATATGATTTTTATCTATCCTTTATCCATAAGTGGCCCGATGATTTGTTTGTAAAACCCTTTCCATCAAATATGGTCTGATTTCTCACTTTCAAACACGTGATGACAAGAACATTCAGCAAATACCTGCTTTTCCTTTTTCTTTTTTTTTTTTTGGCTAACCGTCTAGTAGCATACCGTCAATCAGTACACTCCTTTATAATATTTTTAAGCATAACTGGCCCTAACTAGAAATTTGCATTCACTTGCATTACGTTCTGTTCCACCTCGTGGAAACTGTGAGGATCTCCATATTGGTTATTCTACAAATTTAGATATTAGCCGGGCTTCTAAATAATAGTAACTAATTTGTAGAAACTTTTTAAATTTCTCCTCTAATCTTACCCTCTTTGCCTTAACATAGCGTTGGCCTGTTCTCTTATCCTTACGGTTATCGGTGGTATGTTCCAATGGGATTTTATTCTTTGGGTTCTTAGAGCGAGGTGAATCTTGATTCGTTTTGATGTTGTGGCTATTTAGTATTTTGCTGATTCCATGATCCCTTCAACATAGAATATATTCATCATCATCAAGTGTTTTAATTTCTCGCTTATCTTTTTGTCTGCTGGTCCTGGATATTATGTGATTTGTGAAACCTCCTTGTTCCTGAGTTTCATCTCCTTGTTGACATTGTCAGTATCAGCGATTCTGCAGGAGTGCATCGCTAATGTCTTCACTACAAATTGAAGTTGAACTGGATGGCAATAACATTTCAACATTAGTTGGTGTACATTTACTTGGTTCAAGTTGGTTCGCTTCTTCGACGTCGCTTGTGAACTTTATGCGTTCATGGGGATTATTGAGGGGATCCAAAAACTTGTCAAGTAGCTGTCATTCATGTGACCAGATTACGAGATATATTGTTGATATTTTCGACGAGTTCTGCACCTCAACAATCGCCATGAATGTAAAACCTGTGTAGATATCCTTGGTGATCAGTCAGAAGATAACAAAGGTGTATGGAAACAGGATGGCATTTTCAGTAGTAATACCACAAGAGATTGAATTTTCGCGATAAGTCTGTCGATTTATTTCTAACGAAACTGAGTTGCTTGGAAACACCACGAGTCCGTAGGACGAGTGGCGTTTTCAAGCAACTCAGTTGAGTTTAGAAATAAAAGACAGACTTATAAGATAAATTCAATCACGAGTGGTATTTTATTAGACTATTTCACGAGCAAATATATTGGTTGAAAACTTCACTTGAAGTAGCACCGAAGCGACTCATTTTGACGTCTGTCTCTATAATTAATTTTTATTAAACTGTCAAACTTTGCTTTGCCATCCGTATCCATGGTTACGTCGTTGAAAACACCACGCTGATAGACCAATTAGAATTGAAAGACAGTCGGTGTTTTCGCGATAATACAAGCTGTCTTTGGTTTGTGATTGGTCAGATTATGTGACAATTTTAAGGTGAGTGAAATAGTCAGCAGAATTTATGAAACATGTAATCATTTAAAAGGAAACTTAACGCGTATAATAAAATAATGATTTGAAAGAAAATTAGCTTCTAAAAATTGTTTATTCTAAATAATTGAACGTAGATTCAAAAGAACTAAATTATTCTTCTTTATTATTAAGTGACATGGTAAAAATAGAGTCAATGGCCCCTTTTCGGCGTCTATGGAGATCAACAAAATAACCGGTTATGTCGAGGATTATGCTGAAAATTACATATTTTTATAGATAGATTTATAAGTATAGAATAAAAAAAATCCTTTGTTCTTAATTTTATATAAAAAAAAATTGACATTATTAAACAGTATTCATTATTGGCCTCATCTTTAACTAAAATGTTTTTTTTTAATATATTCTTATTAGCTAAAAAGATATGACGAAAAATAATATATCGAAGCTCTTAGGTATAGGGCATGTTTATTTCCCACCGCGTCTTTTAAACGTAAGCAAATAGGTGATTACGATAGTCAGCCAATCTGTCACCAAAATTTAATTTTCTTTTAACTTTTACTTCTTTTATTTTTGGACGATTCCCAACAAACTAAACGCGTGTTAACATGACTGTAAACTAAATAACAACTACCCAAGACACATTCAACATAAAAGGGGCATTTTATATACCATGACTGTACATATTTTGTTAGATAAATAAGCAAGGGTCGAACTTCTACGATGTATTCCCATGCGTTTGATTACTATGTATGTATTAATGTACATCCTTGCAAGAAGCAAATTGGGTGGGCTAAAATAATAGAATTAACTTCCTATTTCTACAAACCAAATGTCCAAAGTTTGTTTTTATGATAAACAACTATTGTTTTTTAAATTTCGATCGCTTCCTAGTCCTCTAAAATTACGTACAGAAAATTGATTGAATTATCTGCTATATCATACTATGTAGCAGTGGCGGCGCCGACGGTTACAGATCTGGGTTACAAACCACGGGTATTTACGCAGATTAACTGAATTATTGTTTCCTTAAGCAAAAGAAAATTGTGACAGGGATAGGCCCCCTTAACATATATAGAATTCGCAGCAAGGATTCCAAATATTTTATGTTAATGAAAAATGGGCAACTGGACCACGTAATTCACACAATCAGCATCTTGTCATCTTTAAGAATAGTTTCCACTCCTTCGTTTGCTTCACAATTGCACTTCTCTGCTATTTAACAAATTTGCAGGGTTGATGACGTTTATATATTTCGCATGATCAGTTGGTCAGTTTAAGAAGGGTAGTTGGAGAGCAAAGGTAATAAACTCATAACTGACTGCCATCTTCGTCAATTTTCCAACTATAATTGGTTCTGCAAAAAACGCGGGGTGAGGTTGTTTGTCCCAATGCCAAGATTGATTTTACACTTCGGTTACTCAAGCGGATTTCGATTTAATTGCAATTAGTAAAATTTACCTGCACAGTCACGTCCTGACTAGTGCATTGTTTCTAACTGTTTACCAAGTCGGCATAAGCAACAAGAAATTTGATGAAACTGGAGACAGACTTAAATCCGTGAGATAACTTGATGTTTATTGAGAATACTAACATGTAAGTAATATATACTTTTTTCCGAATATATAGAACAAAAAGCGTATACTTCAAAAATAACAATTATCCAAAGTTAATGCCCTAAAACTGATTGGTCATTTTTGTGTAATATAAATGATGTAAACATTACCACCGATTACTGTATTCTAAATTGTATGAACTCATCGACAAATATGTGCCCCCAGTCGAAAACATTCAAGTGTACTTATCGTAAATGGTACTCGTCTGATATAAAAAATATACGTAAACAATCTAGACGTTTTGATAAATATAAAAAAATTCAATGAAACTATCATTTTCAAGAAGTCAACTTATAAAAGGAGATAACAGATAAACATGACAACTCTAACTCTGCTCAGGATCTCTCAGCTGCACAAAATAATTGCCTGATAAATATTGGTACTTGAAATAAAAAAAGCAATTTTAAATAATACTATAATTTAGCCATAAGGATTTAAGCATTTTCTAATATTTGGAAGAGAGCAAAATTTGCCCAGTTCTTAAAAACAGATGACTCATCGGTTATCAGTTATCAATAATTACAGATCGATTGCAATTCTATTAAATATTGCAAAGATGTTTGAAAAGCTATCAAATTTCACTACCAATATGGATTAACTTAACTATTTCCACACGCAATTTTTTTCTCAAATTATTGATGAAGCAACCTATTAGCTATCCAAAGTTGGTGCTTAAGTAATAGACTACTTAATGCCTCTAAGGGTAGGGTTGTCACATTTAGAAAACAGCACTCTACTACTGATATTTACAGCAACTGATTTTTAGGACGACCAACTCAACTGAATGGGCCGGACACAGCATTTGAATTTCATACCAGAAATATTAGTCCGTTTTTCTCTTCCTTCAAAGTGATATTTGTTTGGACAGGTGCCGAGAACTCGATGGCATAACACTTCGGTTTGGTGGTGGTGGTTAGAAACGAATAGTTCCAATAAATTCGGCCCTTCTCGTTCCCCCAACAGACTCGAGATCTCCAGGAATGTGAGGCACTGATGTTTGATCCACCTCGTTCAAGTATCGTACATGGTAGTAAATCGCTTCATGATCTCCCATTAACCGTAGGAGTGAATCCGATTTTCTGAGGATGGTTATATACCATGCTCAGCACTACTCTGCCATTTATACAAGCTCAAGAGTTCCTCCCATTTAAAGTAAGCGGTAATAGCGCGAGGCAGACGAGCCGACGACCTAGGATGAATACTCGTATAAATATTCATCATCAACAGTCCATTTTTCTACTCTAGGGGTGAAACGAAATCGGAACGGTATCATGCTAGTAGCAGAAACTTTATTATTCCCCGGAAAGTTTAAAAAACCAACTTTCCGAGGTGGTGCTTGCTGCTTTATTTCCAACAGATAGAGACATCGGAGAGATGCAGAAGAGAAAAGGACCCTAAATACTAAATTTCTCCAGCTCCACAATCGCCTGATGTTTATTGTCATAAGTACTCGAATTCCATCAAGTCTTGTGGCTTTGAATTAACCCTGATTTTAAGGTTAACTCTTGTCGTCAAAGCGACGTCGATATACTCTAGAAATGCTCTTTGGCTAGTTGTCGCGATGGGAATGCGACTTGCGCTTCCCTCTGGTGACGACGTGCCAACCCGTTCTGGGCAAGAAGAATAGCTGATCTCTCAAAAGCGTAGCAGTCGAACAGATAATATCTTAGTCCTTCCGTAAACTTAAAGAGCCCTTGTTCGTTCGAGGAGGTTGTCATTGAGATCATTTGTCTCTACTAACTCCTATCCGACTGGGGTCGATTGTAAGGGGCCTGGTCTACATCGTGGTCAAAAACCAGAGGAATAGGATTGTAGTCCTGAGGATCCACGTCTGGCTTTTGATGATAGTGTATTCGATGAACCGCGAGTTTTTGATCCTTCTGGTAAAGATAGATTATCTCCTTTATCCTGCTTCTTCTTAAACAAAATATTTTAATAATTCCTAATATCGTTACTAATTCCTCGACAAGACGTTTTCCAGAGAAAACTCTTGCTCGAGTGAAAATACATTAGTCTCCCTAAGGATCAAAGAAGAAGTAGATAGGGTGACCGGTTGAGATCGCAGCTGAAAGAAGACTCCAAACCTAGCCTTAAATACCACTCTTAGTGCTGCTTTCAACATTTTTTGAAATTCTACTATAATTGCAGATATATCAGAACTAATGGTAGCTCTATGCACATCATAAGATGTATACCAATACAGTTTTTGGCATCTGATAGAACTTCCAGGCGTGAAGAATCCTGTGCATAAGGATGCGAAGAGTAGTAATGGCATGAGTAATTTCTTCAAACTTAGTTCTCAATTGGGCAAACCAACTATCTAACAAAGACATTGCAATGTCTATTACATAAAATGTGTAGTTCCAAGATGTCACTTCCAAGTACACTTTTGTACGTTTCGATTGCGCAGTCTCAAATTTGAAATAACCTATGATTCCATGTATTTTTTAGATTCTAGATCAAATAAAAATAAACCGGTCGATTTGTTTCTTCATTATTTCAAAACGCTCTTCTAAAAAAATTATTAAACTTAAGAATGGTAATGGATGAACCGAAGGGAAAAACATCCCCGTCTATGAACGTCGATGTTATCATTTTGTTTGTTACACATTTTAATCAGAATTTGCGAGTTTATTATAGAAATTAGATAATAAATGTTTTATACAAAAGTTGCTGGGTTTTCACTAAATTTTTATTTGGCAGTAATAAAAAAACAATTGAATGTAGATTTTTTCAGATATGGATATAACCTATGTTTTTTTAAACACCCTATATGTTTTATCCAGTTAGATTTGGTTTTTCTCTGAATACATTGATATAGCATACTTGATAGTTTTATTCAGGATGTTTTGAATTATTAATAAAAAACAATAGTTATTTGTATGACAAGGGAGAAAAGTGCATATTTTCCTCCCGCAGATATCCAAGGGAGGAAATGGCACTTTGCTCCTGTGTAATACATATGATTTTTTCTACGACCATTTACAGTGTTTTACATTGGTTTTACATATATTTTATTATATTTTCTTATGCATGACAATCAAAAAACCAAATATGTCAAAATGTCATAATAGGTATTTAGATAAGTAAATATTGTTAAAAATCAAAGGACATGGAACGTTGCTAAGGTTGCTTCTTGTTTTCAAAATAAACAAACTTCCAAAAAGTTTATAATACTGTATTCCGAATGTGAAGAAGTTCCTCAAGATATTCTGGAAGAAGCAAACGTGGTCTCGTTAAATCTATTACCGTTAAAGTCTCGTGAAAAATATGAAAAAGAGTACCAGCTATTTAGATGTTGGATGGAGACTAGGCAAATAAGAAAAATATGTGAAGAAGTGGTCCTATTTTACTTTTCCAAAAAATGCGCCGATTTGAAGCCTTCAACATTATGGAGCAAATACAGCATGTTGCGATCTACACTCCAAATTAAAGACAATATCGACATTCAGTTTCCTAAATTAGTAGCTTTTTTAAAAAGGAAATCCGCTGGATATAAAGCCAAGAAAGCCAATACTTTTTCAAGGAGGGATATCAACAAGTTTATTGCAGAAGCTCCAGATGAAACTTACTTACATATGAAGGTAAGATTCGAGGTAAGATTGATCGTTATTGTTGAACAATAAATAAAAACGTAACGCAGCATTTTTTATTAGAAAGTATATATATGACAATTAAGTGACATTTTAGGCAGTTGTCATAAGTGCATTTTCCTTTTTCAGGTTGTGCTTATATTTGGAATTGCTGGGACATGCCGTAGCGATGAATTAGTTAAAATGGTACTTGAGAATATCAGTGATAAAGGCGATATTTTGGTGGTGCAAATACCTGACTCAAAAACTAATATCAAAAGGACATTTACAATAACAAATGAAATTTTAAACGGAGTATCTGTCTTGGATATGTATAGAAAACATCTGGACTGTAGGTCCCCTAAAACATGTCATTCTAGATTTTTTGTAACTTATGATAAAGGGAAATGTACAAACCAGGTAATTGGCAAAAACACAATTGCCAAAATTCCATACAGAATAGCAATATTTTTAAATTTGGATGATTCGAAAGGCTATACTGGACACAGTTTCCGCCGTACTTCAGCTACGTTATTAGGCATGCTGGAAGTGACATTCTCACTCTAAAAAGACATGGTGGATGGCGAACAAACGCAGTAGCAGAAGGGTACTTAGATGATTGTATTTCTAAAAAATGTGAGGTAGCCAGCCAAATAATTACGGGAGAAAGTACCAAAAAACGTTGTCTTGTTTTTGAAAATTTTGTTTCTACAAGTACTTCATCAGCGACCAAGACTTTGGAAAACAACAAACAGGAACTGATCTCCACCAGCAGAGCCAATATTTCTTCAGGGGGAATCTCCATTAGTAATTTAACTAATTGTACCATAAATTTTAACAATATTTAGTTACTGATGTTAATTTAAACCTCGATTTAAACTGTTTTTAATTTTTATAAATAAAAATAAGTATTAATAAAAAATCTGTTTCAAAGAAAAGGATTATTATACATTTTCAGGAAGTTTGTGTATCAATAAAAGAAGTCTATACACTACTGTTACAGCTATTTGAAGTTTTTACTTGTTTGCTTCCAGAGGGAGCCAAAGTATTTTCCTCCCTAGGGAGGCAAAGTATTTTCTCCCTAGGGAGGCAAAGTATTTTCTCCCGAGGGAGGAAAAGTACTACTTTGCTCCCTGAAATGAGGGAGCGAAATAGTATTTTCTATGGAGGGAGTACAAAAAAGGATTGTAGGTAGGTACCTAAGTATTCCTACTAGAAGAGTTTAAACATTTTGCGTTAGCAAAGAGGGCCGTGGATGGAAACAATAGAAACTGTTATTGTTTTGACTAACGTCATTATTTATACATCAGCAATGGAATTGGTGAATTCTTATGTTAAAATGAAATTCAATTTAGAAGAAAAATATCATATGCTAATTAATGAACAATAAAAGTGAAACGACAATTAGAAAATATAGAAGGAAATATCCACAGCGTACAGTTCCATCGGAGCGATTGTTTGAAAAACTGACGAGAGAGAGGACACCTTTTAGTTAAATTATGTTAATTTTTTAAATTATACATATACAATTGTTATCCAGTTGTTTTTATATTAGTACCACAAGTTTAGAAGGTATTTCACAACTTTTACATGAAACATTTGTATTTTCTAAAATAAACTGAAAACTCACATTAAAATGTGAATTATAGAATATATAACAGTTTCTATTGTTTTCATCCACGGCCTTCTTTGCTAACGTAAAAAGTTTAAACTCTAGTAGGAATACTTAGCTACAATATTTTTGTTTTTGATTAATAATAAGAATTCAAAACATCCTGAATAAAACTATCAAGTATGCTATATCAGTGTAATCAGAAAAAAAACAATTCTAACTGGATAAAAACATATAGGTGATGTCTATATATCTGAAAAAAATCGACATTGATTTGTTTTTTTATTACTGCCAAATAGAAATTTAGTAGGTATACACCCTGCAACTTTTGTATAAAACGTTTTTTTTCTAATTTCTACAATAAACTCACAAATTCTGATTAAAATGTGTACCAAACAAAATGATAACACTGTACATAATTAAAAAATGATATAAAACGCTAGTAAGTGAATGGTAAAATCTGGGCAGTATATAACATCCATTATTTTTATTTTCTGTTAAAACTGCATTAACAGGTGATGGGAAGATGGTTGAAAGTCTTTAGAGACATCGGTTTACGTGTAGATTAAACGCAAACAAAGGAAATGCGGTTTCGAAGAAATATTTAACAAACATTTGTTGTGTATATTTATCTAAATCTAAGAGCGGCTTCGTTTGGAATATGAATATTCTAGCGAGTTTTTTGTTTAAACGTTAACTATGTTTAAGCAAAGATGACTACAGAAGAACAAATAACTATTAAAAAGAAATACCATTAATAATATGTCACTTCAGAATGTCGTCTTTATAATAATATTGCTATAAGTAAACAATTTCCTACAAACTTCTCTTAAATAACATCAATAAATAAACAGATTTTATTTAACCGTTGCCCATTAAAAGGCATGGGAAACATTAAATCCCATGGTATTTTTAGCACAAAAAGTTTTATCTGGAACACAAACACGGACGTACCAAATAGAAATTAGAAGGAGGACAAAAGTTCAGGAATAATATTGAAAATATAGAAATAAATATAAAACTAACTTAAATATTTTTTTATTTATTTGACATTTTTCAAGTGTCTGCAATTATCTATATTTTTTATGTTTCCCCTAAATTTACTCCGTAAAATAATATAGATTCTCTGCAATGACTGCAATCTCCTTTAGTTGTCCAACAATTCTCTAATAAAATTGTTGTGGTCCACGTTTGAGCCATCTCTTTCATAATAATATCGAAACCCTCATTTGCACGCTTGCAAACAGCTTATGACCTGCCTCAAGGAGCGCAGAACCAAATGAGAGTTTTTATACATTGTTTAAGTACTGATTACACATATTTTGTAGAGGTATCAACTGGACTCGAAAATTTTTATGAATTGGAAAAATTTAAGATAATTTAAAACCTTATTAACTGTGTGGTATGTAAATAGATGAAGAAAATACACATACAAGATATAAAACCATGGAAAGGAAATTTTCATGACCTTCAGCAACTGGAAGTGTATCGATTATTGTTTTTCTATCACTTTGTTATGATTAAACTATACCGTATAGAAACTATGCAAATACAGTTATCACCTGGAAAACAATTCAGCAAACAGACTATTATTATTTACTTAAATTTATCTTGAAATCAACAATACCTTTATTATTATACACGTGCGTGGTTCTTGTGTAACATTATTGTTACTAAGTGTCTCATCAGAGATTAGATTTTATTATTGCAAGAGGTTCAATATTTCAAATATGAACACATAGAGATATTGGAAATTCTGCCATCAGGTACAAAACAAAATTCCAAGATAGGAAGATATTTTCATGGTGTTCTTCATTTATTTAAGATAGGGTTGAATGGGTAAGGAACTACCATATCCAGTGATTATTATTAATTCTTAATGCTCTATTCCAAAGTTGGTAAGATTCGTTACTATGGTTTGTGATTTTCCTATACAAATCAAATTTATCCTTTCTTTATAGCTCTAGAGTGCCTAGAAATCTCACAATGGCCTATTGGCGAGTTTTTATATCACTTTGAATCAGAATTTTGAAAAAAGATTTGGAGGTAAAAAAAGTAATGTTTTGCCATATTTCCAGTAGTTTGTGCCATAAATATTCAGGATTATATCTGAATTTGAATTAAAATATTGTTTGGATTTTACTAAATAAACAAAAAAGCAACATGCCACGGCTGCCGCTTTTCTTTAGGAAGCAAATTAAAAATTTAATTTACTGTATCGGGCTTCGAAAGGGGAACTATTGGTGCCCTAATGTAGTCATACTAGTAGCCGTCTTTACCAAAGAAAATCTTAGATTTTTGTGTTACTTTAAAACAATAGAATTGCCTTGGAAAATTTATTGATGAAGTAGGCCCTTAAGAATTTGACTTTTTAAGGAGAATACAGAAATAAATAATCATTTTTTGTCTATCGTGCAAATCTATTAAATTCCTTTTTTGTTAATTTTAAGTGTCGAGTAGGTATAAAACTATTTTTCCTACATAAAAAGTGGTTCCGGACACATTTAAGCTGAATCAATACCATAATTTACAATGCGTATAATGGCTTTATTGAGTATCAATATAGCCGTGAAATTATAGCTGGGAAACTTGATAACTGGAATCATAACAAAGAGTAGCGATTTGTGGTGCATAATTTGCAGTAATTTTTATTTGTTTACAAAAGATATTTTTGAAACTGCAACTATTTTAACACAATGTATTCGTTTAAGATACGTGCTTTTAAATAAATTGAAATATAATATTTCATTCGTAAAATCCGATCTAAATAATTTATTTCAACGCAAACTTTTATCTTAATCACCCATTGAGATTATTTTAAAACATGCTTTGATTTATAAATAAATAAAACTTCACCAACAGTGTTATACTATATGTATACAATTTTTTAAGAGAGGATAATTATTTAGAACTAAATCGATCAGAACATGAAAGAACTTTATTTTATAAAAAGTTAGTTTAATTAGTTGTATATGTTGCCCGATAAACAGAAAACTATCAGATAATTTCTATTTATATATTTTTTTAATATATTATCGACAGAGGAAAACATGCAGTATTTTCACGAAAGCATTAATAACAATTTCCCAGTAATAGTAATTTATTTTTCTTATAGTTGGGCACCACAGCAATCAATAAATTTTTAAATAAAATTGAAAATATTTTATAAAATATTTACCAAAACAACTGGTTCAAAATGTCTATATCCACATGTAAAAATACACAGGTTGTTCATTTGTGATCAAGAATGTGCCGGGGTTGAATTTATGTTAAAAAATAGCATTTAAATCTTATAACTTCTAATTTAAATTGAAGAAGAAAAACAACAAAGGTCTTGTTCCTACAAAATTATTTTTTATTGCAACCGGTTTCGTGATCAATACATTACATCACATCATCAGGCTACAAGACTACAAATAGGAAAAAAATTTTTTATGTAAAAAACTATAACAATCCAAATATTACATTAATATAATAAGTTAAGAATTTCATCAAATGTAGATAGTTAAATTTAATTAAAACAAGTAAAACTTACGATAATATCAAATATTGTTTTATATATAAAAAATATATGTTTGTAAATAAGATAAAAAAGTTATTAACAAAAGATACTAAAGAGATTAAAAAACCAATGAAATTGTGAATATAAAATAAGTTAAAAAAGAAAAATATACTTACATTTCTATAAATACCAAAGGTTTGTCAGTATAAGCATTAATGAAAAATTTGTCCAATTATTTAGAAAACTAATAAATATTATGTAAAAATACATGTAGGTACTTGAATTTATTTAATGTCATTAATTAATTTTAAATTAATCAAAATTAAAAAACACAAAAGACAATGTACGAGGACAAACAGATTAAAATTTAAAATAAAATATTGTCTTTAACACCGTACAAAAAGGAACTAAATGACACAAATGTTCTAGAATATCGAAAATTTATAAAAACCCTTGTAACGACCTCCATAGGTACATATAGGAACGTAAGCATATATAGCAGATTAATAAAACGAAAACAACGTACAATCTTAATCGAAGTAAGGATACTTATCAATAGATGGCGCAAGTTATGCACAACAGAAAACTGCAAATAATTGACGTCATATGATACCTATATTAGACAAAAAACAGATAAAATATTTAAAATGGAAGACAAGCACATGGGAATCCAAAACGCTAATACAAATCCTAGAACAAAACTGAGAAGGTGAGTGAAGATTGAAAATTTAACTGTGAATTAAGTGAGACAGAATTAGGGTTTTTTATTTCTCTAAGAATTTCCAAACTTTCCAGATTGTTAAGCAAACCACCTCTTCCTGCTAAGTGTAAAATTTTTATATCGTTATTATAATTACGATTATTATCTTTAAGGTGTGCTCTTTAAGTCTCGTCTTAAAACACCTAAACGTACAGCCTACGTAGCGTTGCAAGAATCACAAGACAACTTGTATACTCCACATCTATCCAATGGATCTACTTTGTCTTTGTTATTTGAAAGAAGTCTTTCTATAGAATTTGTTGGTTTGAACGAAATATGAAATTTATCTTTGAAGCAATTAGAAATTTTATATGAAACCGGACCAATGAAAGACAATGAATGATAAGGAAGACTGTCATTTACAACAATTGAAGGGTTATGTATATAAGCTGAATTTTGACTAATTCTATTCTGTTTATTATTCAATAATTTATCTATTAAAGCAATATCATAATTATTAGTAGAGGCAATCTGCTTAATAATGGAAAGTTCTTTAGAAAAAGATTCAGAAGAAAATAATTTTTATAATAATAATATAATAATATATAATTTTTTATATATGTTAGCAAATAAGCCGAAAGGCCAAATTTGTAAATAAAATAAAACGAACAATTGGCTTCAGAACACTCCGTATATTGAATAAAATACAACTATTCGTTACCAATGTCAGAATAAGAATGTCGAGTCGCCCCTAGCTTAGCTGACTCTCAAGTGTCTTAAGAATACATCCCTTCTCAGTATAACACTTAACTATAATTTATGTTCTATAAAATAAACTAAAACCATGACATCGTTCATGAAATATAAGCAAACGCTCACATATATAAAACAATATTTGATATTATCGTAATAGTTTTACTTGTTTTAATTAAATTTAACTATCTACATTTGATGAAATTCTTAACTTATTATATTAATGTAATATTTGGATTGTTATAAGTAGTTTTTTACATAAAAAATTTTTTCCTATTTGTAGTCTTGTAGCCTGATGATGTGATGTAATGTATTGATCACGAAACCGGTTGCAATAAAAAAGAATTTTGTGGGAACAAGACCTTTGTTGTTTTTCTTCTTCAATATGAACAACCCACATGGGATTAATTCTACGTTCTAATTTAAATTTTCGTTAGATCTAAGAAAATGTTCATGAATTTCTTTAATATCCCGTTTCAGGTCTAATTATTATCAGTGTATGTGAAGAATAAGACTTACACAAAACAATACATTTACTATCTGGTCCAACGTTACTTTCTTTCTCGCCCTGTAACATTGTAATACGTGTCAAAATTCAGTTTAAAACATTTTTTGCCAAAAGTGTAAGCTTTAAATATCCGAAAACAGTGTTAAAACCGATTGAGTAGTGTCACAAACGATAAAAAATATCATATTTAACATTTCATTTGCTGAGCAGTTTAATTCCAAGCCATATTTTAGCTTGTTTCTAAAATATTAGCAAAATAATCTCTTGGGATATGCACACAGTGTATGTACAGATATCTAATCTTTTTTGCTTATAATATGCTAATATGAATTTGATATATGCTCTATTGACAACAATTTACTAACCCAATTTTCCCAAATTTATGCAACGCTATCTACTGTGTAGGGTGTAATGTATATTTGGTTTAAGGTTCGTTTTAGAAGGATAATAATATTTTAGACGTTGTTTGTATTGTTTAATATTCGTTTTAGTAAACCTAAAGGGAGTTAATGAATGCGTACAGTCGTACAATTTCCTGATCCTACTTTACATGAATAAACTTATGTATGCATCAGCGTAATTTGTTTAAACATCCCGAATTATAATCTACTAAAAATAAATAAGAAACGTTTGTCTACATAATAAGCATACAATTCGTTCAATAGAAAATATGCTGCGGAATATTTCCCATACTATCGCACAAAACTAAAAAAATACCATTTTTTTACCATCGATACACCCTGTATATTAATGAACTGAACTGTTTTTTCACAATAATTTGTTTTAAATATAAAATTAATCCATAAGCAAATACAGCGATGAGTCCATTATACAGGGAAACCAAGTAGTTTAGTGGAAGAGCGAATTGACCGTAGTAGTAAGTAAAAACAAATTGATGTAAATGGAACAAAAATAAAATTATTGCAAAAATTGACGTACAGGGTCATCACGTGAAAATGTTAGATTCTACTGTAACTTTGCTGTTTTTGAATTTATCGAAAAAGTAAAAATTGCTTTACGGACCAATTTTTTGCCAGGAATTCAAAAAAACAATCGAGCATCGCATTACAGAGATATAGCTATCAACTTTGTTTTATCTTATGTAATTCCCCGTATATTATTACCTATATCTTTTGATTCTTCGTTTTTTTTCCTGATTTCATCGATATAAACATGTAAACTACTATCTTTTATTTTTTACGAGATATAGATAATTTGGAAAAAAAATATAGGTTATGTCATTGATTAAGGAATGAATAAGATACGCGAATTCAATGGTAAAGTGCGAGGCCAATTTTGGCGGCGAGATCTCGGTAAGTTGCGGGCATTCCTGATATTTACTTCGTTACTTCATTACAATCATCGTTAACGATGATTGTAATGAAGTAAGACACTTTTACATGTTGCTAGCTTTTGTGTTTGTGTTTCTAATAATTTATTTTAGTTCGACCGTTGCGTTTTAATACATTTGTGTTATAAAAATTTTGATTTATATGATAATAAACGTTTACAATAAATATTTTAAATGTTTCATTCTTTATTTTTAAGAGACTTTTCGCACCATCAAATTTGGTGAAATTCTGAGCGATTTCAAGTTTGTCTAAAATTCGTCCAGATGCGTGCATCAAATGATTAAATGTAAATTTTCTGGAAAACGGCTTGTCATATCAAAAAGTGCCAAGAGACATTAAATTTTTGTTTTTTCTTGCTTTATTGAATTAAACTGAAAACATGGGAAAATATCAGTGGCGTACTACTTTTTTGTAAAAAAGAGCCTTAGTAAATCCGTATATCTACGCCCATGGTTAAGTAAAGTAGTAGTTTGTTATTCTAAAATAGACCTCTAAATTATATGTAAAGAATTGGCAAATTTGGATTCGATACTTCTTAGCATTCTGGAAATATTAATATAAATCCGTATTTATTTTCAAACTTTAACACCCTGTATCTCGAAAACTAAGCATTTTCAACCTATGTTTATAGGAACTTTTTTTAATAATTTTCAATTGTCTATCGACTGTTAAAGTCCTGCTACAAAAAACTGGAACACCCTGTATAATAGGGAAGTGGGAAGTTTTCAAATTATACGTTTTTTTCTTTTCTTTTTAAGGGTCAAAATACACATACATATAAATACATATAAATCTGAAAATCTCCAACGACTCGCCCACACATTTATACAAATAAAAAAATATTTTCAGTAGCGAACTATTTATTTGCAAAAATTATGAAATATTATATATATTCATACTAAATGACATATCAAATTTTATGGCTCTGCCTCAAGCAGTATTCACTTAGGACAAATCTTTATATAGGTTTCTCTCATGTAGAATTAGAATTAGCTACCGAATTCCTCGCCAGCTATTAGAAACATCCTGTAGTTAATTTTAAGTATACGGGGTGTAAACGAATAGTGTGCCACCCCTGTAACTTCCTCGTTTTTAAAGACATCGGGAAAAAATTTTGTATGGTAAAATTAGGTAAGATTTCCTACTTTTTAAGACCTATCCGCCATATTTGTCACTTCCGGTTTCACCGAAAATGGCCCCAATAGTCTTTTCTAAATGGACCACCTTGTATGTTTTTACATTTTTGAAATAAAGATCACAATTTGGATACATTTATACTATTTTAAACAATTTATACAGGATTGCTCGAAAAATAATTCGAATTTTAGTTGTCAATCTAGATGGCTGCGAATATGTTAAAATTATTTTTGTTCCAATATAATTCATATAAAAAATACGAAAACGTCAATATGTCCAATAATACATTATGCAGGGTGCTCTATACTCATTAATATCACATTTTTCTAAATAACTCTTTTTTTTAAATATTGTGATATGGGCCACCCGGATATTCAGAAAGCTCTATTTAGTAGGGGTTAAACGGTACAAAAAGTTCCATAATGTGTAATCGTTACCGGCAGGAATGACAATTTTTCTTAAGAAATTTATAATTTCTAACTTCAATTAAATTTTGATCAACCCTGTATATTTGTGTTAATATTGTATGCTATGCAACAAGAATGAGCCAGAGGTCCATTCTGATTAACACAAATATACAGAGTTGATCAAAATTTAATTGAACTTCGATATAAATCATATATTTCTTAAGAAAAATTGTCATTCCTGCCGGTAACGATTACACATTTACGGAACTTTTGGCACCGTTTAACCCCTACGAAATAGAGCTTTCTGAATATCCGGGTGGCCCATATCATAATCTTTAAAAAAAAAGAGTTATTTTAAAAAATGTGATATTAATGAGTTTAGAGCACCCTGTATAATGTATTATTGGACATATTGACGTTTTCGTATTTTTTATATGAATTACATTGGAACAAAAATAATTTTAACATATTCGAGGCCATCTAGATTGACAACTAAAATTCGAATTATTTTTCTTGCAACCCTGTATAAATTGTTCAAAATAGTATAAATGTATCCAAAATGTGATCTGTATTTCAAAAATGTAGAAACATACAGGGTGATCCATTTAGAAAAGACTATTGGGGCCATTTCCGGTGAAACCGGAAGTGACAAATATGGCGGATAGGTCTCAAAAAGTTGGAAATCTTACCTAATTTCACCATACAAAATTTTATCCTGATATATTTTAAAAACGAGGAAGTTAGAGGGGTGGCCCACTATTCGTTTACACCCGGTAAAGAAGAGAAATGAAAACGATTTATAAGTTTTTTCCTTTTCTTTTTACAAGGCAGTCTTTACTTAGGACATATCTTTATATAAGTTTCTCTCATGTAGAATTAGAATTAGCTACCGAATTCTTCGCCAGATGTTAGAAACATCCTGTAGTAAGTTAATTTTAATAAGTATATAAAAGAGAAATGGGAACAATTTATAGGTTTTCTCCCAGGTTTTTTTCCTTTACTTTTCAAGAGTTAAAATTCACATTTATACATACAATCATAAAAATTCCCATTGACTCCCCTCTCATTTAAATAAATGAAAAGGTGTGGACAATTAGAATTAGCTTCCGAACTTTTACAAGCTGTTAGGAGCATCCTGTAGTAAGTTAAATATTAAGTAGTTTCTTCATTTTCTTTTTTAGGATCAAAATACAGATTTATACATACAGTGTGACCCATTAGTTTGCGGGCTATTTTTGGTCTGATTTTGATCAACTTTTTTTTAGGTTGTTGCTCATAGAAAACTGCATTTTGTGGCAAATTGATAGATGTCTACACAAAAATCAAGGCCTACTTTGCTATTTTTTTGAAGCGAAAATTCGAGATATCATACTAGCGATTTTTTTTCGTGAAACTAAGTACGCCACTGTGTTCAGCGTCCCCTAAAATGGGTCTGTACCAAACTTCATCCAAAAATATTACATGTTAAAAATTGATATTATTACTTTTAAAAATTAGTTTATACCCAGAAATGCGTTGTGAACATCAAGTAACTCATGAAATAAGTGAATAAAAACAACTCATAAACAACTTATTTTATTGAGACCATTATTTGAACATTTCTGGGTATAAATTAATTTTTAAAAGTAATAATCTATCTTACGTGGCCTTCTATGACCCATGTTTATAAAACTTTTTTCTTAAAAAAAGAGTTTAATCAACTGTTGAAGCCCCTGCTACAAATAATTTACTCATCATGTATTAAAGAAAAATATGAAGTTTTCAAATTATGTAAAGTTCCCGTTTTTTTAAGAGTCAAAATGCGCTTATTTATACAGGATGTTCCAGTTAACATTCCCACAGCTGATATCTTGGAAAGTAAAAAAATCATTTTTATTCTGTAAACGGTAATAAATTCCTATTGTTAATGCCTTCTTCAGGAAGTACAATTTACTATTATAACAAGCAAAATTGTTGTTATTCGAAAAAGTCAGATCTGTAGTAGGAGATATTTTATTTTTAATTTCTAATTCTATTTTAGTGTTGTATTTTTTTTAATTGCTGTAACTATTTTAATGTTGGTTGTAAATAAATTGTAAGTACTCCTGAAAAAGGCAATAACAATAAAAATCTATTTCCGTTTACAGAATAAAAATATATTTTTTTAATTTCCAAGATATCGGCTGTGGGAATATTAACTAAAACCTGAAAGTCCCTACTGACTTTTCGACACATCTCTCATTTTCACAAGTAAAACTATCAAATGTAATGAAATACCAAATTTTTGCGTAGGCTGCTGTAACTCACTTCTTTTATGTAAAAATAGAATCAACTACACCCTGTAGTAAATGAGTTTTTAGAGATTTTTTTTCTAGTCTTTTTTTTGCGCAGTCATTTTTGTGCTATTTCCGAGGAAATAATAATAGAAATGTGCCTACATTATGTAGAAAATTAAAAGTCCTCACTGAATAATCTCCCAATTTATACAAATACAAAAATGTTTTCTTTTTGTTCAAGCTTAAACAATTAAACAAGTTTTGTTTTAATTGTCCTTGCTACAAAACATGTAGGAATAACATGTGCAAAAACTCACCAAATCATCCCATTTGTAGCTCACCTGAAACGAATTAAAATATTATTGATATTTTTTGCAGATGTATTATCGTGTAAATTGTGCCATAACATTTGTCTTAAGAACAAAAATATTTTAGACGTTTATGACAATTTTTTATAAATATACAATTAATAAGGCTGTTTTATCGCCTTTAAATAATAATATTTATATCATAGGTAATCTTGTAGGGACATCCTGTATAAATGACAAAGATGCGTGTAATAGTTGTATAAAAATGTGGATGTATAGGTACAAACGACAAAATATTGCTGAACCATTACATAATATTATACAATTTATTTGAATATGAAAAACCTCGTAATAAACAGCACACTTTAAGGTAACAATTTATACATTGTTTTTATACATTTTCGTACTTTTTTATCAGACATAACGTGGGCAAAGTATTAGATAAACTACTCGAGTTGTTCCTGTAGTTAAACATCGATTGTCAACATGATAACCACAACAGACAAACTGCTGCCCTTTTTCAAACCATGTCATGTGTTAAAAACTAACCTCAATTTATTTTAAGTAAAAATTACATTGAACTTACTTTCTGTTAGTTGTGAATAAGTACGTTGTATCATGGCTATATGGAATAATAATTATTGTATTATCATACTTTATCAAATATTAATTACTTGCCTTTTTTGTGTATTTACTCCAATGCTCAAAAACTGCACAGATATGAAAATACACTTGCAATTTCACAGTAACACATATGATTATTTGTACTAACTCGACACACGATATTTACAACACGTAAATTCGTAAATATATTCTATTTCCCATATTTTCTTTTGACACAACGGCTGAAACACGCACAACGCACTGAACAAATAAATAGGTCAGCGATGCCTATTGGCTATTATCACCGCTAACAAAAACATGCCTTCTTTTGTTTTTCCTCGAGCCGCTACTCATCTATGCAAGTAATCTTACAGAATTTCTCGTAAACCAAGCGAGAGGATTTATTAAATAGTAAATGTTTCAATTGAGAAAGCTTTTTAGAATGCTGTTCCTTATTTATGTACAGAGCGTTTAAAAAGAGTACAATATTGCGGATTTTCAAAAAACTGACGTTTACAAACGTTGTTTACGTATAAATATGTGTCGGATAATCAGGAAAAATGCAAAAATAAACCAGGGAGAAAATATATGAACGGTAGATTTTGCCTACCTTTACGAATTCACTATTTTTTAACATGTCAAGTCGACGATAAACTTCAAACAACTATCTTCCACTAATAACATTAATTTACTAATAAAACTTCTTGACGTGCGTCGTAGGTGCGATTGTTTCGCGTTTACTGCCAAAATCCAGTGAATTCCTATAAATTTTTTACATATTTACAAAACATTAAGCTGCTAAACTGAATATTTCCCTTTGGGTGCTCTCAATTTTTTTTGTGTTGAGCTGTTGCGCTGCTATAGACAACCAATATTTCATTTCTTTTAATGGCAACCTTACTTCTTTGTGCCAAATGTAGAAAGAACTACAATTTAAAAAATATGGAAGTCATAGCAACGTAACGGCTGGCTTAGCAAAAAAGTTAAATTGTTTCAAACAACATTTCATGCCACTTTTTTTAAAAAGAATAACGCTTAACTTAACTAACTATTCAATATTGTACACTTTTAGACAGCCTGTGTGTGTGTCGAGGTAGTGAGTTAATGCGGATTTCTTCCATAACTCCTTAACTATTTTAGATAGACAAAAATCTTTTAAAAAGTTGCTCAGCAATCAACTGCATATCCAAAAAATATTTCTAGTTGCATAGGATGTTCCATATAGGCCGGACGCAAACCGACTTTGTTAAATGGAACACCCTATATATTATTTCAAATTTGATTAGAGAACATTAAGAGCTTTCCAATGACTATCATATTCATATCATATCATATCAAATATTCAAAATTTTGTCGAAATTTTGACGGATGTAGAACCTAAAGAGAGAAATAGCCCAGGGTCGATCTGAAGATTTATATTGGAAACCTTGAACAAATTAGAGACAAGCTGAAATTTGGTATACAAGTTTATATTGGGTTCCTTAAAATACCACCAAACCCCACCGGTAATCCGCCGTGCCTGTCACCCCTAAACAACCCCCGAAAGGGGTGAAAATCGGATTTTTTTTAGTTTTTTGACGCTATCTTAAAAACAAAGCTATATACGAAAAAATATGAGGATAGAAAAATTAAAGAGTAAAAAATTTTCAGATATATTTTGCTTTACCAGTGGCGGAGTTATGATATTTTTAATAACTGGGTATTGTGTAAAAATACTCCCTAGCCATTACTTATTGGATTTTGACATTAAATATACATAACAATATATATGGGTATTTTGGTAAATACCTACATTTAATACATCCTTACGTCAATAAATTAGAAATAAAAAGCATACCAGTGGAGTAGGTACTATATTTCTAATTTCATACATTATTTTGTATTAGCTAATAGAACTTTAACATTTTACGTTCCTATTAAATGTAACAAAATAATTATTTTAAATATCCGTGGAATTTCTGTTAGAAATTGAGAGGAATTATTTTTATATTAATAATATTTAGGACATAATACCGCATAGCTCAGGGTCGATCTGAAGCTTTATATAGGAAACCATGAACAAATTAGAGACAAGCTGAAATTTGGTTATATAACTTTGTATTGGGGTCCTTAAAATACCACCAAACCCCACCGGTAATCTGCCGTGCCTGTCACCCCTAAACAACCCCCGAAAGGGGTGAAATTTGGACTTTTTTTAAAAACAAAGCTATATACGAAAAAATATGAAGACAGAAAAATTAAAGAGCATACAATTTCCTATAAAGTTACGTTTAGCAGATATATTTTGCTTTACCAGTGGTGGAGTTATCGTATTGTAAATTCCAGTATATTTTAACAAAATACACATTTCCCACAAAATAATTACGTTACATTAATATATTTTACGTCTTTTACACCAAAACAGATTAAAACTATAATAATACATAAAATATGAGTTTTTTATGTAGTAAGTAGCACAGTTGCTTTTTCTTAAATAAACTAAAATACTTACAGGTTATGTTTAAGTAAATGAATGTAATGTATGTTTTTAATTACTTATTATCCAATATATTTTATCTGCATGTTGAGATGTCGTCTTCCGCCTGTAAATCCTCAACTGCCCTATTAAAACAGGTTACAACATGAGCATGCACTTTTGCAACCACCTGATGAACAGTTGCAAAAAATTTGTTTAAGGAACCCTTTGGGGTCTATATCTTGATCCATCTGGACTGGAGAGATTCCGGAATCTCTAGAAATCCATCCCCAGTCCTGGAGTGGTAAGCTATTATTCAACCATGCTTGAACCTAAAAGTTAATCATACATGTAAATAAAATATGTATGTAGAGTTGCTGGATGAAATGTCCTATTTGCATGGTACTGAGCTGCATTTATGATCGGTGGAAGTGAAGCCAGTTTAAAATCTTTATTTAAACTTTGCTTTGCTACATACTGCTGGTAGAGAATGTATCTGACGTTATTCAAATCGGTACTTGTTCTATTTTTGACGTATACGGAAATAAAAAATGTCGAAATAAAGGTCCTCAATCTGTCTTTGGATATATTTGGATTGTAAAATTCTTCAAGAAGGTCAACCAACTTCTTCTTTTTCACAGTATTGACCAAATTAATTTTTCCCCTGGTAAACAGGCCAGATGTAGTATCACATCCGGAAATGGCGTGCATGGCAATAATAATAATAATAATAATAAACGTCTTTATTGATGGGCGAAGTTTAGTACAAAATACTATTCTTACACTTTATTTATTTATTTATTTAACATTTATTAAAGGTCCCAACTTATATTCAACTTCTTCCTGGGCGTAGCATATACAAATTTTGTTTAGCGTAATGGAGTCGTATCGAGAATATACGAAGAGAGCATACATACAGGGGCGAATGGCGACGCGGAAAACTACTCAGTTGCCTTGACATGCGGTATATGTCCTTAATATTATTAATATAAAAATAATTCCTCTCAATTCGTAACAGAAATTCACGGATATTTAAAATAATACTCCACTGGTATGTTTTTTATTTCTAATTTATTGATGTAAGAAAGTATTAAATGTATTTACCAAAATATCCATATACATACATTGTTATGTATATTTAATGTCAAAATCCAATAAGTAAAAGCTAGAGAATATTTTTACAAAATACCCAGTTATTAAAATATCATAACTCCGCCACTGGTAAAGCAAAATATATCTGCTAAACGTAATTTTATAGGAAATTTTATACTCTTTAATTTTTCTGTCTTCATATTTTTTCGTATATAGCTTTGTTTTTAAGATATTTCCAAAAAACTAAAAAAAGTCCGATTTTCACCCCTTTCGGGGGTTGTTTAGGGGTGACAGGCACGGCGGATTAGCGGTGGGGTTTGGTGGTATTTTAAGGACCCCAATACAAACTTATATACCAAATTTCAGCTTGTCTCTAATTTGTTCAAGGTTTCCTATATAAATCTTCAGATCGACCCTGGGCTATAGGTATTACCAAAAAATTTAGGTATTTAATATTAATTGTGCGGAGAATTATTACGGTTCAAATGATAAATTGTATAAATTTTCGTGATGGTCATTAAATTTAACTAACTTAATTGGTCAAACAATTCACTTTTTTAATAAGAATGCATAATTGTAGTTTAATTTTTTTTTGCAAAGAATATTTCCCCATCGATCTCTCTCTCTCTCTCTCTTTTTGCTACCAATTGTATTTTCTTGGCAAGAAAATAGGAATGTCAAAACTTTTTCCTACCCTGTATATTGGTAGAGCCTTGTTTTAGTTTAATTATTAAATAATAAATAAACTAAAACAAATACAATCATAATTATTTGCCTGTATACTTGGAGTACATTTTATTGTTCTCAATATAATAATTTAATATGGATTGTGAACCAGTAAATGTACATACAATATGTAAACTAAAACATATTTACAGAACTGACATAAAACTGCTGTAAACCGCGATAAAATATAATATAGTTTTTTATAGTAATTATTGTGGTAATTATTTGATAATAGATTAATAATTTTAATTTAAATTAGTTCCATATTTTAAATAACAATTCAAAGGTAAGTCGGAATAAAATGATGCAATAATAAATATATGGAAAACAGTATTTATCAATTTAAACTACAGAGTGAAATCTATCTATCTATCTATCTACTGAATTAATGGCTGAGGCTACGTGGCCATTCGCTCAACACCTTACAGAGTGAAATAAAACGGAAGGAGTTCAAATTGGTGAGCTAGATGCAATTATTTTATCCGATTTTTTTTTATGTATAAACTCATAGAATCCATAAGAAAAAATTTAGAAAACTTTAAAACTATTTCTGTTTGTCAAAGTTTGACGTTATATGATACGATAACAGTTAATTAGTGATACTAGAATTTTATTAATTGTTTTTTTTTTAATTTTGTGTATTCTTAATAAAATAGTAAATCTTTAGAAAACGACAAGAACCACAGTGGAAATCTGAATAAATGATTTTTATGCCACAAAAGATGCTCTTTCAAACAAGATGAAAATAGAGGTAGCTATTAAAGAATAAGTGTATTTTCCAGCTCAGCAGTAAGTCGTTGAACAGAGTTATTGTTTATAAATGGAACCCCTCTTAACTTCGTTATTTTTTTAGATAAATAAATGATTTAAATAAAAGTTTTAGGGCATTCTATGAATTTTTTTACAACCATATACAATAGTATACAGGGTGCCTCATGAAAGCGGCACAAAGCAACCTTATGTTTTTTTAAATCGAACACCCTGTATATTTTTGCATAGTTTACGTTAGATCAATATTTCAGTTTTGCAATAAACAAAAACAGTACGAAATTGTTATTAATAACAAAATTTTATAGGTACCTACTACCTACATACTAAAGCAGAAAAAATTACTGTAATAAATTTTCAACATGTCCCCCATTTTCATCAATACATTTTCTACAACCTTTTGCTTTTGGAAATCATAGCATACTGCTTTTTATTCGATTTTTATGTAAATAGTATGTATATCGAAAATGGCCACAGTAAATGTTAACATACTTTCATAATATTCAAAAATATATGCGGCTGTTCTATTTAAAAAAAAAACATAAATTTGGTTTGTCCGGCTTTTATATGAGGCACCCTGTATACTATTGAATTTAGTAACAAGAAAATTCATAAAATGTCCTAAAACTTTTGTTTGAAAAATTTTTTTTATCTCAAAAAATAACGAAATTAAGGGGGATTCCATTTACCCTGTACAAATTAATTATTTATTTATAAAAAGTAAACACAATTTAAAAATCGACTGATCCGAGCATTTCTGCGAAAATACGCTATGTAGGGATATATCTCATGTCTTCCATATCTACTTTTTATCCACACTGTATATAAGAATTATTTGAGAAATAATTGTTTCTGGGGTTTTCGTGAAATAATAAAAATTGTCACGTAGGGAACCAAATCTGCATTTTATTATGACACCATTTTAAAAACCCCAGATTCCGTTAATTATTTTATTAATATTTAATTTCTGTTAAAAACTTCCCAGTATCCTTGGAATAAAATCATTTAAAAATGTATAATACAAACCTGGCATTGTAATTTATCACTCATTTGTTGTCAACTATTTTTGTTTGTAACTTGTTTGTTTAATTTACTAAGTTAAGATAATAACAAATTTTGTTTTATTGCTTTTACGTAATGGAGACACAAATATATACGGTTATCTAAAATTAAATAGGATTTAAACTATTTTTCACACACATCTTGTATTATAGAATTTTAAAATATCACTTATAGCTTTTTTTGACAGTGATTTCACCATACATCAAAACCTTTTAAAAAAATTGGTGTATTTCTTAAAATGCTCGTTTTAGTTTCTGATTATGGCTTTAACGAAAACCTATTGTTCTGTAAACCTGTAAACGATGATTTTTTGTAGTGTTATTTTTTATCATTTTATTTATTATATTAACGTCCTGGTGAAGTCTGACATAGGTAGTCAACCACTCAACTAAAACTCACTCACAATATAACCAATCTCTGAAACGTTGCCATCTGCCCCAGCTGACATTCAAACTCAAAAGAGAGATGCAGTGGTTAGCTCGTGTTTCAACAACTTAAATTGATGCGTTAACTAATGCTGCACTTAAGTCTCTTTCGTTGCAAAAAAATACAGTTTAATTTTAATTTTCTCCCGATGATGCCAAGTTTGTTGGCGAATCCCTCGACAAGGATTGCACTTGTGGAAATTACATCAGAATGAGAATATTGCAGATTAATAAAATAATTGGTTTATTTATTTTTGTTTCTTACTTGTGTGTTCAATTTATTTAACGCATCTTTTATTTTTCTGTTGGTTAAATTTAGTACCGCCTTTGAACAAATATGATTAATTTCCCAATTTACTCTTCATATTTTTTTGTTTGACAATTAATTTTTAAGCGAATTTAATTATGTAAGGGGAAAATAAGATGAATCGCAATTTCGTAAAAGTACACAAGAAATTGATTAAGTGTCGAAGGAAAAAAATTAAAACTCTGCATTTCAGCTCTAACAAAGACAATTATCGATTAGAGTTAATTTTTGAAATAATGAAGACTGCACTTTGACAAGGAAGAGTTTTTAATTATCACTTTTAAATCCGCTTTTAGAGGCTAAGGACGAGACAAAAAGCTTTAAGAAATCACCTAAAACCCTCGGCATACCACTATTTCCCCATCTGTGCTGTTCATTTCTGATTTGATTGCAATTTCACAGGTCACTGGAGACTTTTGTATTTTTTACAGACATTCTCTCGTCTAAATTAACTCAAAACAATGCAAGAATGGAAATAAAGAACAATCAATATTAAAGTAACCTCTGTATTTTTGTTCTTTAATTGCTTTTTAATAATTTATTTCGAAATGCCATCAGTATTTTAGTTGAGAGTTTATATATCGTTATAAACTTAAACTTAAATTAATTATCTATTGCAAAGTAAATTTTCCACATCCCCTGAAATTACACTGCGTTATATTATTTTTATTAGAATATACAAGAAGTTTTATTGTAAGAAATTATTATACCAATTTGTATCTATGCATACGAATATACAGTGTGAAATTATTACACCGTTTAAAAAAAATTATAAACAGAAATCAACATTAATTATCTCGTAAATGGCTGGTCGGGGTTCTTAAGCAACGATGACCTTTTAAATAACACGGATTCAAAAAAATCCTTTTTAACGTGTGAACATTTCAAGGAAAAAATGTTATTGTAATTGTATTGGGTTGTCACCTCTGGATTTACTATCCCCGAAGGCAGGTACCAACAATCTAAATTACGCCAAAGTTTAGCAATATCCGAAATTTGAACCGTTATTATGCACATGCAATTGTAGAAGTGCTAATTTGCTTCCACTATCTTCGTTACAAAGAATTTTCAAACCCATGTTAACATGTAGGTTATGGTTTTATTTTGATATGAGGATTGAGGAATCTGTCCGTAAAACAATATAACACTTTCCATCATCTCATAATCGGCAACATCTAAGTTGTTCAACTTAACTGGAGTCCGCAATGGTTTTTGATATTTATTTGACTTATGAAATATTCATAATTCATTAGAAATTCTGTTTAAGGAGACAATTTGATGACTTTTTAATCTTCAAGCAACCTCAAGGCAATATTTAAATAAAATATTTTTGCTGAGAAACAGAAACAGAATTATATATCTCAATTATTGCAAAGTGACAAGTAACAAAAAATATATATATGTATATACAGGGTGTGCGATTTAAGACCGGAACACCCCATTATTTCGGAACGCGTTGACCGATTTTAATATTTTTTTGTTTTGGGACATAGTGCTCGATGAGCTCTATTTGACCATGTGGAAAAATTTTTAATTTTCGTTTTTTCAAGGCCTGCTAAGACCCGCAAAATGGGTCGAAATTTAGAGATCGACCATTAGGCAATTTTTTTTTCGAAAAAATGGATAGCGCATTCGATTCAGACGTACCTCAAATACCTTTATACAAAGTTTGAGCTCAATACCTTATATAGGGTGTTTGTCACAGCGTAGCGAATTTTCACATTTTTCACTTTTCGACTGACCCTGTATAAAAATCTATTATGCGTACAAAAAAGGTAAAGTATTCATTCGACTTAGAGCCATGTCAGATATCTAAGAACGAAGTTTTATCGCTGTAACTTCTACATGTAGATGTCTGGATTTCAACAGTAAAGTATCTACTTAATAAAAAAAAAATTAAAATTTAAAATTTTTCCACGTGGTCAAATAGAGCTCATCGAGCACTATGTCCCAAAAGAAAAATATATTAAAATCGGTCAACGCGTTCCGAAATAATGGGGTGTTCCGGTCTTAAATCGCACACCCTGTATATGGTCATTTTCAGCTATCTTTGCTCCTACGTCATCATAATCGGAATGCCCGCGTGAAATACTTTTGTCTGCAATGAAGATGGTTTAATCACTTACATCATCATCATAATCATGATGAATGATATAAAGAAGAACTAAAAATGTTGTGTAAGAGTTTTCGAGCACTTTTTCGCGTTGATTATTTTGAATTCTTAACGTCTCGACCATCGTTCGGTCTTTAGAAAGATTTTTCTACAAATAGTTTATTTTCATTAGACCTTCCTTCACGTTCTCAACCATTTTTCATAATTTCTTCTTTGTATCACAATTATCTGAAGTAATTTCATCCAGAACCTTCTGGATTATTTGGTAGTGGTAAGGTGACAATTTTAGTACTTGGTGCCTATATGTTCTTAAACAAGTCATTTGTGGCATACCTCAGTTTTGTTTGCTCCAACTACATAAATTTTGGAGTTTTTCCAGGTCATTTTCCGAAAATAATTCACCTTTGCCAGCAAATCATTCTTTAATTCTGTTTATTCCAAGAATTATGAGGAACTTGTTCTAAAGAGACAGTGATATTATGTAGTATTATCTCTCATCATTATCGAAGGTTCAGCAAATTTGGTTAGTTTTTCCAAGACCCATATTCTGAAAGAATTTTCATGGAGTCATGGCAATCCGCTGACTTTAACTTAAAGAAGGGCAATGAGAAATTTTGTACGAAACATGGAACACAACCAAACGCATTGCGTTATACAACTCTTCATATTGTCATCTTGCCACATTGGTTTCAATCCTCTTTTGACAATGATTCATGCTTCGTCAAGTTACACAAATCCAGAACGCAATCATTCCTGTATAAGAGGAAAACTGTCCTCTGTTAGTTTTAGGGAATCCACTAGGAAAGTGCCCTGGTGGAACAAAGACCTTACTACTCGTATCAAAAGAAGAGAAGTCAGGAAAAAATTTTACATCGCTAAAAGATCAGCCAATTGGGACGAATGCATGCCGTATTACCGAGCATTGAAAAAACCCAAGAAAAAATCCTGGAGGTGACACTGTGAGAACATTAAAAGCACTCCGAAATGTACCAGACGCGTAATAAACTCTCTCGCAACTGAGACAGGGGAACATACCAAATTAGGTAAAGAGACGATGGAGAAACTCCTTCGTTTGCACTTTCCTGGTTCTACTATAATTGGTCAATCACTGAGGGAATGGCAACCAGAACAAACTGATCATTTACATAAATCAATCCAACATCAAATGAGCAATTAACTCATTTGAGTCGAATAAATCTTCGGGACCGGATGGAATCGTGCCAATAGTGCTTCAGCAGGTTATAGACTAGCATCAAAGCTATGATGCTCTACAGAGCCAGCCTGGGATGTGTAACAAAGATTTCAATAACGGTTAGGTGTTCATACCAATACTAGGACGCCACTCGTACACCCAGGCAAAGTATCATGTCGTTCCAACTTAACGAATCAAAAAACGCTTGACAGACATATTAGGGATGATGTCCTCTACATCAAGACCAATTTGGATACATAGCAGGAATGTCTATAGAAACGAAGATTCACCACCTAGCTGAAAAGGTGGAAAAGCACTGGAAAACAAAGAGTCTTGGGTGCTTTCCTTGATTTGATAATACCTCATTTAGATCCATCATTGGTACTGTTAGAAAGTTTGGTTGGAGAGTACCTGCTATAGGTGGATCGAAGGCGTGCTCAAAAGCAGGGTGGTATTTACTACTATGATGGGAGAAACCTTAGGAGCATCAGTTGCAGGCGGATACCCGCAGGGAGGGGTCGTGTCCACTCTACCAAAGAACCTTGTAGTTGACGGATTTCTAAGGAAACATTCAAATGAAGGCTTTGAAGAAGCTCAGGACCAGGGTAATGCTGATGACATTGTAAGGGGAAAATTGAACAACATAGTCAGGGGGTGAGTCCACCTAAAACTACTATCATTCCATTCACCAGAAGAAGAAAGTATCTTGGGGTTGTCATAGATTCCAAGCTAACCTGGAACCAACATCTGGACAAGACCATACAAAGCTCGATCGCAATATTAGCAACATTCAGACAATTATATGGAAAACATGGGGGCTAACACCTAGTATGATGCATTGGCTCTGTACCAGGGTAGTAAGGCCTACCATCACATATACCGCGTTTGGTGGACTTAGAACAACACAAGCAACGACGAATAACAAGCTAAGCCGGGTACAGAGCCTGGCATGTCTGGGAGTCACGGGTACAACGAATACCAGTCCCACAGCAGCTATGGAGACCCTATTAAACCTTCCCCCACTTTGATTCAGAGGAAGCCAGAATGGGGCATACAGGCCGCGGAGCTCAAATGATCCGAGTTCCCGCGGAACAGTATCAGGACATATGAAGATAGTGAACATTGTACAAGATCCCGTACTCAACATCAGTCAGGCTACATGACCAACAATCACATCCCACAATCCTTTCGACATCATTATTGGTCAAAGAGAGAAATGGCTAATTAAAAATCCTGACATATTGTTGAAATACAGATGGTTCTCGAGCAGGAACAGGAGCCGAAGCAGGAATACATGAAGAAAGGGAGGAAAGGAAGACCAAGGGTATAGGTCACTTTCAGGATGGTACTTCACTGTATTCCAAACAGAAATTTTTGGCTATACGCGAAAATATAAAAAGAGGGTATGCTGGACTACAGATCATAATCGCGTGAGATAGTCAGGCGGCTTTAAAAGCAATAGCTTCTAATAAGGTATCATCCAAAATGCCACGAGGAATTCAGAATTCTGGGAGAGCGGAACAGAGTAAAATTACTCTGGGGCCAAGACATTCTGGGATTTCAGGCAAAGAAAAAACTGACGACCTTGCTAGACAAAGGATCAGCTAACATCTTTTTTGGCCCAGAACCTGTGATGGAAATTTCCAAATGCACAGCAAGAGACTGGATCAAGGACAACATAGAAATCACTGGAGGAATACCTCAGGAAATCGACATGGGGAAACATTATTATAAATATGATGGCGATTTAAGCTCTAGATTATGTAGAAAGGAACCTGAAACAGTGACCAAATAATTTTCAAGGACGAAGCATTACCTCGGAGGAGATACAATATTTACAGGCAGACTCAAACAGGACCGGAAACCATTGCAATTCGTTCAGTTACTAATTTGTACCGCTGGATCAGTTAGGTACAGAGGTTCTGGAAATGGGTGGAGTAGATTCGCAAGCGAAGGGAGAGCATTTACGAGGTCTAGGAAAGAAAAAGGACCCAAACTGACTAGAATGTTCAGTTGTTCACTTATGATATTCTTCTTGCATTTCGTAAATACACAATACAAGTACTTACGATATGGAGTTACTTAAATAAAAATGCTGATTGTTTTCCTATTTCGAAGAAAGGCCGGTTTTTCTTAAAACACACCACAAGCTGCTTTGCTTCCCTTAGCTTAATTGTTTTATTAGGCTTTTTAATTGTTTTTTTCTTTTATAATGTACTCAACGTTATTTATATCTTAACTAAATCCATTCTTCGATTTAAGAAGTTCGCAAGATTTGCATTCTGCATTCACGCCGTTTATACTTCTTTTTAGGGAGTTAGTATTATTCCCTGATGTACTAAAAAAAAAGCTAGCAAAGGCCCATTATTTTCTTGTCTTGAGTACCGACTCAAGAAGGTTCATTACAAATTACAATACAATATTATCGGAAATAATTTCATAATTAATTAAATAACTTTTTTTAATATTATTAATTCTGACACGTCCATTATAGACCAAGTAGGCTTCACAAACATTTTACGTGAGTAAAGAATTTGTGTCATTGATTTTAAAACTGCAATGAATAAATTAAGCGAAAACACGGATTACCAAAATATAATACATGTTTTTTACTTGGCTCGATGGCATGCTATATTAAACGATTTTCCGATGATGTTTATCCCATCCGGCGTTCACTACCACATTCAGTAGCGTACTAAAAAAGTAAATAATCTCTAATCACATAAATATAAACGTATAAAATAGGGCTGATTTTTTATATGAAGTCCCAAATAGTACAGGTTTTTACGACACGAATTAAATACACTTTTTTAAATAAATTTATCAGTCGTCTGCGTATTTCTCAGGTTGTAGTTAATTAATTTTTCGTAAAAGATGCATCATTATAATTTCATAAATCATCGTTTAAAAAAAATAGGGTTATTTAATAAATTGTGCTTGTGGATACACCGATTCCTAATTCCGGAAGATAGTACTCTAGATGCAAGCTCCTTCATTCAGTCACTTTTCGATATTTAGCAACCGATTTTTCATTTCTCTAAATATGCTCCATGAGATTTTAGTTTTTAAGTGTTTATTTCGCGCATGAAAATTTTCAAATATTCACTTGCCGCGAGTAAAGAAACAAAAGCATTACACGGAACAATTCATATTAATATTTTTTTATTCTACTTTTTGGCAGTTAACCAAAATAAGAATTCGTTCAAAAGGATAAAAACAATTACCTCACCTCGTGCGACTACAAATGCTACAAAACTACAACATCGTATTACAAATGACATTTTCAGATCAACAGCCGGCTTAATTTCTCATTGACGGCAATAACCTATCGATCCTTACTTTTTTGGCGATCGTTCAGAAGCAAGTTTCTTTTATTATTGGTGTACGCCGCTGGTATCACCGGAGTTCCCTCTTTAAGAGCGTTATCCTGCTAGGAGCATAATTGCATTTTTATCTTGCTCAGTGCTTCAAATAAGGCCGAAAAAAGTGTAACATCATCGTTGTTTACGAAGGACCAAAGAAAAGGATAGCCTAAATGCAGCTAGTCATGCTTAAATGCGTTATAAGAACGTAAACAAACCCATCAATATAGTGTTTACTTTTTGTTTTTGTAACTGGAAAATGAATGATAATGGTTGTACTGTTATGTAGTTTTTAATCATACTTTGTACTAAAATTTTAAAATAAAAAAACTAATGTCTGAAGTTTCTTGTAAAGAGAAATATTTATTTGCTTACATTCTATTTATTACATCGTGAGACATGATAAAACTATGAATACCAGCTTATTATACAGAGTTAAAATTAAATTATATACGGGGTGATAAAGTATAGAAAAATTATGTAAAATTTTCCAGAAATCGAATTAAATCGGTTAATAAATGAACTAAAAGTATAAATCATCATTGGCTGGCCACAGTCCAGGTATACAGTATTTTTTCAGTTTCCATACTTTTCAATATCATGATAAAAACAACATTTTTGCTGCCATTCCAGAACTGAAACTTAGAAATCAACTATTTCGAAAACTATCAGTTTTAACTTGCCACTTTTTTATAACACCGTATGCAGGAGAGCATCCTCTTTACGAATCCATAAAAAAGGATGCCGATGACGTCATAGGTCGAAAACAGAACATCAAAGAATGACATTTATTAGGAAAGATATCCTTTGTTAAAAGCAGACTTGACCTGTCCCAGGAATTCTTGCGGAAACCTTCCTAGACAGTTCTATTAAAATATGAATGCTTGGGAGAGGAAGGGTAAGCACACTTGACTTTCGTCCTAGGTGCCGGGTTCGTTTACCGTTGTAGGCCTCTTCCAAAGAAATTATTATTTTATTACCTACGGCGTTTATTAAAAATTTTCCTAAACGTAAATACATTAACTTTAAACACCTTAAACAATTTCGTCACAAGAAAATAAAATGTGTCAAATATTTTTAAATTACCACCTGAAAAATGTAAGCACATAAACCAAACCTGATATCCATTAATTTTTGTACTTAATGCACTAAGTTGTTTCTTTTAAACAATATAACATTGCACGTGTTTGTTTACATCTTAGCAGTCCAATTTGGTTTAAAAAAAATATATAAGCAATTCAGACAGATTTTTGTTTTGGCGAAGGCGCTGGGAATAGTTAAATTTTTGCCATTGCTTGATTTTCACTCGATTGGTTTTGTCACTTACAGAATCACTTCACCTTCAGCCTAAATATATTAATATTCTAGCCTACTCTAGTAAGCACAACGTAAAAAATATTTATTATTATTTTATTTCTTCAAAAAGTTATTCTTAATTATTCTTTAAAATTAACGGCATGAGGTAAGTTTTTTCTAGCCTTACTTTCTTAAAAACAATTATTTCACAATCAAAAACAGAAAGATTTAATACCTTTAATTCACGTAATAACAAATAGATGTCGTTAAAAATTACCTGGCACGATGTCTATTTGAATTTATCAATTATAATTGTATGTCTGGCTATGGAAAGTGCAAGTTCGATGCAGATGCAAGATGTTGAAGTGGAAAGATAGAATTATGTTCTGCTATTTTATTAGCAATTACTTTGAAGAAGGGGTGAGTTTATGGATTTTTGACACCCTGCAATAAATCTCAAACAAATTAAAGTTAAACAATTTTATATGTGTGTGCGCGCGCGTGTGTGAGGTGTGTGTGAATAAAGACACAGAAGTCAACAACAATTATCGGTGTTATCAGTTATCACCAATACCCAGGAGATGGCACTTAACGAAATACGAAAAACGTGATTTTAATCGTCTCGTGGAAAACAAAATAATATCCTACCACAATGTATAATACGTAGGTACATAACGAGTAACATCTACAACATTACGTAAAGTGTATTATCAGAATACACTTATCTTAAATTAAAACGCTTACTTCATTTAACTTTATTATAGCTGATATTAGTAAATTAATTACATTTTACAATTTATAAATTACTCATTTATGGGCAATTGTTCCGTTGTTTATCGCGAAGGAATATTTTAATAGCTGTTTTTGAAAAGTAAATCTGATTACATTTTTGCGATATTAATTATTAGTAATGATAATATACATATGTAAGAAAAGAAAGTTATGTAGGTATTTTAACTTATTTTGTGAATAATATTTTTCACTTCACAGCTCATATGCCAAGAACTTTTTAGTTGTTCTTAAATAAGTTCATAGTGATTGCTCGTTATTTTGTTTATCTGACACAATTCACTTGCGGTAAGTGTTTTATTTAAATTTTCATTTTTGTCGGTAAACGTTTTGATTTGGCTAAAACAATAAAATCAAATTAAATCAGTAAAGAAAAGTATACCTCTAAATATTTCGTGGCCAAAGATTGAAACAAATGTGCATTTGAAATATTATATTTCACACGTTGAAATTGCATTGACCTATATATGGCACAACTCGGCAATATTGAGTTGCTGGTTCTCAATCGAACAAAAAAAAAATTGCCAATTTGTAAAACCACTTGAAACCAATCTATCTAAAGCCTTAAAAATAAAAAAATATAACATTTATAACGGTTATATATAATTTGCAGCGCCATCCTGTTTAATGCAGATTTAAATTGCGGGAGAAAAACAGTTTTCCTGCAAAATAATTTGATGCATTCAAAATATCCTGCTGTAGAGTCTTGAAAAACTTGATATTACTTTTAAAAATTAATTTATATCCAGAAATGTTCAAATAATCGTCTGAATAAAATAATTTGTTTATGAGTTGCTTCTATTCACTTATTTCATGAGTTACTTGATGTTCACAATGCATTTCCGGGTATAAATTAATTTTTAAAAGTAATAATATCAATTTTTAATATGCGATATTTTTGGATGAAATTTGGTACAGACCCGTTTTAGGGGACGCTGAACACAGTGGCGTACTTAGTTTTTACGTAAAAAAATCGCTAATATGATTTCTCGAATTTTCGCTCCAAAAAAATTGCAAAGTAGGCCTTGATTTTTGTGATAGACATCTATCAATTTGCCACAAAACGTAGTTTTCCATGAGCAATAATCTAAAAAAAAAGTTGATCAAAATCGGACCATAAATAGCCACTTTACAGGGGTGGCCCGCTTTCAAATGGGTCACTCTGTATATTATTGCATTTTTGAATTCTGCATAATTTTCTGAATCCAATGATACCATGTAGGTGACGTTTCAAACGTCAATATTTATTTTAATTTAATTTTTAGTTTTCTATTTAAGTGTACCATGCCTTCCAATTTGTTCGAATTGACCCGTGTAATGCTAGAAAAATCGAAATCCCGTCGAAAATCCTAAATTATTTCATTTATGAGCAAATAAAATTCATCAAAATGTTTTTTGAGACAAAACACAATATTTTCCAATGGAACCAAATTGGTGCTGTGGTATTATTTTTTAGTACTATTAATAAGGAATTTATGCACATGCACATTTTAAAGTGGGCGATAAATACAATCAAAATTACATGATAAAGCATTATAAATAGTATATTACGATTTTATGTAATTTGCTGCTCCATCTGTCTAGTGTAGATTTAAATTGGGGAAAAAACGTTTTCCACAAAATAAAAAAGTGATATGCTTTAACTGACATAAAGAAGATACAGCAGGAAATTGGAAGCTATTAGTAACGAATTGCTATCATATATTAAGACTTATTTTGCAGCATTAGAACTCACATCAGGAATAAATACACACATCAGCAGCTTTGTTGTTACTTAAAATATTTAAAATTGAAGCGCAGTATTTGCAAAAATTGATAAATAGAGTAGATTAAAAGAATCTTATCAGGAAGAAGAGTGAAACGAATCCCAGTATTGTGGCGTGTCAGTGGAGGTGATGAGCACACCGAGCAGCGGATGATTGGAGATCGCATCGCGTTGGAGGCCGGTGCCGTCGCGATTATGATATCGCACCGCAACCTCACGAGTCCAGCACGTGCACGTGTGTCTTGGGAAGCGGTCCACCGCGGACGGTGGCATAGATGACCGCTGCAGGAGATTGGAGGGCGTGGTGGAAGATCGCGCAGTCGCCACCTGGTTGGCACGAGGAGCTCGTCGATCCGCCCAGCCACGAATCCGATGTAGACGGGCGCGGCCCTCAACTACACAACACATTTATTTTATTTCTTGTCTAGAAAATAACAAAATAAAAGTCTGAGATGATGCTATGATGCTGTATATCTTAACCTGCGAGCGCGCGCGCGAAGTCTAGGACGGCCCTACTTGCAAGGCTAAGCGGTCAGGCCAATGCAAGCCTTAACACTTACTCGTCCCAGTGCAAAGAAACAAACAAAACAACAACGACCACTTCTTGTGCGCCATGTCTGAATCTGATTTATTTCTTGACTGTTACCAGAAAACCCTCCATATGTTCCAATCCAGCGAAACAACGAAACAATCAAACTTCCATCGTAACTCCCAACTAAGTCATGTATAAGAATTGTTCGAAAAACACCGACCGTACATCCCATATCAGTGTATTTATCCACCCTTGATCTGTTTTCGTTTCACATTATACTAATGGATGGATGCTTTCTTTTCAAGACGTCTTCTCAATTTTCATTCAAAACTTATTTTAATTTTGTTTTCTCCAATAGGTAAACTCCACCCCAATCAATGCTTTTTGCATTCTAATTTGTAATTCCCTATTCCTGATGGGAATATCCGTTTGGAAAATGCGAATCGTCTGATCTTATCAAGAACTTCCACCACAAAGATATTCTTGTCTGATGTTTTCTTCCTTAATTCGGTTAGTTTACCCAAATCCGCAGATACTTGTATTTTAATGAGCCGTTTTATTTGAAACAGGAAACATCCACCGAAATTTAAACATTTTGAGACTATTTTCAAGAAACATTTTATATACAATCAATTTAAAAAATATATTGACAGTAGAGTGCCTACAGGTCTAGATGTTTATAGATGATTTATCAATTTAGTGCATTAAATGATATGACGTGCATATATAAGCATGTTGTGTATATTTATTATAGAAGAAGGAAATCTACTACAGTAAAAACACAGAATCTTATCCTAAATTCTCAAATCATTGTCGTCCTGCAGGAATACAATCTGTATGCAAGAGACCAATATCTTTAAAATATCTAGACTAGACTTAGATATTTCCTTAAATCATCGGTGAAACAAAACAGATGACTTCAAAAACCATCCAGAGCAGTTACAACGGTATCCCAGGTTGCCTTTTCAGGGATCAGCATTATTTTGTGGATTGGCATTATATTATTTAAGGAATCAAAACGTTGAGACTCGACAGAAAGAGACAATTTTATTGACGGGAATAAATTTCTTTACTGCAGTAGTTAGTCAACATCTACGACCAGTAATGACGACTAAACACTCCACCTTACATGAATTCCATTGAACTTGCCTGGGATATGTTGAAATGGCTCAAGAAGAGAAAATCCACTACTAACCATCATGAGAATAAATTTAGATGAACTAAGCGCAAAACGAGTCATAATCGCACAATGCAGAAGGTGCAAGTGTTGATAAGGATACTTTAAATTGTCTCCTTTGCGCCCTTCATCAAACCTTTTCCACGGCACCAACATGGACTCCGACCACAAGAATACGTAAGAATGACAAGTAAAAATGGCAAGTATGCAGAAAAGCGATAAAAAACACAGCAGATAATGTTCTAGCATTGGAAAGACCTAGACTTAACATCCACAGATTTGAAGAATGCGATGACACCTACAGAAAGAAAAATTGATGCATGTAAAATTATGAATATTTCAACAATTACCTACCTATTGTCCTTCTAAGATCTCAGGTAGCTTTACTTAAGACAGTTTCGTTCATGAATAGGTTTATAATTCTAGTCCATGTAGAATAGTAATCCGACCACTGTGTTATTAATGTCTTAGTCCATATACCTAATGGTGATGAAGAAGACATTACTCCAATGTCTTCAGTTCTGACTTTTTACTACCTTTTCTGCTCACAATGTCACAAAGTTTCATTCTTCAGTCCAAATTGTCTTCGTTCAGTTGTTGACTAACTTATAAGAGTGAAACTCATTTAATTTTATAAGTGACCCTAAAAATTTCCTACCATAAAGACGTCAATAATTTAATTATAAACCTCCAATTCCATTACAATTTTGGAATAAAATGATAGTATTAACTATGACGTCAATGATACACCTAGAATTCAAATAAATTATCATAAGTAAAATAAGTTGGTAATTATTCCATTTTTTATTTTAAGGCTTTCGTGAAGCTGATGAGTTGGAGAAGAGTGTTCTCTTCCGATTTGAATATTTTATATCCTTGACTTTTCCACCACTTTCGTCAATAATTCAGAATATTTAACGCAACCGAGAATCCAAATAATTTTCTACAATTCAACCCTATTATTTAATCATTTAATATCAACGTAGATACTCGTCTTAGAACGGCAACGAAGTCCGTAAATCATGAACACGTTTTGATCTTATTTATATTAATATTTGTTTTGACAAAAATCGTTAATCCTGATTTTTTAAGTTTTCAGTCTTGTATATGGTGTCGTCTCTTGTCAAAAAAAAATACCTACACTTTTCCCGTAATTCGTTAAGATTATTTTCTAGAGCCTTCATTTTGAATAAGAGACCCAAAATATGTTAGCCCATATACATTATGTTTTTAGGGATATTGGATATGTTATTGTGGAAGAAGATATAGAATACCTTACTTCAATATATTCAGACGCGACTCTTCACTATCCTTTCTGTTATAGTCTTCATTCCTCGATCTGGATCGTCTTCGTTCAGTTGTCGGTGAACTTAAAGTATCTAAGGGCCAGTTGTATAAAAGTGGTTCAGCGAAAGTTCAGCTGAACTTGGTTCAAAATCCCAGGATACCATTCTTGCAACAATCGGTATCCTTGATTTTGAACCAAGTTCAGCTGAACTTTCGCTGAACTACTTTTATACAACTGGCCCTAAGAGTAAAACCGATTTAATTTTATGGTCTCATGACCAAAAAAGTTTCCAACAATTTCCTTCCATAAACTGTCAATTTAATACTAGTATTCCAATTTTGAGATATAAAGAATGGTATTAACTGTGGCGTTAATAATATTTCTATTAATCCAAATAAATTACCATACAAGTAAAATACGTTAGTACCTAATTATTTCAATTTTTTATTTTAAGGTTTCGTGGATAAAGCTGATGATTTGTAAAAGAGTTTCCAGGTTCTATTTTGCGTTGAATATTTTATATCTTTGTCGTTTCAACGATCTTATCTTTTTTTAAACTAAAGTCTTCGATTTAGAAGAAGATGGTCGAACCGTCAAGAATTCAAAATAGTCAACGCGAAAGAGAATCCAAAAACTTTTCTACAAATTAATCCATTTATTTAATCATTTATCAATGCACTATCATCTTATAGCGGCAAGAAACAGACAAATTCGTTAATCACGAAGACATTTTGATTTTATCTAATTTGTTTTATCAAAAATCGTTATCCTGATTTTTTACTTTTCAGCCAGTGCTTCTCTAGATGTTTAGATGGCGAATAATCTAATAAGATTGAATCTAAAAAATATGCTGATCATTCAGTTTATGTTCTGTTGGATATTGACCTAATGGTGAAAGTCTTATAATGTGTAAGAGCCGCATCTTTTTAGGGGAATTGTCTAGAGTTTCTTTTATAAATAGGTCAATTACTGTCTTCCATTTGGAATAAGAGTCTCAAAAAGTTTGCTATAGATATTCCATACATTTTGTTTTCAGGAATATTGAATATGTTGTTGCTGAAGAAGATATGAATTTACCTTACTTCAATATCTTCAGATGCAACTTTTCATTATTCTTTCTGTTATGGTATCCATTCTTCGATCTGAATCGTCTTCGTTCAGTTGTCGACGAACTTGAAGTATCTAAGAGTAAAACCGATTTAATTTTATGGTCTCATGACCAAAGAAATTTCCAACAATTTCTTCCCATAAAACGTCAATTTGATTCTATTATTCCAATTTTGGGATATAAAGAATGGTATTAACTGTGGCGTTAATAATATTTCTATTAATCCAAATAAATTACCATACAAGTAAAATACGTTAGTACCTAATTATTTCAATTTTTTATTTTAAGGTTTCGTGGATAAGGCTGATGATTTGTAAAAGAGTTTCCAGGTTCTATTTTGCGTTGAATATTTTATATCTTTGTCGTTTCAACGATCTTATCTTTTTTTAAACTAAAGTCTCCGATTTAGAAGGAGATGGTCGAACCGTCAAGAATTCAAAATAGTCAACGCGAAAGACAATCCGAAAACTTTTCTACAAATTAATCCAATTATTTAATCATTTATCAATGCACTATCATCTTAGAGCGGCAAGAAACAGACAAATTCGTTAATCACGTAGACATTTTGATTTTATCTAATTTGTTTTATCAAAAATCGTTATCCTGATTTTTTACTTTTCAGCCAGTGCTTCTCTAGATGTTTAGATGACGAATAATCTAATAAGATTGAATATAAAAAATATGCTGATCATTCAGTTTATGTTCTGCGGGATATTGACCTAATGGTGAAAGTCTTATAATGTGTAAGAGCCGCATCTTTTTAGGGGAATTGTCTAGAGTTTCTTTTATAAATAGGTCAATTACTGTCTTCCATTTGGAATAAGAGTCTCAAAAAGTTTCCTATAGATATTCCATACATTTTGTTTTTAGGAATATTGAATGTGTTGTTGCTGAAGAAGATATGGATTTACCTTCAATATCTTCAGTTGCAACTTTTCACTATCATTTCTGATATAGTATCCATTCTCTGATCTGAATCGTTTTCCTTCAATTGTCGACGAACTTGAAGTATCTAAGATTAAAACCGATTTAATTTTATGGTCTCATGACCAAAGAAGTTTCCAACAATTTCCTTCCATAAAGCGTCAATTTCATTCTAATATTCCAATTTTGAGATATAAAGAATGGTATTAACTGTGGCGTTAATAATATTTCTATTAATCCAAATAAATTACCATACAACTAAAATACGTTAGTACCTAATTATTTCAATTTTTTATTTTAAGGCTTTCGTGGATAAGGCTGATGATTTGTAAAAGAGTTTCCAGGTTCTATTTTGCGTTGAATATTTTATATCTTTGTCGTTTCAACGATCTTATCTTTTTTTAAACTAATGTCTTCGATTTAGAAGAAGATGGTCGAACCGTCAAGGATTCAAAATAATCAACGCGAAAGAGAATCCGAAAACTTTTCTACAAATTAATCCAATTATTTAATCATTTATCAATGCACTATCATCTTAGAGCGGCAACAAACAGACAAATTCGTTAATCACGAAGACATTTTGATTTTATCTAATTTGTTTTATCAAAAATCGTTATCCTGATTTTTTACTTTTCAGCCAGTGCTTCTCTAGATGTTTAGATGGCGAATAATCTAATAAGATTGAATCTAAAAAATATGCTGATCATTCAGTTTATGTTCTGTTGGATATTGACCTAATGGTGAAAGTCTTATAATGTGTAAGAGCCGCATCTTTTTAGGGGAATTGTCTAGAGTTTCTTTTATAAATAGGTCAATTACTGTCTTCCTTTTGGAATAAGAGTCTCAAAAAGTTTGCTATAGATATTCCATACATTTTGTTTTCAGGAATATTGAATATGTTGTTGCTGAAGAAGATATGAATTTACCTTACTTCAATATCTTCAGATGCAACTTTTCATTATTCTTTCTGTTATGGTATCCATTCTTCGATCTGAATCGTCTTCGTTCAGTTGTCGACGAACTTGAAGTATCTAAGAGTAAAACCGATTTAATTTTATGGTCTCATGACCAAAGAAATTTCCAACAATTTCCTCCCATAAAACGTCAATTTGATTCTATTATTCCAATTTTGGGATATGAAGAATAGTTTTCAGTGCTTCTTCTTTAGATGTTTAGATGGCGAATAATCTAATGAGATTGAATCTAAAAATATACTGATCATTCAGTTTATGCTCTGTGGGTAATCTACCCAATGGTGGAAGTCTTATGTGTGTGTATCTTATTATATTGTACCTAGTAGGTAATCCATCTACATTATTTTCTAGTTTCTTTTGTGAATAAATCAATTACTATGTTTCATTTGGAATAAGAATCACAATTTTACTACAAATATTCCATACGTAATGTTGAATATATTGTTACTGAAGATAATATGGTTTACCTTACTGCAATATCTTCAGATGCGACTCTTCACTATCCTTTCTGTTATAGTCTCCATTCTTCGATCTGAATCGTCTTCGTTCAGTTGTCGACGAACTTGCAGTGACTAAGAGTAACACCGGTTAAATTTTATAATCTTCCCAGAAGTTTCAAATCAATTTCCTCCCATAAAGTAATTATCCCAGTTCTTTATTGCTACTATTGTGAGGCTTTCGTAGAGCTGATGATTTGTAAAAGAGTTTCTGGGTTCTCTTCCGCGTTGAATATTCTACATCCTTGATGTTTCGACGATCTTGCCTTCTTCTAAAATCTAAAGTGAAGTCTTCAATCCAGAAGAATATGGTCGAACAGTCAAGAATTCAGAATATTCAATGTGAAAGAAAATTTAAAAACTTTTCTACAAATCAACCCAATTCAATAAATCACGAAGACATTTTAATCTTATCTAATATTATTTGTATTTGTTTTGGATATCTACCTATTGGTGTAAGTCTTATTTCATAATGTGAAGGAACCACATCTTGTTAGGAGGAAATGTATTTTTCTCGTCATTCGTAAAGACAGTTTTCTAAGGTTTCGTTTATGAATGGGTCAATTATTGTGTTTCATTTGGAATAGGAATTTCACAATTTTGTTCTAAATATATTACCCCATACATTCTATTTTTAGAAATATTGGATGTTGTATCATACTTGAATATCTACAGAAGTTTTCACTGTTCTTTCTCTAATAGTATCCATTCCATGACCTGATCGTCTGCAGTCAGATATTGACAGACATAAATTGACTAAGAGTAAAACCGATTTAGTTTTATAATTTCATGCGCTAAAGGTCTTTGACAACTTTGGGTGTAGAAAATATTGTTACCTATGGTGTTGGTAATATACCTATTAATCAATCCAAAAAAATTACGACACGAGTGAAATACGTCTCTAATTTGCTGATCTTCTGACATTCTGTATAAGTATCATAAATTTGCCTTAGTAATTAACCCAATTACTTAATCATTTAATATCAAAGCATCATAATCTTATTAAAGAGGCAAAAAACAGACAAGTCTGTAAATCACGAAGACATTTTGACATTATCTAATATTATATGCATTTGTTTTGTTATGGGGACAAAACGTGTAAATCATGATTTGTCAAGTTTCCTAATAATATTATGAAGTTTATATTGATTAAGCAAGGGTATAATACTCCTTGTATAACGTTATAAGGAATAAGGAGCAAGGAACCTATTGCCTGAGGCAAGGCAATCTCTGAGCGGGTTGGCCTGTTCTATTCATCTGTTTGTCTTGAATAATATATATCCTGCTACTAAGTGAACTCCTTCCAATAACCTTGTTTTGTCTCGGGACAAAAATTAATACAATTAATAATTAACATCATTCATATTCATATCTAGGCAACCAATTAGTTGAGCAATGGGGTAATGTATGTACATACGGTAGCGTCATTGACGAATGATTTAAAATTCAATTACAGAAGTTACAGCTACGAAACATTTTGATTTTTGAAAATAAACGACTCAATATTAACTCAAATCGGTACACCTGGCAATATTCTTTATATATTTTTTAAATTAATAAGTAATTAATTACTCGACGTGAATTTCCCATATGTTGCAAAACAGTAAATTTCTGAGGAGGAGCACTGATAATTGATCTTCTTGGGCAAAGTAGCTTACTTAAATGGTTGTTCTAGCCATTTTTATGATTGTTAATTTTTGAGTAAATTATCAATCGAACTATTTATTAAGCAGTTTCTAAATATTTTGCAACAAATGTGTTACTGCATAAAACACCCTATTATTAGTATAATATCATACGTAGGACGTTTCTAGCTGGTTCATATTTAATATTCTTGGTTAAGAGAAAAATATTTCCATAGAAACAAAAGCAGCGGAATTAAGGCGAGTTTTTTATATTCTGCACAAATTTCCACTTTTAGGGCGACCCAAACTAGAGAGTCGTTAGATACATTCGGCATCAATTTCAACCCCGGAAGTGGGTTTTCACCCCACCCTATTGTTGACCGTGACATAGGGCCAGTCTATTTCGTCGATTTGAAATTGTAAATAAGAGCTTAGTTGGCCACTCAAATAGGTCATCTACTTTATTTGACGTTAGAAGACGACGGTGTGAATGGAGAAAAGTTCCGATAATCAACTTGAACCACTATTGTGAGTTTTGAGAAATGGGGATACTTTCCTGCAGGAACACTTTGTATCTGATAAGGTGATTGTACTTTGTATGCCGGATCACTTTATTTACACTACTCCACAATATTAAATCTTTAAAAGAAAGAGGGAAGGCGCTTTAGTTGTCACCCCTCTTTAAGCTGGAATGAGGAAAAAGTGCCCACCACATTCGAAAATCAACTACGAATGCGCGAAGTTCTTTATCTCTTTTGTTTTGTTTTTATTTTACTTTCATTCAAATTTATATACACAGCAAGGGTACTGCGCCAGGAATTCAATATAGTTAAAGCCTATTAAAAAAAGATACTCTCAGAAAGGGACTACATGGCAATAGATGCAGCTGAAGATACGATGAGTATATACGAGGACGATTTAGAGATATTAAAATAAAAATAAGTGAGAGTATAAATGATTTAATTTATTAAATATTTCAAAATTCTACCTAGAATGATGATCAGAGCGACAGGTTGCAAGGGGGTGTATATTTTACGAGTCTAGATCTCAAGTCCGGTTATCACCAAATTCCAATTTCTGAAGAACCAAAACCTTCAGGACAATACGAATACAACGGAATGCCGTTTGGTTTGACAAATGCTCCAAGTATTTTTCAGAATAAGTTCCTTGTCTGCATATTGGATCTAAAATGTTAGGGTAAATGTATTTATCTTTTGACCAAGCAGAAATAGTTAGAAATTTAACGGTTGTGTAGCATGAGGTTCTCGTGGGTTATTTTCTATCAATTGCTCCAATAAAGAACTGGAAAATCGTCCAACTAAAAAACCGTATAATTTTCATCGCAAAATCTAAAACATGTCATTAAATAATGGTAACTAGCCCAAATACAGAAAAATTATAACATTATACGTGTTGAAAATAAAATTTCCTACCAAATATTCTGGTGGTAGGGGAGGAGAAGTTTCACTGTAATATAATACAGTGGATCATATAAAGCAGTAACGTGTAGAAGATAACTGGGAAGCTATTATCCAGATTATCCCTTAAACGGAATAAATGACCACGAAGGGCTAGTCAGCCCGTGTGTCTGCACCTTATCTATTTCCTTTAAATATTTTATATACTGGGTTTTAAATCCTATTATAAATATTATATAAATTCGATAACTTTATCGCTGCTTCTACAAAAGTTATAATTTCTAAAACTAAATGAACTTTTTTTAAATATAGTCACCTCTAATTTTGTATTTATCAAACTTCCGATACAACAAAGGTCTTTTGGATTTAATGAATCAACAACTTATTGTTCCCCACTGTTACAATTAAGTATTAATTTTTTTTATTATAATTAAAGCACAACTTCGAAAAATATTGTTAGAAGTGGAAAATTACGAAACAACTGAACAACTTAAAGTAAAAACAAACATTCGTAGACGAAATCCTCGTTCTTTTGACGCTCTATCAACAGTGAATTACAATTTTCCAATAATTTGAGTGAAGATATTGATGCATAGGTGCACTACGATTCACGTGGATAAAAGTTAGATTCGACACTTATTGATATTTTTTTATTAAATTAAATAAAAAATGTAACATTTCTACGGCCAGCAAGAAAAAACTTACTGAATATAAGTATGAGAAAATTTTTGGAAGCTTTGGAATAAATATGCACCCATTTGTCTACAAAGAAGTTGTTTTTTCTTAGCATCCCATGAGTTGTATTGGCACTATCTTAGAGAAGAAACTGACAATTCAGATAATGTCTTGAATACAATAAATTTTTGGAAAATCCTGATACATGTGGCGTATTATTTGATAAAACGCTTTCATTTGTTTCTATTTTAACAAAATATTACCTTCGATTGCTAATATCTTCAAAAAATAAATATCATGTGGAGAAAGCACTTGTAATTACCTATTTGATTATGAAATAATATACAGGGTTATTTAAAATAAAAAATTTATTGATGTGTTTAAATTGACCTATTCGAAATTAAATTATGAACGTAGACGAAAGTTTAAATTTTAATATATTATTTAAAAGTTCGTAGGTATCTAGCTTAATCAGCTACCACAATAAACAGTTTAAAATTATTTTTAATTTGAAAAATATGGAAATTCGAGAAAATTTTGAATATTTCAAAACCCACTCAAAAAAGTACATATTGGGATAGTTCATTGAAAAGCTCTTGACATTCTCTAATTAAATTTGGGATAATATATAGGGTGTTCCATTATCTTAACAAAGTTGGTTACTGTCCAGCCTAAATAGAACACCCTATGTAACTGACAATATTTTTGGAATATGCAGTGTTGATTGCTGATCAACTTTTGTTTTAAAAATGTTTGTCTATCTACAATAGCTAAGGAGTTATGGAAGAAATACTCACTAAGACACCCTGTATAACTTGACAACAATAAATGACGGTGAAGCTGAATGGAAAACCATAAGGTAATGATCAGGAAGGATGTAGTCCCAATGGTAAACCAGGAAGAGTTTCCATTTACCAACTATTTCGTCAATTCTGAATTTTAAATTATTCTTTTATAAGAAATTGGTATTGTACACTTTATAACGGTCACTTATCCACAACTTATAAAAAGCCGCATAAGGATAAGATCTTTTCGCCGCAAAACACAAAAGAAAAGTCAAAATTATCTAGATTTATCATATAAATCACTTTGTATGGTAAGGAGCAAATATTGCACATTTCGCATCCGTCCCTAACAAACCCTTTCATTCGGTTTGTGTGAGGAATGTATTCTCAATTGAACGATCTCACCCTATATATGCATGTAAAATTTCATACATTTTTTAGTTCCTCCGGACAAACAGCCGCGTATCCCCGCATACAGAAACTTTAGCACAAATTTTCTTTTTATGAGGGTACATCGTAATTAATTTTAAGCAAAAAGTAATGAAGTAATATATTTTATTCCCAGCAAAGTAAATTGATGAATATTAGATAAAAGGTTCTGGTTCATATTACGGCTAAGCAAACACGGTTATAATTCAAAGATTGCTTCTGCAAAATAAAATTTTAAAGAGATACCTTTAGCATGTGAAAATGTATGTTGTCGTTTCATGTAGACCCCTATCAAAACCGAGGGGAAGAAAAGTCTAAATTAGGGGATGATAGTATGATTATAGCATTTTTTACTGAAAAATAACGCTAGCTCTATTTTAAAAATATTGCCCACGTGATCTGAATAACCAAACAGCCCGGTGCTTATTATTATACCTATTTATCGATTTTATTCAAATGAAAATATATTACGAAATATGGAATGCTATTTATCAAAAGTGTCTTATCTATATATTTGGTTTCAAATATCGGATGGTAATTATTTAACCCTACATATAAAATGATGCGAACTGAATATAATTAAATTTGTGAAATAAATGAACTATTTATATAAAAAAAAATTTTTATAATAAAATTGTTATTCAACAATTAATGACAACGCGATTTGTTATTTTGTTAATAGCTTGGATACGCTTAAAATACCTATTTGTTTAACTAGAAAGCGAATTAATCACCCAAAGAAGGAAGTCACACTATTATCTCCCAAGTTATACATATAATTTTATTGCGAGGTATAAACGTCAACTATGTCATAATTTAATTTGTTAAAGCATCACACACAGGCGTCATTAACATCAATAACACCATGCTGTTAAGTATACAGGGTGTCCGGGGTGTCCACTTTTTGAATCGATTGTATGGGTAACTCCTAAACTGTATGAGATAGAAGGTCTGTTAAATTAGAGAAAAGTTGTGCATTTTAAAGCTTGTTAAGATGCTTTTTTCAGGATTGAAACATGTTCGGCTTGAAAGCTTGAAAATATATAAATTTTCTCTAACTTAACCGACCTTCTATCTCTTACAGTTTAGGAGTTACCCATACAATCCCATTGAAAAAGTGGACACCCTGTATATGTACCTTCGCAGTAAAAAAATACTGGTACAGCGTGTTACTTTAGGTAGACACTTCCAAAATTCAATTTTTGATGTAGGGGATACCAGGGATGGTTGATACAATTTTTCAAAATTAATTATTTAAAAATTAATAATAATAAATAAAAAATTAATAATAATAAAACTTAATAAAAAATTAATACTAACACATCAACATGAAACTGCTGCAATATTGGTAGTTATCCAAAGAAAGACAGATTTGGAATATTCCAGGTTTTGGATAGCATTGGTCATACTGAATCAGAAATCCCTCAGTAATGTATCTTCTTTTTGTCGCGAGTGCAGAACAGTAGCGCAACACATAGTCAGCCGTCCCGTCTTCCAGACTGCATGCTCTACATTTGGGGTTTGTTTACAAAACAAATGTAGCACGATGTCCTATTAATAGACCCATAATAATGCGTATATTATCAGCGTCTGTTTGCAGTCCATTTTTTAACCATCAGTGTAGATGGATACATCTGGTGTACTTCATACTGATGTGTCCAAAGCTCTTTTAGAGATTTAGAGGAGTGATGCAGAGTATGGCTTCCATATCCATGTAGGCGTCGTTTTCATCGTATCAATGACAGTTTTTTTGGACATGCTCCAACTTGGATACCGTCATGCTTTGTCTGACCTTGGGTCGCCAGGCAATATCTGCATCAGACCATGAGTGTTTCATGGCCACAGAGATATCCTAGATGAAAGTTCCCAAATCCTACTCATCGCCCTGCGGTACTAGCACACATGCTCTGTTTATTCTGGCTTCTATATGTCTTCTCCAATTTTTAGTCGAATATGATTCCCAGGTACTTGAAGTTGGCTGTCTAATGGTGATTCATTACTAAGGGTTATTTTTACGTTATATTTACAATATAAATTCGACAAACTGAATATTGATTTTGGTAAATAATTGTTACCACTTTCATGGACTGGATTACCGAATCATCGCAGAAAATAAAATCACTTTCTGTTAATCGGCACTAAGTTTGAAAGCAAGACCAAGTATTATTAATTTATTTATTCCAAGTAGACTCGAAAACATGAACCATCTCTAGAAAAATATCAAACGCGTGAGTGAAAAGCTCCGATTCTTAGATTCGTAAAAATATACTATGTCGGGATAAGCTAGCGCACCTAATAATCGTAAAAACTAAGAGTTAGGCTGAGGATTGTAAATGGCTTCGAGGACGTTTATCCTAAATGGACGAGTGTCCTGAGACCGATAAAATCAAGCCTAGGTGTCTCGTCCAGCGGGATTTAACAGTTCGTGCGTGCTGCAAATCGTGCCCTATAAAATTATATCCGAAAAGGACTGAAGTTATTCAAGTGAGAAACTATAATCAGTGTTGTATATCTTTATTTTAGTGCATCTGTGAAAATATTTGAAGGCGTATTTTAATACTGTCATAAATTATGGAAATATATACTAACGATTTAAATATTAGATGGGATATAAATGGATATTTTTTTGAACTTGTGTAACTAAATTCGTAGATGATAATATTAAATATATTTACCAAACAAGTTGTACAATTAAAAATATTTATATTTAATATCTCATCAAAGTACTGATTATTATTATTATTATTATTATTTAATAAATAATTACTCTTCTCCTCTCATATTCTCATTTTATATGCCCATCATTCTTTTGAAATTACATCTTCGTTTGCTAGCTTTATCTTTATGTATATTAAGTTTGAAATAGAGGCAGAAATGAAAACTACAACCATGTGTTATTAGTTGTATCCGCATGGTTTTTCCTCTTGTAAATTGTATGTATAGGGCATTCCCTTTCTTTGCAGGATGATGGCACTATGGACCAGGACATAGACGGAGATGGTGCTATCAATCTGTCGACGTCACAAAGACCTTCAGCAGCCACGACTCCAAACGATAGCGTCCATCACGAAGACGTTGAACAAGTAAGTCATGAATGGTTAAATTTAAAATGTGTAGTATATTTTTGTCACTGGATTTCTGGAAGTTTAATTTTGTTTTTAAAGTTACCAAAACTCCGGACCAAAATAAGAATCTTAATTCTAGTTTATGTTACGATTATTCATGGAAGTTACCATATGGACATGGTGTTTTCTATAGATCAGCTAACCGGTTTCTACGTTTGTCACATAACAGCCCACATCATCGAGAGGTGGCAGCTCTGACGCTCTGACACTTTGTTTTTTTGGAAATATTCATCATATCCTTGCCGAGTGCCAATGTTTCGTTCCTTTACCAGAGATTTTTGTCTTGTTCTTCTTAAATCAGAATAACTACCACCATTAAGTTTAAAACGTTACTTTAAGAAAGGAACTATTTAACCATTAATATCATTTTCATAATAAGTACGTTGATTTGAAGATGCATCATCATCATCAAACCTCCCATTAAAATTAACAATTAACGAAACAACCTCATCATAGCACGCCCAAATATCTGCAGCAATTTGATCAAAGGCCACATCTCCAAAATTTGTGTATCTATGAAACTATCTTCGCCACTTTGTAGAGCAATAATATTCAACTCGTTGGATTATATTAGTCTTGATGATGATGTTGTAGCAATTCAATTCTTCTATGGCGTACCTTGACATGTGTTTAATCTGGCTACATAAATAGGAGTTTAATTTTCATAGCATTTTCCGAAAATTATAGCAGCAAGCCATTATCTTAATTCTATTGTATTTCAGAAAACCAAGCCATTATCCATCATTACTTTTTAAAGCTCAACAAGATTCAGTATTAATTTTCTAAGACTTAAATCAAAACTCTTCCCATTTGCACTATGGTTCACCCTTTCATGTTGACACATTTGTTTGCGACCGCTTTGGTAAATATCTATATTTCATTAAGTCTACAAATTGATTTAGATGTTTACTTGTAATTTCGTGTTGTATTCTTGCAAATATACAATACACTTCAAATTAAAGGAATGAGTTACATATTATCTAGTAACACGAGTATACGTCACTTACTGAAAAATCTTCTGCAGAACAATATTCATGAAAATGTGGAATAGGTTCAAATAAAGTTATTATTTTAGGTGTAAATCACATGTGTAAACAATACACCAAATCAGGACGTATCTATGCATTATATAGCAAGTGTAGCCATTGGCTTTATATAGGAAACCACGCTTCTTTGCAACAGATTTAGCTGTTAGTAACATGACTGTACCAGAAGAGATGATCAAAGGGACTTCTATTGACAATTTGGTCTGACTTGATGAATTTGTTGCCCATTTAAATATTTTGAAAACCATACTGGACTGCATTTTAGAATGATTCTAGTCAACAAGATTATTTGAACCAAATCAGAATTAATGGAGTTCATCTGTCTGCATCTTGAGATAGAGGATACAGCTGTATTCTTTGATTTTTGAAAGGAAGAAACACAGTTGGTGATAAGATAGATCCTTGTGGAACACTTAAATTGGTTTCTGATGAGACATCAATTACAGTGAGCGGTTAAAGCGAAAAATACAACTGGCTGACAATCCACACAATGATGGTCTATTTAGTAGACCTTGATTGCTATACTCTTACCAACTATGAAAATATAAGTGTTCCAGGAGAGGTGATCAAAAAGGGCTTCTATTGACAACTTGGTCATACTGGAATGATTGGAGTCAACAAAATTATCTGAACCAAATCAGAATTAATGGAGTTGATCTTTCTGCATCTTGAGATAGAGGATACAGCTGTACTCTTTGGCGGGGCATCTTTTAAGGGTTTTTCACTAGATGGCCAAATAAGGAAATTCCACCCCCAGCCCCTCCCCCCGTTGATATAGTTATTTTCTTATTTTCTGTTACCAGTTACAAAATTCAGGAGCTCACGACAATTTTTGACCAATATTTTTAGCGTAAAAGAGTAAACATTTTCTATGGCCAAACTGTGATCGCTAGGTGGCCACGGATTACTTCGTGGTCACTTGCCCACTCCGTCACCTACTTAGAAGATGCCTTGCTCTTTGGTCTTTGAAAGGAAGAAGAAACATAGTTGATGATAAGATAGATCCTTGTAGAACACTCAACTTGATTTCTGATGAGACTCCATCAACTAGTGAGAGGTTAGAGAATACCTGCCCTGACAAGCTATAAAATGGTAGTTTATTTGGTAAACCTTAATGCTGCGGCTTGGGATTCTTCAAATCTCCCAATTGCATCACATCTTTAATAGATGGGTAACATATGTAAGCAGATCTCCTGTTGAAAGCTTTCAATGAAAACCATATTGCCGAAATTAGGGCAGTTTTCTTTCCATTCTTGGTTATTAGTATATTGGTTGCACGATCTTCCAGTTGGTCCTTGTTTATATGAAAGATTGAAGAGCTAACAGAACACTGGATACAATTCTACCTCAGACATTTTGAAGGCAAAGGCTAGGGTCATCCGGCCCCATTAATTTATTGGTATTCAGGTTTTACAAAATACGCTTATTTGCGCAGTGCTGAAATATTATTTCTGGCATTAAAGAGTCAGCAGGCGCTATTACTAGGGGATTCTTTAAGTATATGAAAATCTAGAGTCGTGGTGTGCATAATTGCAGAGTTTCTGATTTGACTATATCATCAAAATTAATTGTCTTCATTTTACATATTATATTATGTGTTTTTCCTGAAGAGTTCGCCAGATTTGCACTTTGCTTTGATACGCTTTTGTTCTTCTCTCTTAAAGTACCTAAGTTTCTGTATAATAATTACACTTTGATATGATTCTCTATTATAGACTTTTTTAAATTTTCGCTACTGAAATCAATTTTGGTGAACCTTTTCATTGTCAAAGAGTAAATTTTTTTACATTTCTAATCATATAATAGACAAGACAAGTGACTGATTTACATAAGAAAAACCAAAGTTAGTGCCATACTCAAAAACAAATGACCATAGAGATTTTCTGGTAGAATTCCAACGGGAATACCATAAAAGAGGGGCGCATTATTGTTAGTGAAATATCTTAGGACGGCCCTGAACATCACAACCCTCGCCTAAAGTTGTATAGCGTATACAAGTCGTTAGAAGGTGGAACGAGGTGGCTGTGATCTCTGGTGGGTCACCAACTCATATTACCAGCAGCGGCCCTCGTTGCTTAGTCGTTTATATCAAATACAAGTACGGTCAAGACAGAGCTGCGCTCACCCCCTGTATTACAGATAAAAAAATATTGTTGAAGACAATAAATAGCTTCGAAATATTTTTTCTCTATCAATTACGAACATTTATTACAGGTAAATATGACGAAACTGAAATTGTAATATATGATACGTAAGTCATTTATTGCCTGGGATATAAGTAAAAGTAACATTCGATTGGTGCCAAAACATCTAAAAAGAACCGTTTCAACTTATAATCACAAAATTTGCAAATTTAGCTGTTTTAAAAAATAAATAATAATAATAATGTATCCAACAGACACCTACAATTTGTGAAATTATGCAATATCATCTATTTTATTAAAATCATTAGATAGTAGCTACTTTAAATCTTGAGATTCTATTTACACAACACTGCTACCCCTAAAACGAGAGGAGAATAGTAAGAGAACAGACAAATGCGGAATTGGAAGAATATTAAAAATCAGTCGGTATCGTTAGGTGTAAGTATGTAGAGTTGAGGGGTGCGGAAGCGGACGCAGATCAGAGACAGAGCTGTCCTTTCTAATCAAGACCTGCGGGCTGTCTAGTGCCTCAGCACCACTCGCCGCCGCCGCCGCCACCGCCGCCTTATCCTGCCCCTTTTACAGCTTTCGCCCTAGTACTAATGCATTCGGATTTTTCATCTTAATTGAAAGAGTTTGGGCCAGATGTCTCCAATATGAAGTGAGACAGAGTAGAGTTGGTGTTTAGATGCGGCAGTGACGTTGGGACGGTTCATAGTCTGAGAGTGTACAGTGCAAGCCAAGTAACTCTCATTGGAATTTATTTTAATTATATGCCAATTGAAATTGAGTAATGCTGACTTCATATTTTTTTTGTAGGAACTGAAATAACTAAAAGTTTTTCTGAATTTAATTAGTTTAGTTTAGACTATCAAGGCTCTAGCGAACGTTGACTTTTAGACCTTAGAGGACAGAGGCAGATTTCTTAAAAATTATCAATCTGTTAGTTGACATAAAAACAGTGCTTTAAATATAAATACCTCTATATACACCGTAATAATTGAGGCCAATAAAAGGTAAAATTAGTTAGAACTATTTAAATTAAAATAATATTTTAGGAAGCGACAATATTTTTTTTGTAACAAAAAAACTTTTTTATTTTTTAGATCCGCATTAATTTTAAAAAAGTATGTTCATTATACAAGGTGTTTCCAAATTGACTACCATAAATTTAAGAGCTTGTAGAGAACGTTAAAATAAAACTAAAACCTCTATACAGTTTCGTCGAAAAACGCTTCGTTTTCAAAATACAGGGTGTTATAGTGTCGACTGGCAGATCAGTTATTTAGCTGTATCTCTAAACAGAGTAGGCAGAGGAATCTAAATTTTTGTGAGCAACTGTTACTTAAGACTACCGATGACTGTATAATATGTTAAATCTGATACCACCATTCAGTGGCGTAGAAAAAGGGGTAGCCTAACACTTTTTTGTTAAAAAAAAATTTGTTGTCAGAAGTTTTGAAAATATCGTCTCATTTTCAGATTCCCCTATCAAAATGCTATAATAAAGATGCTCTTATTAAATATCTCCAGAGGCGTTCCTTTTCGAGATATTCTCGGTTTTATGTGGCAATACTCGTGTGTTTAATAAAATTTTTTTAATGTACTTAGTCAACAAAATAGCAAAGCAAAGGTAGAATATTTTAATAATGACAAGATAAATAAAAACTTCCGCACATGTGTAATTTATCATTTTAGTACTTTTTATAAAATATTGCTACTGAACTATTAATCAAAAAAAGGAAATTTTCAATGTGAATTTGTTAAGAAGTGCACCTTTGAGATTAAAATGTAATTTCTTGACAGTTAAGCAGGTTTGAGTTGCATTTGTTTTTGTTTTTATCTACCTTGTGATGATTGCCCCTTTTTAATGTTTTTCGCAAATTAAGTAGGTACCACATAAAACCGTGAATATCTCGAACACGAACGCCTCTTGAGATGTTTAATAAGAGCATCTTTATTATAGCATTTTGATTGGGGAATTTGAAAATGAGACGATATTTTCAAAACATCTGATAGCAAATTTTTTGTTCACAAAAATGTGTTATGCTACCCCTTTTTCTACGCCACTGAATGGTGGTATCAGATTTAAAATATTATACAGTCATCGGTAGTCTTAAGTAACACTCGCTCACAAAAATTTAGATTCCTCTGCCAGTCGACACTATAACATCCTGTATTTTGAAAACGAAGCGTTTTTCGACGAAACTGTATAAAGATTTTAGTTTTATTTTAACGTTCTCTACAAGCTCTTAAATTTATGGTAGTCAATTTAGAAACACCTTGTATAATATTTATATTAAAAAGTATTTAATAAAACGGAAATAGGAACAGGAAAGGTACGATTAAAACCCATAAGCGAAGATAACTGATATCTTAAAAAACGCATGTAAAAGGTTTGAAGTAAGATATAAAATAGAAATAAAAGGAAGTAGCATCAAGTATGATCAATAATTTCTTTCGTGGATTCTTTTGAGTCATACATCAATAAGTTAATTATGCAATTTGTGTATGGGTAGAATCTGGAGAATTTAGTCATTTGAAATATAGGTACAAATAAGAAAATATAGGTTTAGGGTTATTTGGCTCCCAGTATACAAAATATACGACTTCTACTTTGTACTCTGCCCGCGTCTTCGCCTTACTAGGTATAAATTAAACGAGAGCTTTCTGCTTGATAGATGTGTTCGATAAAGTTTTTCGCAGTTCGAAATTAAGATATTTGCGCTGTATAATTAGAAATGAAGCTAATTTTGCATTCTTTGTTTTCGGCATTCGGCTCGTTCTTTAATTAAAGACTTTAACAAATGCCAGGTGCCTTCTGTTCACTTTGCACCTCCACTTCTTAATGTCAAAATTAAAAAGTGGTTTTAAATATAATTTAATGTGAATTCTGTGAACTTCCTTCATCATTTAACTGTCGCCGGCATTTTAAATTGAAAACAGAAAGTTCCAAGCTACTTTGACGTATATTATCGAATTCCATTTTTCTTCTAGTTAATTTTCTAACGTAAAACGAGTAATGATTCGCAAACGGCCGTAAAAAATCCATAAAGAAGCTTCGATACAGCACATGTTGTAAATTGCCACCGAGAATGCAATATGTTATCGATTGGATACGGAAAGTGAGTGCATTAAGGCATGTGTGAAGTGGGCGCCGATGGCCACTGATCTCCCCTGTCTACCCTTGCCCCCTTCCCTCACGACTCTACCCTCGCATCATCATTACTAGGTACCCCTTGCCACGACGCGCACGCCACTTGATCGTTCGGCATTGTTTTGAAGAATTTGCATCAAAAATCACAGGGACGACTAAATCCAGTAATTACGCGATACATTTTAGAAATGAGACGTGTCGTCAATAAATTCCCTTGAAACTTTTCTCCCCAGCTTTTATCTTCCATAATCCACTTTGAATTGAAAGTAAGCAAATAATTTTGAACACGTTGCATTTTTGACCCTTTCTGTTTTCTTTCCGTACAGTCTCTTTCAATTTAAAGAAGAAGCCTTTTTAACAGAAAACGACAGAGTATACAAATATAAGAGAAGGAGGCCAGAGGCAAAAGAACAATGGTGTTTGCGATACGAATGGCCTTATCGGTCAGCGTAGGGACGAGGATGAGGGATGAGGGATCGTGTGTATACACACACGTGCTGACGTCCAGCTTTGAGGTGGCTTCCGCGTAAGTTAGCCTGTAGAACACCAGTAAACGCGGTGTGGTGGTGTTGACGCTTTGCGATATAGCCGCATGCAAAGACTAAATTGAATTTGGGACTGGCCGGCCTGTTTGGATTCCAGGATGATTGTTTAGTTTGCCGGAACAAAGAAAACAGCCATGTGTTTATTCTGCTTGAAATAGCAAGCCACTCCCCGGGCCAGCTCTCGGCCGGTGTAAACACCTCGACGAGATATTTCACCGACCGGTCTTCTATGCGGTCACACAGCGGAGTCGTCGTCGATATACGATACTCGCCTGCTATCTAATCTACTTGCCGCGCCGGCCGCCGCCGCCGCCGTACCTCGCCACTTATGCACAACACAAACAAAACAAGAACTCTTCCATTTGTTTCGTTTCGCAATGCCAACTTATTTCGCTTTCTTTAACGACATTCCAATCGACGATCGCGCTGTATAGCGGGCTTAAAGGCTCTTCCCAGATAGTGTAACAGCTAACAGCTCTCACTCTAAGTGAGATGTAATGCTGTTCCAGATACCGGGACTATTAATGCGTACACTGGATTTCCGTTATCTAGATAAATGGATGTACGAGTTAAACTCCCGATTCCGAGAATATTTATACATCCGCTACGCCAAATAAAATACTCTTCTTGAGGTTGCTCGTTCCCGTTCCTGTTAGCGAACGTTATTCGGCCCGCCAACTTTCCTGCTGCTCTGCTTAGCTGCCCCTTGCGGAGGACAACGAATCCTCGCATATCGAATGCGCCAGCCACACTTTCGGTAAACAATACCCTATTTAATTGCTTTTACAGTCTCCTGCACTCTTTTGCCTAAGTACACTTCAGCGTTTCGACAGTAAACACGCGCAGTCAGCAATAACTTTATTCCATCAAATATCTGCGTTCTCCAATATTCATAAAATGTATCATTCATTAATTACCTACTCTCCTAATTACCAATTTTAGCCCTGAAAATATACATCGTTCTGATACTGCAATGCAAGTCCCAAATACGTCTTTATGTATATTGTCGACTATTTCTTTGATATTATAAGAACCAATGAAATAGCAAAATTTTGAAAATTTGGACCAATAAGAACAAACTTACAGTGATAATTGCATTGCAAGTGACAATTGTACAAATATTATCGCGAAAATTTTACTTCACAGCTAAAACCAACCAGTTGAACCAATATTTCGTGTTCTATGTTTTGTCCTGGAAATAGTGTTACAAATATATTTCGTGCATGAAAAATAATCTGAAAATTCAGCATTCAAAGCGTGTTGCCTTTAAGAAACCGCATTCGCTCATTTTGATGTGATTTGACTGGACATTATCACATCAAAATGAACTTCAACTCCAACTTCACAAAAATCTTCAGAATGAAAATACCAGAAAGAAGAATCGAGAACAAGGCAGTTGCAAAGACATTTAAACGATACCACACGATAATATGGCTGGTTGGTTAAGAGGCAAGGACACTTGACTCTCAGCTAGGAGTCTCGGATTCAATTCCCAGCTGTGGCACTGGAATTTTCTTCGGACAAAGAAATTAATTCTATACTCGTCAAAATTTGCTTCGGGACATCTTAAAATTGACCAAGATTTACAACGCTGTAAAACTGTCAAAAATGTATGGATTTGTGCCGGGTTTTTAGCGTTTCAAGGGAAATTTTATTGGCTTTTATCTTACCTATTTAACTCTAAGATAAAGTTACAAAAACATGTTTATACAGGGTGTCAAACGAATGCCTGTTTTTTCAGTCAATTTTTATTTTGAGCACAGCGTTAACCAAATACCCTGTATAATTTTATAAAATTTGTTTGTCTTATGTGTCTGCTTTAAAACATTTTTTGAATTTTCCTCTTATCTTTTTTGTAGAAAAAGATACAGAGGTTTTAATAAAATGTTACATTTTCACAATAAAATGAAAAATTTCTGTTGTGGCATGTTCTGAACCAAATTATTTATTATCTCGTTTGGAATTTGGTTCCACTCTTCTATAAGGGCTTGTCTAAGTTCTCGCAATGTATCAGGTTGATGGTTTCGACTAGATGTTCGTCTCTGTAGAACATCCCAAATTTGCTCTGTAGGGTTTAAATCTGATGATAAGGCAGACTACCACATGCGGTTTATACCCTCTTGGTAAAAAAAACTCGTTTACAATACGTGCTCTTTGTGGTCAATCACGATATACCTAAATTTTAGTAATCAAATCCATCCGTTATTTTATTGTGAAAATGTAACGTTTTACTAAAACCTCTGTATATTTTTTTACAAAAAAGATAGGAGCAAAATTCAAAAAATGTTTTTAAAGCAGACACATAAGACAAACAAATTTTATAAAATTCTAATATACAGGGTGTTTGGTTAACGCTGTGATCAAAATAAAAATTGACTGAAAAAACAGGCATTCGTTTGACACCCTGTATAAACATGTTTTTGTAACTTTATCTTAGAGTTAAATAGGTAAGATGAAAGCCAATTAAATTTCCCTTGAAACGCTAAAAACCCGGCACAAATCCATACATTTTTGACAGTTTTACAGCGTTGTAAATCTTGGGCAATTTTAAGGTGTCCCGAAGCAAATTTTGAGGAGTATAGTAGGTATCTATTGGATGTGTATCCCTTGCCTCTAAATGTACAGCCCCGTCCCACACAAGGTTCTTTCAGAGTCTTCAAGGATAAAGAGGGTCGTATTACCTTGGTGTTATTTATTATTTATTATATATACTGACGGGCTAAAGCAAAATACGTGTACAGAAGTTAAAGTTACGAATAATCAACCAGTAGCATGGATAGTAGATACAGGAAATAAAGACCATACCCGTACGACTCGATTGGACACGAGGACAGCAGGGCAACATAAGCAATGAGAAAACAAACAAGCTAGGCTGAGAACGCCCAATAATTATCTTGATGGGACCCGAAGTGACTTTTGGAATGTCTTAAGTATCGCAAAAGGGCTGGTAAAAGGACGAAGTTAGAAACACTTCAGGTGCAACAAATTAGAAAATATTAGAAAGTAGTGGAATTCCTGCACAAAACACTTGACCAACATAAGAAACAATTTTTAAGACTGTGGATCTATCTGTAATGAAACTTGAGAATGGTCCTGCATCTTGATTTCGCCACCTCCATCGCTAATACATCATTAAAAGGCTAGAAAGTTGAAAAAAATTAATCTGAATTCCAAATAATTTATTAAAATGCGCCGAAGTTGTTTTCCTTTTAAACACGTCAGCGCGAGAATAAATATTTTTTCTAATTTACATTCTCCGAATTCATATAAGCAGAAAGAATATGACATTGCAAAGCATTTTCCATTCTACCCCTAAAGCAGCTGCAAAGTTTTCTGCATGACCGAACCAAGTGTGTCACTTCTTAATGCTTAGAAAATATATGATCGACGCGTATCGAGTGTAGCGGGAAAAGCCATCACCGAATGACAAGAGATTTTCATCGATAAAAAAAAATTGCTAATACCAACATGGATTTACGGAATATTGCTTTCATATGCCTCAAAAAACGCATCTCAAGCTATTTTTCTTCACACATGATAGCTTTCTCTTTTTATAAAAACCGTTTACGAATTTAATGGTTGTCGTTATCCAAGATCTATATTTAAATAAAGGCAATATATTAGCAGTTTTGTACGTATGTCGAGCATTTAAAATTTATTTTTTCTGCAATGCGAGTCCCTTAAAATTGAAATTGTGTTTAACTAAAAATAAAAAAAAATCTTTCATTCATAAACATATGTATATAAAATATTCCCAAAATAATGGGCCAGATTAGAATAAGCTAAATCTACCTCTGTACAGGGTATCTCACCAAAAATTTCCACCTCAATTATTGCCTTAAGTACAGCGAATGCAAGGCCAGAAAATGGGAAAAAAAATTATTTGATTTAGGTAATTTAACTGTCAGATTTTAGATCGGCTAATAGTTTTATATACAAGGTGTTTCCAAATTGACTACCATAAATTTAAGAGCTTGTAGAGAACGTTAAAATAAAATTAAAACTTCAATACAGTTTCGTCGGAAAACGCTTCGTTCTCAAAATACAGGGTGTTATAGTGTCGACTGGCAGATCGGTTATTTAGCTATATCTCTAAACAGAGTAGGCAGAGGAATCTAAATTTTTGTGAGCGAGTGTTACTTAAGACTACCGGTGACTGTATAATATTTTAAATCTGATACCGCCATTCAGTGGCATAGAAAAAGGAGTAGCATAACACTTTTTTGTTAAAACAAAATTTGCTGTCAGATGTTTTGAAAATATCGTCTCATTTTCAGATTCCCCTATCAAAATGCTATAATAAAGATGCTCTTATTAAATATCTCCAGAGGCGTTCGTTTTCGAGATATTCTCGGTTTTATGTGGCAATACTCATGTGTTTAATAAAATTTTTTTAATGTACTTAGTCAATAAAATAGCAAAGCAAAGGTAGAATATTTTAATAATGTACAAGATAAATAAAAACTTTACCATTTTAGTACTTTTTATAAAATATTGCTACTCAACGATTAATCAAAAAAAGGAAATTTTCAATATGAATTTGTTAAGAAGTGCACCTTTGAGATTAAAATATAATTTCTTGACAGTTAAGCAGGTTTGAGTTGCATTTGTTTTTGTTTTTATCTACCTTGTGATGATTGCCCCTTTTTAATGTTTTTCGCAAATTAAGTAGGTACCACATATAACCGTGAATATCTCGAAAACGAACGCCTCTGGAGATATTTAATAAGAGCATCTTTATTATAGCATTTTGATTGGGGAATTTGAAAATGAGACGATATTTTCAAAACATCTGACAGCAAATTTTTTATTAACAAAAAAGTGTTATGCTACCCCTTTTTCTACGCCACTGAATGGTGGTATCAGATTTAAAATATTATACAGTCATCGGTAGTCTTAAGTAACACTCGCTCACAAAAATTTAGATTCCTCTGCCTACTCTGACTAGAGATATAGCTAAATAACTGATCTGCCAGTCGACACTATAACACCCTGTATTTTAAAAACGAAGCGTTTTTCGAAGAAACTGTATAGAGGTTTTAGTTTAATTTTAACGTTCTCTACAAGCTCTTAAATTTATGGCAGTCAATTTAGAAACACCTTGTACATATAAAAAACTGGATGTATATTTTAATTAAACACCCCGTACATTTTACTCATTCGAATTCCTTATGTTATTCTTGTTAAACCCTTTGCAAATGAGAATGTAACAAAAGCTATGTTTTTTTTTAAAATTCAAAACACCCTGTGGGAATCGCCAGCAGCAAAATTAAACTCCAGTTTAGACCCAAGTGTAGCTTAATTTTTTCTTAATATTTGTTTTTTGGTACACTTTTTTATCTATGCTATTTAAGGAGATATACCGAGTGGGGAAAATATTTAAAAATGTTGTTTCTTGGATGCCATTTTTTTGTTGCTTGTTTTGAATTTTTTAAAGAAAACACATCGTTACGCCCTACATTTAAAGAAAAAATAATTTATACTTAAAATTGGCACGGCCATACCGGGTGACCACAGATCATGGTAAACCCCCGCCATTTCCACAATTTTTGAGCTATTCAAATTAAATTTCGCAGCAGTAATGTACGTCTAAAAAGGCTCAATTTGGCCCCTCCGATTTTTTTTCCGACGTCCGGTTTCGACGGAAATGACCTCAGCAATGGAATTTTAAATGGAACATCCTGTATATTATTGCATTTTTGGAATACTGAGAAAACTCTGAATACGATAGAACTATTTTGGGGACTCTTTAAGCCCACTTGATTTTTTTAGAGCCAATTTCATTTATTAATCTAGAGTGCCATGATTGGTCTAATTTGGTTTAAATGTACTGGTATAACTCCCAAAAAATTAGATCGCCAAAAAAAAATATAAAAACGGCGTCTTGGCGACTTGGCGTGCATTCAAATTTGACCAAATCACTTTTTGACCATTTTGACCATTTTCCCAAAAGATATCATAATGGTAAACCGACACCATAAAATAATACATTTTGTGTGAAATCCATTGATGTGTCCATCCTTGATAAATCTGCAATGTGCAAATAATAAAAAAAGGGAAAGAATCATCGAACACAACACGTCATTTTATGATTTTATACTATTTATCACACCAGCCATGGAAGAAACAATAATTAAAAGACGTAACTGTGACAGGTGAATGAGGTTTTTTGGACGTACATTACTGCTGCAAAATATCATTTGGATAGCTCAAATATAGTGGAAATGGCGGGGTTTACCATGATCCGTGATCACCCGGTATATTACAGAAGAGTTAACCTACGAAACAAAAAAAAAATCAAATTCAAAATCAAGGTAAATTTTGGGTGGAGTGTTAATTTTGGTAAGTTAAGAATATCACAATTTTAAGTAATTTCCGGCTAAACTGGTTATAGTAAAACTATAAAACATACTAATGTGCTATATTGTAATATAATGAAATACACGTCATTTAATTTTAGAAATTTGATTGGATTTGTTCAATTGTTTTTTGTAACTACTTTACATTTCCAAAGAAATACGAAAAAAAAATTTTGAATCTTGAAAGTCAGAAAATGACGTGCATATATGTATATTTAAATGGGAAATGGGAAATGACTTTATAGTCTTAAAGGCAAATAGCAGCGAGGGATATTCGAATCGTTTATTAGAAAAACAAATGATCGAATATTTTGTGGGTACGTAGCGATAAACGAATTAAGCTTTTGTTTAGTGGAGGCGAATTAAAATGGCCGCTTTCTCCACCGTGGTTTATTTCTATAACAAAAAGACAATAAGAGCGTTGGCTGACAGCAGTATTTGTTTTACAGATGGATCCCGAAACCCAAACACAAACAAGCCGGGTGGAGTTGCGCGGTTAGGGAAATGTGGACTAATCCGTTTGTGAGAAATAAACGCTACGCTTACTCATTAGCACAACCGTTTCTCTTTCTAGTCTCTTATTCCATCTGAATTCGACGCTTTATTGGAAAAGCTTACATTAGGTATTTTTCAATAATATTTTCCCAGTACCGACCAATTTGTTATCAAATCACATTACTTGATTTTTGAATATTTTCCTTTTTACATTCAAAACCATTTTACTTTTATAACTGTTCAAATAATTCGTATAGGAATAAAGAAGATGTGATGCATGTAGCATACAACTATTAATTATAGTTATTTATGCAGAGGATGAAGTTAAAAAATACGGTAATTGTTGAGATAACGATTTTTGGAATAATTTTTTTTAGTACTTACCTATTTTTGTCCGTAGAGCACGAATTTCAAGTCAAAAATTCCCGCTCTCCAGTACTTTTCGAGATATGGGGGTCAATATACCCCAAATATGACATTTCCGCCATCGCCGCAAAAGCTATTTTTTTCGGCGTTTCTTTACTTTTTCACTATCACCAATGTTTATTTCAATACTTTAGAACAAAGGTAATTTTCTACATTACGGATCGTCCGATTTTTTAAATTTCTTGAAAACATAACCTAAAATTTCAAACATTACGATAGTGGCGCGGGATCTATGTTATGCATAAACTAATGTTCCTTCCAAAAGACCGCAACCCATAAGGAAAATGTTCCTTCTTTAACATAAAAATATACTGCACCCGCCCGCCCCCGGGCAATATTTTATCGTTTTATCTCAAAGAAGGAACATATTAATTTTATGCGTATTCTAGATTTCAAACATTACAAGTTCCGCGAATAAAACGAATATGTTCCTTCTTTGATATAAAAATATACTGCACCCGCCCGCCGGGGGCGGGCGGGTGCAGTATATTTTTATATCAAAGAAGGAACATATTCGTTTTATACCGTACCCTAGATCTTACGGCACTATCATAACCTCGAATGATCTTAGTGTTGTTTGAAATTTTAGGTTATGTTTTCATGGCTTTTATAAGAAGGTTTAAAAAATAGTTATTGATTGGAATAAATGTGTTGAAACTATTTAAAAGTGTTTAAATAAGTCTGTATTAGAGGTGTTCATAAGCATAAAATGAAAAATTTTGTGAAAATAAGTGATTATGGCAGTGGAGAAATACGACTGTCAGAGACTTTGGGGCCAAATATCTCGAAAACTGTTGACGAGCGGCGATTTTTTTTTAGAATTTATTGTTCAGGAGACAAAACTACGTATGTTAAAAGCAAAAAAAATCCGAAAATCGGAGATTCCGTTATCTCAACATTTACCAAAAATACAATTTTTTTCATCAAATTTAAAGTTTTCTAGAAATGTTTACTCTACGATTTTCTCTAAGATTTTGTGTAAGGTAAAAAGAGAAGAGACCCTTCAGCTATATGTATATGTGGAGTGTTAACCACATCCAGGGCATCGACAATTGAGTATCAACGCGTTTACTCACTCGGGTACGGTGCCCGGTAAATGTTCAAAGTTTCATAGTATTAAAATAAATAAACCATTCTAGTAGAAACCGTAGTATTTCATTTTTAACGTCAAACTCCATATGGGGTGTCTTAAGAGGCACTCTGTATAGTCGATAGGAGCGGACATCAGTATCGAAAAGGGCAATAAGAACTGAGGCCGCAGTCCACCCGTCCCGATAAGGTAACATATGCAGGACAGCCGTAACTCATATTGCAGTAATATTCACGATCTACTGGCTCAACAAATAATCGACACCGGTGTCAACTGAGAAATAAAAGCAATTTCGCAGATACAATCTTTTCATTTTTCTTCGGAGTTTCCTCGGAAGCTGTTCAATCAGATAGGTATACGACATAGGAAAATCTTAGCAGGGATCTTGAGTCGACCATCGCTGGCAGGTACTTTTAACAGTTCGTAATCTATCTTTACATTTCCGGGTTTTTCTTGCTGCAATAATAGCCACAATGGGCAATTAATTCGGTTAACCTTATCGATTTTAAATATACCGGTGATGGCATTTAAATTATTTTCCATTAAAGCACGCTGACGTTTCTTTGCAACATCGGCATTTGGTTGGTGTTTTTGCCGTCCTTAACAATTTAGCCGGAGTCGAATAAGTGGCACCCGCTGAGCCATTAGCCGAGAACGCTGTCCATTTGGCTCGGTCCAAGCCACGTCAGCAGTCTGTCGTATCTCCCTCCGCGGACACGGGCCACCGCCACGGATTGTGGTCGCTGAACCGCCCCTCATTATCATATCCACTTCAGGACTGTTACAATTGCCACTGCCACTGCCGTACGTCCATTACGTTTACTCTTCTGAAACCCCAATCCCAACCGCCCAACTCACTTGACTGACTTGCGATTGCGATTACGATGCCCCGTTCGTTATCCTTGCTCACATACCCCTGCCATCTGATTCACGGTTTCGAGTTGTTCACAGTTTGCCGTTTATCAACACATCTTGTGACTTTTTATTGATCCTTGAAATGAATGACGTTCCCGGTGCGAGAATCAAATTTTAATATTATTGGCGCGCGGTTTCGTGCTTACAAGTGCATACGTAACTAGAAACGGGAGCACCGCGGCGGCAGAGACGGCATGTGAGGGTAAAGGTATATAAACAGTAGTTATGATAAATATGCACGACGAAGCGTGGTGCGCGGTGCGGCAGCAGCATTATGGTGGAAGACAAATATTTGGCCTCGGTCGCGTTGGGAACCGCCATTGTCATAACATAAGACAATGCGAATGCTGTATCTCATTTTTCATCTGGCCGATCTTTATAATCTGTATTTGCATCAGCTTGTAGCGATCTAATAATAACTCTGGGGAGCGGGAGAGCGGGAGAAAATGCCGTCCACATCGCTCCGAGATACAACGAGATTCTTCAATTAAAACTTATGTTTATTTAGTATTCGTGGAGCGGGCGCGGGCGCCAGCGAGCGCAATGAGAAATGTTTAACCGAAATAATAAGAGACAGTGACCGGAAGATGAGGCAGCCAGCATCGGCGCTAACACACCCGCCGCCGCCGCCGCTACCGCCACCGCCGTTAACTTTCAATACATCTTTCCACTCTTCTTGTTTACTCCTGGGATGAGTTCAATATTTAAATCCTCCCCGATGACCACATGGAATAAACTACATCACACGGTATCGATTTACTGCATTCTACATGTCATGAAATTGGAAGCGGATACCCAAGTTCAAAAACATTGGTCTATGATTTTAATTCGTAAAATAACTTTATCGTCTACCATCAGAATTAGTTCAAACATTTTTGTTTACCTAATGATTTCTTCAACATTCGTCTTAAATGACTACAATCATTTGACTTGGTTTTTTTTACAGTCGCGTTTCTATTATTATTTAACTATCAGAAAAAGGAATATATTTTTTCTTTTATTATTTATTGAATCAGCAATCAAAATACACATACTCTATATAAGCTAATCTGTTAGCCCTACAATCTAAGAAGTATTAGTAGCTAGATCGAGTAGAACATGATCAGATCTCCTCCAGCGATGAGATCTCGTAATCCATTCATAGGTCAGCTGGCCACTGCCTTTCTTTTTATTGAAGTATCTTCTATTAAGGACTGGCTGCAGTGTGTGAGCTTCTAAGTTTTGGTGATGGGTGATGCTTCTCTCATGGATGACTATTCTTAAGATTTTGGACTGACACCTTTGGATTATTGCAACGTTGGATTTGCTGGCACAGCCTCATAGCGCTATCCATAAGCCCATATGGGTTTGATCACTGATTTGTACAACAGTAGTTTGTTTTTGATGGATATCACCTTTTTCCAATCAACCAGAATAGTTCTCTCTGTTTTACGTCCATTTACTTTATTTTTTTGGAGATGTGTTCTCTCCAATTTAATTTAGAATCTAAATCCAGTCCCAGATTTTTTGAGGTTGCAATTTGTGGTATTTCTATGTTGTTTAGGTATAAGGGTCGACACGGATCTTCTCTTAGGGTAAATATTACATGGGTAGATTTTGTCTCATTTACATTTACTTTCCAATTATTAAATCACCACTCTAGATCATACAGTCTTGTATCAGAGTGTCTGCTCGGAGGACTTCGTTGTGATGAGCCAGTATGACCCACGGTTCTTTGTAATTTTTAATTTTATACACAATTATGTCAGATGTTGGCTTTGATAACCGATTATCAACGTTCCAATTTTCAAAAGCCTATCTTACATAGAGTGGCCACGAGTCAATGTACGCCCCCAATTTTTTGGTTGTTTTTGAATTTAAAAACTTGGTTTTTGGTATACCTGAGTAAGACAAAAGTGGTCTATTTTTAGACTAACAGGAACGAAAATATCACTTCCGGTTGAACCGGAAGTGACATCAACTTTTTTTTGTTAAATAGAATGACCGTGTTTTTTATAGTATTTTATAAAACACGAAATTCTAACTGCAACAGTTTTTCCCAATTTGAAAAATTCCAAAAAATAAGTGAGATACGAACGATTTATTATTTTTTACAAAATGGCCGCTTCAGATGAATTCGATGTAAGAAAATTGCTAAGTAGGCTACGGACTGTAAAGAATAAAATAGTTATTTAAATTACTGATTACTATTTTATTCTTTACAGACAAGCTTACTACCTTGCTAATAATTTCCATAGCCTACTTAGTAATTTTCTTACATCGCATTCATCTGACACGGCCATTTTGTAAAAAATTTTTTGGAATTTTTGAAATTGGAAAAAACTGTTGCAGTTAGAATTTAATGCTTATTTAAGAAAAAAAAGTTGATGTCCGTTTCAACCGGAAGTGATATTTTCGTTCCTGTTAGTCTAAAAATAGCCTAGTTTTGTCTTACTCACGTATACCAAAAACGAAATTTTTAAATTCACTAACATCCAAAAAATTGGGGGCGTGCATTGAATCGTGGCCACCCGGTATAACAAAGTTATCCCGTAGGCAATAAAAGTATTGCCACCCGGTATAGTACTAACAATGTGCAGGACGGAATACACATTTAGAGACATCGGACACATACTGTACCTATACTATAGTTCATATTTCTTAAGCAGGGAAAAAATGCCGCATTTACAAAGCAGAAAGGCGGCCTCTTTAACGTTCAAACAAGCCGCCGCACGTGTTCCTTTGTCGGTAATTTTTTATCTGCCGTAGAAAAGTGAAGTCTAGTATACCCGTGTATAGGTAGTAGTAATAGTTTCTCTCACAACCGTCACATCCGGGAATCAGAAGCGGACCTTTTCAGTAAGAGTATGTATAAATTACAATTAACGAAATATCCTTGAAAAAAAAAGAAAAACTGACCAGCGACAGCACTTTGCCAACAAAGCCAGAAGTCGCTTCAAGCATATTGGATTAGCATTAGGATCGAATATTATTCATTGGGTAAAAAGCTTTTAAGCGTTTGCTGTCATTCTCTTCGACATATTTACGTGAAGTAAAATATTCATCTATAACAATGAAACAAATGACTTTTATCGGATTTGCGGGCTTAACATTTATCAAAAATAAGCTTATGAACAATTTTATTATGTTCTGTGACAGATAGATTAGAGATTAATACCATTACTACATATGGCTTTCCCGAAAGTATGAGTTTCCTTCTAACAGTGGATAATATCGAGAGAACCACGAATAATACGATCAAATGCACCTTTGAATGTTGATTAAACTATTTTTTCTCTTCAGATATATGTCGTACCGATCAAAGTTTCAGTGGAACTGGTTACCAATTTTTTTAATCATCCTTTAGAAATGGATATAAAAAATAAAAGGGTGAGCAGACGTATTGGTAGGAGAGCCCTAGACCAAAATTTTGAGTTATCACGACACGGGTAATTTCATGAAAAATGTTTAGTTCGAGTCAAAAGATACAAGTTTTATTTATGAAGGAAAGTCCTAGGAAGTTGCGAAAAAGGTGAAAATAAGTTTTCAGTCGGTAAATAAAAAATTACGGTGATCAGTCAGACTCGCTCTAATTTCGTGTGAGTTTTTTACGTACTTTGTCGCCTCAAAAGCCTTTATCTGAGCGAGTGTCGGCGCGTGGCGTCGTATTTTTTAGGCGTCTTCGTGTCGGGAAAATTTTTTAGTCTATATTTCGTAGCAATCCTTCGAGTATTAAGAAAGTTATTAACATTTCAATACCCCCGTATCGGTGGATTGTGTAAAATTTGTGAGATTAGATAGATGCGAGAACAATGACTGCTTCAGGAAATTTGCAAATTTTAACCTAACTTCAAAATTTTCGTCAAAACGTCAAAATTCCACTTTTTCGTTCGCTTCTACTGCGATTTAGGATGTAGTTCTAAGTTGGTCCCTCTACCTTGGATTTCTTACCAGAACGGCGGCCCGGCGACGATTTTTCGTCTGGAAATAGCGTTTAAGGATTTCGTGTTTTCGCAATTTTTTCAATTTTTCAAATTTATTTTTCCGAACACGCGTCTGGACCGAGCTTAATAACTCGCGTCCCCTTCGAGATGGACCGGCGGCGTATTTTTTTAAAAAACTAGATGTAATTTAGAAAATCCAGAGGCGGATCGATTTCCTCAATTTTGCCTCCTAAGGATGTTATGATTTTTTGAAAAGAGGCGATTTTGTCGGATTTTAGCGAGTTTTCAAACATGTACCCTTTAGAAACGCGTCACAGCCTTTTCCTTTGGATCTAAAGGATCCGGACCCGGACAGCGGACAAGAAGAAGGAAAAATGAAGAACTCCTTTTTATTTTGTAGGTCCATCTCCGACATTAGCCGAGATATGAATTTTTTAAAAAGGTCGATTTTGCCGAAAATCTGTACTTTTCCGGAGGCCCTTGCTCCCCTCTCCGGAGGATTTTTTCGACCGAACTGTCAGGTGAGCTAGTACCAACTTTCCTCTAGGATCCCTGAAAATTTTGAGATAGACGTCAGTTGCAATAGAATTTTTTTTCATATTGAAATGAACTGTTGAAAAAAAATAGAATCCTCGTGTCGCGATTAGGTCGAAAATCCTGGTCGAGGGCTCTCCTACTATATCGTAGTCAGGAAAGGTTTTCTTTTGCGACATCAAAATTGGTATGGAACTTTGTTCAACAAATACATTATTGTGACAGGTTTGTAAAACATTTAAACTATAATATGTTACTTTTTTGCTTTCACTGTATTTCCGTGGATATACCTACCTCTATATGAAAAACACTAGCATAAATTCAGGGCCTGATAGAATTTCAAAAAATATTACAATTTGTTCCTATAAACCATGGGCGTATCTTTTTCCGTTTTCAAGTTTCAAGTTTTTCAAGTTCATAGAAACAAAATGTAATATTTTTTGAAATTCTATCAGCCCCTGAATTTATAATAGTGTTTTTCAGAACACCCTGTATATGACTACTAAAGAAATTTGTAAATCTAATCGGCACTGATGTGTCTGGGTGACAACGTCAAGGAAATAAATTTATTTCACGTTCAGTCAGTAATTACACGATGATGAGCTCACTCGTTTTCCTAACACCCTGTATGTAGGGACGAAATAATATTTTTATTTAAAGAATTAGAAAATCACAAATATGAATATAAAATTGGACTGAATAATGACCATACGTGTCCATAAAATACAAAACAGTTATTTATTTAAACAATAAAGTATTATTAGACGGTTCTGAGTTTACTACAAATCGGATCCTGTAGTTTCTAGATTTCATTGACGAACAGCCCGAGATCTCCTTGCAAATAAGGGTAGATTTTAGCGAAGTGATAGAAAGAACAGAGGACCCCAATAGTTACTCGTATCTTGGTTAAATCGAAGTTGAGAAGTGGTTGGTATAGCGTAGCGGTCAGCGGACGGCCGTTAGCGTTGATTGCCGTCCTTCGTCACACGTCACTGCCTAAGATTACTACCGCCTTACCATAACACGGCTTTTAGCTGCGAAAAAAGATAAAGAAAAAGTACGCCAATAAAACAAGAGGGTTAGCTGCCAACACCGACACCACTCCAAGCAAAAACTTCGCAGATTTTCATCTGATTAATACCTGCCGGGAACGTCAATAACCACCGCTCATCAATCCTTATCGACAACATTCTTACACTAACACCTGACTTTTATGCAATGTCTATACATGGGTTAATACAATATTTACAACGCAGCAAGAAACCAGTAACATCGCATTATTTAAGTAAGTTACTTTCTACATGTTTGCAGAGACGTTATTACATTAAAATTAATTACTAAAATAAATATTAATTCATTAATGCTTTTCTATTAAGTTTAACCTAACAATATTAAATTTCTTAAGAGGTCTACCTAAGATTCTGGTGGAAAATAAATTGCGGTCATTGTCACATTATCTTAAGAACATCGGACTACATTTTTTATTATTGTTTCTGTTATTCATGGCACCGTAGTTGCAGATTAAAGATTAAATAGCGGTGGCTATACCATATCCAAAGGTATCTTGTACTACACGTTTAAAGAAAATGGACACACCCATCTGACGCAAAATATTACATTTTTATTTGAGTGACTTGATTTAACCTCAATTTTATTGCATCTTTTATTGGAGGAAAGGGAGACTTTATTTTCTACCAATTATATGGCAGTAGGTCTTTCTTGTTGTATTTCCCTCGTATGGATAAAACGAAACCGTTACTTGTGTACATGGAAAAAAGTGGAGGTACCCACATAATATTTAATATTTATCTTGAAAATGCAATTATACATAATTTATTATTACACATTGTCTCGATTATATTGATATATATAATACTTTCTCGTGACAAAAATCCATTTCTTTAAATTAGTACTTTTTACATCCAGATAAAAGAAATACTATCTAATTTTGTAAATACGTAAACCCAATGAACTGACCACATCAGGGACGGGATTATTTATTTGTTTACGAGCTCGGTCCCTTCTAACTCGTCTTCATCTACCCTATTCGCGTGAATCACTTTGCTCCTAATAAAAAGGTCATATTTTAAATCTATCTGCTGAGACAGCTTAATATGTAGCACAGAATATATAAATGTTACAACTAATTTCATCTGATAACTTATTTATCTAATAAATTGCTTATCCCATATATTATCTAGAGTTCCATTCATTAAATTAAATTAACAAAAATAACAAGCCGTTACTTCCTAGCTTTTCTGAATTTAATTAATAATCAATTATTAAGGATATCAAAATTATGAGTTGAAATTAAGTAATTAACTAAGAAAAACAATATTACAATGGGATGGGAATATAAAATAAACTACGTTTTGATGTATTTTAAATTAAATAAACAGGCTGTACTGTACACAAATGGAATATTTGCCTTTATATTAGAGTTTCTATTTTGTGTATTTGTATATTTAAACACGCGCTACCTCTTATGTGACGATTTTGATCAAATTTAGCTGACAGATCTGTCTAATAACCACATCAACCTTTGAAGTAAAGGAAAATTTAAAAAATAATTGTTTCAAACATGACTAGTAGTCCAGTTTCAATTTATTAGATTGCAGTTGCAACTGATTATGGTTTTGACTATAAAATATTTGTCATGGTGTTGACATTAAGCATAATATGGTATACTAGCGAGGGTTATAGAAAGTAATATAAATTATTACAAAATTCTAGTTAAGTGTCAGGGAAGCAGAAAATGTTTTTAATTTCGTCTTAGTATTAAATCGGAAATTAATTAGGGTGAGAGGCAAAAGCATTCGACCAGTTAATTATACTATTGAACAAATATTGTCTGTTAAGCGTATTTTAATAATTTTGATTACAGTTGCTGAACTGATCCAGTCGACACCGCATATACAATATAAAAATAAATTTAGAGGAAGCTGAAAATATAACTTAACATGTTTAGTTTTTTGCCCGGAAAGAAACTCCCCCTCGATACGTTGACTCATAAAAAACCCTTAAAATGATACGTTTTGACAGTATTCAATAACATCTACAAGTTACGATTTAACGCTCTGCAAACGATATTCCACTAAAATGAAATAAAACCGAAGCATAGCAAAAAGAATATAATAATTTTAGAGTTTGGAAAAAAATAATGTTGTAGAGGACAGTACTTTAATTCTTTTAAATAAACTAGGGAGCAGCATAAAAGTATAAATATTTCAAATATATATTTTCGTCCTCCTCATGAACATCTGTATCATAATCTCATCAAACGTTGAAGGAGTCCCATCGAACACCAACATAAGTTTATCTTAAAATGTCTCCAATTCTTCTTCCACCACCTTCAGAAAATTTAAGATTAAAAAAGGTTTAGGTGGTGCTTCTATCGAAGACTTTAGTCCGGTCATGTTTCGTACTCGGTTTCGAATAGTTTATTTTGGCTTTTGCTTTCTGTACCTACTACGATAAATAAAAAATTAAATCTTTAATATTTTCGTTTATGCTTCATCAATTTCCGCAAAAATTGTAGTTAATTAAACATTATGAATATATCTGTCGAGAATCTTAAAGAACTTAAATTTTGCCATTTTTTGGCGCACCAATTTTACAAAGTTTTTCCAAACATAGTATTCTGAAGTCAATATACCTCCAAATCCAAATCTAGAATTATTTTTAGTCATGTACACGAAAATGATCTTGAAAGTTCCATTCTTTGTTATGAAGGAAATGAGTAACTAACTTAAAACATGTGACTACGTCCTTGGTGACATTTTTAGATTTTCACCCTTTATAAACTAGCCCTTATCTCATGGTTCCTATAATATATTTATATGTTTTCACGTCCTCCTTTAACTTACAGGGCATTACAATTGAAAAGAGAAGAGTTTTCCCTTATAGGGTTTTTCAGTAATATTCTTAGTGGCAGGTGCAGAGCCTGCTATATTTCCAATAACCAGCCCGATCTAAGGCGACACAAACTTCGTTATTCCGTTATTCATCTGGTGACATCAAGCTGTCTCGCTGTTTTAACACAAGAATTTTCACAAACTTAAAAAATACATCAAAATCATCATCATTTATTTTTCGTTAGGGGATCCAAAGTGGAGCCATTTTTTGAGTTTCAAATGAACAGTCAATATGTAAGCTATTTTCTCGATAATTACATACAAAATGTTTCACTTTTTATGAAGTCAAGCTTATAATTCAACCAAAGTTTTTATTCGTGGAATACTGGATGATTTTCTAAGTGCAATTTAATACCATATTCCTCAGAAACCCTTTCGGAAAATAAACAGTAACAATCACTGCAAAAAACTAATACATGTAGTTTCGCTGTAGATAAAGCACCCTTAAGATGTTGAGCGGAAATCGAATAATATGCAATTATTACAAGGTCAAAATGTATTCTTTATAATGGCAGTCGTATCCCCTTTATAAGCATCGCTCCGGACCCTTAACTTAGGGTTAAAATAATCTACCCTAGTGCTGTTCTTATACTGAAAGTGTGCCGAGAGTAGTGACATAAACAGAAACGCACTATAGTCTTTGCTACATAATTACCTTGTAAAAGTTGCAATTAACCGGCTCGAACACCTCTAGTATGGTGAGAGTGTTTATTTTTTTCAATATAAAATACGTAACCATCAGGTAATTAATATAATTATTTTTGTGTTCTCGTAATCTAATTTCCATTGATTGAGAAGTTCCACCTACATATGAAATACTATTTATGCAATTATCTAGTGAAGTAAAATTTCATTGAAAATGACCATGTTTCTAATTATAAAATGAATCAAAAACCTACTAATATTTCAAGTAGAAATTGGACAATATCATATTTTACTCGCTTTCGCAGTTAAATATTTAATTAATATTTTTTTTTCAAAAAACACAGCCCCTCAGGTACCGTTAACGATAAAAACATTCTATTCAATCACAGACAGCCCCGAAGGGGCTGTGTCGAAAAACTTATTTGAAAAAAATACTTTAAATTTTTTAATTTTTTTTCAGTTTTAAAGAGGAAACCCTAAATTTTCTTTCTCTTCCTCTACCCCGAGACCCTGTCGGACTTTCGCCCGATATCTATTCTAAAAATATTTTGATACCAAAATATACTCATATAGAAGGTCAACCTCGCAGACCCGTATATAGGGTCTGGTGCCGCCTAACCTAGTTAGCATTATAAACCCCGATACCTGATTCAAAATGATCAGTGTCATACCGACAAATTCTTATGATTTTTAACTAAAATATTGGACAGTAAATTATTCAGAAATATTGCAATTTCAACAAATGTTTTTGACAGAAATTGCCGCAAATTTTATTGAAGAAACCAGTCATTGTACTCCTAGAAACAGTTATTGGAAACCTCCTAATATTGTCTAATGTTTCTCTAATGATGGATGCACAATCGTTGCCGTAAATCCAATAACCTTTTTAGTTAAGTAATAAACGTTTTGGATCTGCGATAATCCCATAAAAAGAAGCACCAGTATATTTCAATTTTGCCTGAACTCTTTAAGTCAATTCGTATAAATATTAGAAGGGTGCGAGTTGTGAGAATATTATAAAACAAATAATCTTACATTTATTACTGGCGCATTCGCCATTTTCGACTATTTGAAATATCACTTTTATAATTACGTCGTTACGTGAAATTATAGGCAAATTTTCATTCCTAAGCATAATTGTATGAATACGAACAAAATATGTTTTGCAGAGTTCAGCTCAAAATATTTACAACTTTTTTAAAAAATTCCAAGTAGTACTTAGTATTAATCTAGAAAATCTGTAAATTTTAATAAATAATAATCGTGACATAAATCCACTTGTCAAATGTTCATAAGGACATATTTTGTATACATAATTAAATAAATAATGTTGAGGCTTGCAACTTTATTTAATATGTATTTGCAACCCGCCGATTTTGCAAGATTTGCAATAGACGTTTAGAAATAAACTTACGAACAATGTTTTGTTTGTATGGGTTCGGCATATTCCTTCTTATGTATGAACCCAATAAATCAATTATATTTATTGTATAGATTAACATCAAAATATTTTGTATGTTATCACCTATTGCAGCCGAAAAATGTTGACTGTTGCTAGACCGAAATTAAAATAGACAAAGAGATTTTATATTTTGTAGACATCAAGGTGCCATTTTTGTATACCGTACTTTCCTTCTATATTTGCTGTTGTTTAATTTTCATTTATCTAAGTTATGCTAGGCTGATAAGGAACAGTCTAAATATGTAGATACCTGCAATTGCTCTATTTTCCGAGGATAGTTGGCTCGATTTAATTTAATAAAAGGGCAGAAATTGTAGTCAAAAAATAAAACAGTCGTCTTCTTAAACAAAAAAATCTGTATTTCTAATCTAAGAATAGCCCGAAGGAAGCGAACATTCGGAAAATCTTATTCTATAAGACTTCCTGAAAAGCAAGTAATTTTTCCTTCACATCATCCTAGGGTAATAATTTCGTGGGGTATTTGTCAGTTTATTATAAGGTATTTCGAGTGCGGGTCAGGGCTAGCTCTAGGGGATGGGGTACGTCTTGCATTTCGGTGAATCTGAAGACGCTGGACCGTCAGGGAGGTGGTAAAGTGGAGGTGTCAGTATTGCGCGGAGCGCCTTTGCGTGTCCGCCCGCCGCCCGTCGGTGCCAGCAACGCTATAGATATACACACATACAAACAACACAAACTGCAGCGGCGCATCTAGGAACGCGCGGACCGCCTACGAAATCGTCCTAGCATCTCAGCGACTTCAATGACCCTTTTTGCGCAACAACACAACTAACTCTTGTTCTTTCTAGCGAAAAAGAAATAATTAATAGAGGCTGTTACCGTTTATGTGTTTAGTTGTGTTTAGGTGTTGTTCTGTGAGTGTTGTGTTTACCAGCACCAATGAAGTACTGTGAAACTCGAATGCTGGCCTCCTTTGCCCAGGTACACTCTTATCTTTAGATTATTTATATGTCTACAAGCACGTTTTACGTAGATTCTTTATCTGTTACTTTTTTAATCGAACTGTGCGTAAATAAATTGTTTATTATATTGATACATATTTGTATACGACAATTGTTTAAACTTGTGCCGGAAAAGAAAACATATAGTCAATAAATAAACATGCTATACGTGTTGCGAATCTGATCAGGGAAATGCAATTCTAAATATTAATTTTTAACCATGACTTTCGTATAAATATTTATTTAATCGATTAAGCTGAATAAATAAAAGCAAATAGTCCAAAAAAAATTTTCGTGTATAATTCTTTTAACAGTATTTTTCAAATTATTGTAAGTTTTAATAAATATTTTAATTAATTAAACTTTTGTTCATATTCGCATTAGATATTTAGTAAATAAACTCTTAATTACCTAATCGATTTTATAATACTGTAATTGCTATTTATACGAAATACAATATTTATATTTATGAAAATTGAAATTTAATAACGTTTGTTTATTTAAGTTACAGCCATTTATATAAACATATGTGAAAATTATTTATTAAACTAGTTCTATAAAAATTAATAACGTACATAATATGTAAATGACTAGCTTTCCTTTAACGTTTCACTATTTATTTATTTTATTATATACAAAACAACTTGAATATTCTTTCATAAAACCTGGCCGCATGCCCGGCGCATTCGCCTTTTTTGTAAAACAATCGGATGCATAATATATATTTCGATTACTTACGTTTACACATATTAAAATCGTAATATCCTAGTGCCATAATAAATAAATCATGTCGATATATGAAGAATTTAGCGAGCCGTCGGGACGTAAAGCGACGCTAACTGTACGACAGTCAAGCCTCAACTGAACCTCGACCAACCCTCACAGAAAGTTTGTACACGGTGTTGTATACTATATATAGCATCAAAATATACACGTAAACATTGCCCCAATTCCAACCTCTCGACGCGTCTTCACAGAGAGAGAATGACTCAACTTCACATTAAGAGGAAACGGAAAGAGAAGTATATAAAAGAAGTTATTTTTCATCGCCTGTCTAATTTGACACTGTATCATTTATAATTTATAAAAAATTAAAGCACAATAACCACAACGAGACAAAATTAAAATTCCCAATTTTCATATTCGATTTCTTCAAATTTTGTACGTATATAAGTTGTCCGTGTGTAAAGAAACTCATATTTAATTACAGCATAAAAATGTATCTCATCTCAGTAAATTTTACTACTTATAATATAAAATAGTAGGTATTATGAAATATGTTTCTAAATTTAATTTTAACACTGATTTAAAATTAAGAAACGCGGAAATATCAGCCCGTTATGAACATAAAATTAAATGTTACGTATAGTTTTTGGCATTTTATTGAAAATCAGATTATATCCCTGTCAGGTGCTAAACTTGACACCTGCCGGATGCGCCGGTAACAGTGGAACAAAATATTTACACAGTGGAAATGAGCTTATATAAATTTCTTGACCGAGAATTAAACCTTGTAACGATTATTCTAGGTGTAATTTATGAAAAATAAGTTTTGAATAACAATATTAATACGTCTAATTTTTCAGTAAAATTCAGGTAACGAAACAAAATAAAATAACAAACAGTTTAAAAGGACAGAGCATGCATTGGGGGGATCCCTTTGGAGTCGTATTAATCCAAACCAACTCTCTGAATTATTGAGTGTATTATTTCTTAGTGTACGAATATAGACTCTGAAATATATTTTAAAAAACTGCACTGTTGGTATTTTTGTGCATTAGTATAAACATAAAAAAATATAAGTATATCGCACCATATAAATAAGACTGAAAACATAAATATAATTTATGAAATATATAGTGATTAATCAGTCACGTGCATACCGGTGATTACCAATTAGTATCACAAACACAGTACGCAAATAAAATCATTAATTGCGCTGGGCCAACGGCGTAGGATGTATTTTTAATTATTTCTCAAATGAGGAAATAGGAAGAAATCAGGAATGGCGGTATCGCGGCGAGAACGGGATGACCAAAAATTTTGATCCGCTAGTATATCGTCAGAAAACTCCCTAAAAATTAAGCTTTGTTCCGTTGTAAATGCTCATCATCGTGTAATTGCTGAATTATTATGTGTTGAATATAGAAATTAAAAACCGGAATGTGCATTTTCATCGAAGTGAAATAAATTCGTCTTCGCGAAATTGCTACTCAAAGACCCACTTCGGAGGGATGCAATGAAGTTTCAATGCATTCGTGAAGGTGTCCTGCCTGCCCCCAAATTTGCATATCCTGACCATTCACTTAATCTTCTCGTCGGTGTAAAAGGTGGTAATGTCCAGAATATCATCGTTTAAATTGTTCAGGAACCGTTTACAAAAATTCACTCGCGAAAAGTCCCTTCGCAATTTAATGTTCGAAATGAAATTTGTAAAATAAATGTAGATCGTTTTAAGAAATTGTTTGATCCATAATGGTTTGAAACCTCACGGCAAAATCATGGAACGAATCCAGTAAAATTTTTTTTTTTGGTTCAAAAAAAGTATTTTTAACTCGAGAAATTATCAATAAATCCGTGACCAGATATGCGTTCTAAAAATCAAAGACGCCCTTAGTCGTGTTTTTTGTTGATCTTTCAGAATTAATTGTTTTGTATATAAATTGTACCAATGTTATTATCTACTATTTTTATTAAAATTATTATAACATCAAACGATATTTTAGATTGTCCTTAATATGAAATAAACTTATTTTGAACGTATGTCTGCTAGTTTGTTAGTAATAATTATTTTTTAAACATATCTTTGCAATTTATTGCGAAAAAGTCCCTACCAATTACCTTTAAAAACTATTCGCCCACCCTCTTCTCTCTTATGTTGAGATATAGTCTTGTTTTCCGAATTTGAGGAGGGTGCACGATTAGACTAAGTGGTATATGAACCCATAAATTTGACGACCCGTAACATGAATCTGTACAGGGGTTGGGCAGCACCCAGCTAAATGCTTCAATTAATAAATTGACCAAATCCTATAAGAGTAAGGTAATCAGAGTTATTAATATTTAGCAGTCCTTGTTTAGCCGACCGGTCTAGCTCGTGAGGAGTTACAAATGATGGCTGTCGCTGGCAGAACGGCATATGGTGCATTGACAGTTTTGCCGGACTCTCATAAATTAAAGCTACTGTTAAGTACACCGCCGAGCTCGTAAAGTGTGAAATTCAGCAATCATGGGAGTTATTGAGAATGGTCTGCTGTAAATTATAAGCTGGACCCCGGCCTCCTTTAAAACTCTACATTTGTCAACGGATATGTACGCGCTAAGCATGTTTTATAGGGTAATATGGAGAACTGTCCAATCGCCCTTTACTTTACCCCCACGTGCAAAACCCTCGTACGTCTTATATAGCTCTACCTACATGGGAATATAAAAATATCTTTAACATGTACAATTTTTTTAAATGAATAATTTTTAAATAGCGTCTTATATTAGAGTCTTAGCTCTATTTTTTGCGTATATGGTATACCTAGCCAAAATAAATTTGCATAAATTTTTAAAATACACTGCTCCAACAGGATATATTTAACATTAAGCCCACAGTAATGGAAAATGCTGTATTTTTAACATCCAAGTTAACATTCTATTCCATCAAATAACACCGAACATGCAGTTATTATTAAGCTAAACACAGACGCTTTCTTTTCATTTTCTTTTATTGTATCTCTTCTGTTTCTTGGCAAAAATTAAATTGACAGTAAAAAGGAATTTAATGCTTGCGTTTAATTAACTTGTGTAAACAAATTGAATGCAACATTTCTTTATCCCCTAACCTCGTACTTCCAGCCATAAAAGAAGCACCGTCATTATTAACTTTTTAATTCAGTTAACAATGTATCAGACTGAAAGAGTAATTCTTAATTATATAGAACAGAATAATTATTATTTCTTAATGCCTTGTATTAACTTCCTGGCGTTTAGCATACCTATTCAACCACTCAACCGAAGATTCGAACTTACAAGAAATATACAGTGGCTATCCGTGGTCTCTCACAACCCTGATTGCGCTACCGTCACGTTAGTTTTCATTATTATTAAGTATTTTTCATGGCAGTACTATTACTAATATATTTTCAGCAATAAAGGGTCTCAATTTTTGAAAGAGTTGTAATTTATGAGATTAGTGTGTCTGCGGTGTAAGCACGTTAAATATTCCTACTCTCACGTGGTTACAAATCTTGTGGAAATTTAGACTTAGACTTAGTTTTTATAATATTTTTTTTATAATTTTGTTGACAAAATTTCCTACTTTTTGTATATAAGTAGCTAAATTTCCTCGACATTTTCTTAATTCAAATAGTTTATTCTATTGCTTTTGATGATCTATTGTGCCAACATATTTAAGGGTGATTAACTTGTTGAGTTAGGAAACATCTCACTATTTATCTTTCTCATATTGGGGTAAAGATTAACGATTTAATAATTGGTATTTTACTTTCTTTGGTAAACATGCTATTTGTGACAATATGAATGAAAACCAGGTTTGTGTGCAGATTTCAAAAACTTTTTCACACACTACTGAAATTCCCCTTCATTTATGATAATTTGATGAAACGGGACCGTCATATTTTAAAACAAAGTTAATTTTCAGTTTTGCGGTAAGTTTATAAAAAAACATTTTTCAGTTTTACGTTACAGGTTATTAAACCTTTCACGTTATACCCGGAGCTTACTAAATGACAACGAAAAATAAGTTAAAATATTGTCGAAGTTTATCCCAAATAATATATGCAGCCAATTTCGTGTTAGAGACTTAAAATTCTGCCAAATTTAGCATCTGAATAAAATAGGTCTCGTTCAATTTGAATCACATTTAGCTTCATTCCTGGTTTCGGGGTCGCCACACTCTAATGTGGTGCTACAATTTTTATTTGGAGCTGAGAAAACGAAAAGGCCAAAAAATTCAAAAACTCTTCACTTTTCTAGTAGTTTTAATAGTTGCAATGCTAAAATATGGATTATGTATTTGTAAAGAGAAAACAAAAAGGAACAGAGAAATCCAAGGGCTGCAAAAAAACGATCTTTGAAAGAATTTTGGTATTGTGCAGTTTATAGGTGGAATTTTTACACTTTGTTATTGCAAACCAAGGATTTGTTCTAACAATTAGCTGACAGTTATGATTCACCTACGCATTAAGTAATTTCAGATCTCACCAATGTCTTTAAAAACTGTGAAGTAATAAATAACAAGTAACAAATCAGTAGTTAACGATTTTTAAATTTATTAAATATTTTTCATTTTCTGTGCTTTAATATTTCTACTCATTGCTAAACAAATTTTCTGAAAATGTTTTGGAACATGAAGTAAAATAAATAAAATTTTTATAAATTTTTTTGCTAGTATCGCACTTTGCCATTTGCCATTTGCCATTTGCACCTACACGCCACTTACGATGTCAAAATAAACTGGGAAAATCAATAAAGTATATTAGGCAATTTTTTTATCGAAAAATTTTGCTAATGAAAGTTGTTCAGAATTGTTCAAAAACCTTAAGTCCAGAATTTCATCAAAATTAAAAAATATTAATATTTGTTTGAAAAAATTTTTAAGTCTGAAAATATAATTTTAATGGGTTTTGCGTTTTGAATAGCGTGCTGTGACAATTTTATTTGAAATAGAACGCAAACTGGCAGGTAGTTGTCAAGTAATTTGTAAGTTATTTAGCTGCTTTTTGTGGGTTTTTGAGGTTTGAGAACATAATATTTAATGTGTTTTTGCTAAATACAATTTTATCTTAATTTTTCTTTCGTTGTATTTAATTTAATTTTTTTAAGTTTGTTATCTCGTTTGTACCTAATTCATTTTCAATTTATGAAAAATTTGTTCCTAAAAATGAATTGTAATATTTTATTTTTTATGATAAGAAATACTCTAAATACGAAAGATAATGGATATTGTAACGTTTTGGTTTCGACTTTTCTTTAATCAAAATATCAATATTTTTTTATTTTGTTAAGATTTTGGATTTAAGATTTTTAGACAATTCTAAACAACTTTCATGGTACAATTTTCCGATAAAAAATGCCTAATATGCTTTTTTGATTTTACGGTATCGCAGGTGGCTTTGCATTAGTTGGAGGCGAATGGTCTTTTGGCCATGAGTCCTAATGGAATCTATCTTTGAGTAAAATTTGATTCAAATCGGATAAAACAAAAAAAGTTAGTATGTTTCACTCTTAAGTGCGACACACTGTGTGTTGGAAAAAATTAGCCATAAGACACATTTTCTGAATTCTAAACTACTGTTAAACTCATAAGAAATATATGAACGTTCAATTCTCATCACAAAGAACAAATTTAAATATAATAAACACAAGAAATTTCGATTAAGAACGCCATATTTCCACAAATACCTACTCGAGGGATGTTCTAAATTAAACCAAAACTGTATATGAATTTTTATTTTCATTTTTTGAAACTTGAATAACTTAAGTGTCCGAACAATTGTCTTTTAATAAAAAATCATAAAATAACTTATGTAGGCATTCAATTTTGTTGGCAGTATCTTGATTAAGAAAAAGACTAATTAGGTATCTAATTATTTCTCCACCGGACCTTAATTATTAATTTATTCCAATATTACTAAAACGATATTAATGTGTTAGGGACACAGTTGTTAATGCTTGTTAAATATGATAAATATTTCCAGACTTTTATGATCTGAATAGTATTTATAGTTAGTTACCCGTTTCATTATTGGATTGGCAACACAGCGTGAAGAGATTCTCTTCAGTCTTTTATATTTAAATTGCTACCGTGGCTCGCCGTGTAAATATCGTCTGTTCGTTCATCACAGATACAGATATTTACTCAACTGTATTTTTCTTCGAAGAATTATTCGGATGAAGTTTTTTACTTTACCTCCCCATCTTCTAATTTCATTGTTCTTTCACCCTTACTCGATGTTTTATGTTTCTTTGGAGGTTTTTTATTTGACTGTTTGGATGATGCATCTAATAAGATGCTAAATTGTACGCTGACACTTCCGTCTTAAAAAAACTTCGTACAACTGACGCCATCACTTACTCCGGGGCCCGAAATATTACACTCATAATTTCAGTCGTCACAGGCGTACATTGTAAAAATGTTTTAAGGAGCTTATGTAATATATGTGCATAATAATTACGTTTTATTTAACTAAGCTAAGCCCAAATAATAAAATAAACACTAAAATACTTGGTACTATTGTCGGTGTATGTAATCATTGTTGCAAATTTTGTGTTTGTTATATTCATAATTAAACTAAAGAAAATTTATTTTTTACTTCTCTTAGTTAAATTATTTTGTTTGCTGAATTCCATTTTTTTAGTTTTCATTACTTTATTTAATTTAATATAACAGCACCTTTATAGAGCTCTATTATTATTATTTGGATTCAAATCTAGATATTATCAGAAGCAGCAATATTCATATCTTTCCACTATATTTTAATTTATAAATAAAATATTTTTCAGTTAACACAGAGTGTCCCCAAGCTCTATACTTGGTCCGGTTGTTTTAACTTTATACGCACGTAGCTCCCGCTATTATTATTACATAAATCCTCTGTTAATACAAGTAGCCTGAAATACAGGGTAATTCACGAGGAAAGGGACAATTTATTATTAGAATTTGAGAAAAATGTATTCAGACTGATTTTTCACAGAAACCTCAGAATTAAAAATTACTTAATCTGATGTTGAAATTATTTATATTTGATTATTTATTTCATATTAATCATGCATGAAATCACAAAATTTTGTATAACAAATATTTTAGTTTGAATAAGAGAGGAAAATGTAATTTTATAAATTTATTTTGTGCAGACCTTCGATTTTGGCGAAAATTGATCGTTTAGTTAAAATTCGCCCAAAGTGTGGCAAAACAACAAAATACATGTTTTCGATCATTTTTGTATGTAGTTTCATAATTCAGTATTAGAATTTAAAAATCACGTACACAGGGTGAATTTTTTCATAGGAGCCCTAAAAATAAAAATTAGTTGAGCCGGCCCTGGAATTTTCTGTCTTTGCCAATTAATAGTATATTATATACCCACAATACGAGCTGATTCTAGTGATTAGTTTAAAAGATATTACCTTAAGAAGTATTGGGCAAAACTCATAAATCACCCTGTAGATCAATAAAAAAAGGCTCAGGCTTTTTTCAATAGTCATTTCTAATTCACCTAAGTGAACTCTATCTACCATAACATTTTGTCCCTTTCCTCGTGAATCACCCTGTATATTTTAGGTCCAAGCTTGCACAGAGCTGGAGATTTGTAGAAGAGTTTTCGGGTTCTCTTCCGCATTGGATATTTTGAATCCATGAGATTTCAACCGAAAGCTCTTCTAGAAGAATGAAAATGGTTATTATTAATACTAGCTGAAGCCACAGATTAGTCAGTATTTTTTCGTCTATGTCCCGCCGGTCTCTCGGCAATTCTAATAGAGATCAGGATGCCTATTTTTTTGAGGTGGTTCACTTCTTAACGACTTACTCAACTTAAGGGCTGGCGCACTAGCGTAATAAAAATAGTGAATTTTTATCTCTCAGACAACAAGGATCTTCAACATATAATATAGAGTGTTTCTTGATAGAGGGATATATTCGTTACTGTTCTTGAGAAAGATTAGAATTATAATAATTGTTACAAAATTTATTTAATGATGTAAAACAAAAACTGTCAGCGCCACCGCTGTTTAAATCGCAATATTATAAATTCGGTGGAAGTCAACCCCTAACAAATATTTACCGGGACCTCGTCCTATAAAGAGTTGTGAAGATGCCGCAATGAATGATAAGACGTTAAAATGCATTACCATGATGTCACATGAAATAAAACCCATATACAGAGGCGCATTATGTGAAAAATATGGAAATAATATTGCTCTAGCTAGCAAAACAGCCCCCTGCATATGAAATATGTGATCAGGGCTATGGAGTTTTTTAAGTTTCTGCTCGACGTTTCGCAGTGAATACCAATGCTTTAGGTGTGCTACGAAAGCAATTTCGACCAAATTTATTTAACCAAATAACCCCTACTAAAATTAACTATCATAAATTTAAACAACAATGAGCTAACATTTTCATATAGCTCAACAAGAATTTTTTATTGCACATTTATTTTTATTACCTTCAACTATCTTAATGTAGGTACAAGAATATTCAGTAATAATCTAAACTTCTTAAAGTAATTACCAACGGCTTTGTTTATGGAATTTTTATTGATCCTCCTATCTCCATTACTATGAATTTTTAAGATGATACATATGAAAAAAATCGAATTAATTCTTATCTTATAAATTAGTTTATGGAATAATCGTTAAAACATACATTTCTTTAAAATATTGTGTATTCAACAAGTATCCAACAAATTATAATTTTTAGTACATATTTGAAAATAATTACATTTCGTATCTGGTAGATGAAATTATTTATTACATTGTTATTATTTATTCAATAACTGATATAAAAATACTGTTATAAAAATGATTACCGCTTACTGCAAATCCCGTATTAATCATCAATGCACAAATTTCATTGATAACATTAAACGTAGTAAGTGTGTTCAGTTTATTTTAACATGGATATTTGTAATTTCAGGGCGATTTTTCATTCATAATAATTCTGGAAATCATTGATAGTGTTTAATATGAAATGGTAGGTATTTTATTTCATTGGCTTTGAATTATCCAAGAAATAAGAAGTTTTTAATAAAGAACTCTTATTTCATATAAAGTCTTATTTTTTCGAAAAGCCTAAAACCGTGACATTAAAATATACAAAAGTGGTTATTTAATGAGAATCATTTAAGCCAGTAAATTAATAATCTGTAGTAACGAAATTTATATTCATTTTCTTAGTTCAATTTATACAGCTGAAGGATTTAATTCATTAATTAAAAACGCAAAAAGTCATCACGTAATATTTTGAATGCAAATTTCCCATTTAAAAGTACACTTCTGCATCCAAGAAATATTTTAAAAATATTACGTCCTCATCTGTCCTCATCGTTTTAATTTAAATTTTCAAAGTATTCTCTTTTGAATAAACATTTCGTTGGACCCTTTCCAGCTCTGTAATAAATATGCACAAGTTACAATTCGCAAATTTGTATCAAATTTGAATTTCCATTTTTATATTCCAGAGGGTGGTTTTTTAATAGAAATGTATGTTATATAAGAATATCTTTTGATTTAATATGTTTGTTTTGCATAAAATTAATGCGTATGTTCCAAGCGATTTTATAAACAAAGGGGGTGATGTAAACACATATACACATCTAAATTATACAAAAAATCTTTTTCGGGATATAAAATACTGTTATCATTAATTAACCTCAAAACGTAAACTTATTTTTCAATTATGTAATTTATTAACAACGAAAATTGCCAAAAAAGTATTCACGATTGTTTTTTTCTAAACAAATATAAAATTTTGACCATTTCGGATATGAAGAATCCAAGGTTCGTGACGCAAATTGTATTTGATAAAGTGTATTCATATTGAAAGGTGATATTTGCCCGTTACAACACTAGCAATACGTAAACACAGGTCCGTATTGAACAAAAAATATTTCAAATAAAAAATATTTGTTTATAATTACAACAAATTATACAAAATAAAAAATTTTATTTACATTTTTCAATAAAATTATAATTCAGTTACTTCAGCTTCACTATCGCTAGCGCATAAATTAACAAATCTTTATTGTAAAATAGAATTATTCCAGCTTCTTCCGGGCACGGCAGCCGAATGAGTAAATGCGTTGATACGTACTTGCTTGGTAAGATCGATAGTTCGATTCCATCCTGAAGCAAATTAAAAATTAATTTGTGATTCGAACTCCAAAATAAACTGTAGGGCCTCGTCTATTTGCCGACCATTATATCCTAAAATTTTCCTGGGGCTGTTAAAACTTTGGGGTAGGTGAAATATTCTTGCGTCGAATTTCAAATTTTAGTTCTATATGTGCTCTGTAGAATGAAATATACCTGCAACAATACGGCGGAAATTGAGTGTTCTATACTTTGTACAAAAATTGTTGCAAACGTAATTCTTTTTTAACAAAATTTTTATTATAATTATTTTCCCATTTACTCGGATACCCATAAGCCTCAAAATTCTTAAAAAATGGTAAAATATAAACTGTACAGTGTAGATAATCATATTTTGTAGAATAATTCTCTACTTATTTAATTTAATTGCACGTGTAGTAAGTAATCTTGTTCATTTTTGCTCTGATCTGATTCGGTTGTATCAAACTAAATATAATTTCCTGTATTTACCTTTACTTAGTGATTGTCTGATTTGCCAACAATTTATATACCCTTGAAGATTGTTTATGTGTTTATGATTGGAAGTCCCCACTTAGTTAAGATGGTGGGGAACAGCCTGGGGTGATCAATCAATCGCAAAGGCAAGATAGAAATTAAATTACTGACCCAAGATGTTTGTACAAGAGTAGCTTATAGGAGAGGAGGTCAGTGTATATTATATAATATATACTTGGTATCGCCTAAGCGCATTATGAAGGTGTCCGAGTTTCAACGCTCGCAGTTTAAAGATCCCCTAATTTTGATTCGCAAACAAGACTGAGGGCATTTACGCGTAACCATATCCTGATAAAATATTAAAACGAGTTACAATTTTGCTGGGAACAAATAGAGTTTTCATAAGTCTGGAATTTTTTCTTTTTAAGACCAAGATTGGCTTTATATAATTCAGTATACCGCTAATTGATATTGAATCATTAATACGACGAAAACAGAACAGTGTAGACCCTTCTGTTTGTAATCTAAATCAAAGGGGAGGGTTATTATATTAGCAGTCAGCTTGCTTTCATAGACAATAGTCCAAAGTCGGAAGATGGTATAGTAATGTTTGGCTCTCCCCCTCCTACTGAATTTAATATAGAAGACCTTAATTCGAGGTGATTTAGATATTTGGCGATTGGCAATGTCGTTCATTTTTTGCAGGCACTCTCAATTACTATTGCGACAATACGGCTCATCCCTACAAGCTTTATTGTGCCAGACTCGGTGTCAATTATCCGTTCTTTTTATTTCGTTATGCACGGGATTCCATTAGCTCTTTTATTATATAGTCCTTTATTTATACTTTGAATTGATCTGCTTCATCTTAAACACAATCTACTTAACGAAATGGGCCCACATTTTAAACCTAATTTATTTACATAAGGTGGAAACTGTCTTACATTTCCATTTCCATTTCCTCGCGATATCAAAAATAACAGCAGGGATTTTCCCCCGATATAGCACAGTCGTAGAATACATTTATTAGAATCTTTAATTTTATTTCAGTTTATACTTACTATACTTTTGCCAAATTTCATAAAGTTTTATTAAAAATAGAATAGAAAAATTATGTACTCATTTTAAATTATTAATCAACAATTATAAAAACAGAACATTAAGAAAGAATGAAATATATCCTAGGAATAGAGGCGACTTCGCCATTTTTTTAAATATGACAATTTTTTATTTAACGAAATATATCAGGAGCGGTTGTTTTGTAGGTAGCAGTGGAGGTTTTCACCATTTTTTGGTGGCGAAAGTTGGTGAGTTTCACTGGAAATTGCATAGTTCCTAGTAGTTTGGAAGAAAATAAAAATTGACTAGATCTAAATTTGTATGAGTAAAAAAGAGCGACATTGTACATATACAATGTATATGCCCAGCTGCAAGTCAGCTAACCACTGAGCTATCGTCTCTCATGCCAAATATGAATAGAATACGAGTAATATGTTTCTCACAAATTAAAGTGGAACATTAAAAACAGGATTAATATAAGTAGCTTTATTTTTCAAAATAAATCACCTACCAAGTGGGCCAAAAAATTTTACATTTTTTACGTTTGTCCATAACTTTGTTGTTTATTAACCGATTTTAATGAACTAGATATAGCGGAGTAATTTTTGAAATCATTTCTGGTATTACCCGAACTCCCTGTATACCGGATGGCCACGAAAACCGGCCCAGGTTTATAGCTCCTTTGTTTATGAACAAACGTTTTGAAATTTGGAACATCTATGTAAGACTTATTTTCCAATTTAGTGACGTATGCAGTCAAAATGGCAGACTTCCAGTTTCGACGGAAATTACATCCAATTTGATTTTTTAAATAAACTACGCGCCAGATGAAGTGGGACAGCCCAAAAATTGCTTAATTTTCTATAACTTCGACATTTCTTTGCCGATGTTAGATCGGCGTCATCCTTGGTCTATGTGTTATTGGCGTCGGGTATTTTTTTTGCAACTCCTTCTCGTTGTACAGGATGTGAATTTAGAGCCGTGAAACATTTCAAATTTTTGACCAATAATTTGAGAATTATAAGGGGCCCTAGAATTTTTTTTCGTTGTTGGATGAATTGTTGGGCCGATACCTCGGGACGTTTTTGAGATGTTTTTGATACATTGCGTTGCTATGGAAATATCGTCATTTTATGAAATGTAGTTTTTCTTAAAAAATATGCCCTTTTTTATTAAACAATAACAGACACCATCTAATCTGCAACAAGGGATAATTTCTAATGAAAATAGTGAACACCAGCGGTGTGCAAAAAGGCGTTTATGGGATTTAGACGCGAAAATTCGGTTTTATTGAAAAATTTCAGTTTCATTAAGCGTTACAGTTAAAAAGGTAATAATAGTAGGTAACTAGCGTGATTTTGACAAATTCAGAGGCTCAATAATTTAAAGAATTAAAATACCAGTTCCATTTTTTCCATTTATTTAGATGGTGCGTACATGTAATTCATTGGCGTAAAAAAGAGGATCCATTATACAGGGTGATCCAAACAGTTTTTTAGATATGAAAACATTTTTAATAATTTTATTTAATATTGTTCTTTGTTCGCTCAGTGAAGATTTGTTAATAGTGGATATCTTTGACGAGCATTTAATCCATGGCCATGTAAGCGCCATCTGATAATGTCGGTAAGCAGTATAAGTACCATTGTTAACTTAAAAAATGTTAAAATTTTATTTCTGCATTTAAAAAGTTTTGGCATTAGATTTAATTTTTAAGTCGAAGAAAAAAGCCGCGACTTATCAGTGCGGATTTGGTGAATATTTTGAGATTGCGGCAGAGAAATTATACAATAATTATAGATACAATAAACCTATGATTCTTTTTTGTACGCACCTTCTAAATAAATGAAACTGGTATTTTAATTTATTTTAATTACAGTTCATCCAACGTCGAAAAAAAAATTCTAGGACCCCTCACATTTCCCAAATTATTGATCAAAAATTTGAAATATTTCATGGCTCTAAATTCACACCCTGTATAACGAGAAGGAATTGCAAAAAAATACCCGACGCCAATGACGCATAGACCAAGGATGACGCTCTTCACCATTGGCTGAAAATCTGACATCGGCAAAGAAATGTCGAAGTTATTGCTAGTCAAAATTAAGCATTTTTTTGGCTGTCCGACTTCATCTGGCGCGTAGTTTACAACAGTCTATATATCTTATTATTTTTGGAATCTATAGACCAAATTCTATCTGATCACGTTGAAAAATTTTAATTTTCTCAAATATGTAATGTAAAAAATTTTTAAATTATTTAATTTTACAATAAATAATATATCGTTGTATTCGAAATAAAATAATGTTGCGGATGGTCCATACCTACACGTTTTGTTTAAAAAAATTGCCTCTTTTATAAAAAACCAACACTTTAAAATTTATCAGCCCACAATACACTTAATATTAACTTACTACTAAAAATTATTATTTGTGTGAATACCAGAATGGAGATAGATACATTCTTCCCAAGTCACAGCCTTCTGGATTAAAAAATAATATTGAAAATTTTAAAATTATTTTTGACAAAAATACAAATTTTGCAACGTGGTCAGATAGAACTAGATCCGTAGATTCCAAAAATACCAAAATATACAGGGTGTTCCGTTTAAAAAATCGAATTTGATGTTATTTCCGTAGAAGCCGGAAGTCGGCCATTTTGAATGTACACGTCACTAGTTGGTTCATAAACAAAAGAGATATAAGTCTGGGCCGGTTCTCGTGGCCACCCGGTATACTAATTTCAAATTGAAATTCGGTATATTCAGTCATACTTCTTTGAAATAATCATCTCTCCTATTTTTGGAGATAACATTTTTAGTTCATGTACAAATCCTTTTTAAAATTGTCAAAATATCAGCCAACTACCACAACCCTAGTTTTTAATTAATTTGAATATGAAGTATATGATTGATACGCCAGATCTTTCTGCTAATATAATTTCGTTAGTTAATTTTGCCTCGCCTTTTGGGCTCCGCGTCAATATATATAATAGAGGTTATAAAAATGTATTATAGAGGTTATAAAAACAATTTGTAGTATTAGAAAGTAAAAAAAAATATATCTTAAAAAACATTCTCTTAATAAGTTATTTATTTATTTTTTATTAATGTAATATTCCAGGGTTATATCCCGGGCACCATTAATATGGAGTTATGTCTAAAGTTTTCTTTATACGTTTCTTTCTCTTCCAAACAGATGAATATAATTTACTTCTGTATGATGGCTTCTTAGGCCTATTTTTTATGCAGAATATAGATATTAAGGGAGGTGAAAGAGCAGGGACACTATGTCTAGATTATTCTAGCGAGTAGCAGCAATATATCTGAGAAAGGTGTACAGGTATTATGGCCGGACCATTGCTTTAAGATACATGGCTTCCTACGATCTAATGCGGGCTTTCGTATCCACCCAACGCTCTGGAAATCAATCACATTTATATCATGCACGAACTGGTTTAGTCTTTACTACCAAAACATGCACATTCTCTCAGCTAGCTTGATCTCTATATGAATTTGAATACTGGCTTTAGACGGTGAAAATGTCGCAAAGATGCTAAAAGCATTTGAGGCTACCTACAGATATCAATTTAGAATAATAAGAAATTCTGATTTATGAGTCCGTTATATAGAGCTTTTTGCAAGATTTTCTTAAAATAACAGACATGCACACGCACATAAAGCTCTTTTTTACTATGATAAGCTTCAACACTGTTATTTTTTATTTTGACTTTTTAATCATAAGTAGGTAACATATCAAAATTAACAAAAATTAACTTCCATGCACACATGGTTTCCCATTACCTTTAACCAAATTTGTTAAATTAAATGGAACACCCTATATAAACTGATCAACAAAAAGTTACTTTTTTTCGTGCGGTTTGCACCGTGCAAAATATCATTTTGTTCCAGATTACATAAAAGAATAATTTTTTTGAAAAAGTTGAAATGCTCTCATTGCCTATATAGGGTGTAAATCAAAGCAGTGCAAAAATTGCAAAATTTTGATGGTCTGCCATTTTGTTAAAACAACATTTTTCATCTCCCATTATGGATGGCAAATGAGTTAATATCAATATCTCCAGACATTTTCGTCAGTTTTTTTATTAAGGCCCTTTGGCATGTTATACAAAGCGAAACAAGGTAAGTGTCAAAATCTTGGTGGCGATATTTTAAAAGCATTACAATTTGGAAACACATGTTGATGGATAAAAAAATTAAAAGATTTTAATCTTTTTATCCATCAACATGTGTTCCCAAATTGCAATGCTTTTAAAATATCGCCACCAGGATTTTGACACTTACCTTGTTTCGCTCTGTATAACATGCCAAAGGGCCTTAATAAAAATACCTTGAAAAAAACTAACGAAAATGTCTGGAGATATTGATATTAACTCATTTGCCATCCATAATGGAAGATGAAAAATGTTGTTTTAACAAAATGGCAAACCATCAAAATTTTGCAATTTTTGCATTACTTTGTTTTACACCCTATATAATAAGATTATTTAAACTTTTTCATAAAAAATTATTCTTTTAAAATGGTGCTAAAAATTGCCTTTGCCTAACTTTTTGTCGACCAGTTTATTATTTCAAATTTGAGAATATCAAGAACTTTCCAATGAACTCAGGGGCGGATCTAGGATTTTTCTGAGGGGGGGGGGGGCGATAATTTTCAAAAAAAAAATTAATATAGAAAGTATATTTTATAGTGAAACTCATATACAGAGTGGAACAAAAGTATCAAATAATGGCTTTAACTTTGTTATTTGCAAAGTTACAAAAAAATATTCAATATGAAAGTTGTTTGGTTCTTTACCATGCATGTTTTGAGTTTTTTAGTTTGTTGATATCTTCTTCTGATTTGTTCCTATGGCAACCAACTTTTTCTTTTTAAATGGCACACATAATTTTTTTTTGTTAATTTGAAACAAGCATATTTTTCTCTATTCAGTCACAAAATTTTGCAATTTTTCGAAAAAAAAATAAGCGAGAAAAAAAACATTTATTACGACTCACTCGTCACCTCTTAATACAGGATGCCATGGAAAAAGTCATGCAGTTATAAAACACAAACATTACTTTTGGTAAAGAATGCCATGGAAGTTTGACAATTAAATTTTTACAAACAAACAACTAAATTTTAGTGTTGTGTTGTGATGTTGTGAAATTAATTAATTTAGTTCCGATTGAGTCGTAATAAATTTTTTTTTTCACGCTTATTTTTTTTCCAAAAATTGCACAATTTTATGACTGAATAGAGAAAAATATGCTTGTTTCAAATTGACAAAAAAAAATTATGGGTGCCATTTAAAAAGAAAAAGTTGGTTGCCATAGGAACAAACCAGAAGAAGATATCAACAAACTAAAAAACTCGAAACACGCACGGTAAAGAACCAAACAACTTTTATATTGAACATTTTTTTGTAACTTTGCAAATAACAAAGTTAAAGCCATTACTTGATACTTTTGTTCCACCCTGTATATACTGTAAAACTATATTAATATGTTAAGGAAGTTAACATACAAAAAAAGGTCTAAATACAAAAGCATAAACTTAGGAAAATAAACAAAATTATGAAATCAGCAATAATCAGCTAATAAGAGTTAAGTTTTAAGTTAGGTATAAAATAAAGACTAAAAACACAATAATAGTAAAGTTATAAAGTAAATTCTAATATTCTACACTCCTTAGCAAATCTATCAATCACCCTTTCAATTTCAATGTCAATGTCCTTATGTTGAGGGGGGGGGGGGGGCGAAACCCCCTTTGCCCCCCCCCTAAATCCGCGCCTGAATGAACTATCAAAACATATATTTATTTTGACCGATTTTAGAAATACGTATTCTAAATTTTGTCAAAATTTTGACAGATGTAGAATCTAAAGAAAAATTCCATATTTTTCAAATTACAAATAATTTTAAACTTTTTATTGTGGCTGCTGATTAAGATACGAACTTTCAAATGATGCATTAGAATTTCAACTTTCATCTACAGTGTGTTCATAATTTTATTATAAAAAATATTAATTAATTATAACTAAACATCTATAACTTTCTTATTTTCAATGGAACATCCTGTATATTAATATTATACTAAAAAAACCTACTTGAAATTTAACTTATAATTTGTAAATATGTAACCAATGAACTTGAAAATATTTACTTAAATAATTTTCTGTCGCAAATTAATTTGCTGCATTATCAGCTGCTTTCATAGTGCCTTAAATAAAATATTTTCGAAACTACTCAAAATAAACATCATGTATGGGGATCGTCAGAAAACACTTGTAATTATCTATTTGATTAAGAAATAATATACAGGGTGTTCCATTTAAAATATGAAAGTTATTGATGTTTTTAAATTTACATATTCGAAATTAAATTATAAACACCCTATAGACTAAAATTTCAGTTCTAATACGCATTTGAAAGTTCGTATCTAGGCTTAATCAGCTGCCACAATAAAAAGTTTAAAATCATGTTTAATTTGAGAAATATGGCATTTAGGTTTTAAATCTGTCAAAATTTCGACAAAATTTAGAATATTTCAAAAAGCGCTCCAAAGAAGTACCTATATGTTATGATAGTTCATTCGATAGCTCTTGGCATTCTCTAATCAAATTTACAATAATATAAAATTTTCTCTTTAACTTAACAAAGTTGGTTACTGCCCATCCTAAATGGAACCCCCAATACAACTAGAAATATGCAGTGTTGATTGCTGAACAACTTTTATTTTAAAGATTTTTGTCTATCTACAATAAGTAAGGAGTTATGGAAGTAATACACCCTGTATATACAACGTGAGTCACCTAAAATGTCACCCCCTCCAGAATCTAAACGAATGGATGGAATTTCGCGAAAATTTATATCCTGATATTTCTTACTATAACAAATCTAAATTTCGTAAAAAATATGTCAGAATGTACCGGGTAGTACGAAAATTAGTTCCAACTTTTTTTATTTTAATGGAACACCCTGTATATTTTTACATATTCAGTTAGACGTATTCATTACGAATTCAACGATGTCATATTTTCTATGTTTATCTTTAATAATAACTGAGATAGTGCAAAGCGAAAATGTACTACAAAGAACTACGTAGTGTTGTAAAGCGGGTTCAAAAGTGTATTGAACAAAATGGACAACACATAGAACATTTGATTTAAAATTTATATTTCGATAAGTTGAGAATTACAATTTTTATGACTTTTCACTGTTTTTTGCTATTAAATAATTTCTAAAAGTTCTATTAATAACTCGTTTTTATTTGCACTATCTCAGTTACTATTAAAGATAAACACAGAAAATATGACATCATTGAATTCGTAATGAATACGTCTAACTGAATATGTAAAAATATACAGGGTGTTCCATTAAAATAAAAACAGTTGGAACTACTTTTCGTACTACCTGGTATATGACATATTTTTTACGAAATTTAGATTTATTATAGTAAGAAATATCAGGAAATAAATTTTCACGAAATTCTATCCATTCGTTTAGATTCTGGAGGGGGTGACATTTTAGGTGACTCACGTTGTAGTTTTGTTAACAATACAAAATTCTGGTGAGAAACAACACTGAACTTCCTTATCAGAATTATTTAAAAAATAAGCACGCACAAGCAAATAATGAATATTTCCGAAATCGATTTTATAAAAAAAAAATAGGTACAAATTTTTACTTTAATATTTACAATTTTGTAAGACGTAAGACGATTAAAATTAGAAACAGCAATAGTTAAAATGTCTGCTTTTTTATTATTTACTATTTTTTACAGCAGGCTGCCTCCTTAGAAAAAGTTCTTAAAGAACAACAACAACAACTAGAACTAGAACGCGGTTGGGACCAAGAAAGGGAAAGAGACGTCAAAGGTAATGGAAGCACCAGTCCAAATTCGGAACACAGGGTGCAAGAACACTCTCCTACACCTTCATCCGACACGCAGAAAAATCTTAGCGCTACAATTCCACCCATCCCACAGGTAATTGTGTTAAATAATTTCACAGCTGTTTAAGCTTCGACGATTGAACTAGCTGTGTTAAACGCGCTTTTTTACGTTTTTGTTAAAGAATGATGCAACGAAGTTAACTAATGACTACCCATACAATCAGTCACAAACTCCGGGGCCCCAAATAATGTCAACACCGGCTTCCAATCTCCATCACATGCAACAACTCTTACAACAACATGTGTTGAGCCCCACACAATTACAAACCTTAATGAAGCAACATTCGATATTACAACAACAGCAACACCAGGTAAGATCTTATTTATTTAAAAATGAAAATAATAAAGTTAACTTAGCATATAAATTATTCTTTGGACAGTTTCTTGAAAGTACCAGGTGACTGAAAAAAACAGAATTACTTCACTTTACCACTTTAAAGAGAATAAAGAAGCCAGCTATGACTTGTATTTGAAAAATGAAAGTTGGTGTTAATATCTCAAAATCCAAAAGAGTTAACAAAAATATTATATTTTTTTCAAAATCTGCATCAAAAAGTGCTCTAAGAAAAAAACGCATTAAAATATTTACATAAATAAAGGAGTTATAAAGGAAAAGTGAAAATGACAAAAATCAGTTTTTTGCTTATGAAACAAAAACGTGGTGATTTTACTAAAGTATTTTTGCACATACGTATAGTAAGCCTTGATAAGCTCTACATTTGGTGTCATTTAAGACAACCATGATGAGCACGATAAGTGGGACACCCTGTATATGTATCTCTCATAATAGCCGAGATATTCCGTAGGCAATACTTTCACGGCCACCCGGTATATCGGAATGAATGTTCATATATTAAAACGAACGAAACCACCCATACTTTTCAATGTTTTAAATCAATCGATCAGTTATAATTAGGAATCTATTATGGATCATTTTAGTGAAGTAACTTATTTTCTCGCCCACTCGATACGTTTACTCAACAGCGTTATTTGTTCTCAATATTTTGTTGTTTTTCGGGTCACCATAGATAAAAACTAACTTGTAAATCTGAGACCATCTCTAAATTTCAGCAACATCAACTAGCAGAATTAGGGAAAAAACAAATTGAACAAACGATGCAACAACTACAAGAACAACTTCAACTGAATCTCATCCAACAGACACATATCTTGCAGAGTACGGACAAGAAGAAAGCTTCTGGATCTTTGCAGCAACTGGCTCTGCAACAGCAACAATTAATACAACAGCTGCAGCTCATACAAAGACAATATGTCGTCCATCAAGGCATCGGTATGCAACCTCTGATGATGGCGCAAGGTCAAGGTACGAAACGTGTTAGGAAAATAAGGAAAACTGCAGCTGCCATCAAGATGCTCAACAAGAATATTTTTGTTTTGCATTCAGTCAATTTCAATATAGTTAATTTATCTTTTCATATTTTTGTTTAAATATATCTGTTTGTGGCATTTTGTAATTTTGCTCAGTATTTTTGCAAGGTATATATAAAATGCATGTTCATAGTAAATTGCTAAAGAATTTCACTTTGAATCGATAAGCATCAATCTATTTTATTTAAAAATGAATCGTCTGTGAACACAATTGCAAGAGAAGATTGGACGAGTAGCGTATTCCGGCGCTAGGTACGTATATCCCGATCCTGTCTGTCCATTCACCCTCGTTTAGATATTTAACCCTAAATTTGGGCAATGCCACTTAAAATAATTAATTAACAGTATTGATGAAGGTTTTCTTTTGTCACTGCCGACCGCTTAGTTTTCAGGAAATATATGCGATATACGGACGGCTATGAACGCAGGGCCGGCTTAGATATTTGCAAGTTAAACATTCAGAAATTATAATTTAGTAGACATAGCTTTTTTGACATTCCACGATTTTTTTTGATTATACAAAATGCATATTTCTATTTAGAACTACACATTTCAAATTTTTAACTAATCAGATGCCGAAGTAAGTAGTAGTATCTATATTAGAATTTAATAGTCTACGTGAATAATACGTTATATACAAGATGTTAAAGAATTATGAAACCAAAGGATAACGCATGATATTAATGCATTACTAGCTTGGACAAAGACTACTTATTCTGCATATGGTTAAAATAAAATCATATCCATAATTGGTAATTTTTTATGTAGTTAACCTCAAAATTTTAAATAATCGTCATGAGACGTAATGAAAAATAAAGTATCAAATTCTCTTGTTATTCCAGTTACACCCTCCGTTAGGTATTATGCGACTTTGAAAATTAAAAGTTAGATTGAAATTAGCTTATAACTTTGCCTCACAGTTATAATCGCTGAGTTATCAAAACAAAGCTGACAACACGGCTTTTAGTCGCAAAATAAATATCTACGTATCAGAAGGGAATCATCACTTGTAACAAATGTACCAAAAACTGTGTTCTGTGAATAATATACACCTAAAGAACTAAATTTGACGGATATGGCAATAGGAAAAATACTAGTAGTAGTAGTAAAATATGGTTTGCAAGAAGTGACAATAATTTGACCCAAGCATGTATTTCTTAAGAAATTCTCGTTTTCGGCCTCCTTACATGTGAAGCCCAAGGCGAGTGTCTAAACCGTCCAGCCGGCCCTGTAAGCGAGACGGGCATCACGTGCGGTTAAAACTATTGGCACTTGCCCATTCCCTCTTTCCATTTCCCTTTCAAAATATCCTTCGATCCTATGTACCTCAACGCTGGAAAACGCCTGTCCAATCGGTTTTAAACGCACGTGTACCCGTCGACATACAGTTTTTTTTAATGATATAATTGACATTATTTTTACTGTCATACAGGTCTAAACTCTAGGGAAGTCATGAGTCCGTGGAAGGAGTTGAACGACCAACATGTGGTGAATAACAAACCACCTCCGGAATTAAATGGTAAGTCAATCAAATTATACCTCTCTGCATTTTGTACACCATGAATAGGGGTAGGAATTAACCGCGTCATGACGTCAGAACCAGAATCGGCTCTAGCTTTTCCTCACCCATTCAAATACGATTCCACTGAATCAGTTGCAGTTCTTGAATTAGTGCATTCAATAATACAAAAATCCGCTTTCTATTCCACCTGTACGTGCGTATCTATCACGAGCTTAATTGTTAACTGTGTTAATCGTATTGTCTGCACGACCGCACTAGAGTAAGCAGGTAAAATATTTCGACGTTTCTTAAACTGTTTTGATAATAAATAAATCGTACTGGTTCAATAGTAGGTAATTATTTTTAGACATCCTTTCAGCCTCAAATAACCAAGTTATAGAATTCATGATCATATCGCCCTTGAGTTTTGTTTTTCTTAGGCTGATTATTTAAGTGAGAAAAGTTTAAACAAAACTTAGCTTAACCCTTTAGAAATAATTAATTGTTACACATATCTTAAAACTTTCGATACAGGGTGTAGGTTTTGACAGTTTTGAGATGTACAATTCGGCCCGTTTTTTTCGTCCGGCCCTGTATTTTGATTCCGCTAAATTGAGGAAACGGTATGGCTGATTGAGTAAAACATACACACCAAATTTTGCTTTTTTATACCTAGGGGGTTTAAAATTATGGTCAAAGACAAAAATAGGCAAAATTAATAAAACACCCTGTATCTTAGTAATTAAGGATTATTGACCCACTAACCGTAGGTGATAAGGAATCGCCCAAGTACCCTACATATACAGGTAAAGTATGTACACTTACCAAAGAATCACCCAGTATATTTAAAATCAATTCGTTTTACCCTTTAATATTTGTTTGACATTGTTTTAAAATCGGTAAACTATACATATACTGCAAAAAAGATTTATTCGACCAATGTAAAGAGTGTTTTTATTGATCTTGATTATAGCATCTACGTGATTATACACTGTTTAATGGAATTATGGAAAAAATATATTTCATTCGAGATTAAGCTGAATATACATTAAATTTTCCAGAATCTCCGGTCATTTTTGTTGATAACCATGACAAAAATATGTTTTAGAAAATACAGATATTTTTCTACCGGAAAGTGACCTATAATGCAATAATCGGAATAATGAATGTTGATATTATTTATTCAATTTATTTGTGATCTTGTGTAAATAATTTACTTGTTAATTTGCAAATGCCGCAATCAAATTGTTTAGTTTTTCCACATAATGCATGATGCAAATGACGTATCTGCCTCATGACTCTCTTTTCCTTTCATGTCTGCTTCACTATCATCTGTTTTTTAATAATCCTCCTTTTGATAGCTCTTGCCAACATTTTTCATTTATTTTCAAAATGGTCAAATTTATTTTCTTGGAGGTCATAAATATCTGATGTAGAATTAAAAAGTCCAGTCTTACCGCGTCTTCGTTTGCTCGTTTTAAATCTGTACATACAATTCCTTAGAGGTTTGAGAAAGTTCTATCACTTTTTTAATATTTGAAGTGGAAAGTTTAGTTAAATTTTCGATTGGTTTCAATGGAAATTTTTTTATAATATTTCTTCATTTCGTTTTAATATTGTAATTTTTCTTCATCCTGAATTGATACTATTGCGTCACTCTTTATCTGCATCTCTCGATGTTGTTTTTGCTTCTAAATCTTTCAACAACGATTCTGTACGTTTTTCGCAATTTGTGATTAAATCTGGAGAAAACTGTTCAAAATTGTATGTATTTATAATGAAAATAATTTTAAAACCCAATTATTGTCGAATCCGTTAAAACAACTACTTTTCATAACTACATGTTATAAAATATTGAATTAAAAAATAGAATTCCTAACATCCAAAGAAAAAAAATTAAAACGTATTTTAAGTCGTAGAATCGCATATGTAGTCGGTAGAATTTAGGGACACCCTGTATATTTCATTAACAGTTAAATATATGATACGACTCATTGAGTTCAGATATTTTCGTGTAATTTATAACATCAATATTAAATATTTGATATCAGACAAACGTGTTTCCAATAAGTATATATAAGATAAATACGTATAGGTAAAACCGAAGGGGACCTTTGTATATCGGTGTTGACCCTACTAACCTGAATTTTTTAAATGCAGATCAATACGGTTACATACAATCATAAAAACTACAGATTATTAGACATTTTACTGTTTATTTTTCTATGCAATTGAAAATCAGATTTTAATAAAAATGTCCATTTCTCGTAAAATCAAATCCAATACTAGAAAAAAAAAACAAATTCTGTTCTTTTTTGCAGTCCTATTTCATTCCCTTTAGCTATCAATAAAAAAATGAGCACAATACGGTAACGAAACAAGTTTTAAAATACTCTAGCTATTATTTTACGTTTTATTAGCCCTATGCCAAATTATTTTTCAACAGGACACAAAGCATTTTACAAATTTGGGTTTGCTCCTCGAGCATTTAGCAATAAATAGAGGAATAATGTCATAACCAAAACCAAATATTCACGGCATGTTTGATATTACAATTTAAAAACACAACAAAGAAGCTCCTACAAAATACAGCACCACGTTGCCAGGTCTCAAATTTAATACAACAACTGAGGAAATATATTTTCATAATACAAAATATTAACCAATTCAGCATACTTTGCCAGTAGAAGTTTGGTGCACATATCAGTACCTATTTTAAGCATAAGACTCAAATCGAAGATGGCTAGATTGCCTCACCAATAAGATTATGAGTACTGTGTCACCTGATGTAAATAGACCTTGCAGTAGATGTAGGTGACAATTCAACATGCTTTTTCTTTTCTGTGTTATATGGTCGAAGGGTTTGCTTTTGATTTTCTGGTTTGGTACAATTAGAATGATTATCCTGAGGTACACCCTGTATATGAAGTTGTTTTCCCGTAATGTGAAAATCATGTGGCGATGAAGAAAGAGCATCTAAACATCTAAAAAGTATGCGAAGTAATAAACTATAGCATAATAAGACAATTCTAGTTTTATGAATAAAATTCTGCAACCAGGCGGAATATTTATTTGAATATTGGTATTATCGGATAATAACAACACCAGTCTTTGGTTTCTCGTAAGCAATGTTATGACTAGTAATAACAGAAAGTCAGCGAAAAACTTGGGTCTCAATGTGACCCATAATAGTGGTGTAATATTTCTCGATATAGGGAAATAACTATAAAACACACTTGACGAACGTTTCCGATGTATGGAAGGAAAATGAATGATCAATATCGCAAATACTTGAAAACACATAAAAACTACGGCGAAGTCTATTACAAATTCTTATTGTAACGTTATTCGAAAAATGGTAATAAAAACGCAATAAAAAGTAGCACAACATATATTATTTTTTATTATGGCAACATTATGTTATGATAATTTTATACATTTTGTTATACAGGGTGTTTCATGACGAACTGTACATACTTCTAACGATGATAGAGGATCCCTTGATTATTCACGAGTGGCTATAGAAATTACTGAGATACAGGGTGATAAACTACTGATGGCCAATATTTCTTTCGGCCAGAACTTCCTTACTATTTATCACAATTTGTGCAAATTTTGTACAATTTGTGTACTTATCATAGTTAATATAGTGCCGTTTTTAATATTTAAATATTCCAGGACCGGACTTCTTTAACTCAAGTTTTTTTATTTCTGTAGAGGAAATCACCCTGTATAATATTTTTTTCAAATCATATGGGAAATTATAAAAGTCCATACATCAGTTAACAAAAGCATGTGAACAGATTTTTTGCCGCACCTTTATTGATTTTTTTACAAGCGATTGAATTTGGCGAAATGGGGAAATGAAAGATAAAAAATTATAATTTGCTTAACTAAATTATCTAAATAAGAAATAAATGTGTATAACCTTAGTATCTATGTATTTATTATCTAAAATAAATCTAATAATTAAAAATTCCAGGGCAGGACTTTTTTAATTCAATTTTTTTATTTCTGTACTGAAAATCACCCTGTATATTTTTTTCAAATTATATGGGAAATTATAAAAGTCCATACATCAGTAAACAAAAGCGTGTGAACAGATTTTTTGCCGCACCTTTACTGATTTTTTTACAAGCGATTGAATTTGGCGAAATGGGGAAATGAAAGATAAAAAATTGTAATTTGCTTAACTAAAATATATCGTTGAAATCATGATGAAAAATACTAATAAATTAAGGAAAAATAATATCAGGTCCGTATTTGAAAAAACAAAGTAGAGGGTGGCAACAAAAATGGTGTTTTTAAACGAGGATATTTTCTCTGAGATTGCGTTTTCGCGGTCAACGAACAAGGTTAACCAAAATAACAAAAATCTAACACAGGACCGTACTTCATATTTTTTTTAAATATAAAGACCCAATTTCAACACCTTGTATAAAATATTATTATATGCAGTATATGCTGAATCACGGAAAATCAATGTAATAAGTTATGTACCATTATTCTTTTTTTTTTTTCAGAAAATTCGCCAGGTATGTTAGGATTGCCCCCCAGTAGGTCGAGTAGAGATGAATCAATAGACGAAAAACCTGAAAGGACGACAACCCCAGATCGAGTCCACCATTTGTACGGACATGGTGTCTGCAAGTGGCCAGGGTGTGAAATCATTTGTGAAGATCTCCAGTCATTTATAAAGTAAGTGAAAAGCTAATACATTTATTTAAAAGCACATTTAAACATTTTTAAAAAGAGCAAAGCTGAACCGTGTTAATAAATTAGACTAACAACTGGCAGATATAAAAAGCTTTGAACAACCTGAGGTTGCTTACTTTCCAAGGTTCTTGATTCAGATTCGGTAATAGTCTGGGATGCCCTATGACATCGCTATAAACCTGAACGAAGTGTCGTAGAAGTTGAATCTAATCCAATAATACGAATACCTCCACAAATACCCAGACTCTGAGATTTTGAAGGCCTCTTCCGATCCTTGCAGTTCTTAGCTTCTCGTCCATTTTTCGCAGTCTGCTCTCCGAAGCATTATAGTGTTTCTTTAGGTTTCTTTATTACTACTAATAATCTGGGATGCCAACGGCGACCAGCGTTATCACATCGCAGTAAACCTGGACCAAAATCCGTTAAAAGTTGGACCTATTTCAATAAGATTCCAACCCCTCCAAAAATTCCAACAATGTGTGAAATTTTGAAGCACTCTTCCAGTTTTTATAGTTCTTATCTTCTCGTCTTCTGTCTTCTTTCGTCATGCCTGCTTTCGGAAGCGTGCTAAGGTTTCTTTTGCTTTACCTGTTACCACTAATGGTAATAGTCTGAGATACCAACAGCGACCATCGCTCTTTAACTTCTATCGCATCGTTGTAAGCCTGGACCAAAATCCGTACAAATTGGACCTATTCCAATAATATTCCGACACCTCCACAAATGCCCAAAATGTGTGATATTTTACAATCGTCTTCAGATCCTAATAGTTCTTAGCTTCTCCTCTTCCATCGTCAAGTCTGCTCTCGGAAGCGTCCTAGTGTTTTATTTTTTGGTTAATTTATTGCCATTAATAATCTAGGGTGCCAACGGCGACCATCGCTTCGTATCCCCTATTACATCGCTGTTAACCTGGACAAAGATCGTAACAGTTGGAACTATTCCAGTAATATCTGGACACCTCCACAAATACTCATAGTGTGTGAAATTTTGCACACCTCTTTGAGTCTTCATAGTTCTTAGCTCGCGTCTTATATCTTCCGCTGGTATGTCTGTTCTTGAAAGAATTCTAGTGTCTCTTTTGGTTTATTTATTACCACTAATCTGGGTTGCCAACGGCGGCCAACACTTTTTTCCCCTATCCACTGTAAGCCTGGACCAAGATCCGTAGCAGTTGTACCTATTCCAATAAAATTCGATCCCCTCCACAAATACCCAGAGTCTTGATTTTTAAAGACCTCTTCTGGTTCTACAGTTCTTAGCTTCTCGTCTTCTATCTTCCGTCCTAGTGTTTCTTTTGGTTTATTTATTACCCATTATAGTTTGATTTGCCAATGGAATTTTGCAGGCCTCTTCCTAAATGACGTTAGGTTCTCGTCTTCTATATTCCGCTGTCATGTCTGCTCCCAGAAGCATCCTAGGGTTTCTTTTGGGTCGTTTGTTAGAATCTACTGCTGGTTGTACGGCGGCAAGTGTTATCATATTAGCGGTATGTTGATAAGGAAAAACGAACCATATAGTTTAGAACTTGAGTGCTTCGGGCCGGTACAGAAGTTAGACGGTGTTGGTAGTCAGTGTCTCATACGAGCGTACTTTCACCCATGTTACTATTTTATTTGATATTCGTAAATGTAATTGCGATACCTATAAATTACGTTAAATTGCCCCACTTTCCTCCAACGATTTAACGTGAATGTATGTTTAGCCATAAATTTTAGTTTATTTGGCTTTACAATGTATTAAAACATAGGCGAGGGTTGTGGAAAACTATTAGTAAAAACTTTGGTTCTTTGTAGGCGCAATAAAATCGGATAATTACTTTGTTTTTGTTTTATTTCCAACGTATACTGCAATTTAGTTTGAGAAAAACAAACAAGATTAATATTTTAAGTTTCAGATCGTTTAGATATTGATACAATTTTGGGGACACATTTATTATGTTTAGTTTTGGGGAAACCATTTATTGAAAATATTTACTAGGGGTTGGTCAGAAAGTTATCGCAGAAAATTATAGATAGGACGAGTTAACTATACTATGTGAAATAGAAAATCCAACACCTCGTTAATGATTTTTTCTAAAACCAATTTTGCCTGCTAAAAATCTACGTTTTGTTTATCAGATCTAACACTAAACACTAAAATTGTATTAATGTTTTAAGGAGCACTAATTTTAAGTAACGGTTGTAATTATATTAATGTGGCAAACAAAGTAAGATAGTAAAAAGTTTCAAAGTTAAACTTGTAAATCAAAAATGAGCGTCTAAGATTTGAAGTGCATTTTATAATTACTCAGATGGGAAAAGTTAGAGAGGAAATACTAATTTTACAGTACTAGGAACGATCAGAGACGACCATAAAATAATTTGTGTCAAAGTCAACATTCAACATTAATTTTGTCTTATATTTAGCATTTTATAAGGTGATTAATATGTAAAAGAAAGGGGAATTAACTAAACCATCAAATTACAATATTTTGTCGTCTTCGTCTTTTCGCGACAAAAGAAAAAGCGACCTGGAATAAATTAAAGGAGACATCGTGGTTTAAAAACTCTAATTACGCTATGTTTAATTAATATGCAAGGCGTTTGATCGCCACGTTGCCGGATTTAAATGTTAATCTCCCGAGGAGTCTTTATTACTTCCTCCGTTCTAAAGGGGCGATCGGACAGTGGCGGATTGGGAAGAACCTCCCCATATATTAAAATAGAAACATTTTGAAAAGTTAAGTTGAATTTTAATTATCCATATTCAACAGCTTAAAGACGAAACAAAATAACTGCTTTCAATTAGGATAGTAAAATTGTTTGGTTACCCAACAATTCAAATGTTATACAAAATAATCTCATCATACTAACTAATAATGCGTGGAATCTGATCATTTGAAAAAATAGTTTGACAATAATTTTGGAAGAATCTTAATTTAAAAATATTCTAAATGCAAAATGGTATATAAGAGCATGAGCGAATTTTCCAATTGGTTTCCAATATTTGTATATCCGGTCAACCCTGGAATAAATCTAGAATACGTTAGGATGCGCGTAATTCAAATCGAATTTCCAATCAGCAAAGATACCAATTGAGATTGCATCAGCTTGGCATAATATTTGTTTAGCCAATTTCCAATTTTGGCATTGACTTAGATCTTAGATCATGCCATCACTCCATCCTTTTATGACTTGACAAGCCTGTTAGTATTGGATGTGGCAAATCACTTAATCACTGGGGTCATCTGGTCCTGCAGTCTTAATGTTTTTCAGCATATTTATTATTAGCATAATTTTTTCTTTGGGACATTGATGTCATCTCTTTTATTTCCTTCAAGGACAGCTTTGGCGTTTCGATTTCGTTCCGTTCTTCACATTAATTCATTTTGTTAACATATTCTTCCCAGTAGCCTAACTCTTCTTCCTTCCATATAAATGGTGCTTCAGCCTTATTCTTTACTAGTGAGACCTGTCTATTGTCTTTGTTGGATAGTTGTCGAGTGAATTGGTATGGAGTTCTTTCATGTTGTGTGTCTTTACTGCTTCTTCTGAAATGTTCTCATTAGTAGTCTTTGCCCTATTTATTTTATTCCTTTGTTATTTTTTCTGCGAATTAAATTTCTGGGAGTACTAATACCTTGTACAGGTTTAGGAGGGTGATTCCTCGATAGATGTCACATGTCATTTGGTCTCCCTTTTTATGTATAGGTATTATTATTATTATACTTATATTCCTCCAGATTAATGCTACTACCTTACATATGTGGTCATTTAGTTTGTTTACTTCATATTTCAGAAGCTCAAAGGATGTACCATCTATACCAGGAGATTTGTGGTTTTCAGTCTCCTTATTGCCTTCGTTACTTTTCTCTCTCTCGTCTTTTATGTCTTCACGCTATGCGTTTGCTTCATCTGCCTCTTCCTAATTTCTTATGTTTAGTCTCTCTGCAAAGTTTCCGGCCAATCTTTGTAATATCTGATCTTGGCCACTGACAATTTCCCCTTCTCTGTTTCTAACAATTGATAATTTAGGCTTGAATTCCTTTCTATTTCGGTTGACAATTCCAGAAAATGTTCGTGTTTAATTTTCACGTTAAGCCTTTCTAGTTCCTGTAATTGACATTCTATCGTTTTATTATTCGTTTCTCTTCTCGCCTCAACTGCTTATACTCATCTTCTACTTGCCTTGTTCTTCGACCTTGAAGTCTTATATATGCTTGATTGTTTCTCTGCGTTAATTAATTGCATTCCTCTTCATACCACTCTGATCCTCTTCGCTCTTGTTTTTGTTTTCCTATTACTTCTATTGCTACTTCTTCCACTACTCTCTTACATTCTCCCCAGTATTCATCAACATCCTCGCAAATGTTATTCTTTAAGTCTTCCAGCTTTTCTTCAAGTCTTTGTTCAAATTTTCTAGCTGTTTCTATTATGTGGTGTGGTGAAATCCATATTACTTTGTGCATGTTTTTATGTGGGAATAGCGTTGTTCCATATCGGCTCATAACGGCTTCAAGTGTTGGTGAAAAATTTACCAAGAGGCACAACCAAGCAAATTCTGAGATATTGGTATTACAACGCTTTGCCAATTGCATTGCCAAGGCCTTCTAGTAGCACTAAGAGTCGATGACAATAATGAAGTTTGCTTGATTGAGCCTCTTCTTTCACACAATGATTCCAATGATTCGAGTTGTCATTCATGTAGCCCATAACGATAATAATGTGGGCTTTATGTGGTCATACAACTTCTTCCATTGCAGTTTTCATGCATGTTCAGTTAGTTCATAGCTTTTTATTATGCTAATATTTCTAATGTTAGAGCGGATTTTTTCCTATATTATTCTTTCCGTTATTTGGTTCCATGTCATTGGACTCTTTTTCATCTTACAGCTAATGAGTAGTCCTTCTCGCGTTTTCTTCTTCTGGCTTTCGAGGACATTTAAACATCTCTCCCGTTCAACATCGATTTCTCCACGTTCTAGTCGTCTTGTTTTGCAGAGCTCCAGAAGCCCCCTCTAACATTGTGCATATATTCCATATTCCATCATAGTTCATTTCCTCTTTTTTCGGCATGTTTAAGATCATTCGATACTTAAGCCTAACGCTTGAGAATAGCATTTCCTCAGATTCCGTTGTCAGTCGTCAGAGCCTCGTCTGTTTAGAAAAACAGGGTGCACCACGTGAAGGTGAGGTTGACATTTAAGTGAGAGAGGCTGTATATTCGCATCATCACTTCATTGCACCCCATTTAAAATGGATATTATATATAAAGATAATCGGCTTTGGTAGAAAGGTAACTTGAAATACGAGCGGTAGATGCAACATAAATGTTTTACAGTCCAAAAACAATTGGGGTCTTCACAGTTCTTTGAGTCTAGCCTCTCAAGTCACACACACGAACACAAAAACATTTCAAATGATCGTTTCAATCGTGGAGTAAGTTTATGTTCTGTGATCACAGTTGTTTTTGGTATTGTGCAGCAGAAGAATTTTGCTCAGAATACTTTAAATTGCCACATCGCACTTCGGCCACCATTATGTCTTAGTGTGTCTTTCAATTCCAGGCACTTAAACACAGAACACACATTAGACGACAGATCGACTGCTCAAGCCCGTGTTCAGATGCAAGTTGTATCACAATTGGAACTTCAGCTTCAAAAAGAAAGGGACCGTCTCCAGGCAATGATGCATCATCTTCATTTATCTAAACAAATGGGGTCCCCGGATCCGCATAAGGATTCATCTGGGGTGGCATCAGGGAAAATGCCTGTTAGTGCAGCGTTACCACAACCTCCTGTATCCATGAGCTCAATGGTTTCGTCAGTGCGGTCTCCAGTTCTTCATTCGCCTGCTCCAAATGTTGCCGGACCAATCCGAAGAAGATTAAGTGACAAATCAGCGTTATCACTAGCGGGAGGTAAGTATTTTTACAGTGTTTTTATGTAATTATTTTATATGTTCAACGTTACTAGTAGAAAGATGGATGATCACAGACGTTTTTAAAATTTTAATTTCATAGAACCGTTTCATGGATGCAATTGCGTATTGTGGTTGGTGAAAATACGACCTTTACTCGTTTAGGGGTAATCAAGAGTCAAGAGATTAGCGCCCACTAGATTTTTAGCTTAGGTCAATAAGGGAGCCCACTTTATCTTCAAACGGAGTATAATAGCATTATATTTATTTGTAGTTTATTAATGCGTACATCGAAACGTTGGACATTTAAAATTAATGTACGAGGTGTTCTTGAAAGTGGGACTTCACTTTTTACACTGAATAGTACTTCATATTAAACTGTTTAACTTGTAGCCCACCCCTATGGATGTTTCATATTAACACAGTAATTCAGTTATCAGTCGAAAATCGAAATATTCGTTGAATTTTGATGAATATTGGATACATCGAGATTTAATCGAATACAGAAAATTTCTTTCACAAAAAACTAGCGAAATCCTTAGTCCCATTTTAATAAAATTCACACTAATTAAAGATACTTATTAAAAAAAGTTTTACTTTGTCAGCGCACCGACAATGGAGATTCTAGCATTTGAAAAATTTGCATAAAAACCGTTATAACGATTCGACTGATCGAGATACGGTAGAGATCAAAATATACCTTGATTATTTATTTAATGATAAAAATATATTCTTTTCAAGGTCGTTTATTTTTTTGGAAAAATTTAACGAATTACATGTCTATTAGAAACATGCTATTTAGGTTTTACAAGGGGCAACATAAATTAACGAAACGGAAAAAATCAATTATTCTCTGAAATTCTAAAAAAATTCAAGCTTACTTTATTGACCTGCTGCAATGGTGGATCTGATAGAAATGGTATCATGGCTGACTGAAAGCCTGATCATTTCTAAATAAAAATGTCCCTAATCACTATGATCGAAAAATCAACTGAAAGCGGCTTATTAGACAATTTCTACGCACGTCAGTTATCTAAGAATTATTATTCTTCCCAAAAAATTTCCTATAAAGTACTAATGAAACCTAATGGAATGCCCATTCCAGAATATGATTATCACATAAATTGCTAACATAATAAATCACGTTTGACAAATGCCGAGGAAAAAATTACAAATCTTATTTTCAAAATGTACGAAGAATACTACTGCAACGATGAACATTTCCCATTGAGATTTTACCCCACCCGAGCCCCTTGACAGGTTGTTTGTTATTTAACGAACAAGAGAACATCTACCATAAATTTGATAGGACTCCATGTTTTTTAACCCCAATTATTATTTTTTTTTTTTTCTACTTTTATTACGCTTTAATTAAGTAAGTAATAGGCTCCCACTTTTGAGAACACCGTGTATTTTCGAATATATTGTATTTAAATTTGTTGATACTATTTTTTCCCTTGCTGCTTCACTAGGCTTACCATATATGCTTGAAAGAGCTGGACTTGACGTACAACAAGGTACATTTTGGTTTGAATTATTAAAAACTTAATTTTCAAAAAAAAAAAAAAAAAAAGAGTAAACATCTATTAGCCTGTAAAGTTTATCAAAACCACTGGGTTACCTAATCATCTTATAAGCAAAAGATCGTAAATATAAATATATTTTCAGAAATCCAAAGAAATAGGGAATTTTATAAGAACGCTGATGTAAGACCTCCTTTTACTTATGCTTCCTTAATTCGACAGGTAAGTCATGAAGTGATAATGAGTCGCGGATAATTTATTTTTCTATATATTTTCAGTCGATTATCGAATCCCCCGATAAACAACTAACATTAAACGAAATATACAATTGGTTCCAAAACACTTTTTGCTATTTTAGAAGAAATGCAGCTACATGGAAGGTATTGTGCCATTTCAATTTTATTATGAGGAATATTTATACCTACTGTTTATAAAAATCTAGGAATATCGTCATGCAAGTTTTTTTTACATAAGTAGTAATATCTGTAAAAATATGCTGGATAATAACTAATTGTTAAAATTAACTGACTTAATTCTATTCATTTTTAAAGCTAATGTGATACTGTATGTACCTTTTGGTAAAGTATTTTTCTGTGTCTAAAATAAATCATTTTCAGGTTATTAATTACCTGCTTTTAGCTTGCATGTATGTTTTTTAATTTTACCAATTTACCAAATGATTTAACTTAAATTATTATTGCTTTGATTTAATTTATTAATTTATATTTTATTAATATCCTAGAATAGATTTATTTTAATTTTATTATTTAAACCATCAAAATGGCATAGCCTGATAAAACAAAAAAAAATTTATGTCTATATATTAATACACTTTCAAAAAATAAATATATATACGAATTCAAAATTAATCTGACAAAATTTTCATAAAGGTAAAACTTTGTTATTTTTTTTTGCGGCGCGTAGAGGACTTGCGAAGTTATCAGTTGGAGAACAACAAAGCACATGAGTATTATTAGCTATTTTCTATTAAAAACCTAATTTTTTTGCAAGAGCACCGCATGGAACTAGATATCGACTTAAAACTGCCCGATTTACTCAAAAATATATACAGTGTGTCCACGGATGGACGCATGAATAGGTGTAAATGACAAAAAAATTTCGAATTGGACATTACTCTTCTGGATTTAGCCCCTGCTTCGTCTAAAACTAAGAAGTGCCAAATATGAGTGAAATTGCTCGTATACGGGGTGTTCTAGCGACATATTTTTAAAAATGCACTAGAATAAACTACCTTTACTTTTGAAGACACAACAAAATTGTATTAAGAAAAGTTGTTCAGAATAAAGATTTATGGTGGGTTGCAAAATTTAAGTAAAATCGGCCAACTTTAAAAAACATTTTTTTTTTTATAAAGTTCATTAAACTACCTTTATTATGCATTCTTTTTTTCATTACTTTATTAACAGTTTATGAACAGAATAATAATAATAATTCTGTTATGGTTAACTACATACTTGATTTTTATTTATTTGTTCAAATAAAAATTACAAAATTGAGGAAAAATGACGAGTTCATCAAAACAGACCAATCTTTTTGAAAATTTGTATTTAGGCATATCTTTTTATTCTGAATAACTTTTCTTAATACAATTTTGTTGTATCCTCAAAAGTAAAGGTAAATTATTCTAGTGCATTTTTTAAAATATGTCGCTAGAACACCCCGTATACGAGCGATTTCACTCATATTTGGCACTTCTTAGTTTTAGACGAAGCAGGGGCTAAATCCAGACAAGTAATGTCCAATTCGAAAATTTTTTGTCATTTACACCTATTCAGGCGTCCATCCGTGGACACACTGTATATTTTTTCAATTTGATAGACCGATTTTCCACCAGTTGGACCTTGCACATTGCTAAATGTTGCTAAATATAACAGTTTTTCAGGGCAACTTACAAGATTTTGGTTTCCTTCTTTAATAATCTCAAAATACTTCCATGGTCTTATAGTGAAAGAGAAAGACAAAGACAAAAATTAAAATTGGTGAATTGCAGTATCTAAACTATTTTAGGCGCCACTTGCTAGGAGTTTTAGGATGGTAATCAAAAGAAAGTTCAACATATACTTTATACTCCAAATTTAACCTTTATGAGAATTTTGTCGGAAAAAATATCATACATATAGATTTTGTTATTCACATCGTGTTTTAGTTGTAAAACGCAAATTACAAGTTTTATTGTAAATAATTCATCCTTATGAAATCATAAGGCTGCTTTTTGTATTACTAAGTCATATAAACTCACATAAAGTTATCTAGAGTTCAAAGTAAACGTTCCATACTACAAAATTTCAGTCAAGTTCAGTTGCTCACAACTTTCGTGAAAGCTTTAGCTTTCACTCAGTTTTTTTCGTCATAAGATATTTGAGAGTTAAAATCAAATTGTTTGTTCTACGGATTTTACAGGGTGATTGGTGAACTTAAAAAAAGTTCAAAGAGTTTTTGTGAATTCTAAATGGGCGGTATTGCTATTGAGGTTTTTTACTTCTTCCTCTTCTTAAAAAAAATATGCTCAATTAGCTAAATCTAATTAAAATGCGAATTCTTTATGTCTGTAAATGGACTGCTTTCGTTAGAGAATGCTTATGAAAGCAATTCTGGAAAATATGGATGGAATTTTGAATTTTGTAAGTGAAATAACAATTATTTTAAAAAAAATGTGGCAATCTATATTTTCATAAAATTACTAACTCACCCACAGCAAACGCCGTTATACCTCAATCTTACATAAATATAAATCAACTTTTTATTCATATACTCTGATTTTCAATTCTTGAGACTTTGTTATCAGCAAAAAAACTTTAAGAAAAATATACAACGCATTACCCAATCGCTCAAGTGGTTGAGAATCACCATGACAATTCATTCCTGGTGGCCACAATGCCCGCCCACATAGAGCTTATGTAGTTTAAAGTTTTGTAATAGCAATATTGCAAAGATGATTGCCCTGCTTGATCTCCAGACCTGAATCCAATCGAGTCGATTCAAATTGATCTGGCAAGGCGCTCACAAGATCCAATTAATCTACCTGAGCTTCCGTTGATTAATGTACGTTAAAGGATTCGCGTAAATTTGCTTCACGGTAGCAAAGCGATAACTCTATTCGTACAGGGGGAAATTTAAAAAACCTCTTTGGCAACACCACTCAAAGCAAATCCGTCAAATTCCGAAATGTTCATTTTTGCTGCTCCAAAAAGTCTCAACCAGAAATGTCTAGAAACGGACAGTAATAAGAGCTCGATGATCAATTCCCTAGCCAAAATGTTGTCATGACGACTTGCAGACCTAAATTTTTGAAATTTTCTAAGTGGTCCACTAATACCTTGTAAAATTCATAGAACGAACGAACTTTACGAAATTTTCACGTGGCACGTTTATTGGGTCAAGCGGTTTATTAATTAAGTTCCAATTGGAAAAAGCAAGTACTTTTTAGAGGCACAGTGTGCCCCAGAAATAGCCAACATCTCAAAAGAAGTTAGTTAGACATTTTTTGGTACAATTTTTATACAAAAATATGCACTAGTGTCAGGCTCTGGAAAAGAGACGTGATGCAGCCTATTGATGCCCGGTCAACGAAAACGGAACACCCTGTATATTTCTACATATTTTCGGGTTATGCAGAATTGAAAACCAAGAAAATAATCGGCAGGCAAAATTTTTCTACCATTTCAAAAACAGCCGTAATCGACCAAATTCAGAACTTTGGCGCACCCTGTATATATATGTTGTATGTTTGCATCATCGTTTGGAAGATACAGGGTGTTAAAATTTCGAATTTTATAACTATAGTAAATAGGCATACCAAACACAAAGTCGAGGTTGCCATTCCAATTGTTTTGGTTTTATTCCATGGCCTCCTATGATCTACGTCATCTACGATATTCTTGAGTAATAAGGAAAAGCTTGAGAGAGACGCTCAAGAAGCATTTATAGTCGTATTATAGTTATAAAATTCGATATTTTAACAACCTGCATCTTCCAAACGAATGATGCAAACATACAACATATACCGGGTGTAAACGAATAGTGGGCCACCCCTGTAACTTCCTCGTTTTTAAAGATATCGGGATAAAATTTTGTATGATGAAATTAGGTAAGATTTCCAACTTTTTGAGACCTACCCGCCATATTTGCCACTTCCGGTTTCACTGGAAATGGCCCCAATAGTCTTTTCTAAATGGACCACCCTGTATGTTTTTACATTTTTGAAATAAAGATCATATTTTGGATACATTTATTACTATTTTGAACAATTTATACAGGGTTGCACGAAAAATAATTCGAATTTTAGTTCAATCTAGATGGCTGCGAATATGTTAAAATTATTTTTGTTCCATTCATATAAAAAATACGAAAACGTCAATATGTCCAATAATACATCATACAGGGTGCTAACTAAACTCATTAATATCACATTTTTCAAAATAACTCTTTTTTTTATTAAGTGATGGGCGTATCTTTTCAAAGGGTCAATACACAGGGAGAGTTTTAAGTGCGTAGTTACATTTAAACCACCGATTCTAAACCTAAACATCTGTAGAAACCATCGATATTTTTGTAATTCGTACGGTAACTTTGTTATTGACAAAAATAAAAACAATGAAAATTTTCGAACTTCTTTATTACTCAAAACACTCAATCGTATCTCAAACGATATATTGGAGAAAAGCAGTGTTGCCTTATTGCTTGGGTAATTTCAAACCAACTGTTTTTTTTTGTGGTCAAAATTATTCGCTTTTTTTGTTTAAAAAAATTAAACAGTGCCAATCTATTGATGAAGTATACTATTGTATACTTCTCCTTAGCGATATGGTGGCAAAAAACCTACAAAGATGCAGCGCTGCGCCCAGTCGGAGAGATATCGAGAATGGGTCAGGGCTGGCTTCAGTTGTTACTAAATATTGACGATTGCTCCACGTTATTGCTCCACTTGCCCCTCGTAGAGAAAGAGAGTGTAAATTTCGGCTTTCTTCGCAATTTTTTGATTGATTTTTTCAACCCACTATATCGCTAAGGTTTACTATACACGACGAAATATATTGAGGGTTAAAATATAACCACGCATTTAAAAGTCACCTATGTTGTATACATAAGATGTAGTGTTTAGCATTTGTTGGATACGCATTATACTTGCAGATTTGGATGTCTGCATTACAATATAATACGTACCAAATTTACTGTGAAAAAAAAATAAAATTTAACATGTTTTTCAAACTAAGAATTGTGAATCTTGAAACAATTTTCTCGATTGAAATGTTACACTCTTATCAACGATTGAGATTGTATACAAGGCACTAAGGCTTCAAAAACCATCGAGAAACACAGCTTTTTTAAAAAAAATTGTTATAAATAAATACTGATTTTGAGATGTTGCTCGCTACGTGAATATATAGACCACAATAATCCTGTGAGCTACGGGCCTATTGAAATAAAAGATGTAAAAAGTAATAAATTTTTGCGTTTATAAGGCTATACCATGTTTTTTATGGCGATGCTTGCCTGTCATCCGTGCTAGCGTCGTTGTTTATTTGGAGGTGTTTGATTTGTTGTTAGAACGCAGTGCGACACAACCTATCTCTCCACAAATGTTTCATGCGTGTGGAGAACGTTAAGGGGGCCGTTTGGACAGTGGACGAAGTGGAGTTCTACAAGAGGCGGCCGCAGCGGTGCTCATCGGGCCCGTTAGCCCAACCAGTCGTGGGGTACGTCACCGAGGCCCATCATTTTGACCTTTTACATTTGTACATTGTGTGTTTTGTGAATTTTATATCTTTTCTAATCTCTTTTTACATCTTTTTATATATCTTTTTTATTATTACATATTAACATTGTGTGGCTTGTGTGGTGTGAGTGAAAGTGTGTTTAGCCGGTTCAGTAACCGCATGTCCAGCCGCTGGCTTGGGCGACTAACTCTCAGACTGCAGGAGTTCGAGATACCATCAACCGGAAGGTATTAGCATCAGGTGTCGCCCTATGAGCAAAAACTAACCTTGACCTTACTTGATTGTTATCTTTCTCTTTCTTGGGTCTGGGTGTGTAGAATGCGATTCGCACCAATCTGTCACTCCACAAGTGTTTTGTGCGCTACGAAGACGACTTTGGGTCATTCTGGATGGTGGATGATGCCGAATTCGTGAAGCGCCGCCACCTGTCGCGTGGCCGGCCACGGAAATATGACCCAACCCCATCACCCACTCCACCCCACTGCGCACAGTAAGCACCATTTGAAAACGCGTCGAGCACCGCTCAGCTGAGCGCGCCGACGTCGTGACCTGCCGTGTGCTGCTGTCTGCTCGGCTCGCTCTGCTTCAAGCTGATGCGCTGATTTACGGTCGTGCTGCTCGTTCGTTCCAAACAGTGCCCTTCTTCTAACCGAAAAATTACGTCAGCGGGAAATGTTTGCTCCGACCAAGTGGTCCAGGCCTAAAATTTTAACTACTCAGAAATATGTTTTTATTTTGCAATGATATAGAAACTTGTTTCATCCAATTATTGGTCTTTCGAAAAATTTTGACAACAAAATCTTACTATTTTGACAATATGCTGTCGGGATGCTCAATGCAATGCACACAGCTCGGCACTCATTATTTAATATTCTTCTTAAAAGAAAAGAATATGCTTAAAAGCAAAGCAAAAAAAAATTAAAAGTATGTATTTATATTTTTTGATGCTGCATCTTAAATTCTAACTTCCACTCGTCTAAATTAGGACAAAAAATTACAACTGGCACTGTTGGATCGAACGACTAGCGCGATTTAACATTAACACATACAAGTCAATGTAGCTTTTTAGAAAATTTGTTGATTATTTTTTATTGTTAAAATAGTTTTAGAAAATTAGTGGCTTTTGTTTTTGTTTTGAAAATTCAGTGAATTAACTAATGTAGAGGTCCGAAGCAAGACACAGACACAAAACACACCTATACATCTGCTTTGCTTGCCTACTTGACTTTTGCATGCTATCCTTCCCCACCTATTCCCCACGTGATATTTTCGGTAATATCTGACAAAATCGAACGAAAAAAATATTTTGATCCACCGTTATGTTTGCACTCCATATTCATTAGGTAGCTCTCGGCAACACCAATCATCTTTCCTAAATTTAAAATACTATATTTTCCATCAAGTATTTTTTTGGCATCGCTAATGGTAAATGGCATCTTCCGATCAACTGGAATGTTATCGGTTGATATGCTGCATCTTTGGAATTAAAAATGATGCTATGTTAGGCGTTAGGCCTCATTACATAGAATTTGAATAATTATAAAGCAAACATATCATTTTCGATCACACTGTGCAGTCATACTTTCTCAATGTACCAAGACATTAATTTAGTTTCGACTGACTATAAGTTAGTTAAAAAAATTATATTTTGCAATATTATAAATTCAAATATTCTGTAAACAAAGTTAAAGAATATTGTATGCCAGCGGTCAAAAAAATATCTTGAATGTGTAAAATTTCTATCATCAAGCCCCAAATTCTACTTTTACTTTTCACATAATACACACGTTATTATTACGCACGTAAGAAGCTGATTTTATTTATAAATTGTATTCAAGTTCACGTCTAACTCTCGGAGCAAAGCAAGCATATCGGGTAACCTTAATAGAAAACGTATTCTCCATATGATTATCAAGTATTATCTACGACGGATTCATAAAGAAGGTTAGAACTGAGATCAGCCAAACCAAACCAAATTTATATAAAAAAAATGTACGCGAATGGAAATTACAAAAAAAAATACTATCTGAAACAACCGTATATCCTTCACTCCTTATCTAAATGCTGCAGTAGTTTACTCATTTTTAAACTTCAGGAAAAGAAATAGTTTCCACAACAAAATTATCGGTTTGATTTACATTATGACAAAAGCATTATCAAACTATCCTCCATGTTGACTGACAAATTTTGACCAGAAATGATCTGTACCAAATCTGGTGTTCCACAAGGATCTGCTATATAGCCAACTATATTCTTTCTTCATATTAACGTTTTGCTTTCTGACCATACCTCCAAACAAGCTCTTTCTCTGCTGTAGCTGAATATAAAAAAAGAAAATATCGTAAAAAATTAACTAAAATCACCATGCCAATACCAAATCAAGTGATACTAAAGACCCTTCAATAGTATACCGGGTGACCACGGATCATGGTAAACCCCTGCCATTTCCACAATTTTTTAGCTATCTAAATGAAATTTTGCAGCAGTAATGTACGTCCAAAAAGACTCATTTTGGCCCATCCGATTTTTTTTTCGACGTCCGGTTTCGACGGAAGTGGCCTCAACTTTAGAGTTTTAAATGGAACACCCTGTATATTATTGCATTGTTGGAATACTGAGAAAATTCTGAGTACCATAGAACTATTTTGGGACTCTTTAAGCCCACTTGATTTTTTTAGAGCCAATTTCGTTTTTTAATCTAGAGTGCCATGATTGGTCTAATTTGGTCAAATGGACTGGTATAACTCCCAAAAAATTAGATCGACAAAAAAATTATAAAATTGGCGTCTTGGCGTGCATTCAAATTTAACCAAATCACTTTTTGTCTACTTTGACCATTTTCCCAAAAGATATTATAATGGTAAACCGACACCATAAAATAATACATTTTTTATGGAATCCATTGATGTGCCCATCCCTGATAAATCTGCAATGTGCAAGTAATGAAAAAACGGAAAAAATCATCGAACATTAGCCATGGAAGAAACAATTAAAAGACGTAACTTTGACAGGTGAATGAGTTTTTTTGGGCGTACATTACTTCTGCAAAATTTCATTTGGACAGCTCAAAAATTGTAGAAATGGCGGGGGTTTACCATGATCCGTGGTCACCCGGTATATGCTCTATCTGCGACAGTCTCCTTTGACATCCTCTAATTTACCTAAGTCGTCCACCAAGAAGTACGGGTTCTTGTGCAGGTCCAAGTGCTACTTTACTCCAACAGTTGCCACTGCTCCCTTAAGTCACTATGTGTTTTTTATCGATATTTTCATGGAGATTGTTCAGCAGATTTGGTCATAGTGCATCTCTTTCTCCTGAGGATCTACAACTGTCGATGATATAAAGTACAACTATGGAGTTAGTTTATTGTTTTATTTTGACAAAACCTTTCAACTTTAACGAGAAATGAAAAATTAGAACTGAAACGCAAGCTTGAATATTTTGGTGCTACCCGATATAGAATAAGTTTTTAATTAAAGACTTTTGAATACTCGCGTGTGTAAACTCAACTTGTATCTCGCTGGGTAAAATTCCAATATCCAACCGGCAAAATTTTATTAACTTGCTGAAAAAATAAACACAAAATCACTAAAACCGTAGACATATGACACCTGTCCTCGTGTCCATCCCTTCATGCACGAAATACAGGCGGCTGTGAGAGCAATATTAGATCATAGAAAAAACCAACATAGTTGAGCCGGCTTTATGGAATGTTTGGTTAGCGCAGAACGTACGTGAATCATTTACTTTTTTTGCATTTCCAATCGATTTTTAACCACAGAAATGATACACGTATTACTTGTAACAGCATGTTTTGGATGAAAGTGATAGTCTTATTTTTCCTTTTCTTCGAGGCTTTGGCTAAGTATTTCGACAGGTAACATTTACTCTGTATTTCTAATTTAAACTCTTAAATAATTTTTAAACTTTTTTATAAAATTTCTTTTTTAAACTTCTAAGTGTTTTGCATGAATTTTATCAATTTAAAGTACACGTTCCTGTATGACAATTTTCAATCTATTTTATATTTTACTTTTATTTTTAACTGGGTCAGTCAGTCAGTCAGTCAGTCGCTCCACACAAGGATCTGCGAAACAGGTACTTTTCATACAGGAACAAAATGGTGTTTATTTATTTAGTTTCATTTGCTTTGAATATACTTCAAGTCAATTGCAATTGCAGAAATAATACGTTTGTCAACAACACGACACCCTGTATTAGTACAGGACGTTTCTCTTTTTTTCAAATTTACTTAAACTAAACTGTAGTAGGTATCCTGTATCTGAATTGTCGGTCCAATAAATTTATACATTATGGAAAGAAGACAAAATTAGGAAAATTGTGGATGCTCCTGTTTTAGCATTTTTTTAATTTTTAGAACATTCATGAATTGTTTTATCGTTTTTTGCAGTTTTTTGAATATTGTATAGGCTAGTTGAAGTTTCATTTCAGGCCTATTTAATAACATCTGGCAAAATAGAGAAAAAAATGTAGTTTTTTTTAAACGATTTATCGTTAGAATTGACAATAAATTTTTACTTCAGCAAACGAACTTTGCACCAGATTTAAAAATCTTTCCTTATTCCATAGCTTCGTTACTCCACTACAGACACCAAATGACATACGTATTTTTTCCAGCTTGCCTTGAAATATAAAAAATATTTGCTCTCTCAATTTACCAGAACTGAAGGTCTTCGTTAATAGGGTTGGTATTTTTTTAAATCTTTTTTACTTCGCTTTCTTGTTTACATTTTGATGTTCAACTAATATTCATGTTTATAATCATAATTAATAAAAGAATAGACACCTTTATGATTTGTTTATGTACAGGGGTGCCACTTCGAAAAGTCCTACTATGAATCACAGCCCAACTTTGTACGGAGATCATATATCCGCAAATGTACAGGTAAGGTATTATGTAAAAGATGTTTGAACAAATAGCTGTAACTAATGGAAAAAAGTTTATGCAGGCGTCTTTGATGGAGGAGAACAATTTGTCCTTTTTAACCAACTCTTCCCTTTTGGCCACTAGACCTAGAGACAGATCTGAATCACCACATGATCACCACATAAGGTAATTTTTTAATATTAAAGCAGAACATATTTTGTATCATTCCCACCAAATATTAAAATAAACTGGCCAACTCGAGACGTAACTAATATAATTTCTTACAAATTATTCTTTCTTTGCTCGGTATGTATTGTTTATAAATAACTGTATTTAGGATTTATACAAGCATAATGATAACAAAAATATCCAATTTGATATATTTATGTTGATGTTGTACTTCTGAACATACAAATATAAAATCTATTGAACGCAAAAATCATTGAAACCCAGTGGCGAATTTAACAGGTGGGCCCCCCTGACCGGAAGCCTCAAGGGCCCCTCGTCCCAAAAGTTACTACAGCTTTTTTTTTGTTCTTACAACAAATTTTTTTTGGTCTTCTCAACCAAGTGTTTCAAGGGGCTCCTCATAGAGCAATCGTGCCTTGAATCTGTGACGACTAATTAAAAAATTTAAAATTTTACTCTACTTAATTTCCTTGTATATTTTTTTGCCTCACCCTGTACAGGGGTATTCACGAGAGATTTTACCCCCCTTAACTTTCTTATTTTTTATCCTAGTAAAAAATGGTTAAGACAAAAGTTTCAGGAAATTTTCTTATCACCTCAATGCACCTATCGCAGAAACAAATGAAAATCGTATTTCGGAGATACTGGCCAAACTTATGATTTTTTTATGGAACACCTTGTATATTTTTAGATTTTTGAAATCAACGTTTCGTCCTGATTACAAAAATATATACATATTATATGTATATTTGCTCCAGCCGTTTGCGCAATATGATTAATTCAATTAAATGTTTAGAATTTTGCACAAAATCCATGCCATGGAAAATGTTTTGTTATTCTGCAGCAACATATTGACAATTCATTTATTAAGTGTTCTGTCGCAGAAAAAAAAGAGAATCGCATTTCGGAGACCAAATTTACTTGATCTGCTGGCTATTATTTATAATAAAATACAATTTTGGAAAATATTAATTTATTATTAACAAAAAAATGTTAAAGAAGGTGTTCTACTCGTATATTCTCCACAATATAATTTTTTTCACTAATGGGGCCCGTGTAATAAGGCATTTTGACTTAAGCACAAACAGTAAATACACCACTTAATAAATGTTAAATTGTCAATATGTTGCTGCAGAATAACAAAACATTTTCCGTGGCAATACTGATTTTGTGCAAAATTCGAAACATTTAATTGAATTAGGCATATTGCGCGAACGGCTGGAGCAAATATATAGCATATATATTTATAATCAGTGAAAAAATTAGTGAAAAAAATGATATTGTGGAGAATATAGAACACCGGCCTTCTTTAAAATTTTTTTGTTAATAATAAATTAATATTTTCCAAATCGATTGTATTTTATTATAAATAACAGCAAGCAGATCAAGTAAGTTTGGTCTCCGAAATGCGATTCTCTTTTTTTTCTGCGACAGAATACTTAATAAATGAATTGTCAATATGTTGCTGCCTGCAGAATAACAAAACATTTTCCATGGCAATACTGATTTTGTGCAAAATTCGAAACATTTAATTGAATTAGGCATATTGCGCAAACGGCTGGAGCAAATATATAATATGTATATATTTTTGTAATCAGGACGAAACGTTGATTTCAAAAATCTAAAAACATACAAGGTGTTCCATAAAAAAATCATACGTTTGGACAGTATCTCCGTAATACGATTTTCATTTGTTTCTACGATAGGTGCATTGAGATGACAAGAAAATTTCCTGAAACTTTTATATTAACCATTTTTTACTAGGATAAAAAATAAGAAAGTTAAGGGGAGTAAAATCTCTCGTGAATACCCCTGTATATACATGAACTGTATTAATGTTTTCTTATAAAGGTTTTAATTAGCTTCAATTTATGTTATTACATCATATTCGAATTTTTTTTGGTTTTAGAGAAAAAATAAAAACTCTTTTCGATTACATCTGAATTTCTTTAAAATAAATTTAAAAATATTGTAAATAATAATTATATGCTTTATTTGTAAAAGACATATCATAAATAATATTTAAAATAACAGAACAGTGACAAAAAATACAAAGAAACAATATCTTTTTAAAAACAAGCTTTTATAAATAAAAAATTGCATAATATCCAGGGGTACCTAAAAAATCATTTCGAACATGACGTAATAATATAAATTGAAGCTAATTAAAACCTTTATAAGAAAACATTAATACAGTTCATGTATGTACAGGGTGAGGCAAAAAAATATACCAGGAAATTAAGTTTCCTTTTGTAACAATTTTTCAAAAAAACACTTCTTTAAAAATATCTTTAATTTGAGTCCCCTCCCCTTGGATTCGAAAATTTGCTTTTCAATGACTTTTCAAGAGCTTGTTATAAAAAGGGGGCTTAGAAGCTTTTGCCTACAGGGCCCTTTTTCTTACATCCGCCACTGTTGAAGCCAATATTTTAAAGTAATAATTGTCGAGGTAATTGTTTTAACAGATTCGACAATAATGGCATTTTAGTGGTTTCAATCAGATTCTAAATTTGTTTAGAAGTAGAGCATCGATATAAATATATTAAATTGTTTATTTTTATTATCATGCTTGTATAAGTCTTAAATAGAGTTTCAAAACTGTTTTAAAGTTTTAAAGCTTATACTTCAGTCACTAATTATAAATTTTGAGTAATTTGAATTACGTTTTTCTACTCCATAGCATGGACTACGTGCTAGCGTTAACTATTGTAAAAGATATAAACAAACTTTCACGTTTAACTTTTAATTTGTTGGGCAGTTTATATTTAAATAGGCACTGGAAATAACTTAACAAATGCAATAGTAAAGGTAATTTTCTTTCTGTATTTTTGTGTAAATTTTAACCAGTTTATGTACTTTATATCAAAACATCATTTTTGTAAAGCTTTTAATTATCATTTATATGAGGTGTCCACGGATGGGGTTCGAAAGAGAAAGAACCTGTTTATTTCCCATTTTACGAGATAAAGGTCTATATTTATAATAAATGTTTCTCTTAAAACTCTGAAATACAGGCGTATATATACCAGGTGTCCATTCATATTTTAGTGTATATATACCAGGTGTCCACGAAAGAATTATTTGTTTGTTTAATTTTTCTATAAATTATCATAGCATCTCGCAAATTCTATTATGACCAAATAAATATGAACTTCATTGACTATGCGAACACAGATAATAAACAATGAGAAGCAGTTTGTTTCTTCTTCTTTAAAAATATTACCTTTATTGAGAATTTTGCGTTTAGAGGCTTTAACACGAGCAACATTATTTTCATTCTGGGCTTTGTCCATGGACTGTAAACTACTTCAAATTTTATTAGGTTTTATTCTTTAGGAAAATACCATTTGTTTACTAAGTCCTTAGATTGCTAAACAAACAAAATTTTTCTTCGCTCTTGGACATATTATACCATATTGTAGAATAAAATTTGATTGGGTTTCAAGAGTTTTAAGAAAAGCAGAATTATTGGGCAATATTTTTTTTGTAAATTTCTGAATAAAGGACATTCATGGACGAAATGGTTAGATATTCTAATTCTTGGTCTTGCAACAAATAAATTGGGTACGTCAAACTTTTACATTAATTTGATTAATTTATCCTATAATTTTAGATACAGGAGGAATAAAAATATGACGTATCATATGACATTTCTGTTATAGTCTTTCAAACATTTCGGAAATCATTTTTCCAGAATAAGTAATTTTTTTCAAACGGCTCACTAGGTTATTTCAACAAAGGATTTTATTACCAATAATAATTTGAAACCAAACACTTTACTATTAATTCGTAAAATAATACATGTAAATACAAATTATTATTATTTATATACAGAGTGGAGCAATAGTGCGTTGGACTTCGATACATCGAACATCTAATTAATGTTCTCGAATCGTTTTCACTTTCTAAAAATACATATAGAGGGTGGCCAAAAACGATTTTTCAATTTAAAACTTTTTTAAGTGAATTTTAATTGTTTCAAATGGAACACCCTATACACAAATATACAGGGTGATTGAGAAAATTCAATTCAAAAAGTTTGAAATTGAAAAATCATTTTTGGCCACCCTCTATATTTTTAGGAAGTAAAAATGATTCAAAAATATTAATTAGATGTCTCTTATATTATCCACATATTTCTTTATAATTTCATAATTTTGACTGTAGTGATTTTTTGAATATGCATCTGCAGATGACATTATTTCAACAAAAAAATTAATTACATCCAAGTGGTTGGGACGTTGGGAGCTAGTGAATTATTATTCACTAGCTCAAAAACAAAAACAAAAATACAAATAAACTAAATAAAAAAGTCGATAACCATAACCGGAAATTATTTTTGAAAGTACAGGGCGAGACTCGGGGCGAGATAAGACAATATTACAGGATCAAATGCCTATTTATTTAAATGTAATGCTATGTATATCACTACATTTTTTGAAGCCTTTTTCTAGACTCCTTTCACTCCTATATAGGAGTGAAAGGAGTCTAGAAAAAGGCTTCAAAAAATGTAGTGATATACATAGCATTACATTTAAATAAATAGGCATTTGATCCTGTAATATTGTCTTATCTCGCCCCGAGTCTCGCCCTGTACTTTCAAAAATAATTTCCGGTTATGGTTATCGACTTTTTTATTTAGTTTATTTGTATTTTTGTAATTTCTACTCGAGCTATCGAAGTCCAACGCATTATTGCCCCACTTATATTTGGTATAATAAGTGTGAAAACTTACTCTATAACCAAAATTATAGAAATATGTGATCCGTTAAAAAATTCAAAGTTTGCGTTAACTGTCGATAAAACAAGTGACAGAATAATTAATCAGTAGAATTAATATAAATTTGGACTTATTTGACGTGCCCAAATTTGAAATGCATAGCTTCTAATACCAAGAATATACAGCGTGGACACATAAAGTATGGAATAAATTAATTATTTCTGAATATGAAATTATTTTGGAAAAACCCTATTCTTATTTTGAATGGCGCATCTTCTGCTTTGATTTTTGATTTTCAATGACATCATCGCTGCTTCGGTTATGACGTCATCCACTTTTTTAAAAGGAACACCCTGTATATTTTTTCATTTTAAAATTTTTATGGAAAGCTGATTTCATAAACCTACTTAGGGTCTAGAATTTATAAGTTTGGACCTACAGACATTTGAAACTATAATTTTTTTAAGTTAAATATTCTTGTTTTATTGCGATAAAGTGTAAGTAAATAAAAATCGACCTGTCTGAAGATTTTTTCTAAAATATTTTCGTATTCAGAAATAATGAATTAGTTCCACACTGTACAAGAGTGAGTGTGGTGTCACCCACATAAAATATGTATTGCTTTTATAAATTTTAAAAACATCAATTTCAAGTTGAGTTTTGAAAAATATCGAAGAAAATATCACGTTTCTAAGCATGTTTGTTTGAATATGGTAAACAATCAATAGAGGCTGTATTCAGTGGCGTATCTAGAAGGGCAATGAGAGCACGAGTCCTCCCCTAAAAATTCCGCAAATAAAAAATGTGTAGAGTTTAAGCAAGAAAGTATTCTTTTTATATCTTCAACAAATATATTATGCAACTTTAAGATCATTAAATTAATGCAAATACTTTACACCGAATGCATTTGCGACCGTATTTCAAGAATCATAAATTCCAAAGAACTTTAATATCCATGCGTCTGTCTGTCCGTTCATTCATATTTCGTGTAAGTACGACAAGTCAATAACGGAAACTTTGATCGAATTGAAATTAGGGAGAATTTTATTGTTTTAGAAGAAAGTTGAAAAGTAAATAAAAAATTTAAGAAATATATTAAGACAATCAAATATTTAGCTTTAGCCTCCCACAAATGTATGTTCTAGTTACGCCACTGCTCTTACTACCTTACAATTGTTGTATTTTGATGCAATTATCTTTTTTAAATTAAATACGTCGATGGTGCAGATGCTATAATATTTGTGGTGTAACTCTTCTTTAGGGTTAATTTCTGTAGGTCGCCAATGAACGGAGGTCTCCACATCAAGCAGGAGATGCTGAATCAAGATCACCACATTACGAGGGAGCCTGAACAAATGCACCACGTGATAAAAAGAGAAATGCTCTCAGAGTATGACGATTTAGATCACGATCAGCATACGGAAAATGTAGCAGAAGATCTCACAATAGCATCTGATCACACAGAATCAAACATTTTAGACGCATAGTGATAAGTGCTAGGTGCGTGAACGGTATCAAAATACTTGAATGCTCGAATCCGTACTCTCGTTTATAAAACAAAAAAACTAATGAATCCTGGATCGATTAGACTAAGTAGTGAAGATTATGGCTGATAGATTGAATAAATGACTGTTTGATTTTGTAAATTTTTGTGTGTTCTGTGTAAATATAGAAAATGTTATAACGAATGGAAGTGTTAATATTAAAGTACTGTTATTGTTTAGACATGAAGGATGTCGAATGTTGTATAATCAGAATAGATCTTGGTTTCTTTATTAATACAGGGTTATTTGTTACGTGGTGGACTATATACTTGGCTAGGCCAAAGATTATTATAGACATAAAATAAAGTTATCGCACCATCAGTTTATTTAGCATATCAGTTGCTATGTGTGCGCTATAGAACGGAAATGGTGCGAACAAAAATGCCAAATTGCACAAAGTGTGCTCATATTATTTGTGTTTAAAAAGTATCGTTGCGCTCATATAGTGATGTAAAATAAGCAATATTGTAAATTATTATCGTTGAGCATTCGTGCTATTATATTCTATCTTTACGAGGAATATTTAATTCCATATCATTATCTAAAAATAAAATCATATATCAGTGTATAAATAGTAGTTAATACGTTTTCGTATACATAATACACTTCAGTCTGTACTTACACTATTTATTATGTTCATGTCATTTTTTGTTAAGACCATATGCACACCGTACATTCTCTGGAAATGAAAACGTTAGCGTAACATGTTCTTTGTATCAGACTGGCAATTATATTATTTGCTCCCACTGATCCCTTATTCAATATTTCACCTGAAATTCGTAAGTTTGAGATGGCACTAAAGAATAATTATTACGAAGACCTGCAGCTCACATGGTATTTCAGGATTAATTTCAATCTCAAAATAAGAAACAGTTTTCTACGCCCCTTCAATGGAAGTTTTTACTTTTGTCAAATTTGGAAGAAGATAAAAAAATTAATTTTAGTAGATATTTCTTTAATTTCAATCATCCTTTATCGGTAAAATGGGTGAGATCAGCAACTCCTATTTGATTTTCTTATTAGAACTTTTTAACGGATCCGAATTTTATTTTATAAAAATGTGCCTTGGTTGGAAAGCCAGATACATGTAAAAACTATTTAATCTCTTTAATCTTTTTTATGAAACTGATTTTTTTAACAAAAAAATTGAATAATTTTAAATCACACAATTATTTGGATAATAACCTTAACGACCGAGACTATTTTGTTTTTTTTTTATTTAAAAACTATTACTTATATGATTAAAATAACACCAACCAATGAGTTTCTAAATGAATCAAGCTTTCCAAGGCACATTTTTATATACTAAAATTTAGGTCCGTTAAAAAGTCCGAATAAAAAAATTAAATGTGGATTGCTGGATTCAACCTATGTTGACTGAAAAGATATTCCTTTAGAGTAGTAGTAGAAAATCGCTACTAAAATTTGTTTTTGATCTTTATCCCAATTCGAGAAAAGAATAAGAACTAACTTTAGGCCCTATCTTTGAACAAAGTCCGGTTCTTATTTTGAGGTTGAAATTTGTTCAAGTAATCCTGAAACACCATGTAGAATTAAAGAAAACTCGGTAGGAATATTAAGTCTTTTCAAATATCTGTTAAAAATTCGCAAAAATATGTCAAGATCTTGCACCGCCATCTTGGAACAATGGCGTCTAGGTTTTCAGCAAAAGAGCATATAGAAAAATGCCTGGTGTTTCACGTGTTTTAGTAAATCATTTGAAAAACTAGTAGGAAAGATACTCTTGTACACATACAGTGAGGTCGAAAAGTAAGGAACAAATTCAATATCTTCAAAACGCCTAAGTTTTGGAAAAATCGGCAACCCCCAGTTTTTTTGCAATTTTTTTTTTTCAATTTCTAAACATTTTCTATAAAATCAATCGTTTATTAGAGTTATTGATATTTAAAATTTTTTTTTTTTGAAAAAGAAAATATTTTTAATATTAAATTATTTTATTTTTAGGTTAGCAACAAATTAAAATTATTTCAACATGTGTCCAAAATGCCTCCCATTGGCTACTTGACAATAACCTAAACGATTGATAAATTCTTCTCGATTTTCTCTAGTCGTGTAATTTCGCGTCGGAAAAATCGCTTAGGCTATATTTGGTTGCGATTCTACGAGTCGTAACGGAGTTATTAACCGTTTAGTAGCACCGTGTCGGAGAGGTTTGTAAAATTTGAGAAATTGAAAAGAGATATGAGAACAATGGCCGTCGCCAGAAAATATCGAATTTTTAACCCTACTTTAAATTTTTCATGAACGTCAAAATTCCGGTTTTTCGTTCGCTCCTGCCGCCCCGAAAATCGTAGCATGATGTAGTTCTAAGTTGGACCCTCGAGCGTCGATTTCGTGCCAGAACGGCGGCCCGGCGGCGTTTTTTCGTTTGGAAATAGTACCTATTTAAAGTTTTCGCGTTTTCGCGATTTTTTTAAATTTGTCGATATCTCCAAACACGTCCCCCTTCCGAGCCTCATTGCTGGCTGCTCCTTCGACTTGGAGCGGCGGCGTATTTTTTTTCGAAAACTAGACGAAATTTAGAAATCCTTTGGGTGTAAATGGTTTTCTCGAATTTTGCTTCCTAAGCGAGTTATGATTTTTTGAAGATGGACGATATTTTCGGTTTTCGGCGATTTTTCGAACGTGCACCCCTTCGAAACGCGACACAGCCCTTACCGTCGGATCCGGAGGATCCGCGCCCGAGCCGAAGGCGAGGGTAAGGATAGACTCCGAGCCGTTTTTTTGTTTTTTCGCCCATCTCCGATATTTGCCGAGATATGAATTTTTTTAAAAGGTCGATTTTCGCGAAAAACGGCACTTCCGGGCTTTCTAGCTCCTTTGCCCGGAGGTTTTTTTCGACCGGATTTTTAGGAGAACTAGAACCATCCTTCCTTTCGGATCCCTGAAAATTTTGGCGCGAAATTTGCATCCGCGGCAGAGCTATGAACTTTTTTGCGGATCGCCACCTGCGCGTAGTCCGTCCGAACTTATAACAGCGACATACGTTTTCGAAGACGTATCGTATGTTTTTAGCCAAAAATTAAGCTTTTTCATTTTCGATGCTAGGTGAAAAACGATGGCATTTTCGGACTCGGGACGACTCCACGATTCCGAAACCGTTTTCGGATTTCCGATCAGACGCTTCCTTCTGAAATCGATTTTGACAGTTAAATATTGGATTTTTTTTCGACCAATCAGAAGCGTTTTCTTATAAATTCGCTGGAATGGCCGTTTTCGAAGCGATTTTCGCGCGGTTTTCGACGGGGGATCGGTAGCGGAGGTCTCCGGGCGACCGTCACTTTGACATTTAAACGTCACTTGACAGCTGTTCAATGCAAGAAAAACTCAGAAACGATTGATTTTAGATACAGGATGTAATACATCGAAAATGTTTAGAATTTTACAAGGAATTCGAAATTGCAAAAAAATTGGGGGGTTCCCATTTGAAAAATCAAAGTTGATCACCCAGCTTTTTTGAGACACCTTGTAGAATTAAAAATATTTTTGAAACAGACCTAATATAAAATCAAAATCAACCTGTCCGAGCGATTTTCTCAAAATTTAGGTGTTTTGAAGATAATGAATTTGTTCCTTACTATTCGACCTCACTGTACCTATATGTATTACTGTTATATAATTATTCTTCAGCATTAACAATTTCTGACTTATCAGACCTTTAAACTCGATATAAGAAATGAATTCTGCAACGAAGTTTCGCCTCTAATTGCAAAATTATTTTTCTTACTAGAAATAAAAAATAACCGCAAGTAAAATGCACAAAATGGAGAGTTGTACCAAAATGGCGGCCCAAAAACCAATAAAATATAATTCAACCATTTAGACAGACTCAAGATAAATGTAGATAAATATCGCTGCAATGTTAGCTAATGTCGTGAGGAATTCTACTCCGCATTCGAAACAGAAAATGAAGTTGTATTTGCCATCAGGAAAATTTTAAATAATCCAAAAATGAGAATTTTTTTAAATCACACGTTTTCTTTTTCCGCACTATATTTGTTTCACCATCATTACATATCACTTTAATTAGTAAAGAAATCAGTTTGCAAACTCTTCCAACGCTTTAAGTTCGATCAATTTTTTCATTTTCTGTTCCAAGTGTTGAGCAGTTTATATTATTTATAACCGACTTAACATTCCTACTGTCAGGAATATATTTAAGATAGGTCAAAAAACGTATAATTTCCTTCAAATATGAAATCGTTAGTCACCGAGCAAATTCACTAACAGACATGGAACTAGGAGTAGAAAATAATATACTCGCTGGTATTCCGGTATCATTTGACCTCGTAGTTTATATTACGAACTACCTATTCAAATCGAAATTTTTTAACGGTTCTCATTTTTCTGACGAATGCATAGGTTGGATATGGGAACTTGACGTGCCATTTTTAATGTTTCTGCCATCGAGTTGCCAAATACATTCGCGTACATGTGATAGTACCTTAGTTCAGATTTATTAACTATATCTAGAAGTTTTAGGTAGATTAAGCGTGGCATTGGCATTGCATGAAAATATGTTTCATTTTAGCCAATTTTATTTTACGCTCAGATGTCAAGTATTAACTTATTTTTTATTTGTGTACTTGAAAACTTTGACAGTAATAAAAACCTTAATGCCCAAAATAAACTACTTCTAAACAAAATAATAAAAAATTCGTCCTTTGGGACAATATTTAATCTACATTCTTCCCTCACACTATCTCGATTTAGCCATCAAATTTTAATAAGCAATTGTGGTCATCCTGTAACTTATTTTTTTTTTAAGTTTTCTTATAACTGAATGCAACAAATGTATTTATTAAATTGATTAATTGAAGAGTAAAAAGAAGTAACAAGAGTAAATAAAATGGAATATTTGAATTAGTTAAATAATTTGGGCTAGTACACAATTAAAAAAAAAAAAAATTATAACAAAAGATTTCTTTTTTCGAAACTGGGTGAATAATTTGCCAAGAAATTGTTCCACTACAAATGGCGAAAATAAATGAAAAATCACATCAAAATATAAATTTTTTCAAATAATAGGGTTACATTGAATTTACTGTAGGATTAAATTTTTTTAAATTTCTGAATTTGGATTTAATCGACATATCTGACTATTTTTTGCTGATATACAGTGTGTCCTTAGATGGAGTTGCCAATGAGTGTAAACTTTATTATTGACTCTTTGAAGTTTTACGTATCCTGAAATGTTACTAGTGATAATTGAATTTAAGATTTATTATACAGTGTAATCGAGAAATCCACGCTGTATGTTATTATATGGACATCGATATAATTCGGTATTGTGAATACACACACACCTTAATCATTCGTCTAACTTCCTGATTAACCTGAAATTATAACTTTAAAAAATATGTCAAAAAAAATTTTTGTCTGAATTTAGTAAAATGAAATATTTAATAGACAATAATTTTTCAAATATTTTAATTACAAATAATTTCACAATTTTATCAAACAATACCACAATAAACATATGTATTAGTAAAACATAGAGAGAGAGAGAGAGATTTTAAAACTTAATTTCCATAGTTGCGAAATTTTCAATTTTTAAAATTCCTGTCGGTGCATCCTATTAAGTTACGATAAACAAATATTTTGAAAATTGTTGGAGCCACATTTAAGATATAAATAAATGTACAGGGTGTTATCATATTTTTTTTAATTGTCATAATTTTCAATCGAACAGAAAGTTGGATGGAAGGTTCGGATATGAATTCGTATTCACAGTAACCAATCGATTTCCGTAATAATATACAGGGCGTAATGTTGGTGTGATTTTTTATTTCCCTAGTTTTTGATAAATTACAACCTGATCACGTTTCAGAATACGCAAAAATTTTTGCTCCCAAAAAGTCAATAAAAACGAATAATAATCCTCATATGGGGACAACATACTGTACTTATACTAAGTATTCATAGGATTTGATTTGTTCCGTAGTTGTTCAAGATATAACACATCCAAAAGTTTCCATTAAATTTAGAACAATCACAACACACACTTGTTTTAAAATCTAATTTGTAATCAGTGTCAAAATTTCATAAAAATTTCAAATTTAAATGCCAAAAAGATATTTGTCATAATTCGAAAATTAAATCAAACAGGTGAGATGTGAAATTCAGACTTATCATTATTAAAAAATAAGTACTTGGCATCTTGGCTATTTCCCGAGCTGAAACAGGTCAACGAGCGTTTTAATAGGACCACACGTATTTAATTATTAATTATTTATAATATAGGTTACTACATATCACGGTAGAATTATGGAAACGGCACTGCAGCTACAAGCTAGTGTCTCGCCGTAACTAGGTCTAGATCTAAAAATAAACAGCATCACAGCTCGCAAACCTTTTTCATCTCGGTTTTTGCAAACAAACCATCACTATCTTCATGTAAAATTGTACTGTACGATATTTCTGGTATATCAATTTCTCATTTGTTTAAAGAAAAAATAAAAATAACAATAAATACAATGAATTTGTTTTATTTTGTATGTTTCTCATCTAAATCCTTGCTTTATTTTCCACCACTCCCCATTAAACATGCATACCTATAGCCTAGTAATAAAACTGAATTTGATTGCAAAAATTAGAAACAGGTGACATTTATCATTATTTTAATAATCTACAAACTGAACATGCTCAAAACTATTTTTTTAAATTTACCCGACAAGTTTGCGTGCCAAAGAATGCAATTTACCTGAATTAGTCACCAAAATTTCAAAATTTGATGAGGATTTCTTACTGATGCTTGCATTCTTTTCGGAAGAAGCGGCAAAACAATCCAAAAACAAGACAAGCTTTTTAAATTTTACTATTGTACGTTGTACGCTGTATTAATTTACTTGATAGACAATTAAACAAAGTAGAATTTTCAAACGATCACCCTGTACAACTGACCGATATATAAAACCCGCATATAGAATCCTCAACAAACTGAAAGATGGTTAAAGTTTTAAAAACCTATTGTAATCATAGGCGTGCATACAGGGTGTGCCCGGGCCCGGTGTACTTATAGGCACGCCCCCCAAAAAAAGTCTCCGAAAAACTGATTTAGTTGATTTTATTGGTCAGTTAATTACAATCAAGATTTAAGTCGATTGATACTTAGTTTGAACAAAAATCGACAGAAAATTCATTTAGATAATAAAACAATATGGAGTATGGTGTACCGTTCAGGTTCCGGGCGGAGTGAAATCTTAACATGGTACTAGTGAACAGACAGGTCAGTCAAAATTTGAAATATACAGGGTCCTGCAACAGTGCGTCGCGCTTCCATAGCTCCTATACCATACAAGTTAGGAAATTGATTCGAGTACAGTTCTTAACTAAATGTGAAGGAGCACCGCAGGAAAATATTTTCGAACGTCCAGGGTGTCACAAAAAATTGTGACGCCTGTCAGGCAAGTTTTTTTAAATGAAACATTATGTATATTTTACCATATTTCAGACGGTCTTAATGTTCCTCATTCACACCTAAAATATGAGAACATTCTAATGCTTCACTTGGAAGTAAAAAATTTAAAATGAAATATAAAGCAATTTACATCGCTAAAGAAAAACGGTCTCCATTTTTCCGAACGGAGATTTGAAAACAAAACAAGGTTCAAAACTTTTTGATAAAGGTCGTAAGATACCGTATCTAAAATTGTTTGCGTTCCATCATGTACAGGGCATTCGAAAAATAAATTCAAATACCGAGTATTTTAAATTGATTTATCTCAGTTTTTTTCAAATGGAACACCCTGTACATTTTTACATAGTAATATGCAGAATTTGAATGAAAACATTTTTTGTATAGGTGTTACTAATGGAATTTCTATCCGTTTTTGAGATAATTGGCAAATATTAAACATGGGCTGATAAAACGACTCATTTAAAGAAAATTTTAATAAAACAACAGTACCTACATTAAACTACAACTACATTAAATGTTCAAAGTCTCTTCGGAAATGGAGAAATGGAGAAAATAGAGACAAATTTTAATGGATTCTTTGGCGCGATTTTAAATTTTTTTAAAACTGTTTTTTTTTCTTATGGGATTATATCACGGACATCGTATACAACGAGCCGCCGACAACCGCGATAAATATGCGGGAGAGAATAATACATGCATTTGAAAATATTTCACCTCGAATATTTCGAGAACGAATAAATTTATGTTTACAGAAAACGGAAGACACTTTGAACATTTAATGTAGTTGTAGTTTAATGTACTGTTGTTTTATTAAAATTTTCTTTAAATGAAAGTCGTTCTATCAGCCCATGTTTAATATTTGCCAATTATCTCAAAAACGGATAGAAATTCCAATAGTAACACCTATACAAAAAATTTTTTCATTCAAGGTCTGCATTACTACGTAAAAATATACAGGATGTTCCATTTGAAAAACACTGAGATAAATCAATTTAAAATACTCGGAATTTGAATTTATTTTTCGAGTGCCCTGTACATGATGGAACACAAACAATTTTAGATACGATATCCTACGACCTTTATCAAAAAGTTTTGAACCTTGTTTTGTTTTCAAATCCCCGTTCGGAAAAATGGAGAGCGTTTTATTTTCTTTAGCGATGTAAATTGCTTTATATTTAATTTTTAATTTTTTACTTCCAAGTGAAGCATTAGAATGTTCTCATACTTTAGGTGTGAATGAGGAACATTAAGGCCGTCTGAAATATGGTAAAATATATAGAGTGTTTCATTTAAAAAAACTTGCCTGACAGGCGTCACAATTTTTTGAGACACCCTGGACGTTCGAAAATATTTTCCTGCGGTGCTCCTTCACATTTAGTTAAGAACTGTACTCGAATGAATTTCCTAACTTGTATGGTATAGGAGCTATGGAAGCCCGACGCACTGTTGCAGGACCCTGTATAATTCATATACAGGGTTGCTCACCAATCTGAGATACTTCTCTGGTGCCTTTATTATTAGAGTTATCGAATAATGTTTCATACAAAAGTTGTTTAAGGATGAACATTACATATCCTAAAATTATTGCGAATTGTACAGGATGTTTCATTTTCGCTGCACACATATGTTATTTTAAATAGAACACTCTGTATATTATTGCATATTTAGATTCCTTGACAATTTTTCTTAACAATGATATAAGGTTTGCTATATCTAAAGTCTATAGTTTGTGTGATATTAAATATTATTTAAAAAAATTGACACTTGCAGACCTTAACTAAAACCATTATACCACGATTCAGAGATTAAATGAACTAAAACCGTTTTAAAGGCTTATTATATCTAAAATTGGCTATATTACGTAATACTCAGAATTATGAAAAAGTGTACTGGAGGTTCTAAATAAAAGATTGACTTTAGATAAGTTCAAATGTTCATAACTCATTTTTTTAAATGGAACACATTTTTAGATTGTTTGTCATTTTTTTTTTAGATTGATATAAGGTTTGTTATGTCTAAAGTCAATCGTTTTTGCGATATTAAATAATATTTAAAAAAGTTAACATTTGCAGATCTTAACGAAAACCATTATTCCACTACTCAGAGATTAAATAAACTAAAACCCTTTTAAAGGCTTGTTATATCTAAGAAGAGCTTATATTACTACACAGAATTATGAAAAAGTGTACTGGGTGTTCTAAATAAAGAATTTATTTTAGTTAACTCCAAATGTTCACAACTCAATTTTTTTAAATAAAACACCCTGTATACACCAACTTGTAGACCACATAAAATTTTGAAATAATATTTAAAAAAATTGAGTTTTGAACATTTGGAGTTATCTAAAATAAATCCTTTATTTAGAACACCCAGTACATCTTTTCATAATTATGTGTAGTAAGTACGTAATATAAGCTCTTCTTAGATATAATAAGCTTTTAAAAGGGTTTTAGTTCGTTTAATCTCTGAGTAGTGGAATAATGGTTTTCGTTAAGATCTGAAAATGTTAATTTTTTAAAATATTAATTAATATCGCAAAAACGATTGACTTTAGACACAGCAAACCTTACATCAATTTTAAGAAAAATGTATGAAGCATCTAAAAATGTGATAATATACAGGGTGTTCCATTTAAAAAAATGAGTTATGAATATTTTAAGTTATCTAAAATGAATCATTTATTTAGAACACCCAGTACACTCTTTCATAATTCTGAGTATTACGTAATATAGCCAATTTTAGATATAATAAGCCTTTAAAACGGTTTTAGTTCATTTAATCTCTGAATCGTGGTATAATGGTTTTAGTTAAGGTCTGCAAGTAAGTTTTTTTAAATAATATTTAATATCACCCAAAATATAGATTTTAGATATAGCACACCTCATATCATTGTTAAGAAAAATTGACAAGGAATCTAAATATGCAATAATATACAGAGTGTTCTATTTAAAATATCGAAGTTAATATGTGTGCAGCGAAAATGAAACATCCTGTACAATTCGCAATAATTTTAGGTTATGGAATTTTTATCCTTAAACAACTTTTGTATGAAACATTATTCGATAACTCTAATAATAAAGGCACCAGAGAAGAATCTCAGATTGGTGAGCAACCCTGTATATACAATACATGAATACCATCCTTTTATAAGACTTTCAATAGAATGATTCTCAGTTACACAGCTTAATATGATAAGCACCACCCAGTATTAGAACATAATTTGTGTACATTTTATAAATTATACAGGTATTTAAAAATTTTATATATTTTGGTAAACATTTTTTTAATAAATAATACCTTGAGGATGGATTTTAGATACTTAGAAAATGTACACATTTTGGCATTACGCTATTCAAATATTCTATAAAAAATTGTTTTCCAAATCCTAGTACGGCCGATACGGGGCGCACTAATGAGTAACCTAGTATGGTACAAGTACAAGTATATCTTCCAAGTTTTACTTGAAAATCTTAAATTCAACAGTATTCAACAAATTTTTCGCTAGAAAACATTTTCTCAAAATCTAAACACGTGAATTTCAGGGGCGGCGAAGACATGGGAGCGAAATACAAGACCTTCAAACAGGATATTCGTGACCCCCAAAGGAAATGATTACTTATTTATTCAATAAATAAAATATATGATCAACGATATTATCCTTAATTAAGTAATCCACTTCTAATAATTCGACCCATGATTTTAACAATAAGATTTTCACTTCAAAAGATTACCTATGCCCTTAATTATATTTACATATACCTACTTCATTGACCTTTCCTATTTAACGAAAGCCATCCGCCAGAATTCAAAATTACCACACAAGTATAAATAGACCCAAATAATTCGCAAGATTTCAAAAAGTTGTAGATTCATTTCAGTTTTTATTAAATTCAAAAGTGCGAATAAATAAATGAGATATTCATCCATAACTAAATTAATGTATCAGACTTTTTAATTTTAGTACAAAATTTCAAATCGATGTCGATAAAGTACCGTATAAATTTGAGCGCCATCTTTTAAGCAATAGGTAACGTAAATTCCTGTAATGATGAATTATAGAAACAAGTCAGGGAGCAGCGAGCATACAAATACAATAAAGATATCTGTAATTTGTACTTTAATAATTATTATTAAAATATTTATTGTTAGTGTGTTATAAATATCAATAAGATATCGACTAATTTACTTGTACAATGTACAATTTTCGTTGGTTGCCATCTATAGTCAAAATTCAAAAGTTAACTATATTTAGTGGCATATATCTATAAATGAGTCACTGTAGTAGAAAAAGGGTTCTACAAATTAATAATAAATGCATTAAAAGGTAACTATTTTCGATTCCCTAAAATTTTACTATGGAAGTCGACCAGCAGGTAGAGTGGAAACAAGGGCATAACTTCGATTTTCGATAAAAAAAATTAGAACCTACAAATACCATGCAGTAAGTGGTCTATACGCTGGTGGACCAAAGTTAGTAGTAGTTAGTTTTATTTCATAAATGTCGATATCGCAAATCTACGATGGCTCTGAGGAAAATTAAAAAACCAGATATTTCTACTTAAAAACTAGAAATTTCTAGTTTGAAAACTTGAAATTTCTGCTATAAAACTAGAAATTTCTACTTTGAAAACTAGAAATACTTTATAAGTAGAAATTTCTACTTTAAAACTAGAAATTTCTACTTTAAAAACTAGAAATTTCTACTTTAAGTAGAAATTTCTATTTTAAAACTAGGAATTTTTACTTTAAAACGTGTGTACTGTCTCTATCCGTTGAATTGGTCGAAATTTCGATATCGACTGTTAGGCAATTTACATCTAAAAACGTATGGAGTGTTCGATTCGGTCATATATTATCTCAAATACCTTCATACACAGTTGAAGCTTTAAAGGGTGTTTGTTTGAAAATGTTATTCTTTTTTACTTTTCGACTGACCCTGTACAAAAATCTATTATCTTGACAAAAAGTGTAATCATTCGATTTAGGGCTACCTACATCAGATATACAAGGTGTTTCGGGAGAAAAGGGAGCCACTTGGTCTAGAGGTCCAAATAAGAAAAATTTTCCTACACCTACTATATAAATATCAAAAAATGCTTCCTTTTCGAGATAAGGGTATCAAAAAATTAAAATTCTTTTTAATATTTTAAAAATGATTTAGGATCTTTAATCGAGTTTTGGTATGCACTACACTGGCATAGAAACACTTCTTTCTGAGTCAACGAGTTTTGACAATTCCACCAGTCCCAGTCACGTGCGTGACAGCAAAATATTAAATGATTTGACGAAGAAAATAGTACGCCACTGCTTTCTTTCAAAACAGGTATTGATTCCTTAATTGGCAGCCAATTCTAAAAAGAAAAAGCCTCTCGAGTTTCAACGGATAGAGGCACACAGTATAAACGTTTTATAAAGTAGAAATTTCTAGTTTTAAAGTAGAAATTTTTAGTTTTAAAGTAGAGATTTCTAGTATTGAAGTAAAAATTTCTAGTTTTAAAGTAGAAATTTCTAGTTTTAAATTTTAAAGTAGAAATTTCTAGTTTCAAAGTAGAAATTTCTAGTTTTAACGTAGAAATTTCTAGTTTTTTTTAATTTTTACTGTGGCCTTTCAGAGCCATCGTACAAATCAATTCATTAAAATTGTTGACAAAATTCTACTAACAAATAATTTAAATTATATAAAAATAATACCAATAATACTACTTAGTTAAAGATAAACTCCGAAAGATTTAGTCTTCCGAACTTTCGGGGAAGAACAAGTTACTAAAATATACATAAAGTACCTATATATTAAATTAAGTACCTATATAGAGGCAGGATATTTTCTATAAAAATATTTTACAATATAATATAGTCCTATTTCCTCTAAAAGAATGTCAAGTTATTACAAAGAACGATATTTTTGCAATAAAATGTTGGCAGAGAATTATTGTTTTTATTGTAGTCCACGTCCATCCCGAGGATGGAGGGCTTTGGCCAGACACAGACCGGTTTCGAGCTTATATTTGCTCTCATCAGTGTGACACAGGTAGAATGTTGTAAGTCTGGACCAAGTTTCTTGTGGACTTCGTTCGACCCCCTTCACAAATGTGAACGGTATCAGCAATTTACAGGCTTCCTCCAATCGTGAAGTGCGTAATGTACAAGAAGTTTACCTCCTATGTGTGTTTGTTTAGGGGTTGAAAATTATTAAAAAACGGGAGGTAAAAAAAATTGGAATAGTTTTATTTATTTTACTTATTACTAGTACTTATTACTATATTTGGCAGTTATCATGCTAATAATGGAAGGACGTTTGAAACATATAAAAAAATAATAAATACCTTAACAAACTTAAGAACTAAAATGAACAAAATTGTATATCACAGAATTTATTAAAAATTACTTTTCGTTCAATTTCTTAAAGAATGACTGAATAGTCTTTTGCCCGTCAGACTTGGTTCTCTTCAGTCCCACGGATCTGCAAGTCCCCAACTTTTTTCGTTTTGAATTGCTTCTATTATCACTAACCTAAAAACAAACGTAAAGAATAAAATTCTTTTCTATTTATTTCGTTAGAATCTCTGATGATAATAAAATATTACTAAAAGAATTCAAATGACGAGCAACCAGGACTTCCTTCTTAGAGAGGTTGAAAAAAATGTTCACGCAAACAAAAAATTTAGTTTTCAAAATCTATACATTTGGAAAAAATATATTATTATTCAGAATTTATACATTTTTTTATATTAATATGTAATCTGAAAACACTTTTACGAATCAAATGCTGTGAAATACACCAAAAGGAAACACATTATCGATCGCTCTGTTTTTACGATATCGATGGAAAAAAAATGTTAACATACCCACACATCCACGCAAACATCAATTAGAAAATGCGCTCAATCAATTGATACATATAAAACAAGATTCCACAATTGTGGTGGAAAGTAAAACAACCTAATACCTGTGAAAAATTAATTTCTAATTTCTTAGTGGTCACAATAGTCTCCTCGTCACTTTCGTCTATGATTAGTGTATCTTCCGAGTCTTGTATGTTAAACTCACTTTGAATACTTGTATTTTCTTTACTAGTACTTTCTTCAGTTGCAGTATTTCCGTTATTAAGCTCATTTTCTACATCAGATTTTTTGTTACATTCAACAATTGCAGACTCTTCTTCTACCTCAATATTCTCCTCTATTTTTTTAGCAAAATATCTACTTTTTACAACAATTTGGTCACTAGTGCTTGTACGGTGAAACTTGCTTAATTTCTTTTCAACTATAAAAGGATTTGACTTCAATATTGGCGACAAGCTGTCTTTTATTGGAGATTTTTGAATGTCTACATCAGTTTCACTAGTACTAGGTTTTTGTAACTGCAAGTTTTTTTGAGAATAAAATTCAAGCTCTTTAGCGATCTTCTTATCTTCTTCAATTTTGGCTTGTTCATCATCAATACTTTCAACATCCACTTTAACACTCTTTTTGAAGAACTCTCTGAATTGGGCCTTTTGTGACTTTCTAGATACACTCCTTTTATAACAATCAGACCATATACTATTACTAGAAGGACCCTACAATATTATGGGATTACAAAAAAAAAATCAATTATTATTGCACCTTACCGTTTTGTTTGGTAACCAATTATCTAATTGTTTAAGAGTAGTGGGGTGTAAATTACCAAGAGCAACTTGATATGCTAATTCATGGTCAAAAATTTCTCCAGCATTTTTGCAATATTCTGGATTTGTTCCAGTAACTGCCGGATCAGTAAGAGGCACCAACTTTTTTTTAAACGGATCAAATACGATCTGATGGCGGAATGTTGCTTCTGCTATCATAAAATTCTCTTTATATTCACGAGTTATTTGTAAATGTTGCATATTTAGATACCTTGGCAACTTATCTAAAAACTAAAACACGAAATTACATTGACAAACATTTTTAAAATCGCTCAGCTCTGCTTACTTTTTCGGGATTAGTTTCCTCAGTCAGTGAAATAAATTGTTTAGCTTTTTTCAAACCTATGCCCCGTAAGGAGTCGATGTAATCACAACCCGATAAAATGCACATGTGACGGAATTTATCAAAAGTATATTTGTCAGGACGTAACTTCATAGCTTCAGATATTTTTTCAGCGTCAACTAGATACCCAGTACCTCGCAGGTCCAATTTATATATGATTTTTGAACATCCAAACAATACCAAATCAGAATCCTCAGTTATCACAATTTCCGCTATACCTTTTAAACAAATAATTTCAAGTAACATTATTATAATAAAGTAGTTACATACCATTTAAATTAAAATAGGCCAATTGTGCATCACATTCATATGGGGCCACTATACAATCTATGTTAATTTTATGACACTCTTTAATTAGTGCTGATGCCATATCTGGTGTTATATTGATACACTGCCTTAAATAATTTCGAGCCTCGTCTGTTTTGCCAATACTTAATAATTCCGCTGCCCTTTGTTTCGCTTTGTTACGAGACTCTCGTCTTTTTGCTTCTGTATCAGCTTTCGCTGGTAGATTTTTTCCATCGAAAACCAAAATCGGTCGAATGTTAAAAGACTGTAACATCTTCACATATTTCAAACAATAATCGACATATCTAAAAATGTGGTGTAAGTATTGAAAAATGTGAATACTTGGCAAAATGAAACTACATGGCGGTTTTTTAAATTAAATAAAGAGTGACTTACATCTGTGTTTCTTCACCACGAGCTAACTGCACAGCACAACCATGGGCACCTTTATGGAGCCAACAGTAGGTATCGATAACAACGGTAGCACCTCTAAATTCAGAGACATGACAAGGCTTTGTGGCATGTTCTAAGAATGGCAGTAAACCTGTAATACCCATTTAATATAAACGTTTAATCTGTTTATTCAACAAATTTTGCTTTGGCAATACACATGGTTATGTGTACATATTTTATATCACATTTGATTATTAACACATAAAAATACACAATAATATTATCACGCCATTATTAGAAAAATTAAATAGCAAAATACGATTTAGATTAGATTAGATAAGGATTAGTGGCAATTATAAAACACTGAAACCGACAGTTTCCCTCCAATTTAAAATTCAGTATTCAAACATTTTTGACAGTTCACAATAACAACAGAGGGAGGTGGTACGTTCACAATTTTAGAACGCTAGAAAGTAGGTTCCACGATTCGATTACCCAACCAATCCAGAGCAAACGAGTAAAATAGAGGGTCTACTTCCAAATTTGACAGAAGGCGGAATTATATTCTTAAATAATTGTCAATCAGGCGTTGAACTGAAATAAACTCAATAAATTCTCTATATTGATTTGCAACCAAATTATTCCCTGTGTTTTAGCAACAAGAAATATGAACTACACACATATAAGAACGAAACCGTCTAAAATGTAAATGGTCACTACCAGGGGGCGGCACTGAATTCAAAATTCCTTCATTCCTATTTCTCGCTTCAATTACGCCATCCACGTTTTTATATTTGTGATTGAAATTAAGGAATATTGATTTCTGAATATTTAAGGATGTCATTAATTCTGCGGCACTACATAATAAAATTAATTAAATTACCACACCTGTTACCTGTTACTTTTTCAAATTTTACTGCATAGAGCAGAGCATAGCTAGTTATTATATGATGGCATTACAATTGATCATGCACATCATATGACTAACATAACCTTAAATTTTGTTTTTGCAAATTTATTTTCAATTTTAATTTTTGTAGTTTTAGCTTGGATCCGATATAACATTTAAAAACTCTCTCAAACAGTAGATTTATAAAGTTTCAATGTTGTAGATTATTATAAATAGACTACTAATTATAGGTTGGAATTCCAACCAACAAATAGCGTCTTATTTTATTAGATCAAAGCAATTAAAACCGAGAATTCAGAGAGTTGGGCGAAGTCCAAAATTCGACCTAGCTTCGAGATAATTGTAATATCATTAGCAAATGCAGTATAGAAGTATAGTGAAACTGTATGCGGCTGTTAATTCATATATTATTGATTATAAAAAAGTAATATCACTTCTCGAATTTTCCGAACGTATTAGGGACACCCTGTATTATTTAACTATAGATTTTATGACCTACTGGGCCCATGTAAATTATTACAATTTTCGGTCAAGTGAAAGTGTGAAAGACAGTTGAGTACTTTGGAGAAACATTGACACGTTACTGGAGTCCCTCAAGGCAGTGTTTTAGGGCCTTTACTTGCGCGATAATACGAGGAAATGTTCCTATGGAGATGGGTTCGTAAAGCTACGCTCCCCCATGAAGTTGGCACCCCAAATGAGTTTTTTTTTTTAAATATCTCAGAAACTCTTCGAGCTACCCTACCAACATCAAATTTGGCATGCCACCTACTGTAAGTAAGGGTCAGGCGCGGATTAGGAGGAGGGGGAGGAGGGGGTTTCATCCCCCCCCCCTAACATAGGGACTTACAACTTAACTATTATTAGCTGATTATTGCTGATTTAATAATTTTGTTTATTTTCCCAAGTTTATGCTTTTGTATTCAGACATTCTTTTGTATGTAAACTTCCTTACTATATTAATATAGTTTTACAGTATACAGTAAAGACCGAGGAGGTTCGAACATGGGTATTAGTTTGCGCGATTTACTTGTGCCCGTTGTAGGCAAGTGGACACAATAGTGGGAATCGTGGATCTCTGTACAAATTTCGAACTGAGGCGAGTTGTCGGTCACTCGTATATTCGTCCCAATCCCTGTCATGTTCGAAGCATCCTGAACTTATCTGTATATGAGTTTCACTATAAAATATACTTTCTATATTAATTTTTTTTTTTTAATTATCGCCCCCTCAGAAAAATCCTAGATCCGCCCCTGGTAAGGGTTATGAATCTGCATTATCAACAATAGAAGATATTAACCAGGGGCGTCCTAAACTGGAGGAGGCTCCTATATTTTTCCCACCAATTTTTTTGTTTGTCATTTTGTTGCGTTCTTGATATCGGAAAATTCGGAAATGAAGTTCCTGAACAATTTTACGTAAGAAAGATCCCCTTGTTGGGAGCCGTAAGATGCATCATTTTCGAGAAAAATGGGATTATGTAAAACGGTGTTCAACTTACGTGAAGGTACATTTTTAGCTAGGCTTCCCCCGAGACACGACAAGTAATTGTATTTAATGCTTTGAAAACATTTTATTTAAAAGCATGTTATGAAAAGAGAGAATACAATTCATTTAATTAATTAAAACAAAAATATATATTTATTAAAGGTGTTCAAAATGTCCACCATTCATAACATAATTCCATTTTTCTCGAAAACGGTGCGTCCTTCGGCTCTACAACGTCAACAAAAGGATCTTTCTTACATAAAATTGTTCAGAAAATTCATTTCCGACATCAAAAATGCAAGAAAATAACGAACAAAATATAGAAGCCCCCTCCAGTTTAGTACGCCCTTGGTTAATATTTTCTATTGTTGATAATGCAGATTCATAATAAGCCTTACTAACGTTAGGTACCATGCCAAATTTGGGTTAGCCGCTCAAAGAGTTCCCAAGATATTTAAAAGAAAACTCATTTAGAGCGCCAACTTCAAGGGGCCGTAGCTCCCTTAGGAGCCATTTGAGGATCCGACCCATGTCCATAGCAATTTTTCTACATATTTTCGCGCATGCAATCACCTCCTTAATTTTCCGAACTTAGTTAGGGACACACTGTATATTATGCTTATAGCGTTGTTTAAAATAATAGCAAAATAAGTCCCAAAAATGGAATACTTTAATACGACTACAGATGAGCACTCACCAGTAATCAAACAAGTGTTAATGCTCATATGCCTTATTTAATAAAAGAGAAAAAGTACTTTAAATTTGTGTATTATTTATTAACCCTTAGAGCAGTTTAGAAAATTTCTGTCCCGTTTTCAACTTATGTTATTTACATTAGGACCATCTATGTGATGATAGTAAGTACTCCAGTTATTAAAAACGGATACACGTTAAACACGTGTCTGACAGTTTTTAAACAGTTTCTAACTCATGTACGAGCTATTTCGCTAACAAAGCAGCTTCTAACACAGTTTAGAAAGAGATGGGCAAATCCCCAAATCATGTCAAATTGGAAATTACCCTAAATAAAATTATGTGCTATTTGTTTCGCAGAAATGATCACATAATTCACCCCAAAATGAAAGAAACCTTTTCTCAGTTTCCAGTTCTCAGACGTACAGGATAAATCATAAAAATTAATCATAAAAGATCTTCTTTTTCACTTTTATCAATTTCTACGGAGTTGGCAGATGAATTGTAAATAAAATTATATATTTCGTGTTTCTATGAATAAATATCTTTAATGTAACAAATTGTATTAATTTACAAACTGTGCTACATATTACAATTGGCCATATAATTCGTAATATTTCTAAAAAACATGCATACCATGAAAATAACATCAAAGAAGTTGTCACACCACACTGAAACCAACTAGTTTTACATTTATCTCCTTAAAGTTTTAATTACATTAAGTTTTTTAAGTTGAAAATGGATGATTCTATCTACAAAAAAAAAACAATAAAAATGAACTTTTACTTAAATAGGATATTGACTAACACCGAAATGTTATTTTAGAAAAAATTGTAGAAGAATACAATAAATTGTTTGAAGTAATAAAAATAAGGTAACTTTTCAAATGCCTTTGGCACATGTTCTATTTTAAATAAAAATTTAGTTATAAATTTCCATTAAAAAAATAAACTGTAATTCTCACATTTAAAATAAAAGTGTAATCTTGTGAATATTTGTAATGTAATGAATGGCACATAAAACACACATAATAAACAACCACCAATTTGTTGCTAACACGCAAAAACCTAGTGCACAGTAATCCTATTAATCAGGTGATTCCATAACAAATCAATATATTTTTGTATGAAAAACTATGGGTCTATTTATTATTTATTTACGAGAACAGATATTTAAAATAGACATTTTCCTCATATACATATAAACAGCACCTAAAACTTAAAGCTCTTAATTTAATACCAACTACATCGAAACTAAATTTTGACATTCAATTACACTGGGTAAAAAAATACAGACAATTTTAGTTACCTACATTACTCTGTTGTTTTGGAAATGGTAAACAAAAAACTAAGTTGATTTGAAATGAAATAACCTATCTGCAACTAAAAATAATTAACAATAACCTATTTATATAAAAAAAACTTTCAATGTACAATTTAGTTAACAACTAAACAATATATACAAAAGGGTACAACACTGACTACATGATTTGCTATATACTGTGTACAAATATTTTATACATACTATATGGTGCGTAATACGTAAGTAAAATGTACTAAACTGACTTAAACTTTCAGTTTTTATTTAAGGTGATTAATGATTACTAACATACTGCAAATAACGTCATAATGGACTTCAAGATGATTCCATTAATCACCCAACACTATTATCTACAGTAAAATTTTTATTTCTAGCTGGTGGCCAAAATGTATGTCTCTAGAATGTATAAGAGTGATTTAAAATATGTTTACCCGTTTTGGTTTTGTTGAAATTTCACAATCCTTTAAGATATGTAAATTCTATATTATATTAAAGGTAATCGATGAGATCAACTCTTTCTATTCTACTCGGCTTAAAGGTAGAAATAAAAATAAACTGTAGGATACAATTCACAATAAATTTACATCCACTTTTTCACATACTGGGCAATAATATAAACTTTAAGTACAATTCGAAATGAGTGATATTTACGTTCATCGACTTTCACTGGTTATTAAAACTGCACAATTTTAAACATATTTCTAGTGGCATTTAATATTAAATTGTAAGTACATTATATCTATAAAATTTATAAAACAGTGTGTGTGGAAATGTATTATTGCCCATATATTTTCAAAGTAAATGCCAATACACATTTTTAAACCATTTTAAAAGATTATTTGATAAATGTCCAAATAAACAGACCATTCTTGAATTGTTCATATTTCAGTTTCCTTTAGTATATGCAATGTGACCGTTCGACATTTAATAAATAAACCTCTAAAAACAGACTACTAATTCCAATTTCCTGTTGTATTAGTGTTTCCAGATAAGTGGGTCTAACTTTATTATTGTAAAATATAAGAAATTTTTTATTTTTTAATTGAAAATAGTACTTATTTTCTTAATTTTTTATGTAATTCGTCTCGAATATTATATACATATATAATCCAAATTTGTTCCATACTTTTGTAGCAATTAGACATAATATAAATATAGTTATACATTTCTATTTGGGCTGCGTTAAAACAAATTTTGTTAAATTAAATAGCACAACTTGTTTATTATTGCAATTTGATAAGAAAGCATCAAAAGATTTCCTATGAACCATGAGACACTTAACGTTTTATCGAAATTTTGATAGATCATACACCTTTATATTTACTTACTGTGAAGTAACTTTTTTTTTTTCAGTACTGGATTACTTTATAACGAAGCATTCCAAACCATAATTCCTATTTAAAAGTTTTAAATATTGAATGTTTACTTATAAAACCTCAAATTTATTCGTGAAAAATCAACTTAAAATAGTAAAAGACTCGATATATTTAACTGCTTAATATAAAACAAGAGCCATTTACAACAAAAATCCGATTAAAAAACAAACAAAACTCCAGACCCGAGGGTACCTATCATTCCAGATCAAATATGAAATCATACAGGGTGCTCTGTTTGAAATAACTAAGTTTTTGGAGGTTTCTAAATCTTCAAGTTTAACATAAAATTATAAACATCCTTTATATAAAAACCCAACATCTGATACATGGTTTGCAAGTTTTTCAAATAAGATAAAAACTACTCAAAAGTGCACTATATAGTAGTTCATTGGAAAACTATTGATGTTCTTTAATCAAATATTTAATAATATGCAAAGCATCACACTTACCAAAGTTGATTGCTACCATGTCAAAACAAAACACCCTGTAGAACATAAAATATTTGCAAAGTACCTATGCAATGTTGTTCACTACTGAACAATTTTTGTATCAAATTTATTTGCTATCTATCATATTTAAAAAATTGAAACAAATACATTTACAGACGATGCGTAATGCATACAACTTAAATATGTTTATTAAATATAGTTTATTAAAACTAATATTAGGAATATTCAGCAAAAACAATTAATACTGCCCATGCTTCACCAGCCTTGTTTAAAAAAATTGATAATGACAGGAATAATTTGTTGATGACGAGATCCTCCCTTAAGAAAAAGTAAAAACATTTTCAATTTCATTATGAAAAGGTAGTTTGTTAACCAAAAATATATCAGAAACACTAAATATAGAAAGAAAACTGCGAGGGAAAGATGGGTAAAGATTAGTAAAGTACAAGTTCACTTTTATATGCAGAAAATTGTGAATAGTTACGTGTTTTGAAATTTCTGCGGACACCTCGAACAGAATGTATCGCTTACCACCTTAAAGTGCAAATATACATTACAAGAATCAAAATGGATAACAATTCTGTATAAGGTTAATCAATATTTTTTGTTTTTTTTGTGGAATTTTTATTATAAAAATAAATTGGCAAATAGAGGGAATATATTTTACATACGCCATTCTTTGGCTTTTATTAAACTCTTAATCTTTAAATACTCGATTTAAGTTGTACTACTATCTTTAGTTTGCAGCAAGAAACGTAAGCTGCATTAAAATTAACTGAAAATCATTTACTTTCTTTTACATATTATCGTTAGATAGTTATAGATGAATTCAATCATTCATCATCAAATTGTGTAAAATTAATATATGATAACGCTGTTATTTTAGGTCACGGCATTGAAAAACGTGAATCGGTCACTTGTCTGGCTAAATTATGTATTGGAAAGTCAACAATTTGCGTTACTAAGTGCAATATTATAAATTGCGTAACGTTGTTCTTGACAACCACAGAACAAGATTCTGGGAAGAATCCACACATGTTAAGTTTCTCGAAATTAGAACATGAATGAGTTGGTTGGAAATGGTTATTTAAAAACTTGGAGAATTAATGGATTCATAGAAGATAATTGTTATTGTGGATTATATGATTTCTATAGTCGATATATCAAAAACCATTCAAAATAATAGAAACATTCAAAAACAACTTTTAATGAGACGTCCTGTAAATAAGGTCATGAGATCTTTGTTTGCTTTAATTAGGGTGGTTCAGAATTTACCGATTAAACTTCGGGAACTAATAGAGTACTTTAAAATAAATGGACTTTCTTTAATAAACTTATATCTAAAACCGCATAGTTTCTGAGATACAGGGGTCAAAGTTTAATTAAAAAAAAATATTTATTTAAATATGTTCTTAATTAGTTGAGGTATTTTAACGAAACTTGCTTGACAAATTAACAGTAACAAGTAACGTTTTCCGAAAAAAATTCGACTCGCTAATTTATACAGTGGCGGAGTATTTAAGAATCTAATTTATAGCTTTGCAGAACGTTTTCTGAACCAATTTTTAGGACAAAGCTTTGGGTTATGACAAAAATGCCAAGAATACTTTTTTATTAAGAAATAATTGTAGTTTTTAAAAATGTAAATTTTTTAAAATTTATCCAGTGGGTAGCACTATTTTTTAACAAGTAAAAATTAAAAAATTGAATACTCCGCCACTGTATAAATTAGCGAGTCGAACTTTTTTCGGAAAACGTTACTTGTTACTGTTAATTTGTCAAGCAAGTTTCGTTAAAATACCTCAACTAATTAAGAACATATTTAAAAAAATATTTTTTGTAAATTAAACTTTGACCCCCTGTATCTCAGAAACGATGCGGTTTTACATATAAGTTTATTAAAGAAAGTCCATTTATTTTAACGTACTCTATTAGTTCCCGAAGTTTAATCGGTAAATTCTGAACCACCCTGTATATAAAGGGTAAAAAAGTTATTTTATTCCATAAGACACCCTGTATATTTTTATATATTTTTTTAAATATACAGTACAGTACAGATAACGAAAGTATACATTTTTATTCCGTATCTTATAATGTATATTGGGAAGCTCACAATGAATACGATGTATGTACAGGGTTATTCCATATATTTAGAGAGCGTCTACCTCGTTTATTATAAAAGATAGAAAAAAACTTTAAATACAAAAGTTGTAGGGTTTGTCCTAAATCGCCAGAAAGTGTTGCGCAATATCACGAATAGATATTGGAAAGTTAAAAAAAAACACCAAATTTCCAATGGAACACCCTATATATTTTCAAAAAATCAAATAGATCTTTTTTATCTGAATTCAAAAATATATGATATGTTGATATTTGGTTTAGCCGTTTTCGAGATATTTGCATTTAAAGAACGTTATTATATTGTTTTGCCATATCGCGGTTGCCATGAAAAAACAAATGCTCCAAACGTCAATAATAATTATTGTTTATTCGGGTATCACATTTTCTTCGTTCTATCTGTAAAATGGGTTAAGGTTAGAACTCACAGATGCGTTTTATTTTTTTTGCGGCGATCATCTGATTGGTTAAATTTTTTTGAATTTCGAAACGAGCGAATTGTATTGCTTTATTTTCGCCGCGCCGGCAAAATACCTTTATACAGAAGGAGAAATGTTAGAAATAATTGTTTTTTCATGGGTACCGCGATAGGCAAAACAATATATCACGTTCTTTAAATCGAAAACGGCTAAACCAAATATCAACATATCATATATTTTTGAATTCAGATGAAAAAGATCTATTTGATTTTTTGAAAATATATAGGGTGTTTCATTAGAAATTTACCAACTTGGTGTTTTTTTTTTCATGCCAATATCTATTCGTGATATTGCGCAACACTTTCTGACGATTTAGGACAAACCCTACAACTTTTTTTTTAAGTTTTTTTCTATCTTTTATAATAAGCAAGGTAGACGCTCTCTAAATATATGGAATAACCCTGTACAGGGTTAGTTTTATTAACGTAAACCCCCATCTTTATTATTATTTTTGACGGATTCAAAAAATTAAAAAACTGGCCTTACACGGTTTTTTACATAGATTCTACTTCTGCTAACGGATTGGCAATAGCGTTTTAAATATACAGGGTACACAAAAATGTTAGGTTTTTTTAAATGGAATTCCTCCAATCTTTCTGATTACAAATATATACATATTTTGTATAATCGCTTTACTGGTTTTTGAGTTATTTTCACTTTATTATGGATACGTTGAAACAAAAGCGTTATTTTATAAACTCACACAATAAATCAATGGAATAAATAAAAAAAAAAACAAAATATATGAATTATTAAAACAAATTATATAACATTTTCAATATAACCAACCACCATTAACTTCGATACATTTCAAACCACGTTTAATAAAATTCGAACGAATTTTTCGAAGAAAAAGTGCTGCATCCAAATTTAGCAAAGTTATATTTTTTACAATTTGATTTTTTTATTGTTTAAAATTTTCCACTGGTTCACTGTAAATTTTTTCTTTGAACGTTCCCCAAAGAAAATAATCTAATGGATTAAGGTCTGGGCTACGTTCGAATTTTATTAAACGTTTGAAATGTATCGAAGTTAATGTTGAAAATGTTACGTAATTTGTTTTAATAATTCATATATTTTGTTTTGTTTTTGATTTATTCCATTTATTGATTTATTGTGTGAGTTTATAAAATAACGCTTTTGTTTCAACGTATCCATAATAAAGTGAAAATAACTCAAAAACCGGTAAAGCGATTATACAATATGTGTATATATTTGTAATCAGAATGATTGGAGGAATTTAAATTTGTCAAAATATACAGGGTGTTCCATTTAAAAAAACCTAACTTTTTTGCGCACCCTGTATATTTAAAACGCTATTGCCAATCCGTTAGCAGAAGTGGATTCTACGTAAAAAACCGTGTAAGGCCAGTTTTTTAATTTTTCGAATCGGTCAAAAATTAAAATAATAATGGGGGGTTTACATTAATAAAACTAACCCTGTACAAGGCAGCTGCATAGAAACATGCGTTTTACTACTCGTACATTTCGTCTTTCGTAGCTGTGAGTTCGTCTTGAAATATTTAAATTAATTGCAGGGTAATTTTGACAAAAACCGATGTTTTGAATTTTTCTATCCCAAATAGTTTTTAAAATATAAAATACAGAAATAGACCATAACCCTCTACATAAAATATTGTCCAAAATATTAGAACGTATATGAGCCAGTTTCTCTATGTCAAGTTTATTATTAAACACAGGCAAATACCTTACTTAATTTTTATATTATTTCTTTAAATTATATATACACCCATTTCAGAAAACATGTTAATGCTATTGTATATAAACATGCACACATCAAAATATAGAGTAACTTCTGCATCTTATAATGTCATATCATGGAAGTCATTATTAAATATTTTATTCCGGTGATTTCATTTTAAGATGAATTTTAAATTAAGTAATGACATAATTATATACAAATTTATCTGAACGTATATTATTTACATGTTATTTTGAAACAATACGTAATAACTAACGTTAGAACTGATGCTTCTTATTCGTTATGAATGTGTTTATTTTCATCAATATAAATGTAGGTATACCTGCAAAATTATTGTGCCACAATATTAATAATAATTATGTTCAAGAATGATTCACAGGCAATAATATATTTAAATATATATAGAGTACGTCCCCAGATCGACACAAGGTGTAAAAGACCAAAAATTTTTTACTTGAGTTCCCACCTTTTGGAAACAGCTCCAGCTTGGTTAAGAAGTAAATTTTTCAAAATATTGGCGATTTTTTCAAAATTATGTGTCTTGACAGGGAAAAACTATTTTTTTTTTCAAATAAAATGCCTTTTTACGAGACATATGTCAAAATGTTATTAAGGAGTCGTTTAAAATTCTGACCGAATACACCAATTGTCGCATCAATCCGTGGACACACTGTATATTAAAAATAAATTTGTAATTACACATATTAATTTTAGTATTGTTATCTTCTCGATGCAGAGATTTAGTTAATTATAAAAAAGTCTTTATAAAGTCATTAATATATAGATGAATCAGAATACGACACTTTTAATATGCGACATATAACATTTATATTTGTCAATTTTATGTCACAATATTTATCAACAGACGTAACATAATGATCAATAAGTAATGTGTAAATGCCAACACCTTGTCGGCTGGAATATATTATAGATATTTTTTATTTCAAATTTTAAATAGATAAGTTTAATAATTTATTTTTATTTATAAATTCATCCAAAAGTAAGACCTGTATAGTTAAAAAAACTGCAATACAATGGGATATACAATAAAAAGTAATAAAACAGCTGTTTGTCCACTTATCCAGCAACAATAAAAAATAAACATTTTTTATCCTCAGTTTTAAATGTTTAAAGTCACATTTCTAATGAACATTAGTTAGTAAATTTTATACACATAATTACAAATTTGACACTACAATTAACTAATATATAAAATATCTATTTAAAAATAAAAATAAATAATGAAAAATTTTTCACATTTTCATGCCATTAATAAAATATATAAAACAAAAATTTTTTAAACCATAATATATAAATATGTACAAATATGTGCATATTAGAATCAAAGAAAATGCATGATGAAAATATAAAGTAAATACACAACGGCTTGAAAATAATTTTAAATTGAGATATTCCACCTTAATTTTTCTCAGTGTAGAAAATACTAGTGATGGGTTTACATCCAGCAATTTAAGGAATATTCTTTGGAAACTATGCATGCTCTTCCTCGGGTATAAGGTAAAAACTTGTAATTTTATATACCTAACTGCCTGTAATTTCCGTCAAAAAAACACTACAAGTACAGGTCAAGAGTGTGCTAGGAAATGATATTTTAAATAAATTACGTATTTAAATATTAAAATTTATATTACATGATTTATTTCTTTAAATTTTTAGAGACACAATGAACATTGAAAGAAAGTTTCTGAAATAACTAAGAAAAAGCTTCATGATTTTCTTATAAAATGCTTTAATTTTTTAAAATATAGTTATCGTTTGGTACCAACTGCATTGAGAACTTTTTTTAGAACCAGTACTACTTCAGCTGTTCTTACCAAGCACACAGGATTTTGCAATGTTACATTGTCTTGTTTAAATGTTTTACCTGAATATTTTGCCTCATTTAATACCAGACCGACTTGTTTTACTGAACATTGCATGAAGAGAATCCATACAAGATGTAAACAAGATTATTAACATTAGTATTAGTGAAGTTTAAATATTAAAAATGTACTTTAAAAATTGAAAATGAATTAAGGTCGAGTGTCTACATATTTTAAAAATCAGCTTGAACCCTCCTATTAAAAAAATAATGTAATATTTAAAAATGTAATATTTAAAAATATACTAAAGAGATCAGTAAACAACTTTTAATATTATTATTCTAATTATTAAAAGTATATATTTTTTACGAGTTACATTTTTTATGTACTGCATATGCCCCTTGAGAAGCAACTGGGAAAAATATGTTTAAAATTAGCTAAATTTAGACTAGCTCTTTATTTTTGGTATACTACTTCTTATTTTCTATTAGTACATGTAACATATATATACACAATAATAATTCGATTCCCTCTTCTCTTTAGCTGGCTATTAGTAATAGTAAAGTTTAATTTGTATCTTGTAATTTCATATTTAAAAATAATTCTCTTTTGAAACTGCGGTTTCAAATTTCCCAAAAATTAATTTAAAAAAATAATTCTATATGTATAAAAAATACTGAACTGGTTCTTCATGATCTAATCAATGATAAACATTCATAACTGCAGTATTCCGAAAAATTCTTTTAATCTCTACTTAGGAATATGGTTCTTTAAAAGAGTATCAAGTTAAAATACATAGAGTTTAGATTTAAACAATTTCATCCATTCTTCTATCATATGCATAAATTCTACGACTAGCTTTAAAAAGAATTTTTCAGACTTTCCCTTCACGATAAGAATCTTTTAAAAAACCACAGCATTGAATTCCTAAGTGCTATCAAACCTGACATTGCCTCTCCAGTTGTTAGAACCCAACCTATCTATCAACAAACTGAGCCACTTAAGAACGCACCGTGCATTCTATTAATTCACCTGTAACATCCTTATCAGATGGAACAACCCAATTGCTAAAAAAGCTTTCGAAACACCCATAAAACATTAAAATATTATCTTAATTCTATTGGTCACTTATAATTGTTTCTTCTGTTTTAACATCCGCAATTCCCTGCATCGCTTTCGTCAAAACTGTAGCATCTTTCAACGAAAGTACCTGTAATACCTGTGGAGCATCATTGCCAGAACTTTGTATCATCATTGAATGGGTGGTTATACCACTTGGAGTTACAGTTAGCGTGTCCATATTGTCGCCGTTATTGGGTTCAACCTTTAACAACATACACTTTTAGGAAAGTAAGTATGAGCCAGTTAAATTAACAATTGCCCTAGAACAAATTTGAGACAAACTGATCACCAGTATGTTCAGGAGTGCATTTCTTAGTGAATTAAAAATGGACGAAGGCCACAAAACTTCAAAACAGACTCTCCATTTTGAAATTTTTTTTTAAGATCAATACTGAAGTATAAATTATAATTTATATATAGCCTAAAAGATATAGATATCACAGAGAGCATCAGAGAGGCGACTAATGGGAGACGGATCAGGACACCAGAGATTTGAAGTTAACAAGGTAGTGGATTTCACGTGGGAAACACTGCAATTCTACGAGAGCAGCAGAGGATCCTAGCTGTAGGGCATGTGGAGAGGAGAATAAAACTCTTCACCATATTCTATGCCAGTGTCCGGCCTTAAGCGTAAAAAAGTACCGGCACCTTGAAGAGTCATTTCTAGAACCTGAAGAAATTGCAAATGCACCACCCATCCCATCGGCAGTATCTTGAATTATGTCAAGGAAACGAGCAGCAGGAAGGGAAATAGGGTGAAGCAAGATGGGGGCAAAGGGTACAGAATATAACAATTTTAAAGACAGTGCCTCAACTATATGAATCAACTTTTAAGTACGCCCATGACCATATTTGAGTACACTTTGGCTCGTGCAAAATTTGTTCTCGGGCATGTCAATATTTTCTTGATTTGGCTGATCTAACTTAGACATGCTTTATATGTCTACTTATATTGATAAATACTTGGTTGAACACATACCTTAGGGACTTGGACAACTGGTGTTACACACACTGTCCCATCGCTATTTGTATGGAGGTGCTGAATATTTGCTACCATTGTTTGGTACATAGAAGCCGTTACTGGCACGGTGATGACGCCACTAACTGAAATTGCTTAGTAAGTTACACAGAGTTTTTAGTATACAATGAAAATAATAGAATATGGGAAATGACTTAAAAAATGTCTGCACATTATTACATTAGGTTTATACAAGTTTTAATTTCTCAATATTGTAATAAAATTGACTGGACCACAAAAACCGAAAAATATGTAAATAAATTGGGTATAAAATGCGACATTAATTTTCATTTTAAAATAAGAAAGTAAGTTATACTGACCATGGCCATCTTCTGCAGTTAAAATGATCTGTCCTTCAGAATTTAGTGTAGCTTCGGTAACTGAATTAAGATCAACAACTTCTCCAGGTTGTCCTCCTTCAGTTATTGTTTGAATTGTGTGGACTTGGCTACCATCACCTTGTCCCGACTGAAGCTAATTTATAAAACCGATATTTAAATAAAATCTGTTTGTTTATAGTATACTATATCCGAGAGTTGGACAAAAATGGTAATTTTCTCGATTGGGAATTTTCCTGGGATTATTTCCATTTAATGCAGTTTTTTAAAACCGCAGATTTTGATACAAATCTTATTGTTCTTGAAGATACCTCTCATTTGATATCAAATAAATATATAATTATTACTAGAGAAAAATATAATAAGTAATTATAAAATTACAAGTACCTATTTGCAAATAGAAAAATTCAACTCAAGTAATGAAAATTAGAAAAAAATGTCCAACTAATTCTTTAACTTACCGTAGCCATTCCTTGTACATGTGCAGTAGTGCCATCTGGTAATGTAATAATTGGATTGTTAGGATCAACTTGAACAATGCTAACAGTGCCATCAGGGTTCGTTATGGTGTGAAGTACTGTTGGTGTATACTGTGTTGTGATCTGAAACATATTTAAGAATTTATTACACACTAAACAATTATAAACAATATGAGAAGTTGAAAATCAATTTTATGACAATGAAAAATTAAACAAAAATTACAAAGATAAAAAAAAAAAACGCTTAATATATCTATTTTTTCTTAAATACTTAAAACTAAAATAAGAGAATCAAAACCAAGCTAATAGGGTAACAAAAAAAAATAATAATAATAATCCACAAAATAGTATATTTTTCAGATGAAATAGAAGCCAACTTTTTAAAATACCTACACTAAAAAATTCGCTCACTGGAACTTGCAAGTTAGTTTAATTTTGCATAAGCATTGATTAATTCATTTTTAACTAGATGCAGTGTGATCACAAGGGATATCTTTTAATTATCCAGTTTCTTAGATCAAATAACTTTCGATTACAACATACACCAAGAACATTTCGAAAATCTCTTATCACACACGGAGAACGTGGAAAAATATGAATTTGGTTTCTGAGTAAAATATCTATTTATTTTCTAAATTAATAAAAGAATAGGTTCTTTCGAATTAAAAGTTATATGTAGATGTGAAATCGCACGTCACTAATTTTAATCATTTAACTAATTTCAAAAATTAAATTTGTTCATTTTCTACAAAAATGTGAAGAAAATTGTACAAATAAATTTCTAAACAATTTTTTCCATTTATAAAATTTAAAAATTTGTTGAAATTTCGTTTTTTAATGCAAATAGCATCTTCCTCAAATTACTCTCGGTAAATTTTCAATTTTAGGGGAAGCTCGACATCAAAAATACCATTACCGAAATACCGAGTAATTGATAACAAAATAATTTCCCATATAATGTGTACTATTATGATCATGCTGCATAAATAATTTGATATAGCGGGCAAATAACTTTAGGTGACAGATCAAGAACGTATGTATGTCATTTAAAATTACATAGTTTTAGTTCTGAAAATATCCGGTATAAGTAAGTAAGTAAGTATAAAACTTTGATCTCTAAAGAATCAAAATATATTACGGTTCTGTAGCAATCATGCTGCAACACATGAAGTTCTTTAAAAAAGTCTAAAAAACAAAATTATATCCAACGTCTACAAAAATAAATAAACAAACTGAATAAAATGAAATGAAATAAAATTTCAAACGACATCTATATTATGTAAAATTTCTACACACATCGACGTCTGAGCTATAGCCAGCAGGATCTAGGCAAACCTGCGTAGACGACCCTGATAGGCCATCAGGGGAAGTGGCTATAATTTGTGGTGACCCATTAGCTTGGATCTGTATCTTATGAGTGGGCACCATGCCCGAGGAATGCATTTTTAATACACCCACAGAAGTACTGACATTGGCATTTGCTGTTGCTGCTGCATTTGCTTTTTCATCTTCCTCTGTGAATGCTGGTAGCAGATCCTCCCTACCATGGAACTTGTAACAATTGATCACGATCTGTCTCAACGCATGGGTCCAAGATATCTGAAAAGTTGTTTTTAAATTAAAATTTGTCTTAATTTCATTTAGAATATTGGATATACCTTCTGTTTTTCGTCTTCACTGCGAGCATCCATTCTGACATTAGCCCATGGCAATTCCTTAGGCCACCATGGTGGTCTAGTAGATTCTCTTCCCCATCCTGGTTTGCCCCTTCCAGTTGAATATTTCAACATCAATGGAATAAAAGCTCTTAGCTGAGCTTGCGTCATTTTTTCTACTGGTGTAGGAATCCCATCTATAATTAATGGTGGCAACTCAAACAGTGTAGGATCTTCTTGTATCGGTGGAGGAGCTTGATGTGCCAATGCATTTTCTAATTCTTCCATTATCATTCCTCTGAGATTTTTTATAACATCTTCCAATGGTTTTGCACCAAAAACTTTGTAACTTGTGTTTGGCTTGCCTGGTGTTGCAACTAACACTATAGCTTGTTGTCCAACTCTTGTAGCAAATTCATCAATAGTTTGCTAAAAATATTTAATACAGAGAAATAAGATATGAATAAAAAAAATTATAAATCCTTACCCGTAATTTCCTCAATAATCTATTTTGTTGTCTTTTACGTATAGATGGATTGGTTTCAAAGGAATGGGGTCTCTTTCTTTTCTTCGATGATACTATGGCAGCAGCTGCCGCTACTCCAACTGGACCTAAATCACAAATATAATTGTTATGAAAAATTACAAAATTGCAGTTTTTCAAAAGGTCTAAGCAATATATTACAGGGTGAATTTATTAAAGTAATTTTCTTTTGCTTAGTTGTATCTGTATCATTTAAAAACTCTCTTCACCTTCATTGTACTCAATGGGCACAATTGTAAATTGTATCTGATTTTCTGGTTTACAATCCTCCATCATGCTTGCAATATTACCAAGAATTCACAATATTTCTCATCAGTCATCAATTAAAAAAATTTGGGGTTATAGAGGGAAAACAAAAAAATAGAGCGGGAAATTCGAATTTTTGATTTAACAGTTGACCAAAACTTAATTTAAAACCTATTTTTGCCCTTTAACATCAAATGGCTGTTAGTGGGAAAAGACACTTTTACCAAGATATTTCTTAAAATTTTGTAAAAGCACATAAAAATATATTAATACTGTCCTGTCTAATTTTAAGTTAAAGGCAAGTTAAGATAATTAGGTACTCTTTCAGCCAGTCGTTAGTCATTTCATTACACATCAATTTTTCTAGTAAACTGAGTGAGTAAAAATGATAAAATAAAATATTTTGCTTAGTTTATCAAACTACTATAATTTAAAAACCTGCATTATTCATGAAGGATTCATTATAAATTTCTTATTCTTATTCTTCGATTTCACTACATATGTCATTTTGCCAAGAATTTGAATTATAAAATCTGGGATTAGAAATCATAAAAAATGAAAATAGAAAGAATAATTTCAATCTTTTATTATACTATTATTCCAAAATGTATTTAAAACCGATTCTTCCTTCACTTCATAATACCAAATTGTTGCAATGAAAAAAGCTACACCAAGAAATGTATCGAAATTTCATAAAAGTATATAAAAATATATTAAGTACTGCCCTGTCCAATTTTATGTTCACGGCAAAATTAAAAGAAATATTCTTTTTTATTCTTATTCATTAACACAATTTTTTCTTCCGAAACTGAATGAAAATGCAGTAAAAAAACAACACTAAATTTTTTGATCAATTACGTCCAACTACCTACAATTAAAATTAGAATTTATTTTTATCATGTTTGCTATACACAGAGTACAGATATCGACGTCAGTTAATTTATAATCACATATAGAAAAAAAATTTTTATTGTAACGTTCATTTAAATGTGTCGGATAGTAAATGTAAAAATAAACTGATACATACACAGGAATTCATTAAAGGAGTAAAAGTAATTGTTGATTAAGAATCTTTTCAGTTTCCTCAAGAATCGTTGAATATTTGTATTAATAGGATTTATTGCATTGCGTACAAGGTTACAAAATTTAATCTCGAACAAATTTAAGAGATTTTTCATACAAGGCTTTGTGGCCAAGCCGATATATTTAATGTTGAAATTATTTTTTGCATATTTGATAGCATTTAAAATATAAATGCTGAACATTTTTTATAAAGTGCGGTTTACATGAATCCCTACTATTATTATTAAGTAAAGGTCTTAAGATTCCTTTTTACGGAATACAAAAACGATTTATATTTGTATCAGCTGCGTCACCCCATACTAAGATTTTTGACAAAACATGTGATTAGGCTAAGGAATAATAAGCGCTGATTAAGCATTGATTATTAAGGCGATTAAGCATTAATTATTAAAGCCATTAAGCTGACGAATGGCGAAGTACGCACTGTTTAATTTTTTATATATTTAATCAATTTGAAGACCAACATAGATTTTGAAAAGATATAATTTTATTAAGTATAACGTTGTCGGTAATTTGAGCCTCTTTGTAATCAAGATGTCTACTGTCTTGTCCATATTTAAGATTTGCTTTTGAATTCCTTAATAGCTATTCCATCAACGCCTGTAGCTGATTTGCTTTTCAAATTATTAATCACCTCTATTACTTAGACCAAAGATCCATTATATACACTAGACGGTTAGACCAATTGTTTAACTTGTTTGAGCACAAACGGACCTTAACTTGACAGGTTAAGCGTCACAAAGAACACCGGTGACTATTTTCAAACGTCCACATAGGCCACAGGTATATAAATGAGAAAAGTACCTTGATTTCGAAAATGCAAAAAAAATGGGATGCTCCATTTGCAAAAATGCAAGTTAAAACCATATCTCCTTTAAACGACTTTCATTTTTCTGAATACATATTCTAAATGCTTTCAATAAACCCTACAACTTTTATAGAAACGTTGAGTGGGGAGTTTTATATTAAGAATAGGTTGCAATTTGTCACTATAAATACTTGTAGTTCGAAGTCATATATAACAACTTTAGGAGTACCTCAAGGACTTCATCTTGGCCCTTTTTCATTTTCATATCAATGACATTATCGTGTATTCTTATTACACGCAGCTAATCTAAAGATCTACATAAATAATCAAAATTCTTCTGACTGTGACAAATTGCAACACAACTTAAAGAATTTATATAAAGAATATAATACTCTAAGCAGAGCAGCTTTTATTTAAATCGAATTGTTTGTCAATGCTGTTTACCCAATCATTTCCCAGTACTTCAGATAATTATCAATTAAACCACGATACCCATATCAAAAATTGAAAAATAATAAAGGACTGCAAATTATTATTTTAGAAATTTTAGTTTATTTTTACATTACAAGACTATTTTGTTTAAATCGGGTTAAAAAAGCATCTGTCAGTTTAGTGTTCATTCGGGTTTCTTATCAAATATTTTTTAAGTATTTAAATGAATTGTTGTAAATTTTTTAATTGCAAATAGTTCTCAATTAAAGATTGATCTTTCATAATGTTTACTGATTAGATACTAATAATTATTTCAGACAATGGGCGACAGTAAACAATTTTGTTGAATTGTGTATAATAACATAAAACTCTAAGGTTAGAATTGTTAGAAATGGCGGCAATTATTTAAATCTTGGAGTGGGCGACATCTATGGGATAAAACTTATACTGTTCAATAATAACATAAAACTTGGTTAGATTTGTTAGAAATGGCGGAAATTATTTAAATCTTGGAGTGGGCGACATCTATGGGATAAAACTTATACTGTTCAATTCGCGAAAATCACGGAGTGGGCGACATCTATATTTTTTGGCGTAATCTAAATATGATGAGGCATTCATAGTGAACAACAAACCGCTGTCACTACTGTCACTGTCAGTTCGCGGGTTTCTTCAATTTATCTAGTGATTTTAAAAATTAAAAGTGCGGTTAAAGTGTTGTTATTATATTTAACTAGTTTATAAACAATATAGCAATGCAATCAATTAATAAAACGGTTGGCACGATACTTTAATAAAAAAAGATTTTTACTAGAATTAACCTCTAAATTTATCGTAAATGTCAAAACACTGTCAAAGGTTTGTTGTTCACCACTTGGTGCATACACACACTAAATTTTTAGCGCCATCTCGCGGTACGTGATTTTCACTAAAACTTTAAGGTTAGAATTGTTAGAAATGGCGGCAATTATTTAAATCTTGGAGTGGGCGACATCTATGGGATAAAACTTATACTGGTCAAGTATACAGATTTTTGGGGCGACTAGTAAGTAAATTCTTAAAATAAAATTCCCTAACTTCAGATATTTCCAGATTTTTCCGACTTAAGAAGCCAAGAAGTTGTTGAGGTTCTTAAACAAAAAGTTATTGATCTAAAAAGAAAATGTAATTTATCTAAATCAGACCCATTACTATAATCAAGATTCTATCATCTTAGTTTTTATCATTGGCAAGAGTTGCAGGAGTAAGTAGTATAGTTAATAGTACATACAATTCATGCAAAACGTAAGAGTTCTCATGTAATGCTGTATAAGATTATAAAATGGTATAAGTACCAGAAAATTTTAAATCGATGTCATTATATCAGTTTAGACTATCTATAAAAAATAAGCAATTAAATTGTTAATTAAACGTATCGTAAAATTAGTAAATTTTGTCTGTCTACTTATATTATTTATACTTAATATTATAGATATTAGTAAATGTATTTTCCACACATTTATAGAAGAATAACTAATATCTTTTAGTAATTTTATGATCATTTTTATGATGTCAATCAATACAGGGTGTCTCAGAAATCCTAGGTCATAATTTGCAGGCGTATTCTACATAAAAAACAAGGTTATTTTATTTAATAAATATATGACCTAAAATGCTTCATATCAGAGTTACAGGGCGTTTAACTTTCATGGGAAAAAAATATTGTTGGCTCTATCTCTCAAAATAATCAGTATAAATAAAACTGTAAGGTTAGAATTGGCGGTAATTATTTAAATCTTGGAGCGGGCGACATCTATTAGATAAAATTGATACTGTTAAAGTATACAAATTTTCAGGGAAGTGCCTAGTGAGTAAGTTCCTAAAATAAAATTCCCCAACTTTTTCAGATATTTTCAGTTTTTTCAGACTTCTTAAGAAGCCAAGAAGTTTTTGAGGTGCAAAAAGTTATTGATCCAACTAAAAAGACAATGTAATTTTTCTAAATCAGACCCATTATTAAAATCAAAATTCTATCATCACAGTTTTTATCATTGGCAAGAGTTGCAGGAGTAAGTAGTAAGTACATACAATTTGTGCAAATCAAACAAAGGGCTCCGTGAGAGTTCTCATATAATGCTGTACAAGACTCGGTGTAAGATTATAAAATAGTACAACAGAAAATTTTAATTCGATGTCATTATATCAGTTTAGAGTAGTTTAGACTATCTATAAAAAATAAGCAATTGAATAGTTAATTAAATGTAGGTATCATAAAATTAATTTTATTAGAACATTTTAAATTTTGTCTGTCTATGTTATTTATAGCATTGATTAAGGAATGAACAAGATACGCGACTTCAATGGTAAAGTGCGAGGCCTTTTTTGGCAGCGAGATCTCGGCAAGTTGCGGGCATTCCTGTGATTTACGTAGTATGCTTTTGACAAACCTGTGTCGTGTCTGGTTTTATATCATTAATAATCTAGTGGTAATAAATATTTAATGTCCAGATTAATTTTAGTTTAAAATTATTAACGTAGTATGTTCTCTCTGCCAGCTATTTCTCAACGATTGTTTGACTTTTAACAGTCACATAATTTTAAACTAAAATCAATCTGCACATTCAATTTTTGTTTTCACTAGATTATAAATTATATAAAACTAGACACGACACATTTTTATCAAAAGCATACTACGTGAATCACAGGAATGCTCGCAACTTACCGGATTCTCGCTGCCAAAAAAGGCCTCGCACTTTACCATTGAAGTCGCGTATCTTATTCATTCCTTAATCAATGATTTATAGTTAATATTATAGATATTAGTAAATGTATTTTCCGCTCACTTATAGAAGAAAAACTAATAGCTTTTAGTAGATTTATGATCATTTTTATATCAATCATCTATACAGGGTGTCTCAGAAATCCTACGTCATAATTTGCAGGTGAATTCTACATAAAAAAACAAGGTTATTAATTGTAAAAATATGTGTCCTATGCTTCATTTCGGAGTTACAGGGCGTTTAACTTCCATGGAAAAAAAAATATGGTTGGCCTATCTCTCAAAATAATCAGTATAAATAAATCTGTAAGGTTAGAATTGGCGGCAATTACTTAAATCTTGGAGAGGGCGACATCTATGGGATAAAATTTATACTATTCAAATATACACATCTTTAGGGTAGTGTAGTGATTAGTAAGTCCTTAAAATAAAATTCCCCAACTTTTTCAGACATTTCCAGTTCTTTCTGACTTCTTAATGCTACGTTCCAGAATTACATCCACAGATCAAGCAGGCTGAGCAGATTGAACAGTCACGTGGTTTACGAGTAAACAGATTGAATTTGTAATAAAGGACGAACCTTCCCTTGATGTCAGCCCAGGCCTATGCAGTGGGTAGATGTAAAACGTCAACATTGCGAAACATGGCTAAACATATTATGTTCCCAATCCCAAATAGTTATTATGGAATTCGTGGTTGAACATCTGCATTTTGCAGTAAACGCTGTTTGTTGGTATCATACCACAGAACGTGACAGAACATATACGTTAAAACACCGACCTGTCAATACTGTGATCCCCACTCCTATTTAATAATAAATATCTGTAAGCTAGCTTTTAAAAATCCGAGGTATCAGAGGTATCTCTGTTACCTCTGAGAGAGCAAAGAAGAACGTGTGTCGATAACGTCCGGTCACTCTTTTAGGAATAAAAGAACGAGACAGAGCAAAATATGCCAAAAGATGTAATTCTGGAACATAGCATATGAAGCCAAGAAGTTTTTGAGGTTCTTAAACAAAAAGTTATTGATCTAAAAAGAAAATATAAATTTCTCTAAATCAGACCCATTGTTATAATCAAAGTCTCATCTCAGTTTTTATCGTTGGCAAGAGTTGCAGGAGTAAGTACAGTCGGCGCCACCCAAATGTGAATGGCGAAATTGTATAGTGTAATTTACACTTTAAATCATAGTCGCCGTAAAATTTGAAAATAGTTGTCAAATATATTAGTCATAATTTGTCAAAAGTAAAAAAGATAACTATGCCAAGGCATTTAACTGAAGCGCAAAAAGCGAGGGCTATAGCTATATTGGAAGAAAATAAGTCTTTGAGTGAAGTGGCTGCTGATTTAAATGTTAGTAAAAGTTGTATATTTTATATAAAAAAAAGCGCTGGCAAGAAGAACAAAGACTGCAAAGACCTATAAGGCAAGGTATAGGGAAGGTCTCCAATGAGAATGAAGACAATGCTCTGGTTGAATTTATCCATCCCTTTCGAAAAAGCTGTCAAAACTCGAGAAGAAACATTATTGCCAGGGTCTTTCAGAATAGCACAAAGACATCTTAAGCTATCTGGCCTGAAGAACTGCTGATTTTTAAATATAGAGATTAGTTTTTATCATTTTTATTTTATTAATGTTTTCCTGAATTATAAATTATTATATGTTGAAATATATTAATTATTGTTAATACACTTAGTTTGTCATTTTATTTCTCACAATCGTTAAACATGAATGAATTAAAGGAATAATTAATATTAACCTTCTTCCACTAACATGTAGGTAATATTAGTGAATTATTTTACTAACTTCTATTATTCGTGTCGGCCTTCGGCCTTCGTCCTTCTAATTATTATGGTAACAGAAAATAATAAAAGTAATATTATTTTCTGTCAATATACCATCTCTGTGTTACGCCACTAAACAAAGTCTGACTTACTACAATGAAATTCAGAAGAAATTTCCATGACAACCAAAATGCGTTCACATTTGGGTGGCGCCGACTGTACATACAATTAATGCAAATCAAACAAATGGCTTCGTGAGAGTTTATCTTACATATCAGCAAATTTTGCGAGTAGCGTAAACTCTAAGTAGTGTCCTGGCTTCTCTCATTTAATCATTTGTTTGATTTGCACAAATAATGATTACTTGAGTCTCAATTTTTGTATACTTTGTGGATTTTGTAATTTCGAATGTATCGCTGTGTAAGAAAAAGCTATAAACTTAACAATTGGGATTATTATTATTATAATTGAAGAATTGATGTGTCAAATATAAAACGTCATTTAATTAATACAACAAATTATTAAAACTCACTGATTTGTCTGGAAAATTCTTAAATTCCACAGCTTTTTCTACAACGTTTGCAGGTTTTCCACCAATGAGTAGAGTTGAATGTACCACTATGTACAATAAACACATTTTCGTTGTATTCAGTGCTTCAAATACAATTATGCTGAACATTATTCTTTATTCAAACAATAATATATAACAATATATTTAAAATATTTTATCCAAAGTTTATGTCTTCATTAGTTCGGTTAAGTCAGGGCTAGAGATTAAAGGTTAGACTTTTAAAACTGTTGTGATTATTAACTTAACATCCATGCCACAAGAACGATGCCCAGCGCTAAACACCAATTTGCTTCTGCTTGGGTTTTAGTCACCGACTCGCCAAAGTATCAACTTTGTTCAATATCTGATTATGTTTTTATACCTAAAAAGTATAACATACTAAAATAAAATAATAAACAAAAAAGAATAACTAATTCGAAATCTAAAATACAGATATCTGACATAAAATTTTCAAAGGTTATAAAGAGGGACACTGATAATTGATAGTTACAGTAAAAACCTAATAAGATGTAGGTGAATACGCTACATACACCTTCTAATTTCAGTACCCATTTCTATTACTTGAAAGTTACCCGTTCATTAACTGGTTATTTAATATCTATTAATTGTCTTATAATGAAATTTTAATCCTTTTATGGCAACAGAGACTGGTGTTCCTCAGAATTGTACAAGTAAAGCGCCATCAGGAAGTTATCTATAGTATGTCTCACCAACACAAATGAATAGACTCCTCCCCAAAAATGTCCGCTAAATTTGAATGGAATTTCTCTATTGGTCGTATTTATAGAAGCCGAATTACAAAGCAACTCTAGATTTAACTGACTAAGGCCGACTCTACAAGTACTCGCGTACCACATTAAACTTTTACACATTTTGCAACAGACCAATCAGAACGCATAAACGCTAAACATATGAAAAACGCGAATAAATGGGGAGCCGGCGTGACTGTCAACTGTGTTATTTGTTTTTATGACATTTCACATTTCATCTGGGAGTTAAAGTAATAAGGTAGGTAAATGCAAACGATTAATATTGATTAAATGTTAAAACGGTTTTTCTTAAGGTTTATGATGGCTGAAGGAGGTATAATTTCTCCACCCAAAATACGATGCGATTATCCAGAAATTTTTCGGTGGAAGATAAGGAAAAGGTGCTGAACATTTTTAAGGCCTACGAAGGGGAGAATCCGAAGAAACCAAAGGTGGAATGCATGGAGTTCACTGCAAAGGCAGCAGGTGTAAGTGTTCCAAGTGTTTCTAATATTCTTCATGAATACAAACAAACACACCAACATCAGCCACCAAAAGTGTACCACAGACAAAGGGCAGTTTTGGACAATATCGATGAAGGAACTAAAAGTGCTCTCAAGCGTATAATCTATTCCTTTTTTGAAAGAAATGAACCACCAACTGCAAACAAAATTTTAGCAGCGGTGCATGAAGATGATTATTTGCCTCATCTTAAACGGAGTACTTTGTGGCAATTACTTTCGGACTTTTTATTTCTTCGTGTTGTAATGTAATTGTATTTGGCATTATAGGTTCTCAAAAAGGTCACGTAATACTGTAAGTAAAGTATGATTTTTTTCGATGGAGAAATAGGAACTGCTCGCCGGTTCTGACTGTTCAGTGTAAAAAATAAAGGTGATATCATATATTATTTTTAACTATATTATATGTATACGTTTATCTTATTATCGTTGTTTTAATATTATTTACAAATTTATGTACATGTAGGGCTTTTAAAGTCTATTTTTTTTTACTGACTTAAGTACCAAATGTATTGTAATGATGAATAAAGCCATTTTATTATTATATTATATTGATATCTTTCATAACTTTCTTATACGTAGGAGCTGTAATAGATAGAACCTTGTGAAAATTAAGAAGTAGGTAGGTATGTGTTTATTTATTTGGACATGTTAAAACTTATAAGTAGTTAAGTTCTTGCCTTCTAGCAAATGATAGACTTTTTAAAAATTTTTGTCAATAAAAATGAAACAAGATATAAATACCTATATAATATATAGTTGGTATAGTTTTTATTGCTTGAACATTCCACGACTATTCGTAAAAAGAACCGAAAGTAATCTTACGATAGATATTAATAAATAAACATGTACAATGGTGGAAACCAAGAAGTAAACGACTCAGCAGATTTGGCTATTTTTGAGTAGTGTGCATTGGGGTCATTGGGGTTTATCCAGTAGAGTAACCTATGTGAAATTGTTACAGTAAATCACAAACTAATCTTTTTTGCCTGAAATAACCACATACTTTCTTTTAAATATGTGGAAATAACTCGCGAAAGCTCCTAACCTAAAAACTACAAATGTCAACAAACCATCAATCAGATCAGCTGGTCTAGAAAACCGGAAATCGGAAATAAGTTGTCTCTGATAAAGTAACGTGAGATTGCGCAATACGGACTAACATCGTTTAAATTTTCGCGGGAATAAGTATTATTTTTAAAAATCCAAAATTGAAAATGTATAATAGAAAATTTAATGGGAATAAACATTATAAAAATACAGTATAGCTGTAGTATAAAATATAACACGTATAATAAACAAATTTTGTTGAAGCTATCTCCACTTTCTTTAATTTCATCGTGTAAAACTGACTATTGCGCACACTGTTCTGCGGAACCATAAAATTAATGGGGCGGAGTCTATTCATTTGTGTTGGTGAAACCAAGTATAGTCAATTTTTACGTTACGCAGAGTTACCGGCTATAGATGCCTAATGCATGTGCATTGTGCATCAAACAGTTGAAATGAGTCTTTTGCATTTTTCTTTTTCAGAGCAGCGTAGATTTCATATCTCCGAGTAAACAAAGATAATATGGACCACCATATTGAGCCCACTCAGCTCATATCAGAGACCTTTATAATTGGAGGAATTTTTCTGTTCCTTCATTGATTAAGGAATGAATAAGATACGCGACTTCAATGGTAAAGTGCAAGGCCAATTTTGGTGGCGAGATCTCGGTAAGTTGCGGGCATTCCTATGATTACATAGTATGCTTTTGACAAACCTGTGTCGTGTCTGGTTTTATATCATTAATAATCTAGTGGTAATAAAAATTTAATGTCCAGATTAATTTTAGTTTAAAATTATTAACGTAGTATGTTCTCTGTGCCAGCTATTTCTCAACGTTTGTTTGACTTTTAACCGTCACGTAATTTTAAACTAAAATCAATCTAAAACCAGACACGACACAGGTTTATCAAAAGCATACTACGTATTGTTCGCAACTTACCGGAAATCTCGCTGCCAAAATTAGCCTCGCACTTTACATTGGAGTCGCGTATCTTATTCATTCCTTAATCAATGGTTCCTTCACCGTTACATTGTCTCGGCATGTGCCATGAACTCGAAAACATACATCATGATTTGGCGGTCGAATAATTTTCCTATTTTGTTTCTGCTTCTGATTTTGTCACTAAGTAATAACATCTTCATTTTGCCTAGCATCGCTAATGGTTTTTTTTTTGGTTTTTATGATAGGAAGTGATTTCCCCAGTGTTATTTCATAAATGTCCATGAAAATTCTTATTAGATGAATTCAGGTAGGATCAAGTTGAAAAGGCAATGCGAACCTGCTTACATCACTACTTTTCGAAAAGGGCCTGTAAAGCTGTGGATTCCCCTTATCTACTATGTGAGCACAAAATCCTTTACGAAAAAGTGGAGGTTCGAAAAAAGTATGTAAGTAAGAGAGTAAGTAAGAAGTCCTTAAATGAATAACTAAAGAAAAAATTATGTGTAACAATCAGCATCACCTTCATTTATTTTCTGCATCAAAATAATTTTATAGCGATGAAATGTTGAAAGTTTCAAAACTCTTGGTATCCATTTTTAGCTAATTTCTTTGTTACTTTGTGGTAATTCTTCTGTGCATTCAATAAAATATTCTTCGTCAATTAAAAGTCTCTCACATCTTATCAGGGATCTGTCTTCCATGAATTTTTTTTTAAATCTAATACCTATAGGGCAAGATTTGGTTACTATTTACAGTGTGTCGCACTTAAGAGTTAAACACCCTTATAACTTTTTTTATTTTCATCCGATTTGAACCAAATTTTACTCAATGATAGGTCCCATTAGGATCAACTCATGGCCAAAAAACCGATCGCTCTCTACTAATGCAAAGCCACCTGCGATACCAAAATAAACACAAAAAAACAAGAAATCATATTATTAGGCATTTTTTTACCGGGAAATTTGAAAAATGAAGGTTGTTCAGAATTAGCTAAAATCCTTAAATCCAAAATCTCATCAAAATTAAAAAATATTGATATTTTGGTTTAAAAAATTTAAAGTCCGAAAATATAATATTACGATATCAATTATCATTCGCATTTAGTTTTTTTTTTTATATAAAAAATAAAATATTGCAATACAATAATATATTTTCGGACTTAAAAATTTTTTCAAACAAAATATTTATATTTTTTTAATTTGATTTTGGGCCATAAATTGATCCTAATGTACTCTATCTTTGAGTGAAATTTGGTTTAAATCGGATAAAAATGAAAAAAGTTATAAGGGTGTTTCACTCTTAAGTGCGACACACTGTATGTAATAACTAATAAATTTTAAAACTCCTCTGTTTTCTTTTCCAAAAACCTTTTTTCTTATAATACATAATGTACTATCGCGGCCGAAAAAAAGTAATCGACTGATTTTCCCGTTGTAACTATGGTTCTATTCAGTGTCGCATCAATCCCAATATTTTTTTTATTAGTGTCAACGTCATTGTCATATTAAGCAAAAATTAATTTTTTATTACTTAATCATGCCTTATCATGTTTTGAGTGAAGTAGAAAAAGGCTACATCAACGCCAAACTTGGAGAAGGGTGGTCTCAACAACGCATAGCAAGTGAAATTAATTGCAGCAAAACCACGATTCAAAAACTAAACAAAAAGTTGATAGAAACTCATGATCTGAGCAGGACAGTGCGTTCTGGGCAGCTAAGGAAGAGTTCTCTAGAAAACGACAATACCCTGGTTAACTATGTGAATTTAAACCCATTTTCTAATTCTATTGAAGCCAAAGAGCAAACCAACTTCCCAGCGTCTATTAGGACAGCAAGAAAATGGTTGCGAGAGCAAGGTCTATTTAACTGTGCCAGTGCTAGAAAGCCCCGACTAACAGATGTTAATAAAGAGGCAAGAATGCAGTTTGCAAATACTTTTATTAATGAAAACGATCGTTACTGGGAGCGTGTGGTCTTTTCCGACGAAAAAATATTTCAGTCCTGCTACAATGGTCAACTGCGAGTTTACCGTCCCAGGGGTCATAAGTTTGATGAAAAATATTAGCACAAAACAGATAGTAGCGGAAGGTATTCTGTCTTTTTGTTTAGTTTTTGAATTGTGCCTTGGCTGCAATTAATTTCACTTGCTATGCGTTGTTAAGACCACCCTTCTTCAAGTATGATGTAGCCTTTTTCTGCTTCTCTCAAAACCGTACTAATTGTTTTCTTATAATTAAAAAAATATTAACAACTTATTTCTTATTAGTTTTTTTTAATAAATATGACCCCACCAATGATTTCTTGTCAAAATAATTTAATTGACGTAACTGATGTAAAAACTCCCATTTACAAAGGAAAATTTTTCGAAAAAACATACTACTTGATAATAAATCGATTACTTTTTTTCGGCCGCGATAGTACATATTTAACAAATATAAGTTTTTTCAAAAAATTTCTTTGGCACGTAGTTTTAGGCCGATATTTTGGACTTTTTAGTATACTCCTCTCAAATTTTGGATTTTTATCTCTAACCAGCTTTTAACACTAAATAAGCAAAATTGTATTTTAATGTCAATAAAGGTAGTTTCCCACTGGTATAAAATAATTGTATCACTAAAATCTGGCATTTAGATTTTTACTATTAGTTTTAAGTTTGAAATATTCCCAATATTTCATGTACATAAAACTTTCATTGGTTTCTAGAGTCAAAATCTATATCTAATTATAAACTTATCTGTATTTCAAATGAATTTGTTTATAGAGCGTCAAACGTGGTCAAGTTTTATTTCAGGCAGTGTAGATTGCTTCAGTTGTTTATATCAATACATAAATTACATTTCTTGTAATAATGTAAATAAACTAGTAATGTGTATTTGGTAACAAAAATAACTAAATAATCTATTTACAAATTTGTAGTTGTATTTTCTTTAACAATGACGTTTAATGCAACCATTATTTTCGACGTTACAGAGATTGATTCTGAGCAAAAAAGAAATTGTACACTTCTCTTCTATAAATTTAATAAGTTTACGTTTTAATCAACTTCGTTTACTTTTTCTATAGTCTAAGAGACACACATGTTGAAAATCATCGCGACGTCTAACGTCTAAGCTATAAAAATGTGATTTTACGAATTTTAAGCAGGCAACAGAACACCCATTCATCTTTTGTTGAAGGATCATTTTTTTCTAAATTTATTAATTTCCAAGTTAAACAAAAAATGTTATATTGGCAACTTTTACGATGTTTAAGGTATCCCGGAAACTACTTAAAAATTTTCTAATCAAAAAACGGCTTCTTGAAAATTCTTAAAACATGCAACTTTTCCATTGTTTTGAATTTTTTGTGCCCTATTTGGAAGTTATTTCAAATGGGAATCAAAAAGCATTTGTAAAAACGCAGACACACATATCAACTACCAGTACTGCCAGTGCCAGTGTCTGAACTGGGAATCAACCTCAGCTCCTCAATAGACATTAGACAGTATGACGCAACATGATCACCGGAACATCTTTAAGCCCACTGCGCTATTGAATTGAATATCGCCTTTATTATAAAATTTTTATGTTGAGTTACGTAACAGGAAAGTCTCACTTTCAAGAACAGTTTGTATACAGAGTGGTTATGAAAATAACGCATTTATTGAAAAAGCTGATAGAAAAAATCCTTTAAAACAAAAAATTCTCAATATTTTTTTTAAACTAAGTAAAACAAATATAAAAATTTCTGAAAGATTCGGAGAACAAATCAATTTGTTAACAAAGCATAAAATTCAGCTAATAAATCTAAAGTCGACTTGGCAAAGTAGAAGAACACGGAGGTATATTGGAGTGAGACAAAATATTTTTATCACACAAGAGTCAATATCCTTAACTGGGATTTTCATTTAATTCTATTCAGGATAAGCTATGATTCTGCATGTAAAATTGGAGTCTACTATATTTTTTTTTACTACAACGTTACCTGTTCCTGACAATCTATCAGATATTAAAACAAAGGTGTGTCTTTTATGAGACTTTTCTATTCCGACTTCCATACTCACCGAATTAAAGATCTAATACGACACAACAGTGCAGTCATAAACAATATACAGTTAAACACGTACTGAACTGATCAGAAAGTAAAAATCAATGGATGCAATCTTCCTCGAATTAAGTTAAATATATTTTTAATAAGAAAATGGTTTAGTCCCAATAAGTATTTAAATACTTTTATTCATATTCATATGCCTCATAAATATAACGATCTTCAACTAAATTCTTTGTATAACATGTAAAGTAATTAAACTGAGAATTAAACAATGTAATAGTATCTAAATTTATCTAAGATTTCAGTATTCTATTATGCGCAAGTATAAAGTGTTAGAAAATATAATGTTTTTATATAAATCCAAATTTTCATATTTATTTTTTATACTTCTACGCAAGGAAGAAGAATAATTAAAAGACATATTGTGTGTATTCAGTGTATTTCACATGATAATTTAGAAACCAATACTTTGCATTCGTTCAATATTACATTTAATAAAAATTATTATTATTATCAAAAACGGGGTTGTCCAAAATTCAGCCGCAGTGTATACGAAGAGGTCGTATATATGCACGTTCAAATATTTGCTAATAAAACATTCATGGTGAATATTTTAAATATGTGAACAGTAAGCTGCAATGAATTCTTCTTGATATTCAGTACAATATAAAAATGTTAGTTCTAGAAGTAAAACAATAAATATAATCTTACCAGCAGCAGCTAATTGTGCAGTAACTTCATCTCCCATGGCAGCAGCCATAAGATCTGAACCTTCTTCATAGGCGGACCCAGGCGAAGAAGGACAGTTATCATCATCATCATCTGAAGCACCCGACATTCCACCTGGTGAACCCACAACCATGGCGATCTGTTCGCTATTATTTTGATTACCGTTTGAACTATTCATTATCAAGACCATTCACCAGTACCATGGAAGACGGGCCCCCTAAAAGAGACATTTAATATAAGTTATTTGTTATATAAGTTGTAAAAGTGAAAAAGTTCTTTTTATATATCTACAATTAATTTTATTTACCAATCAACAAACATATTTTGTCACAACAATTTTCAACATTAACACATTATTACCTTTAATTATAAAATGTTTCTTCAACAGTATATAATAAGCAATTTGTATCATTTAAATCGGGGGAAGATACTAACTTCGTGACTGCAATTTTAACAATACTACAACCAGTAGTACAAGTTTTACATCATGGTAGGAAATAAAATGCAGATAAACTGTAAAATTTCATATTTGTGATTCATACATTTTAATGTCAATTTTATCAAATTTTATAAATAAAGTACCTACTTTAATTCATAAACTTTTAAATTAAATAATGGTTCTATGATTCAACTTAAATCTCACTTTATATAATTGATAAATATATAGAAAGAATACACTTTAACAACTTAGGAAGTATTACAATAAATATTAGAGTCAATAGAGGAGAGAAATAAGTATTGCTACTTCACGAGTTAATATTTCGTTTTACAAAAAAATGTATAGACAATTAAAAACCTGCCATGCTCTTAATAAATATTTAAAGAGAGCATACCTATTTCCATTAATTCTATATTGGTATACAGTTTATGTTTAGATCCATTAATATAATTTTAAACAAAGAATTGATGGAAGTTTCAAGTAAATTTAAATAAGGATCAAGAGAATTAGAAAATAATGGATTAAAATAACTAAAAGGTGTACACATTTATTATATACGAAATGCCTTTCTGATTATAAGATAGGGTAGGTACGAAACACTCAATTTGTTTATAGAAGTGAGGTTAGGGGCAGTACAATTTAGGAAAAAAGTAGTAAATGTTTGTTCTTACATATAATATTGGGGGTTGATATGGCAACATCAAATTTATTAGTAGTTTGGTTTTTATTCTATCTGTGAATATAGGTATTATTGGAATATATAAATGCTATGTACAAAATCAATAATTGATGTATGTATCCCCCTTACCCCTTACCGAAAAGATAATGCTTTGACAGTGGATTTCATTTAAAATTTAACTTTTATTAAACGATGAATTGGTTATTTAGGATGAAAATTTACATTTCGTATTTTGTCTACACATTTTTTAACGAATGCACATGAACATAAACAGTGTTTGCGCAAAACGACAAGGTGGTTTGGCGCGATTCATTATGGTAGAATGGAGCACAAAATCGGGAATATGGCTCCCACATCCGAAAACTGCCAAATTATTTATTTAACATTCAACTTTAAACTGGCTTGATACTAACATATATTAACAACATTTTTATAATTTAAATTATTTTTCTTAAATAAGAGAAACGCGCGTTGACCAGCGATAGAGCAGGCCCAGTTAGAATTATTAGTACGGCTGCGTACGCACCTGCGTGTATGTTATACATTTAACAGAAAAACATGTCTGTTAGCGCAGTTTTGCAAATTTTGTGTTTTTTGGGGTATTAGTTACGTTTATAACACTTCACAGAACATTTTCACATAGGTAAATATTTGGTGTACGCACTGACAGTTAGATTTACGTCACATTCTCTGATATCGATCGAAGTAGTCACTGTTGGTAATGCCCGACATTATTTTGAGGCACAGCCATATTACACGAGTCTGCGCATTTTCAGGTGTGGGAAACTTCAAGATTTGGTTATTTGTACGTACCTCTTATTTTATAACGCCGATTTAAATTATTTTATTTGACTTTTAGATACTCAAACATAGTTTTTCTACGAAAGCAATCACTTCGTCCTAACAAGATACATACGCTTGTAAAACTAGCGATAAAATTTATTTAACCAATCACGACATCTATGTTCTAATAGCAGAAATATAGTACATTGTTTGTGTTGTCGCTTAATTTAACCTCATGATTTTAACCATATATAAATAAGCCAACCCTATATCTGCGCAGCAGACAGTTCTAATAGGAAATACACTAGGTGAATGGGTGGAGTCGTGACTCCTCTACAAGCGCCACTCGTCACTATTTAAAAATATAATTTGAAAAATTATATACCTACCCTACCTATTACGAGAATGTCAGTATTCTAAGTCGTATATAGGCACATTAATAATGTTTCAGTGTGTTTATTAAAATTGGAATTATCTACTGACATAACGTTGCCGATTTAATCGATGTTTTTACGCGAGTGTTAACATATCTGTCGACTGTCACGTGTTTATGTGTACCGTTGACGTCAACGGTCAACAATTCGATCATGGAGAAATTTCGAAATAAGAACCAGAGCCTTAAATAGGGACCGTAAATTATGTGATCATCTTCTTAATTTTTTGTTAGACATTACCTAGTTTTACATCTGAGGTGCACGTGAACCGCGTAGTTATTTGTGTTCTTGTTATTACAAAAACCATTTCTACCAGAGTTCTTTCGTATTATTATAAAATAATGATTTTGTTTGAAATACCTAGAAGCAAGTAGCGTTTTTGTTTTTATGCTGATAGGGTATCTCCAACGTTGTAATTTGTAATATAAATATAAATATGGACAAAGTTTAAAAACCCTTTGACAGGAATATTTCTGTGATAGCCCAACGCACGCATGTTGAACGCGCAACAAATTTTGGCAATAGTTGCGCTATTCACCTCTAGATGACGCTCCTTCCATGTTTTGCGGATCAAAAATAAATTTATAGTACAATAATAGTCATCATTAAGCAATGCACCATCCTATTGTTAAAATACGAATGGATTTTATACAGATTTTATGCTATTTATTGCCTACATACTTCCGAAAAATCTACGTCAGTCAACATAAGCGTTGTAGTTGTACTATACATCTCTAGAGGGCACACACGCAATAACACAAATCAAAGTAATTAATAAATAAAATGTTTCTTATATGAATCAAATCACCTAAAAAGTTAATTTAAATTTTGGCATACACTTTTCCTGGCTGGTTGGTTTCGTTTAAAACCGGTTTTTCGTATAAATGGAAATAGTGTCGGTAAGGTAGAGACCTTGACTGATTTGCGTATTGTACAAAAAAACATACGTATCGGATGTGCGCCCTCCATATATGAATAGTGCAACTAAAGTCCGGGCCACTTATAAAGAATAAGTTTTTTGGCGACGAAATAGTGTCAAAGAAGTTAATTGGTCTAAATTCGAATATAGACCAATCAACTTGCAGTGTTTTGAATCTTGTTTGAAACTATTTCGTCGCCAAAAAAAACACCTTAAGCCATGAACGTAACCAAAGAATATCTATGCCGTCGTCCGTGGATGAGGTAACCTTTAAAATAAAAAATAGTTGATTGATGATTGGGTTATTTTGTGACCATCCATTTTAAAATAAAAATTTTTGCAATAGAAAATGTTTGCGTTCAAAGTTGTCTCCTGTGTTCATTCCATTTTGATTTTCCAAAAGCCACTAAATTCCACCAAAATAACTACCTCGTCGTATAAAAATCGTAGCGTTTGAGAGCACGATAGACAGTTTCTGTGTATAGTGTTTGAGCCGTTTGAGCATGTCGTCTTATGACGTGCATACCGGTAACCTGTTTAAAATTCGCCTAATACTATCATCTTTCTCTCTCTCTCTTTCTCTCTCTGTATCTGTCAGCTCTGTCGACTGTCGACTGTCATGCTGTGCTGTCATGCATTTGACGTTCAGTTAAGTTTGACCAGTGCTGCCGTTCTAGTACAATTGTACTATTTACAGTACATTTTTGCTTGAAAAGTACCATAGTACATTTTCATTAAAAAAATATCATTTCTAGTACATTTCATAAAATTTCCCTAAGATACTATTTTTATGGTACATTACAGAAGTCTTTTAAAATATGAGCTTTAGAAGTATCAATTTATTTATCGATCGAGACTCGAGAATGCACGGAAAGATGGCGCCACACAGAGTGTAAATTGGTCACTTTATTATCTAATTAAATCACGAGCGCTTTAGCGCGAGGGATTTAATTTTTGATAATAAAGTGACCAATTTACACGAGTAATATTAATTACTGTTGGCAATATCGCTCGAGAAAAAATTTATAGGTAAAATTTTCAAACACGAATGGTATTTGCGGAGAATATTTCACGAATAAATTATTTAAATACAAAAACATATCTTTAACGACGAAATGTCAAATGGGGTTTTCGGAAACATACCAGCGATCTGCAAATATACTTCTCTTTTTCTAAAACTATAAGCAACAGACAATTGTTTCGACAGTGATAGCTAAATATCGAATATATCTTTTTAGATATATACTTTTGCCAAATTTGTTTGGCTGGGGCAATGTAATCCTCAAGAAATAACCTATATAAAACTATAAGAATAACAAAGACAGAGATAGTGATCTGGGTACAGAGAGTAAGTTTCCGTAAATCCCTAAAGTAACGTATTAAGTGACAGTTGACATAAAGAATGATTTTATCGCGATAAAACTGTTTCAGGGATTTTATCGATATAATACTGTTGTCATTGGTCCAAATTTAAAAATTGTAGTAGTTTCATTGGTTAATAATTTCTGAGTAAAATATTCTGTTAAAATCGAATATTGCTTTGATTTTAGTTTAGCCTAACGACCCACACATAGCAACTGGGCTTATTTCGACATCGTAGTGGTGGACGCTCGGAAGCCTCTTTTCTTCGGCGAAGGTACAATTCTGCGCCAAGTCGACACAAATACAGGCCAACTTCGCGTAGGAATCCCCACTGGGCCTTTTCAAAAAGAACACGTCTACTCGGGAGGTTCATGCGATGTATTTATCAAATTTATAGGTGCCAAAGGTAAAGATGTGCATTCGATTCGAATGAATAATGATCGTTCATTCGATTATTCGAATGAAGAGTCTAAATTACCGAACATTGAGTATTCGAGTGTTTTAAAATTATGAATGAATGTAAATGTAAAGTAATTAATTAAAAACAATAAAATTAATGAACATAAAAGCAACGCCAAGACGACTGAATGCTCTGCGCCCCCCCGACCACAGGTTAGAAAGAATCTGACCTGTGTATAATACTAAATACATTCTGCAACGAAGAACGCAAGACGCCAGTCCAGATAATAATTGCTCTCGTGCAAGGAAATCATTTGAGTTATTGAGCATTCGAATTTCGATTGACCATTCGATTACTAGAATCAGTCGAATACCGACTATTCGATTATCAAAATTTTATTGTTTGCCTAAAACTTGATTTTTGAGTTTTTGACTTAAGAGTCTTAAGACCATACAGATGTAGACTATAATAATACTCATTCACTATTCAAAATATACCTACAAGGCGTCCAGTAGCAAAGAAATCTGCTTATTTTAATTAATTGAAAAAAATTAAAATGATTTATTCTTTGCAATTATATTGTAAATACAGGAATCGATTCTCTCAATTCAAATTGCCACCATCTTTCTGTCTAATTTTCAATCGATTATTTAATATTCGAACACTCATACAATAACCGGATTGTGCCGATCATTTCAATAATTCGGTATTTTTCAATCGAATGCGCCTATGTCTATTTATATATTCTGTGATGCAAGTTTTCTCAGTTGTGGTTATGACACATTCTATTCTATTATATGATTCTGTGTCTGTGCATGACAGTTGACGTCAGTTGCAGTTGATCCAAGTAGTTTAATTTTAGCCATATGTATATATAAAATTTGATTTTTCTGTGGTAAAACAAACCTTTTCGTAATGAATAAAAGGGGTATTACTCGCTGAACGTCCCCCCATGTGAGTGCACCATGAAAATTGAATGAAATTGAGTTGTTTTTAGATTGGTACCGAAGGGCGAAATTTCAGGATTTTTTTTGCAAAAACTGTGCGTTTGCATGGAAAACTTCTTTTAGTTTGGAATTCTCCGACTCCAAAACAGGAACTTGTGAAAATATCAGGCCAAAATATGTAGTTCAAAATAAGGTACATAAAATTGAAGGATGTGGAATGTGGACTATTTATTTTAGCTTCGTGGCCGCAATCATGGCTTATGACGAGGTAATTTATTAACCTGTTCTACATGTACATAGTCGTAGTTGTTGCAGCTCTTGTTAAGCAGATTGTAATAAAGGTTGTCGTCTTACACTTACAGATAGGAGAGACAATGAAAACTATGGACGAGAAAGCGAATTTAATTCATGCCGATCTGTCAGAGTATAATATCCTCTGGCACAACAAACACTGCTATTTTATTGATGTTAGTTGAGACTGCACCAATGTCATTAACGTAAGTGCAAATTTGTTTCTGATACAATCAGATGTGAAAATTTCATCAACGGAATTTTGTTTAACTTCTGTAATTTGCTTTTCAGTTTTTACAAGAAAGGGACTTCCAAAAATAACCACGCCTGACGAACATGTCCTTGGCAGAGTTACAGAAATCATTTAAAATGAAACCCCATCTTGTGGATAGACCTGGCGTGGACTTGGTATAAAATTTTTACACTGCTTGGGAGAAAGCCAAATCATGACAAATACCAGCAGAAATGGAGAATGTTATACCGGATGCTGATGTGGATTTGGTTGAACCATTTAAGGCTTAAAGGACCGGACAAATAATAACAGAAATTCATTCAATTTAACAAACATACTGTTACTGTACCAGGTCAGTTATTTTCAAATATTAATAAATCATAATAGCAAACGTTTGTTTATTAATTTTCTTTACACAGCAAGTTTGCTTTTCAATAGACCACTTTGTGTGTGTAGGGTGAGTCGGTTTTTCAGCACTTCGTCACTTCATAGACCTTCTGTTAAGAAGAAAAGTCCCAATAAACCTGTCATAGAGACGCCTCATTTTTGAAATGCAGGGCATTGACATACATTTTTTTCTTTTAATTTTGCTTTACTATAAAAATACCTGTTTAAAACAAAATCATGATATTGCATCAAAAACTTCTTGGGTGCAAATAGTTTAACATTAAAATCTATCGTTTAATATTCCTAGTTACATAGATAGAGCTGCAAGATACCGCTTCACCCTTTATAAAGAGATAGCACAGCACAGGAAAGACAGATGTGTGATATACGCTGTGGAAGAACGACCAGTCTTCGCCGAATTTGTTTGTAGCACCAGACTTAAAAGCGTGTTAGTATTTTCCACGCCAATTAATCTATTTGGAAAGTAAATTTGCTATATTAATATTAAATAAACATACGTAAATCGATTAGAGCATTCATAGTCGCCATAACAGAAGCCGTATGCTGTAAGAAATGATTGATTTTTATTTCTTATGTTATCGCTACGTAATCGATGGCAAACGTACGTGATCAGATAATTTCGTAAATAGATTTCATCGCAGATATTCGTCTAGAATGGAACGTCTGCGTTATTTTAGTTTTATGTTGTTTGCAATTGGATGGTACACTTTTATTTTTAAAAATAATCAAAATTCAAACTTGAAATGCAACAAAACAATAGAGAACAGTAAGGTTAGGTTCACAGATCGTTAGAATTTAAGATTTCTAACAGCTCTCTGCGCACGTGGCAACTCTTAACGTCACGAAGACTATAAATGCATTTTCTTAAAATTGTCGTACGTCTTATCGATATAGCATACGGCTTATGTTATATTCACTATGAATCCAGGTTAAACCTTCATAATAATAATATGCTAATGAAACCGTAGAGCTCGCACTGTTGTTATTTAAAATTGACACTATCACAGCTAAATGCCAGATTGTTTTGAGTTTCGTAATATTTTTAAGAGCACAAAAGTTTTGTACTTTCATGATTAGCGAAAGGTTCATAACCCATGGCAATATATCATTCATCTTAGAGTGTTCCGAAATGTTTGGTTATATTTGCCAGATTTGTGGTTATGTAGTAAATTAGTTCATTTGATCTTTGTCTTTATGGATGATTGCACACCAACTTTACATATCGACTTTAACTAGTAGCTAGTAGATGGCGTTCAAGATGGTCATAATCGAATGATTTCAATAATCGGATACTTGGCATCCAAATAACTGAGTAATCATTTGAAGTTTACTTGAATTATTTGGTTGTCCTCGATTTCGCTTAATCGTATTTATTCTCTTTGACTTAGGTCACAGCTTAGGTTAATCACTGGGCACCGTTTCTTTCCTCAGATCAAGATAGATCGAGATTCTCAGATTTTCATTTGATTAGTTATCAATCGAGCACTCGACACAATAACCGGATTCTGCCGATTACTTCATAATCAGTGATCCGATTATTTTTCATTCGAATGCGGCCTTGTCCATCGGCTCCTATTGTGAGGTTATGACGCGTGACAACTGATCCGAGTATTTTAGCCCATTGTGTATAAAATTTGATTTTTTTGTGGAAAAGCAAACTTTTTCGTAATGGGTAAAAGGGGTATTACTACTATTTCATGTTATATTATTTGCGATATGCGATTTTATATCGAAAAATAATGTTCGTTCATGCACAAACGCGAAAACTAATAATAAAAAAAATCAAAAGCTCAAGAATGGATTGAAAAGCCACCATGGCATTAATGTGAGGGGAAGGTAATATTGCCACAGAATTAAGTTATTAATTCTGTGATAGCTTTGAAGACAGGAAATATAGTGCGTAAACTGCTGAAAAGTCTCTATTTGTATTGTCTATGGTGTGGTACGGTTGTTGTTTGTCGGATTTGTCGTTATGGTTATGTAGAGTAGATTAAATTACGTTATCTTTAGCTGCTTTCGTTCGTGTAAATGATTACTGAACAAATAAATCATGATTCAGTTCAGTGCTTGAAACAGTTCCTTAATTACTTCCTTCCTTTAAAGGAATATACGAAATGGAATCATGATTACTTGTTCTGCACGAACCACAAACGAAAGCAGCTTTTATGGATGATTGCATTGATTGCACAATGCACACACACACACCAACTTTACACAAGAACGGTAAACTTTACCGTTCTTGAACTTTACATATCCACTTTAGCTAGTAGACAGTAGATGGCGCTCAAGACGGGCATAATCGAATTATTTCAATAATCGGATATTGGACACTTTGTATTCGAATGATGCTAATAATCGAATGATCACTGGAGCTGATCCGAGTATTTTAGGTTATGATAAAATTTGATATTTCTTTCTGTGGAAAAGCAAACTCTTTCGACTTCTTTACACGAGTTTGTGTTAAAGACTAAACATTTGAGAGCTAATTTTGCGTAACGGGAACATTAATTTGGGTAAATATCAGACGCAGTCAATTCCAATTTATTTCCTCGAGAAAAAATGTTCAATTTTAAAACTATAGTAAGGCATTCATCTAATAACATTTAAATTTTAGTTGAACATAGATATAGAGAAGACGGATATAACGATTTAAACTCTTAGGTAACAATATAGAAGTTGAAATGTTGATATTTAAAAATTTGTATATTTGATATATTTAATACTATTCTCCTAATTGGCTATGATAAATTTTGCATTACTAATCAACGTTTTTAAATTGTTTAAAATTGCGTATTAACAGGTGTGTAACAAGCGGGAAAACGAAGTATTGTTACATCTATTTCTGTTCGCAAGCAACACTCAATATTCAGGTATGTTTTACTGGTTGTCTATATAGAAGTGCGTGTATTTAAACTTATTTCAATCGACAACAAATTCCCAAATATTGGGCGCCTTAAATTAAATATAAAATTGAGTTGATCTAGGGTTTGTTTCAATGGAAATGAGTGTCTACAATAAAAGGCTACAGGGTGAACACTAATCGACAACATTGGGAAATCGTGACGAATCATGTTAGTTTTTAAATTATAGTAAATTTGAGCTGATTTGTTAAATTTTTTTCCACGTCATTTCCATGAAACCATCCTTTCTGTAATGACTTGTAAGTGTTTCTCAGGTAACATCGATAGTACGCCTCATTTAACGATAATAATTAATTATTAATCACAATTTAAAAGAAATAAAATGTTGAATATTCATCCTACTGTTTAATATTACGAATGTTTAATTTTCGGTAGGGTAGAAAAGTCACGTTTGAAATACTTACTACCCCTAATCCCTACGAAATACTTTTTCTTCTAATCTGATAGTAATAAATTTGGTCCGTTATGTTTTAAGTGAAGCGTACCACACAAAAAATAAAAAATATATAGTAATCCATTTGCTTATCACATGTACACACATTGACAACTTAAACAGCTAAAAAACAAAACGTCTATAATATCACTAAAGTACTACCCCCTGCGATTGTACATTGACTAGAGTTTGCCTCAACAAATTCGTTCTTGGCTTCCGTAAATCATCGGATTTACTATATTTCTTATGAGTATTCCACGCAAGAAGTAGTTGGTGTTCTGTTGGTCCACTATCACCGTCCACTAACAAGTTTTTTTGATCTAACGTCATTATGAGCCGTCCACTAGAAGTTTCTGAGGTTTTCGAGGAGTCGCTAGATCTGTTGCTCAGCGAGCCGTTGTCTAGCAGGGGCTTCGTTGTGTTGTAGCAGGATTCTTTGCCATCGCTGTCACTGTCTTCTCCTTAAGGGTTATGCAGATTCATTCGGAATAATACTCCATTGACCATTGAACGTGTGTTATTCTATCAGGAGGAAAATCCTTCTTGCTCTTGGTAAATATAGGTAGTTCCAGTTCCAACATCATATTGGATATAGCCTAGAGAGCTCTAAAATTAAGAAAATAAGTGGTGAATCATAATCTCAAATAGGACGATTAGACAGGTAATTTCGGCTCTTTATGTAAACTTCGGCAAGGCGCCTTATAATAAGTTTGAGTTTTGTGTTCATGTAGGCAAAGTTATTGCCGTGTTCATCTACAATACAGTTTTTTCCAACTGTACATTTTCAAAAAAAAATAAGAGTTATGTTATGCTATATGGGTAGGCATCCATTCCCTTCAAATGAAAATCTATTGTTTATAGGTTATGTTGATTTTTAAATTTTCGTGTGTCAAAACTTATTTCCGCCGGTGCTGGCAACGTTGCTAACTTCACACCATTTCTTGAGCGCCATCTAGTGCCTACTAGTTAAAGTCGATTTGTAAAGTTGAGACCTTTTCGGAAACTTCCTCGATTGTTTGATGACACGTGTCAGTTATTTATTTTACTAGTTAACTCGAGTAAGTTTCCGAAAATGCCTGTAGTTAACTCGAGTAGTAAATCGGGTTGAGAATTTTCATGTTTACGATTTTTACGAACACGGGTAGATTTGATATTTGACTAGGTTAGTAAACGAACGTCATTTCATATGATCTAGTACTAGTAAGTTTCCGAAAATGCCTGTAGCGTTTGAGCTAGCGGCTAACTTTTCGTTGGTTGGTTTTTAGAAGTAGATATTCTGTGGGATTTTAGTTTCAATTTTCATTCCATTCCTTTACGTTTGCTATTCTGCTATTCATAATAAAGAAGTATGGATGAACCTGGTAATGAATTTGAAGACAGTGATGATCCTGTCTGTATTGAGAGAGGTAATTTATTGTTATAAAACAGCCAAATGTTGATTTTGTAGGTTAAGTGAACATGCTTTTTGTTCAACTTTTAAATTGCTTTTAATTTTTAGATCCTACCTATAATATAGATGTTTAAAACATTGGGAAATTTATTACACTTGTTCCAATGTCCACTAAAATGAAAACGCTCTACGAACGAACATAAAATGCCTTTACACGCCAGGAAATCAGGAAGTAAAGTAGACTGGCTATAAGTATAGTGTCCCCAAATTTCGACACAGAAATAATTGGTCACGAGGTGGATGAGGACATAAATTCTTCCAGAAAAGATCAACATGCTTTTTCTAAAGCGAATTAGTGGACAAGGTACTTCTCCAGTCTATCAGAGCAGTTGAGGAAGCTAATAAATACGCAGTGGATACTTGTAATGTCAGCGAAATACATTCAATGGTTTTAAAAGGTTAAATAATAGTTTTTATATCTCAATAGCATCGTCTCACAATGACGGTTGTAGGAATTTTTCAATTTCGTCGTAATTTTTCTTGTATGGAAAAAGGGTTAAAGCAACAAGTCACTGTTCGGTTCAAACAAAGCAACGATAGGTAAAAGGAATCTACAGAGACAGAACATTATAGGCTAGAAGAGCAGTTGAACCGTGGACAGAGTGCATGTGTATGAACATAATACTACCCTTAGTAACGTAAGTAATACATGGTAAAGGAACTATACGAGTTATTATATCGGTAGGAATTCGAAGTTATTGTTCTTAAAACTTAAACGCATTCATAATCATTTCGAATCGATTGATTTCTCGGTTGCAATAATCGAATGATCGATTATTCGCCAGTAATCGGAATATTTCGATTATATCAATAGCTTTGTTTGTCATCAGCCGCTAGTGTACACATTTTACACTTTATGCCAATAAGTTTGGTATACCAGTACAGTGTACACGTTCTTGCACTTTTGCCAATGACTCTGGAGGAGGTGTAACGAATGTCGATAGAGCAGTGCAGGCGCCTTATAATAAGTTTGTGTTCATGTAAAGTAAAGTAAAGTAATTTATTCATGTTAGAACATTAAAAATGTTTACATAGGTCAGTCAGTTTCAATAATAATAATTACAATTGCTTGTTACAATATAAAAACAGTTAAGTATAACATTTATTTGTATAAGACGATTACACTAACAAATTAAAAGTATAAAAATTACAGACATTAAACGAAATAATTAAATGGTAAAACAGTAAAACATGGCTTACACAAGGCAGACTCTTATCATAAAAATGTGTCATCATCCATGAATTCTCAAACGCTGTAGTACGCTTTTCTAATAAGACAATCTTTTATAATATTTAGAAATTTATTTTTGGGCAGTTTTCTGATATTATCTGGTAATTTGTTGTAGAACATAGGTCCATAGTAGTTTTCAGAATTTCTGCTTTTATTCAACCGTAAGTAATTTACTGATATATTATGTTTTATACGAGTATCATAGTTATGCCGTGTTTCATTTAATACGTAATTATGTTTGTTATCATAAACAAACTTTAAACATTCATAGATATACAGAGATGGAACCGTAAATATATTTAGTTCGATGAATTTAGTTTTAACATCCTCTCTAAAGTTAAGCTTTAAGATATATCTAATTACTTTTCTCTGAATGGAAAAGACTCTGTTAGAATGACACGAATGACCCCAGCAGAGAATTGCATATGAAAATGCTGATTGAAACAATGCAAAATATGCTTTTAAAACTACATTTAAAGATACAATATATGATAGATTGCGTAATAGGTAAGTATAACTGCAAAGTTTAGGACATATGTAATCAACATGAGCCTGCCATGATAAAGTAGAGTCAAGAAAAACACCTAGGAACTTAACAGATTTTCTGCTGTCCAGGTTGTGCTCTCTTAGTGTAAATATTATATTTTCCATTTTATTTTGATTGAGACTTAATTTACTTGCATCAAACCAATTTTTAGCCTTTACCTGTGTTTCACTCAATTTAAGATGCAATGAATCTATATTTAAATCAGTATTTATAAACGTAGTTTCATCAGCAAAGAGTACCACATCTGTGTCAGGTACACATGCTGTTAGGTCATTGATGTAAATTAGGAACAGTAGTGGTCCCAACACAGATCCTTGTGGCACACCATGCTTTATTGACACTACATTTGAGAAAGAATTTTCATAATAGGTTAATTGTTTAGGCAAAATGTAGGGTTGACGCCATTTTATTTCGAAGTTATGGCCATGTTCATCTACAACATTCAGTTTTTCCCACCTGTACATTTAAAAAAAAACTAAGTTACGCTGTATATCTATCAGAGACATGGATGTCTCTGGTATCTATTTATTCACTTCAAATGAAGTATTTATTATAGGTTATGTTGATTTTTAAATTTCCGTGTATCAAAACTTATTTCCTGCCGTTGCTAACTTCACACCAGCTCTTGAGCGCCATCTACTATCTAGTAGTTAAAGTCGATGTGTAAAGTTGGTGTGCAACTAACCATAGAGACAAATGAACTAATTTAGCACATAACCACATCGATATGTTCATTTACCATATTATCTTTTATTTAAGGTTATGTTCTATTCTGTGGTTATATTATTTTGTAAGGGAGAAAAATGTTTAATCAAATAATCTCATTTTAAGGTATTTACTTTTATTGACAATGGTATCTGACATCGAGAAGTAGATTTGCATATTCGTAGTGCGATATAGAGCTGTTAAATTTATAATACTCGCTTATTATTTCTGTTTCAGATTCTTGCAACCTTGCCTTATAATGTTGAATTAATTCAAAGAATTTCAGTAGCTCTGATCGATATTTGAGCATCGAGAGATGAAGGAGACCAACAAGAATCGTTCCTTCCAGAATTAATCATGACTAGTGGAAAGTTGGGACGTGGAATATAAACTTCAGGTATGTGTATAAAATGTAACACGTCTTGGATTAAATGTTGAGGGAACATGATTGACTGCTGTTTATTCGGTTTTAACTTTATCTTTGTTTCGATTATGATTTTATACTTGCAAAACTGCCCTTTTATGACGAAGATTGTTAGGAAATTATGTTTCAACTTGTGGGAAACTGCCACTGCCCTGCAGACTTACCTGAGGTTCGTGAGCACACAGTAGATTTCGAATAGATTATAAGTAATTACGTTCTAGGTTATGGAACTCGTATTTTAAAAAAGTAACGCAATTAATTTGAAACACTTGGATGTTGTTGTTGAATATAGTTGTAGTTGTATTTTAAACAAAATGATATTAAATCAGCATTAATCCTAGACTGAGGTGTACTATGCAGATCATGTACTAGGCACTTCAGTTGTGTAACTTTTTTTTGTTATACAATAAATAAGAGATAAGATATCGCGCAGCTTGTGACGTCAGTCGGTGAGCTAGGACGCCATTAAACGCCCGGCTGTCAGGCAGGAGTGTCAGATAGAATTATCAAGTTGTTGCGGATATTTTTGGGTTTAAAAGTTATAAAATCGTCGAAAATGAGGTGTGCTGTGTACGATTGTTAAGTTGATAATCAATCAAGAGGTTCTACGCACGATATAAAGTTTTTTAGTTTCCTGAAATAAAAAAAATGCAGGGTGTATGGAAACGAGGTTTTAGAAAAAATAGTAGGTATGTGTATCATCGTAGTAAAAGCATATTTCCGAACTCCGTGTTGCTTGCGCCTCGATAAGCAATCTGCACGGTCGTCCGGGAATGTTAAGTTTTTCCTACTAATCACACAATGTACTATTTGGCATCAATTATCATGGCAAGTAGAAAATTTTTAGAGAAAGTTTATTTACATTTTTTACCTTAATTATTAACATTTTTATATTTTTTTAACTTCCTACATATGAAAGGTAAAATATGACTCAAAACTGGTTTTTCTTAGTATACTATTAACTTTCGGCAAGAAACAATTTTTGAGAAATTAATTATAAATAAGTTTTCTATTATGCTGCATACTGTCTGGCGATCGCACTGTATTTTTACGTAACAACATTCTTCAAAATTCTTAAATATCAAATATATTGAATGTATATATGCTTAATTTATCCTTTTTTACGTTTGACTTGCCATTTTTGTAATTTCGAAAACTTCGAATAACAAGAACCCCAAAATTATTAATTTGTAAGGCCAGACATATTCAACAATTACAAATCGAAATACATGCCTACGAAAAATATAAATTAGGAGTTAATTTCGTATTATTATACTTATATTCACGTATAATATAGAAATATCTGCATAAAATAAATCAAATGTAATAATCAGTGTCATCTCTGGGCTCTAATAAGTTTCATCTAAAATGTGATAATTTAAATAGCCGTCATTAACGTAGTATTACACTATAAGCAGTGAACCCATATTATGAATAAAAGCCATAAAACAGAGTTCCTAACTAACAAAATTTGATATTAAATTCGAAAACGCGACATAGATTTTAAAAATTACTCTCTGTGTGACGTCATGCGCAAACCGGACGAAATTTGAACGCTTTGATCTCATATCTTGTGTTGTTGTATCATGCCCTCCACCCATATCTTATGTTACTATAGGTGCGTTTTATTGCACCACATTCTACTCACGCTTCCGTCTATTGCCCTTGCAGTCAAAGTTGGACAAGTAGAGGAAATTTGTGTACAATAAAACGCACCTTATGTCTCTGGTGACATGTGACAATGTAGAAGCACTTGCTGATTCCTATGTGCAGCGCGTGCGCTTAGTTCAGCCCAATGAGTAAATATCTAACTCTTTGGTTCAGCCACAGAGATTTGTTTTGTTTTAACACGTTTAACGGTCGTCGTCGGGTTTTCACTTTTTACATTATTCTTGTATGTATGTAAGTACCATACCTATTGTAACCTATTTTATTTATTTGTGGTCTGTTTACTGTTAGAACTTTACTGTTACTTGTTAACTTGTTAGAAGAGTGTGGTGACCGGAAATATATTTTTTATTTTAAATTAATCATGGCGTACGTGAGACAAGTGGTGAGTGAAAATGCTGACATTAGTACCCATATCGGCTAGCTTATTTAAAATTATATTCAATACTTTCGATACTATTGTCCTAATTAGGCTATGGTAAATTTTGCACTACTAAACTAAAACGTTTTTAAATTGTCTATAGTTTTGTAATAAGAGACGCGCAACAAGCAAGAAATCACTGTATATTTTGTTGGTCGCAGGCAACACTCAATATACAAGTTTGTTTTACTGGTTGCCTATATGGGGATGCGTAATAATTTCCAACCGCAAGCAACACCTGATATTGTAACGTGTTTTACTGGTTTCCTATATAGAAGTACGTTTAATTAAATGCTCTAATTGATTAAACTCCCAAATATCGTGCTTCTGTCTCGCTGGGCACATAGTCAATAAAGAGCTAAATTCATAATTTATTTATTAAAATTACATTTTCTTTGACACATTTACAGTTTTTTTAACCTATCAACTTTTTGCGAATTGGGAAAAAAGTGTAAAACAAAATTTCACGTTTAGTGTTAAGACATAAATTTATTGGGAGGCCACAATTGACCATTCACATTAATTTGACTAGATTTTGTTTAAAAAGTATACATCTAATGAACAATAACAAAATAATTACTATACTGCCGGCCAAGTGAAACGTCAAACCACGAAACCTCAGCTGTTCCAATATTTCAATAGACGATTTCCAAAAATCTATTTCCTTGCATTGCTGTTCTTGTCGGCTGTGAAAAATACTAAATGCATTCACTGTATCGTCATTTGTCCAGAAACTACAGGATGATAACCACATCTAATGCAAATTTACCATAATTTTAGATGCACCAAAATGAATGGACTAAAATTTTGTGGTGTAACGTTTCAATTGATCAGCATACTTTCGAGCAAATAATCTATGCTAATACTGATTGGTTTCATTTGGTTAAGGATATGAAGTTTTTCTTTATAAAACGATTGTATTCTTCACCCTGTGATGTATGTAGTAATGTAGGTATATGCATCGAGTGTAAAGGTCCAGAAAGATGATTAAAAAATTGTATACATTTTTAATAGATGCAAGAATATGATTTATGTGAAAGAACAAGGCATGAAATTTATTAATTGATTTTCATAAAATTAAGGTTAAGTGGTAGAACAGATTCTGTAATTATTGCAGAAACTGAACTTCGCCTTTTTATGCCACAGTTCATAATTGTAATATTCTTTATTGGTTTTGTTTTGCCTGTAATTGTGGTTGTAAATAAAGACGTTTATTATTATTATTATTATTATATTCATATAATTTTAAACAGTTATAAAATTCCTTTGTTGCCGATGCCGTTACGTCGTCTTTCGAAATGCCAATGATTTGAAATTTGCAGTGAGTGAAAGGTCGAGAGCTTGGCATTTTGGTTGTGTGACTTCTTTACACGAGTTTGTGTAAAAGACTAAACATTTGAGAGCTAATTTTGCGTAATGGGAACATTAATTTGGGTAAATATCAGACGCAGTCAATTCCAATTTATTTCCTCGAGAAAAAATGTTCAATTTTAAAACTGTAGTAAGGCATTCATCTAATAACATTTAAATTTTAGTTGAACATAGAGATAGAGAAGACGGATATAACGATTTAAACTCTTAGGTAACAATATAGAAGTTGAAATGTTGATATTTAAAAATATGTATATTTGATATATTTAATACTATTCTCCTAATTGGCTATGATAAATTTTGCATTACTAATTAACGTTTTTAAATTGTTTAAAATTGCGTATTAACAGGTGTGTAACAAGCGGGAAAACGAAGTATTGTACATCTATTTCTGTTCGCAAGCAACACTCAATATTCAGGTATGTTTTACTGGTTGTCTATATAGAAGTGCGTGTATTTAAACTTATTTCAATCGACAACAAATTCCCAAATATTGGGCACCTTAAATTAAATATAAAATTGAGTTGATCTAGGGTTTGTTTCATGGAAATGAGTGTCTACAATAAAAGGCTACAGGGTGAACACTAATCGACAACATTGGGAAATCGTGACGAATCATGTTGGTTTTTAAATTATAGTAAATTTGAGCTGATTTGTTAAATTTTTTTCCACGTCATTTCCATGAAACCATCCTTTCTGTAATGACTTGTAAGTGTTTCCCAGGTAACATCGATGGTACGCCTCATTTAACGTAATTATTAATCACAATTTAAAAGAAATAAAATGTTGAATATTCATCCTACTGTTTTAATATTACGAATGTTTAATTTTCGGTAGGGTAGAAAAGTCACGTTTGAAATACTTACTACCCCTAATCCCTACGAAATATTTTTTCTTCTAATCTGATAGTAATAAATTTGGTCCGTTATGTTTTAAGTGAAGCGTACCACACAAAAAATAAAAAATTAGTAATCCATTTGCTTATCACATGTACACACATTGACAACTTAAACAGCTAAAAAACAAAACGTCTATAATATCACTAAAGTACTACCCCCTGCGATTGTACATTGACTAGAGTTTGCCTCAACAAATTCGTTCTTGGCTTCCGTAAATCATCGGATTTACTATATTTCTTATGAGTATTCCACGCAAGAAGTAGTTGGTCTTCTGTTGCTCCACTATCACCGTCCACTAACAAGGTTTTCGAGGAGTCGCTAGATCTGTTGCTCAGCGAGCCGTTGTCTTCGTTGTGTTGTAGCAGGATTTTTGGCCATCGCTGTCACTGTCTTCTCCTTAAGGGTTATGCAGATTAATTCGGACCATTGCTACCACTAATTGTTTATTTGCAATAGCAACGTGTGTTATTCTATCAGGATCTATCTTGCTCTTGGTAAATATAGGTAGTTCCAGTTCCAACATCATTTTGATATAGCCTAGAGAGCTCTAAAATTAAGAAAATAAGTGGTGAATCATAATCTCAAATAGGACGATTAGACAAGTAATTTCGGCCCTTTATGTAAACCTCGGCAAGGCGCCTTATAATAAGTTTGAGGTTTGTGTTCATGTAGGCAGTTTTTTTCACCTGTACATTTTCAAAAAAATTATGAGATGTTATGCTATATGGGTAGGTATCTATTCCCTTCAAATGAAAATCTATTGTTTATAGGTTATGTTGATTTTTAAATTTTCGTGTATCAAAACTTATTTCCGCCGGTGCTGGCAACGTTGCTAACTTCACACCAGTTTTCGAGCGCCATCTAGTGCCTACTAGTTAAAGTCGATATGTAAAGTTGAGACCTTTTCGGAAACTTACTCGGTTGTTTGATGTCACGTGTCAGTTATTTGTTTTAATCTAGTTAACTCGAGTAAGTTTCCGAAAATGCCTGTAGTTAACTCGAGTAGTAAATCGGGTTGAGAATTTTCATTTTTACGATTTTTACGAACACGGGTAGATTTGATAATTTGACTGGGTTAGTAAACGAACGTCATTTGATATGATCTAGTACGAGTAAGTTTCCGAAAATGCCTGTAGCGTTTGAGCTAGCGGCTAACTTCTCGTTGGTTGGTTTTTAGTTTCATTTTCATTCCATTCCTTTGCGTTTGCTATTCATAAAAGAAGTATGGATGAACCTGGTAATGAATTTGATGACAGTGATGATCCTGTCTGTATTGAGAAAGGTAATTTATTGTTATAAAACAGCCAAATATGTTGATTTTGTAGGTTAAGTGAACATGCTTTTTGTTCAACTTTTAAATTGCTTTTAATTTATTTTTAGATACCTATAATATAGGTGTTTAAAACATTGGGAAATTTATTACACTTGTTCCAATGTCCACTAAAACGAAAACGCTCTACGAACGAACATAAAATGCCTTTACACGCCAGGAAATCAGGAAGTAAAGCTAGACTGGCTATAAGTATAGCGTCCCCAAATTTCGACACAGAAATAATTGGTTACGAGGTGGATGAGGACATAAATTCTTCCAGAAAAGATCAACATTCTTTTTCTAAAGCGAATTAGTGGACAAGGTACTTCACCAGTCTATCAGAGCAGAGCAGTTGAGGAAGCTAATAAATACGCAGTGGATACTTATAATGTCAGCGAAATACATTCAATGGCTTTAAAAGGTTAAATAATAGTTGTTATATCTCAATAGCATCGTCTCACAATGACTGTTGTAGGAATTTTTCAATTTCGTCCTAATTTTTCTTGTATGTTGTATGGAAAAAGGATTAAAGCAACAAGTCCCTGTTCGGTTCAAACAAAGCAACGATAGGTAAAAGAAATCTACAGAGACTAAACATTATAGGCTAGAAGAGCAGATGAACCGTAGACTGAGTGCACGTGTATGAACATAATACTACCCTTAGTAACATAAGTAATACATGGTAAAGGAACTATACGAGTTATTATATCGGTAGGAATTCGAAGTCATTGTTCTTAAAACTTAAACGCATTCATAATCATTTCGAGTCGATTGATCTCTCGGTTGCAATAATCGAATAATCGATTATTCGGCAGTAATCGTAATATTTCGATTATATCAATAGCTTTGTTTGCCATCAGCCGCTAGTGTACACATTTTACACTTTTTGCCAATAAGTTTGGTATACCAGTACAGTGTACACGTTTTTGCACTTTTGCCACTGACCCTGGAGGAGTTGTAACGAATGTCGATAGTGCAGTGCAGGCGCCTTATAATAAGTTTGTGTTCATGTAGGCAAAATGTAGGGTTGACGTCGTTTTATTTCGAAGTTATTGCCATGTTCACCTACAATATTCAGTTTTTCCCACCTGTACATTTAAAAAAAAACTAAGGCTGTATCGGTAGGTATCTAACAGAGATGGATGTCTCTGGTATCTATTTATTCACTTCAAATGAAGATGTATTTATTATAGGTTATGTTGATTTTTAAATTTCCGTGTATCAAAACTTATTTCCTGCCGTTGCTGGCACTGCGTTGCTAACTTCACACCAGCTCTTGAGCGCCATCTACTGTCTAGTACTTAAAGTCGATGTGCAACTAATCATAGAGACGAGCTAATTTAGCACATAACCACATCGATATGTTCATTTACCCATATTATCTTTTATTTAAGGTTATGTTCTATTCTGTGAAGTTATATTACTTTGTAAGGGAGAAAAATGTTTAAATAATCAAATAATCTCATTTTAAGGTATTTACTTTTATTGACAATGTTATCTGACATCAAGAAGTAGATTTGCATATTCGTAGTGCGATATAGTGCTGTTAAAATTTATAATACTCGGTTATTATGCCCATCTTTATTTCTGTTTCAGATTCTTGCAACCTTGACTGATAAAAGCTTTGTTTGTCATCAGCCACTAGTGTACACTTTTTGCCAATAAGTCGTTTGTTATAAA